>JAPPVO010000002.1:31227587-31845087 GCA_030407325.1 Camellia japonica | reverse complement strand
TATATAATCTTAATGTATTTTTATTTTGTATTATTAATTGTAAAATTTAAAAAATTATCAATAATATATGTGAAATCTAAATTAATTACTAAAAATAGAAAGGACAAAAGCACATCGGAAAAACAACACTCGCAAATCACGCTTATCTATGAGTGGACATGGGTGGGTGGTTTGGGGGAGAAAAGTTACTTACTCGTCTTCAAACATGAGACACACTTCATCAATGTTGATGAATTACTGGAGCTAAGCCATCATAGCAATAACAAGATGATTTGACATTCTTGTTGAAGAAGACATCTATGGAAGGACAAACTATCCAAAAGTAAGTATTTTCGGTATTCTTTATCATAATCTTGCCTTTGCTGATGAAAAAAAAGTAAATCATAATGTGAAAGAAAATGGCATTTGCCTGCTCTTCATGCTGTTTTAATAATTCTATAGGGCAGAGGGGCGAAGAGTTTGTTTAACTCTCTGTGGACTGAAATGCGATTTATGAATAATTATTTTTTTGGTTAATTAGTTGTGTTTGAATTCAGTAATTTGGTTGTTTGGCTGTCCCAAAAAAATCCAAAAAATAAATAAAATCAATTTCCTATATAAAAAATTGAATGTTACCATAGATCATATGTGTGACGTTACGTTTATGTAGGTGTCACGTTACGTTACGTTTATGTAGATATGTCACGTTACGTTTATATAGGTGTCACGTTACGTTACGTTTATGTAGATATGTCACGTTACGTATAGGTGTCACATTACGTTTATGTAGGTGTCACGTTACGTTACGTTTATATCAATTTTCTATATATGATTTTATTATTATTTATGATATTAACAACTAATATTGAGAGTAAATGTGTCTACAAACTTCTCACAGGACTTATGGGAACATAAGTTTTTTAGTAGGACCATATGTAGCATAAGTCTCCCTAATAGGACTTCTAAATAATTTTCCCTTAAATTTAACTTGTGAAGAAAGTTTCAAATTTTTCATACATTTAATATTTTTTAGTTAGTAATGAATTTTTTTGACATAACACATTAACACGATATGAATCCAACATTTATTAAAAATGACATAACATAATAATACGAAATAATAAATAAATTACATTCATATTGAAATAATTTTAACACAAATCCAAAATAATATGACACGATACCAGCACGAACACCATGCCCACCCCCATTATCTCCACGCCAGTACTTTATTATTTTACTTCGAATAAATTCTCATATACGCACTGCCATAGTGTTAGAAATTTGTGTAGAGAATAAATAAACTTTAACACAAAAAAGAGTTAGTTTTTAATAAAATAATATTTTTTTACATAAACATACTACAAAGTTTTAGGGGTTATTTGGGGTGTTCTAAATAAGTGCACTTTTTATCTTTTTGGATTAAAAAGTTAAGGAAAAAAATATGGATGTTTGGGTTAACTTTTGGACTTTTTATGGAAAAATGTGTATCAAAAAATTATATAAAGAAATGTGTAGGAGAAGATTGGAGATGAGTGAATGACAGCTGTATAATCGGGCAGCCGAATTCTTGGTAAGAAATTATCGGGTACTTTTCGGGCATTGTAGTGGACTGTTTGTTCGGCCTGTGGGGGCCACACGGGTCCTATTTGATAATCTGAACCGTTTAATGTGTAGAACTCGTCGAGCACTATATGCTTATAAAAAATCACGTTGATTGGATATCGATAGCTATCTGATTAGATTTGTTTTTTTTCAATCGTTAATTATAACACCATCCATTTTTTCATACAAAACGGATTTGATCATGTAGTTATCGATATCCGATCAATGTGATTCTTTACAAATATATAGTACTCGACGATTTATACACATTGAACGGTTCAGATTATCAAAACGGGACCCGTGATAGGCCCCCACGGGCCAAACAGCAGTGTGTGAAAAATTGTCCCAAACTGTCTAATACTTGGGACAAACGCTGCACAGACCCTCTAACTTTTCATGTTGGCTGAGTTGTATGATGTGTGGGAAATTATTTTTTTAATATTTTTTTTTATAAATAGTGATAACTTTTTAACTTTTTGAGTAACTTTTTAATTTTTTGACTTTTTTCAGAGTTGCCAAACTTGACCTTAATAAGAAAGGTAGAAAATAGTGAATAAAAAAAAATATCGTCATATCATTTTTTTTACATATTTTTATTAAAAAAAATTAAATAATCAATTAAATAACCTCTTTCCAAAAAGCGTTTAAATAGTTTGTGAATTTTTATTTTGTTTTATTTTGTTTTGGTTAGAGGGTACACGTACACTTACCACTTTAGATCTTCATTGACTGACTATTATGGAGAATTCTATTATACATATTTTTTGTCATACACATCCTTAGTTATATATATTTTTTTAAAGTTATAATCAATTTTTTTTTAATTATGACATTATTTTAAAATATTTAGTTATGTCTCATTTGTGTTTAATTATAATTTATTTTTATTTTTTTTAGGTTATGACTTGAAAAATATATAATTATTTTATTTTATTTTATAATTATAAAATATATATAATACTAACACACATTATTTAAAAGGTGTGTACATAATCTTTCCCGACCATCAAAGCATCAACGCACACTGCTTCATCTTTACAGCTAATTTGACTTTTAATTTAACTATTATTTATTTGACCCTTCAGTGTTTTTTATTTAGAATGGACAAAGCCAGAAAACAGATTATAAAGATTCAGAAATAGCCAAAGATAGATAAAAGGAGTTTCCTCCATCCAAACAGTGAACCCATTGGTATGAATTGCCATCCGAGCCAAGCCATGGGCTGCTCTGTTGCATTTGACCCGTCAGTTTAAAAGTTGTATTTGATACCTACTGTAAAATTGTAAAATTAAAATATATTTTTTAATTTTGTAAATGTTACACTTTGCACCCTGATTTTATAATCTGCAAAGTAAACAGAGTCTTTTAAATGTTTCTACTGTGAAAGAAGTGGCAACAATTAGTAAAATTTTGGGAATTGAAATTTTTTTTTTAATTATAAAAAGTGTAATATATTGTAATATTACAGAAGACTAGATTGTCCAGCAGCTCCACAATTTGATATATTATTTTTATGACAATTTGTGTGAAAACAGTCAGGACATTTAATTAGGGCTTAGGGAAAGGTATAAAACACAAAGAAATGCAAGTATTTTTATTAATTTTTTTATCCCAAATGGTCAAGTTATTTCTATTTGTTATTAATTGGTTAATTATTATATTTTTTAAGATAAATTACACTAACCTTTATTGAGTTTAAAAATTCACAACTTTTCACCACAAAAATTTTTACTTTTCTCACCACAAAATGTTATAACAAAAATTATAAAGTGTCACAATTTCATTATTCATAACTCTAACATACGCACTATAAATTTATTATTTGTAATTTTAACACAAGTTGTCAAAACACATGCTATAAACGTTTATAATTTTCGTCATAAAAAATCTTAACTTAAAAGGGAGATGCAACAATGTGCACCTTAAAAAAATGTGCATATGGTATGCCTTTCATAATTTTTTTACAAAATTTCATAATTTTAATACAAAATGTCATAATTTTTTTACTAAAAAAATCATAATTTTTTTTTTCATTATAAGATGTCATAACAAAAATCACAAAGTGTCATATTATTATTATCCATAATTTTAAAATTTAGAACATAAAAAGTTATTTTCACTTGTTTTTAAAGTAAGTTTTCACTTTCTCTTCTCACTTATCACCACCACCGGCCATCGATCACCACCACCTGTCGCTACCGGTGGGTTGTGAGCTTCGACCAACCTCCAGCAACTCCAATGGGTGGGCGGTTACCATTGTGATCTTAGTCCACGTTTTGGCGTCCTTCCGGCCATCTGATGTCATCCGACGACATCTAACCACTAACTAACACCTTTTGCTACCCCATCACTACTGGTCTATCTACCCTCTATCTCTGACCATCAAAATTTAACAACTCATCAAATATATTTTTCTATTGTTTTTTTATTTTATTTTAAAAATACTTTTGTACACAAAACAAGTTATACATTTTTGTCTTTTACAAAAATAAATAAAATTCTGTTTCTTATTTTATGTAAATTAAAAATTAAAAACATTAACAAACGAGGCCTAATATATTTTACTTGATCAATGTCAACATCTAATTACTTGAAAACTAAAATTAATTCCTTGTTGCCCACTAATCTTTAGTCATATGGATCCCATCTAAAAAAAATCTTTAGTCATATGGATAGTAGGCATTGAAATAACATGGGAGAGAGCCAAGACAACAAGCCCCACAAGCCCAATAACAACGAACTGGACTTCTATCCAACTAGATAAAAACCCGATCCAAAAAACATAACATGCGCCTAAATTTGTGACATAACACAATAACGCAATTCAAACGGTGAGTTGTTTGAAAAGATGGTTAAAATTTGATTTTTTTTAATTTTTTTTGATTTGTTTTTAAAAAAATGTAAAAATTGTAAGAGATGATGTGATCTAAAATAAGTTAACAGCTAGAAAATAGTTTTTAATTATCTTTTCAAAATACCCCTATATACGAAGCTAGTAGGTTAGGATTGATCATTTTCTGATACGAACACATATATGACATGACCCGATAACACAAATATTAAACAAGACAAATTATTATTAAATTTGTATAACACGAAATTGATACGAATAACCCATATAATAAAGAATTTGTTAAATATTTAATATTATTTATACTAAAGAGTCTCGTAACATTTTTCAATCTCTTACGTAATTACAATTAATTTTATTAAAAAATATGTAAAATAATATTTTTACTTTAATATAGATTTTCTTTTTACTTTTAATTGAATCTAATGTATTTTTCTGTTTATTATTTGAGTTAATCTAGTAAAAAATATAATAATGAAATATAATTTTTATGAATTAAGTTGAAATCAAATAAGTTTATAAGTATTTTCATTTAACAGAAATTAATTTTATTAAATTTAACTTGTGAAGAAAGTTTCAAATTTTTCATACATTTAATATTTTTTAGTTAGTAATGAATTTTTTTGACATAACACATTAACACAATATGAATCCAACATTTATTGAAAATGACATAACATAATAATACGAAATAATAAATAAATTACATTCATATTGAAATAATTTTAACACAAATCCAAAATAATATGACACGATACCAGCACGAACACCATGCCCACCCCCATTATCTCCACGCCAGTACTTTATTATTTTACTTCGAATAAATTCTCATATACGCACTGCCATAGTGTTAGAAATTTGTGTAGAGAATAAATAAACTTTAACACAAAAAAGAGTTAGTTTTTAATAAAATAATATTTTTTTACATAAACATACTACAAAGTTTTAGGGGTTGTTTGGAGTGTCCTAAATAAGTGCACTTTTTATCTTTTTGGATTAAAAAGTTAAGTAAAAAAATATGGATGTTTGGGTTAGCTTTTTGACTTTTTATGGAAAAATGTGTATTAAAAAATTATATAAAGAAGTGTGTAGGAGAAGATTGGAGATGAGTGAATGACAGCTGTACAATCTGGCAGCCGAATTCTTGATAAGAAATTATTGGGTACTTTTCGGGCATTGTAGTGGACTGTTTGTTCGGCCTGTGGGGGCCACACGGGTCCTATTTTGATAATCTGAACCGTTTAATGTGTAGAACCCGTCGAGCACTATATGCCTATAAAAATCACGTTGATCGGATATCGATAGCTATCTGATTAGATTTGTTTTTTTTCAATCGTTAATTATAACACCATCCATTTTTTCATACAAAACGGATTTGATCATGTAGTTATCGATATCCGATCAATGTGATTTTCTACAAACATATAGTACTCGACGATTTATACACATTGACGGTTCAGATTATCAAAACGGGACCCGTGATAGGCCCCCACGGGCCGAACAACAGTGTGTGAAAAATTGTCCCAAACTGTCTAATACTTGGGACAAACGCTGCACAGCCCCTCTGACTTTTCATGTTGGCTGAGTTGTATGATGTGTGGGAAATTATTTTTTTAATATTTTTTTTTTGTGAATAGTGATAACTTTTTAATTTTTTGAGTAACTTTTTAACTTTTTTCAGAGTTGCCAAACTTGACCTTAATAAGAAAGGTAGAAAATAGTGAATAAAAAAAATATATCATCATATCATTTTTTATACATATTTTTATTAAAAAAAATTAAATAATCAATTAAATAACCTCTTTCCAAAAAGCGTTTAAATAGTTTGTGAATTTTTATTTTGTTTTATTTTGTTTTGGTTAGAGGGTACACGTACACTTACCACTTTAGATCTTCATTGACTGACTATTATGGAGAATTCTATTATACATATTTTTTGTCACACACATCCTTAGTTATATATATATTTTTTAAAGTTATAATCAATTTTTTTTTTAATTATAACATTATTTTAAAATATTTAGTTATGTCTCATTTGTGTTTAATTATAATTTATTTTTATTTTTTTAGATTATGACTTAAAAATATAAATTATTTTATTTTATTTTATAATTATAAAATATATATAATACTAACACACATTATTTAAAAGGTGTGTACATAATCTTTCCCGACCATCAAAGCATCAACGCACACTGCTTCATCTTTACAGCTAATTTGACTTTTAATTTAACTATTATTTATTTGACCCTTCAGTGTTTTTTATTTAGAATGGACAAAGCCAGAAAACAGATTATAAAGATTCAGAAATAGCCAAAGATAGATAAAAGGAGTTTCCTCCATCCAAACAGTGAACCCATTGGTATGAATTGCCATCCGAGCCAAGCCATGGGCTGCTTTGTTGCATTTGACCCGTCAGTTTAAAAGTTGTATTTGATACCTACTGTAAAAATTGTAAAATTAAAATATATTTTTTAATTTTGTAAATGTTACACTTTGCACCCTGATTTTATAATCTGCAAAGTAAACAGAGTCTTTTAAATGTTTCTACAGTGAAAGAAGTGGCAACAATTAGTAACATTTTGGGAATTGATTTTTTTTTTAATTATAAAAAGTGTAATATATTGTAATATTACAGAAGACTAGATTGTCCAGCAGCTCCACAATTTAATATATTATTTTTATGACAATTTGTGTGAAAACAGTCAGGACATTTAATTAGGGCTTAGGGAAAGGTATAAAACACAAAGAAATGCAAGTATTTTTATTAATTTTTTATCCCAAATGGTCAAGTTATTTCCATTTGTTATTAATTGGTTAATTATTATATTTTTTAAGATAAATTACACTAACCTTTATTGAGTTTAAAAATTCACAACTTTTCACCACAAAAATTTTTACTTTTCTCACCACAAAATGCTATAATAAAAATTATAAAGTGTCACAATTTCATTATTCATAACTCTAACATACGCACTATAAATTTATTATTTGTAATTTTAACACAAGTTGTCAAAACACATGCTATAAATGTTTATAATTTTCGTCATAAAAAATCTTACCTTAAAAGGGAGATGCTACAATGTGCAACTTAAAAAATGTGCATATGGTATGCCTTTCATAATTTTTTTACAAAATTTCATAATTTTAACACAAAATGTCATAACTTTTTTACTACAAAAATCATAAAAAAAAAAATTCATTATAAGATGTCATAACAAAAATCACAAAGTATCATATTATTATTATCCATAATTTTAAAATGCATATTATAAATTTACTATTCATAACTTTACAAAAAAGTACCATAACACACATTACAAAAATAGTAACTTCTTTTATAAAAAAAATTATAACTTTTTATAATGTACACCATTTTAAAGAAGCACCTTGTGTATTTTTCCTAACTTAAATTATCACTATATACTTCTTAGGTCTCGTTTAGGAACAAGTTATTTTAGTAACTTTTTGACTTTTTGACTAAAATATAAGAGGTAAAAAAAATTAATATGTTTAGAATTACTTCTTAGTTGTTTACGAAAAGATATATAAAAAGTAGAGAGAAAAGTAAATTTTTAATTTTTTGGTATAAATTATAAACTTTTTAATTTTTTAATAATTTTTTGACTGTTAAACTAAAATAGACACATGTTAAATGAGGCCTTAATAGCAAAGAACAAGGGAAAAGAAAGAAGTGTTTCTATTTGTAACTTAAATTATCACTATATATTTCTTAATAGCAAAAAAACAAGGGAAAAGAAAGAAGAGTTTCTATTTGTTTTGGAAACAAATTTTGACCCCGCACACCCGAACCAAACGAAAAGAATGCAGCTGGATTGCAACAAGCCATATAAGGGGCGCTAATCATCTCCTGATTTGCCAACACAACTGTCGCCAACTCACTTGTTGCCTTCAGTTGACAACTGTTGATTTCATGTAAATTTTTTCTTTTGGCCCAAAAGAGAAGGGAAATAGAGAATGAAAGCAATAAATAACAAGAAAAATGATTTGTGGCACTAAAACTGCTGGCACTAATGATACTAATTTCTTGTTTTGGTAACTTTATTTATTTATTTTTTTTTTTTACCTGATATAGAATTTCGGGACATTAGTGCCCCTGAAATTCGAGCTCCATATCGGTGCTAAAATAACAAATAGGAATTAGTGGACCATTTGGGTTTTAAAGGGAAGCACAAATAGCATTTCCCTAAATAATTATTAAACATGTTTTATCTTTTATTTTAAAAAAGTGAATTTTGTATTTGTTTTTATGTGATTAGGCCTTTTGATTGACAATAGCCAATAATACCCCAACATCAAAATAAAATAATTAATCAATAAATAACAAATAGAATTTGATTGATCATTTGGGATTTTCTAATAAAAATTAAAGCAAAGTACTATTGCGTGGATGTTAAACTTATTTTCATTTCAATAAAAAAATGTCTCATATATATATATTTATATATTAAAAAGTGTGCACACTTAGATAAATATGCAGTTACATGATTTATATATTTATTGGTGTGTATTATAGAAGAATGGGAAAATCGGTTTAAAGTTCCTATCCAACTTTTAGTAATGGATTAGGTCCACAATGTGTTCTTTTGTAGCCTAAAGTCCCTTAATGTTATTTTAGAGTGTAAAATACCTGTCTTACCCTTGTTTATAATATACGTTGTTTTGAATTTGGCAGCTAAAGATCATATTGATATTTTGTGGGAGATTACGTGAGGATGAACTTGACGATTCAGATTTTTGTGGAGATTTTCTAGGGTTTTTGTAGGTGTTGAAATCCTGTACGAGTTGAAATCATATTCGTTGTTTGTAGGTGTTGATCGATCGTGTAGGAGTTGAAATCTGGTTCATTGTGTTTGATTTGATTTCATGTGGAGTTGAATTAGATAAGTTTTCAATTTTTGATTTGATTTGATCGTGTAGGTGTTGAATTAGGTTTTTGTTTTTTCTTTTGATCAATGTGAGAGAGACAAACTTAGTGTAGTTGTTTTTTATTTTTGAAGTTAATTTTTCATTATCTGTTATTGATGAATTTTCGATGGAGTTGATTTTGATTTTTGGAGTTGCTTTTTCATTCTCTGTCAACATGCTTATGAGTTGCTTTTTGGTGCTCTGTTTTTCTGCGTTTTTGTGCTCTGTTTTTTGTTCACTTTACATTTTTTGTGTAGTGCAGAGAAAATTGCAGGTTTGTTACTATAATTGAACTCAAATCACAGAGAAAATTGTAAGCTTGTAGTGCAGTGAAAATCACAGAGAAAATTGTAAGTAGGCAGAGAAATTTACAGACGTAGCAATAAAGTAGTAAGTGTTTTATTTTTTTTTTTTAATTTTTTGAATTGAATGTTTTGTAAACATAACAGATCTTCTCTGTAATTTTTTTATGTGCTTGTGTTTAATATATTTTTGTCTCTTGATGTTAATGTGTTTTTGTTTTTGTTATATTGAAAGTGAATATAAGTTCACAAATTTCTCTGGACTTTTCTTTGTAGTCCAGAGAAAATTATATGATTGTATTACAAATGATAAGTATTACAAATTTATCTGGACTTATATGTTGTGTTTTTATGTATTTTTATATGTTTGCACTTTTCAAAGTTTTCTGATATGTTTTCTTTGCACTTTTCATTTTTTTTTTTGCACTATTCATGTTTCTGGACTTTTCTTTGTAGTATAGAGAAAATCGTAGGTTTGTTATTATAATCCAATGAAAATGACAGAGAAAATGTTAAGCTTGTAGTTGAGTGAAAATCACCCTTGAAGTTGGTGTCTTGATCTTGATGCTTATTGCTTCTTCAACTTGGACTTGTTTTTTTTGTGGTGTTCTGGTGCTGTTACTGCGTTTTGATCTAAGATCATAAGACGCAGACACAGAGATTTTTTGTTTCTTTTTCGGGTTTGTGGGGTTGTGCTGCTTCTACGCTTTGCCATTTCTATAGAATGAAAACATAAACATTAAATCCCAGAGAAAATTACAAGGTAGCAATGATTACACAACTGAGAAAATTACAAGGTAGCAACATAAACATGACAAAGAAAATTACACAATAAATAAATTTTGAGGAAATGGAGCATTGAACAAAATAAACATGCCAGAGAAAATTAGACACAAAACATAAACATAATGTGGCCAGAGAAAATTATAAATGCTGCCAGAGAAAATTAGACACACAAGTAAGAAAAGTAATTTGGCCAGATAAAATTATAAATGCTAGAGAAAATTAGACACACCAATAAAGTAGTAAGCCACAGATAATTTGCTTGAGAAAATAATGAAGAAACATAAACATGCCAGATAAAATTACACAATAGAGAAACACAAATGTAGCAAGCCAGAGAAATTTATAAAAACAAGAACACAAGAAGCTTCAATAAGAAGCCCCAAATGCACAGAAAGCAGTTCAATTTTGACAATTGGAAGGAAAGCAACCCATCATCAGTTGGAAGCAAAGAAATTATGGACTTCCAAAGAATTTCTCTGGATTCAACCCAGAGAAAATTCAAATTTCTCTGGTCCAGAATTTCTCTGGAACGATAAAACTCTGATTTGATTAATTTGTCTTTGGTTTTGCTGCTGCTGATTCAATCACAATTTCCTGCACAAACAAATTAATAGTTCTTCTATGAGTTTGTGATAGATTTTCTTTAAACTTAATGCTATGAATTTCTCTGGGTTGAATCCAGAGAAAATTCAAATTTCTCTAGATCACTTTAAGCCTTCCTCTACTGCTGCCTCTTCCTCAAGCTTCTTTTTCCAATATTCTTCAAGTAGGGGTCCAAATATTGTTTTTCCAGAAACAACTCCAATTCTACTAAACCCAAAAAATCAAAAGACGTTATATTCAATACTCAGAGAAATTTTGAACCTGAAAATGTTATATTCAACACTGGATATATATATGTGCTGACATTGTATATATATATGTATGTATCATATATATATATGTTTGCAACCATAGATAAGATAACTAAGAGTGACTGTTTGATTATGGTTGCAAATGGTCTTAATTGATTAATTATCATATATATACTAGTCAAGACAGTAAGCAACAGATTGTATATATATATGTATGTATCATATATATATATATACATCTATCAACTCCACTTCACTCTGTTTGTTTACCCAGAAAATCAAATTTACCAAACTTAGTGCTTTTGTTTTGCTGAATTTGTTTTCGTACTCGCCGAAAAATACCCAACACCAGTACCAGCATCACAAAGGAGAATATCTAGTAGATAGGTCAAAAAAATCAACTCATCTGAAGATGAACAGACGTAGGGTATTTTGGTCAAAGAAATTGATAAAATGCGCGGGTATTTTGGTTAGGGACCTGAGACAGTATTACATTTTTTAATGTCCTTTATCTAGAAAATTGTTATTATTAGGGAGCTTAAAAAAAAAACTCTTAGAAGAATAGTTGCAATTATAGAAGGTAATTGCTTTCGTGGGTATTTTGAAATAATAATAATAATAATAATTAGGTAATTCTATTTTTAGCATCATTTGTTCTCTATGTATATATTATCTCTCAAGGCAAACTCTTAATAAATTTGAAATATTTTATTTCTTTCAATCCACACACAATTATTCCAATTGTACTTTACCCAAGATAATATAGTACATATACCAAATTGTACTCAACGCCAAAAGGAGTTTTATTTAATATGTTTAATGCTTCAACCTTATTGTCCATTGAAGGCGTTCAAGACTCCAACGTAAGCACATCTAATTATCAAACCCATCAATTTGTGATTGTTTCAATTTTTGATTGAACAAATCATTTTTCCAGACCCCAATTATCATTGGCTCAATAAGTCCCAAATCCATGCCAAGGCATATAATATACAAATACATATATATATATATATATACAAAACTTGATAAAAAGATTAATCGAAAAGGCGAAAAAGGAGTTAACTTTCTATCATATATGCTTTCTCAAAAAACTTATGAACAATAGCAATAGATAAAAGTGGGTTGTGTACTGGGAAAACCCAAGTTTTAATATGGGTTGTGTAATACTATCCATCTTAGTAATTTTGTTTAGTGATAAAATTGTAATAATTTTTTTATTCATTAAATGTGTGCACAAAGAGAAAATGACGTGTGAAAATTGAAACTCTCATAAAATTTGAATGTTGATTTTATATAAAAGTATTACTAACAATGTCACGACCCGCTCCCCGTATCAAAAGGTTAAGTATCGTGATGGCCAGTAACTGAGGTTACCTCCGGCCAAATCTTAAACAAATCAATAAACGCGAGCGGAAGTAATGTGTAAATGAGGGTACCAAAATAATTATCGGAGCTTCTATTTTTATTACAAAATTTATTGATAAAAAAGGCTAATATAAAAATATCATAAAAGTGTTGTGTGTGTCTATTCCACAATCCGACTTCCCAAAAGCTATTTCTGAATTGCATTATTTCTTGAAAATTGGTAAACATCTATAAGTACATGACAGAGTGAGAAATATTATACCCAGAGTATAAGGGACACGAAATAACCATGGATAGTTAATTAGGCCAAAACATTTAGATAACTCAGTTTGGTAAATAAATCATTGGTAAACAAATCATTTAAGCAGCAGAAACTGAAATACATAAATTATGTAAATAAATAACCATAACCACGGTACTGAACAGAATATAACAGAGGTCACAAGAGTGACAGTTAGAATAGAAGTACGGACTCAAGAGGTGGCTCGTACGGACTGTAAAGGTGGCTCCCACAATAATGTAGCACTTATCTCCACACAACACTTTGTTCTGCACAGAACAGAGGTCAATGGATCCATGACAAACAGAGGACCACAAAATGGTTAAACAGAGGCCAATGGTTATTTAAGTCCCCCAAGGCATGAGACTCCTGTGGTGGTACTTACAAAACATAATTGTATATAAGGTCATAGTCAAATATACTTTAAAATATAAATAAACATATCCATGTGTTTCCTTTTAAGCAAATAGGGTTTAGAAAAGAATTCACATAACTGAAATAATAATATAGTTTATAATAATTTATAAAACATAACTTGTGTAAAATAAATATGGTAAGTCAAAATATACGTAAAATATACTATGGTAACTCAAGGTATAATATAACTCACCTTAACTTTAATACCTCACTCTTTCTTTCCACTACCAAAGACCTTTTCAATATCCACTATTTTTTCCTTTTTTTTTTTTAACAGGAAAATCCTCCCTACCTTCCCACAGGTCCAAGGCAGCGTCCCTTACAGAGATCACCAGGGTGTTCTGTTAGCCGTTCCGAGCGAAGAGACTATAACCTGGAAATTTGCCCCGACCTCCCAAGACAAGTTTCGCTTAAGTCAGGACTCGTACAGCGGGGGAGTATTGAACCCACACAAAGTGTTGATTAGACAACTTGAGGTCCAACCTCCTAACCAACTGTGCTTTGCCCAGGAGATTGGCCCAGGGGAGAGAGGAATTGAACCTGTGACTTTGGGGCTTAAACCCCAAGCCTTAACCACAATGCCACCCAATTGAACCTGTGACCTTTGATCTTGCTCTCCTCTCTGTTTATAAGGAGGCAGGCCGAACCATTTCCCTCCACGTGTCCACGGCAAATCCTCCTCCGATTTGGATTCAAATCCTTTTAGATTTATAGTTATCTTATTAGCTTAAAGTAATTATATTTTGGCCCCAATTGTTTATAAATAATTATATTCTCCTTTCATTTGATAAAAACACAAACTAATTCCTAATTAAATTACATTCTATCGTATACCAATAAGAAATTAATTATTTATTTTACTACCATACCCATTATTATTTATTTATACTTTGGCCTCTAAATTTTTTTACTAATTATATTATTTTACAAAATTACACAGAATAATACAAAATAAATTATATATTTTCTTAACTGTGATTAAATAATATTAGTATAAATTTTATAGAATAATTAAAAATCTGAGTTGTTACAAACATGTGCAATTTGGGCATAAGAAAATGACAAAAGATATGTCAATAACAAGACATTTATTATTAAATTTAATACAATTTTTATAAATTTCACAACACTTTATTAACACATTTTTTTTCTTTCATATTCCCAATATTAACACTTGTTAGCAATTGTCTTTATATAATATAAGTATTTAAGTTTACAAAAAAATACTTAAAACATTATCCTTAAATTAACACTTGCACTCCGTTTGGATTGTGAGTTGAGGAAAACAAAAAATTTATTGTAGGCTGTGTTTGGTTGTTAATTCAAAACATGATTCTACACGTGAATTCTCGCTTCACGTTTGGATAGGACGTTCAAAAGTTGATTCCGCGTGTTAAATCAAATTACACTTTGAAAATCTGTTTGGCAGCTTGTATCTCCACTTTCAACATTTTTGAAAAACTTCCATGTCCTTCTCCTCCATCGTCTCTGTTTCACGTGAACCTCATCTCTGTATCAAACATTAGTACTTCAGATTCGGATTCATCACGAGTAGCTTCTCTGTATCAAACATCTGTTTCAACATTTCTGCCTTCTGCCTTCTTCCTCATATTTCAGAAAAGCTGAATTGGTGTGAGATGGATGACCGGCCGGATGACCACCCGGTAGTCCCTTTTCGACTTCCTGGGTTCTATCTGAAGGTTCCACTGAAGGTTTAGAAGGTTCAGCTTGGTTTTTATTTTTATTTTTTACGTTATGATTTCTATTTTAAAATATTAAACTTAGTGTATTTATGTTAATTTTTATTAATATGTATTTTCAAAAGTTGTTGACTTTAACAAAATTTTAGAAAAAAATAAAAAACGTATTGTAGAAGATGTTTGTACAGGCGTAAAAAATGAATTGATAGAAAATTTAATTGACACAAAATAATTGACATAGATTTATTTTAAAATGCAAAAAAAAAATTTGAGAAAAAAATTATTCAAAAAAAATTACTGAAAAAAATTAATTGAAAAAAAAATCAATTTTTAATTTCAGTATTTTAAAAATAGTTTGGTTATTACTGTTGATAAAAAAAACGGATATCGATATATAAGTTGTGTGTTTGATTATAAATTATTGATTGAATTAAGTTTTGAAAACTATTTCCAAAACACATCACCAAACAAATTTTCTTATTACGAGTACAATAATGCATGGTCAATCTGTTATCACTTTATTACTAAATTAATAACATGTAATAAATGGGAAAAAAAATATTTAATAAATGGGAAAAAAAATTGATAATATTTTGTTAGATTTACGTTATGATTTGTATTTTTAAATATTAAACTTAGTATATTTATGTTAATTTTTATTAATATGTATTCTCAAAAGTTGTTGACTTTAACAAAATTTTAGAAAAAAATAAAAAACGTATTGTAGAAGATGTTTGTACAGACGTAAAAAATAAATTGATAGAAAATTTAATTGACACAAAATAATTGACATAGATTTATTTTAAAATGAAAAAAAAAATTGAAAAAAAAATTATTCAAAAAAAATTACTGAAAAAAAATTAATTGAAAAAAAAATCAATTTTTAATTTCAGAATTTTAAAAATAGTTTGGTTATTATTGTTGATCAAAAATATGGATATCAATATATGAGTTGTGTGGTTGATTATAAATTATTGGTTGAATTAAGTTTTGAAAACTATTTTCAAAACACATCACCACAAATTTTCACTTTTCACATGTCACATCAAACTTTCAAAACTTAATTCAAAATACATCTTCAAAACACAATTCAACACTCTAATTAAAAACCATAACCAAACAAATTTTCTACACTCAAATCATAATTCTACAACTCACAAACTCAAAATACAACTCATACTCTCAAATCACATTTACAAAACACAACCAAACGCAGGCGTAGTTTCTCACTTATGTGGAAAAATAAATGAAATGATTATGATTTCTCATCACTGTATTTAGATGAATAAAAGAGAAGATAATGTAATTTTTCACTTATCTTGTTTAGATAGAGTAAATAAGATAAAAATAAAATAAAGTGTTTTGTTTCATTTTACCAAAATAACTTTTCATATTAATAAGTTATTTTTCTAACTTCTTTCACCCTAACCTAAGGTAATTTTGATATTTTAAAAAGTTTCATTAAACTCATTTATTTTATGACAAATTAAACTAACAATTTCTATAGCTTTAGACTCGTGTCACTTTGATCCATGATTTTTTAATTGTAACACATTCAATCTTGAATTTTGAATCTTGTTCCAAATAAGGACAATTGAAAATATCATTACTCAATTTCAAAAGCAAAGTCGTCGATTTGATAAAATATAAACTAATTTGACAAAAATAAATGTCAAAAAAATATTTTTGAATTTTTAAAAATTATTTCTACCTACCAAAGATAAAATTATATAAAATTGATAAATCTTTTACACATTTATTTATTTTTTTACCAAATTAATTTTTATTATGTGTTTGAATGATGATCATGTAATGGGTAGTTGCTAGGCTTTTAATGTGTAATAGATATATTTAATATATAGAATGTTTTTAGTTTTGGATTTTTTGATTTAATGGATTGGTTTAATAATGATATCAAAGTTGTCGCCATATTTGACTTTTGAAAATATAGAAACTAATTTAATGAAAATAAAAACAACCATATACATGATTATCATCCAAACACATAATAAAAATTAATTTAGTAAAAAAAATAAATGTGTAAAAGATTTATTAATTTTACATAATTTTATCATTAGTGAGTAGAAATAATTTTTAAAATTTTAAAAATATTTTTTGACATTTATTTTTGTCAAATTAATTTATATTTTATTAAATTGACGATTTTACCCTTGAAATTGAGCAATGGTATATTTAATTGTCCTTATTTGAAACAATATTTAAAATTCATTGTCAAATATGTCACAATTAAAAAGTTTGAGACCAAAGTAATACAATCCTCAAAGTATAATTCGCCTTTTATTTTATTATCAAATCTCACCACTTTTGGTGAAAAATAAAATACAATTTTAATTAGAGTTCGTTTCTTACCATTTCTCACATACTTAACCATCTAAATAAGTGAAAGAATTTCTTATTCTCACCAAACCTCTCCATCCAAACGAAGTATTAGTGACAATTGTGCTATACCAATTATTATATCAATTAGTGTACCAACACATTTTATAATATTATAATTTTAAAATTATAAACTCCACCCATTTTATAAATTATAAAAACTTAAAATTAATAAAATTATACCATATTGTCTATTAATATATTAATTAATGTACTTATTAATACGTATAGCTTTATTTGCGTTAGTGATGTTGATTCTCCATTAATTTATTTAAAGAATTGATCAACTAAGATTAACCCATTACCATGTGAATGTGAATATATATAGAGTTACGCTAGAAATCTAAAATAATTTATTAAATTTTTTATTAAAGTTTTCATATATGGCGTGAGATACATGTACATGTAGATTTGTATAGATCTCACATCTATGTAAGAGCTTTAATAAAGAATTTGATAAATTATTTAAGATCTATAGCAGTTTTCTTATAAGGTTAAAATTTTGAGTTATGTTAGAGACACTAAGGCCAAGTTTGGGTACTCCCAAATAATCCAAAAAGTCAAAAAGTTACTCAAAAAGTTAAAAAGTTAACACTATTCACCAAAAGTCAACAATTACGGCTGCACAACTCCCAATTCAAATTTTCCTCTAAAACCAATTTTCACAATTTTTTATTACACATTTTTCTATAAAAAGTCAAAAAGTTAACCCAAACATCCATATTTTCAACCTCACTTTTTTTGTCCAAAAAGATAAAAAGTGCACTTATTTAGTCCTCCCAAACTTGGCCTAAATGAATTACCAAACCTCTCATATGGGGTAGGACCCACACAAATCACATGTGTGTGGTTCTCACACCCATATAAGAGATTTGATAGAATATTTGGTAATTCATTGAGGGTGTGCTTGATTGGACGGACTGGATAAGGGGAGATTAGAATCCATCAGAGTTGAGTTCTGGGACTGTGAATTCCCCCGATTATTTGATTGGATCGGATATGTATAATGTGTTTGTTTTTTTATGGGATTAAATGTTTGGAAAAAACTATTTTTAGTGAATCTAATATTTGGTTGGACGGACTGGATAGGATAAATGAATAAAACAATATTTTATCATTTTTCAATTGTTTACTAAAGCTTTGTTTGGGGTACTTTAAAAAAGTTAAAAAGTCAAAAAGTCACTATCCTATTTAAGTCACATCATCTTATTTATTTACATCACTTCTCTACCACGTCACTTCAAACCCAACCCATATTTCACAAAAAGTCAAAAAGTATACTTATTTAGATCATCCCAAACCACTCATAAGTAATAGCAATATTAAACATATCTTTAATATTTTAATTATTTTTAGCTAGATTAAATAAAAAATTATTTTATTTTATTTTTTACACAATTAAATAAATTTATTTTTTTAAAAATAAATAAATAAAATATCAATAAAAATATATGTTATTTTTTTAATTAAAATTTTAAATAAATTTGTTTTAAAAAATAATAATAATTAAACAATGAAATTAAATAAAACATCTATTAACATTTAAATAATGAAATTAAATAAAATATAAACAAAATTTTAAAATAAAACATCAATAAAATATCTATAAAAAAATTATTTAAAAAAATAAAATGAAACATTAATAAAAAGTTAAATAAAATTATTTTATTTTTAAATTGAGATATTTAAATTTTATTGAATTTTACTAAATATAATATATAATTAAATAATAAAGGGTCAAAATAGTCATTTTATCACCTAATCCCCACAGTAAATAGTCCCTCCAAAATTGTCTTACACTCCCCCGCGATTAGGGGTGGGCGCGGGTCGGTTGCGGCCACGAAACCTTCAATACGCCATCCGTCCGCCAGATTGGCGGATTGGAGAAAATCAATCCGCATCGGTCCGCCAATCCGGCGGATGTGGATTGAGCGGATTGGTAGTTTGGCGTATGGATGCGAATCGGTTTGGCGGTTTAAAATTTTATAAATTTTCAACATAATTCAACTTGTGCACTTTCTCAAAAAAAAAAAAAAAAAAGAGAAAGTATTACAGTCAATGACTTAAAAAAGTATTACAATCATTGTATGCCTTATCTAAAGAAAGAAAGTTTAAATTTTTAGAATATCACGATCACTGCATGCCTCATCTACATATTACAATCACAGCATGATTCATCCACATAAAGTATTACAATCTGTGGTTCTTAAAATATAATAACAATTCAAACCACCAAAACCATGAACAGAGCAGTAGTAGAGATTGTATGTCTCTGTATTGTTATATCTATATATGTTTTTGAAAACAAAAACCAACCAGCATATATCATATTTTCTATTTATTATTTTTAGAGTTAGATTTAAAAATCAAAAAATATAGATAAATAATACGTTTATTTTTTTTAATTCAAAAAATATATTCAAGTTGAAAACTTTTTTCAACAGAATATTTAAACTCCTTTTCAATTGAAAACACAAACATAATATTTAAACAAATTGAAAACACAAAGTCTTATAAATTACTAGTGGTGCTCACGGTTTGGCGGTTCGGTTGCGGCTAAAGAAATCTCAAATCCGCCATCCGTCCGCCAAATTGGCGGATTGGAGAAAATCAATCCGCAACCGTCCGCTCGTCATCACGCATCCGTCCAAAATGCGGCGGGTCGGTTCGGTTCGGTCGGTTTTGGCGGATCGGTAAATCCGCTGCTCACCCCTACCCGCGATAGTATAATCCCCCATAAGAAATCCGGCCGGACTTCATGTCCCTCGAACTAAAAAAAAATAAACGATGAACTACTCACTCCTTCAAATAAACAATCTGAACAATAAATAATGCCTCTTAATCCCCCAATCAAAGGCTCCACCATTTTTCTAAAATTTTAGACATGTCTGGCCTCACCTTACTGGATTTGGGGTCACTGCTGTGGCGCTAGCACAGCAGTGACTGTTGTGCTCCATTTTGTAGTGTATTATGAATTTGTTTTTATAATCTGAACGGTTCATATTGTAGGGTTTGTTGAGTACTACATGCCCACCAAAAATCATATTAATCGGATATCAATAACTATATAATCGAATTGCATATTGTTATACTATTTTTCAAAAGAAAAACTTTTTGTTTATTTTTTTAGTTATCAATCATATAGTTATTGATATCCGATTAATATGATTTTTGGTGGACATGTAGTACTCAACAAATCCTACAATATGAACGGTTCAGATTATAAAAATAATTCCATAATACACTACAAAATGGAGCACAACAGTCACTGCTGTGCTAGAGCCACAGCAGTGACCCCAAGTCCCACCTTAAACCCTTGATGACGTTACTAAAAAATTAATTAATAATAATTAGCCTGCATTTGTTTCTGATAGCTTTCCCTATTCCCCGGATTTACTGTCCTAACTCCTCAGTTCTCACATTCACATTTACAAAAATAAAAAAATTAAAGAAAAAGAGCAATACATTACCTTGTGCTTGCTACTAGACCTAGGATCTAGACTCCCCAAACAGATCTCGCTTCTCTTCTCTTCTCTTCATCTTCTCTCTGAGCTTTCTCAAGATTCAGACCAATCAATCGACACACACAACACAACAATGTCGATGCACGCCAAGACAGACTCGGAGGTGACCAGCCTCGCGCCGTCCTCCCCCACCAGGTCCCCTCGCCGTCCTGTCTACTACGTCCAGAGCCCGTCTCGAGACTCCTCTCACGACGGCGAGAAGACCACCAACTCCTTCCACTCCACCCCCATCATCAGCCCCATGGGCTCCCCTGGCCGCCACTCCCGCGACTCCTCCTCCACCCGCTTCTCCGGCTCCCTCAAGCCCGGCGCCCCCGCCTCCTCTCGCAAAGTCAACGACGCTGGCTCCGCCGCCCGCCACCACCGCAAGGGCGGCGCTAATAAGCAGTGGAATAAAGGGTTTGATGCGATTGAAGAGGAGGGTCTTCTCGATGATGATGATGCCAATAGGGGTATTCCTCGTCGCTGCTATTTCCTCGCTTTTGTTGTTGGGTTCTTCGTTCTCTTCTCTTTCTTTTCTCTGGTCTTGTGGGGTGCTAGTCGTAATCAGAAACCCATCATCACAATGAAGGTCAGTCATCAATTCATTCTCTCTCTCTACACTTTTTTACCCATTTCATTTTCTTCATCCTATTCATAGATTCGTTATTAATAAATCCCTATTCCCGAATCTCTGTTCTCTATCGGAATTTTTAAGACACACAACAGATTGATTTGGACTAGACATTGGATCAAGATTCAGATGCATATATGTCTGCATTTATAACCATATAAATAAAATTTTCTGAAACGGGTGTTTTTGTATAATTTGCAGAGTATTTCATTTAACAATTTTGTGATCCAAGCTGGGAATGATTTCTCTGGAGTAGCCACAGAAATGGCAACAACAAACTCCACAGTCAAGTTCATCTTTCGCAACACCGGTACATTTTTCGGTGTCCATGTAAAATCAACACCCGTAGATCTCTCCTATTCTCAGCTCACCTTAGCCACTGGCAATGTAAGTCAAGTTCACACCAATCAGTCCCTAAATTTTCTTAATTTTGCATAGTATGATTAATCTTTTCTAAGCATTTTCAACATGGGTTTTGTGCAGATCAACAAGTTCTACCAATCAAGAAAGAGCCAGAGAATGATAACGGTGATACTAGTGGGCAGTCATGTACCAATGTATGGAGGGGGTGCAGATTTGAGTAGCAAAGATGGGACACCGACCATGCCGGTGCCATTGACACTGAACTTCATTGTTCGATCAAGAGCTTATGTTCTAGGCAAATTGGTCAAGCCCAAGTTCAACAAAGGTGTTCAGTGCTCTGTAGTGTTGGACCCTAAAAAGATGAATGTGGCAATTCCTTTGAAGAATTGCACTTACCAGTAAGTTGAAAAAATTGTATAATTTATTAAGACAGACTGCAGATCAAGAAAGCCCGATCAAAACAAAGAACCGACAAAGAAATAAGAATTGATAATTTGGCCATACATCATTGGGGTTGAGGGAAAGAACAGAGCTGTTTCGTGTAATGGTGTTATATGATATTATTATTATTTATTTTAAAATCAATTGTTTAGTTGGGGAAAAGAAAAAAGAAAAAAAAAAAAAGGGTGGATACAGCTATATGGAGGAGGTGGGAATTGTTGGGTAGATTTGATTTTGAGGGTTACGGGGCAGGAGTTGACTTAACTAGTTCTTGTTGCGCGAAAACAGGGGTTGGGTATTTACCAGGGTGGTTTTACTTGTAATTTTATTTTATTTACTGTTTTTTCGTAATAAGATTGTTTATTTATTCTTGATCTGCCATTTGAACATATAATGGAGTTGACTTAACAGTTTCTTTCTGTTTTTTTCTTATGGCCAAATTACACTAACTCTCTCTATAATTTGGGACTCGTATCATTTTAATCTTTGACTTTTCAATTGTGACATATTTAATCTTAAATTTTGAATCTTGTTCCAAATAAGGACAATTGAAGATTTCATTACTCAATTTCAAGTATAAAGTCATCAATTTGATAAAATATAAAATAATTTGACAAAAATAAATGTCAAAAAAATATTTTTAAAATTTTTAAAATTATTTCTACTGACCCAAATTAAAATTATGTAAAATTGATAAATCTTTTACGCATTTATTTATTTATTTATTTTACCAAATTAATTTTTATTATATATTTAGATGATGATCATGTAATGGATGGTTGTTATGTTTTTAATGTGTAATCGATATATTTAATATATGAGATGTTTTTAGTTTTTGATTTTTTAATTTAATGAATTGGTTTAATATTGATATCAAAGTGTCGTCATATTTGACTTTTGAAAAAATAGAAACTAATTTAATGAAAATAAAAACAATCACACATTACATGATTATCATCCAAACACATAATAAAAATTAATTTGGTAAAAAAATAAACAAATGTGTAAAAGATTTATCAATTTTACATTTTATCTTTGGTAGTTAGAAATAATTTTTAAAAATTCAAAAATATTTTTTTGACATTTATTTTTGTCAAATTAATTTATATTTTATCAAATTGACTATTTTGCCCTTGAAATTAAGCAATGATATTTTCAATTGTCTTTATTTTGAACAAGATTTAAAATTCAGGGTCAAATGTATCATAATTAAAAAGTTGATGACCAAAATGACATAAGTTTCAAACTATAGAGACTGTTAGTATAATTTGCCATTTTCTTTTTCTTTGTTTTTTTTGGAATTGGAAAGTGGACATTGTGAGACTGGAAAAAGGAACAAAATTATTCCAATTTGATTTAAGTTTGTTTGTTAAAAACTCTTTTGAGATTAATTTGTTAGGTAAATAAGTAAAAGTTAGACACATTTTGAGATCGACTTGTTAAAATTTTGACCTTGATAAAAATATGTGTACTTGTTATCTGTACAAAACAAATTTATAGCCTCCAAGAACACACTGTAGAAAGAGGGGTAAAAGGGAAAACAATAGAGCCCGCACTACAAAAAGAGGAGGAGATTGAAAAAAATAAATCGACCAAGGAGAGGAGATTAAAGCGAAAGGGGCAAGGGGAGAGTTCAAATTGAGGGGTTGATTTGAGAGAGAGGAGATTACAATGGTGTAGAGGTGGTGGCATTCAAGGGACGTCAGTGGTGGTTGTGTGATGATAGAGGCAAGCAATCGATGACGATGGCGGCATACGAGGAAAGGAGATTGAAGTGAGAGACAATGGTAGAATTTCTAGTGGTGGTGAGAGTTTTGGCGAGTAACTTTTGCATAGTCTGTTATTATTTTGTCAAATTTTTACTTGGATAAAACTAGTTTTTTATTTTGTCAATTTTTGCCCATATAGGACCAATAATTGTATCAAATATTGAATTCTCAATTGACTTTGGAATGGCGATGATATGAACGTCCTCTTCTGCATATATTCCCTTCCCTAGCCTTGGTTAATATAATTCATATATTCTTTAAGCTGTGTTTGATTAGAGAATTTAGGAAGAAATTTGAAAAGAAAAATGAAAAAGGTAGATATAATGTGATTAAAATATATTTATATTTTACTTAATTTTACATACATTTTCAATTTCTTTTTTCAAATTCTTTTTCAAATCTCAAAACCAAATACAACGTTAAAAAAATATCTTTCAAATTTTAGTTAGGCATAAAAACAACGCATATTTGTTGAATAAAATGATGTAGTAATCTAATAAATCCCATATCAGCTAGATATTGAGTCTTAAGCAATTCCACATTGTAAAATAAATAAATAAATAATCTCTTCAAGAAACAAAAGCTAATCTCACATTGGAAAATCAATGATTAATCTAGTGGACGAGATGATAAATTTCCTTAATTTGAGTCTTACTCGTCACCTTTTTTTAGGAGTCTTACTGCGTTACCTGATGTAATTTTTTTCTTCCTAATTCCCCTCCCACCAATTATGGAAAAAGACAAAAGCAAAAAAAAAAAAGTTAGGCTTTTTCTCCAATTCGAGATCAAATTAAAATTTATTGTTGGGCTCATGGAGACCTACCACGAGTCCTATTTCGATAATCTGAATCGTTAATATGTAAAACTCGCCGAGTACTTCATCATTGCAAAAAATCACTTTAATCAGATATCGATAGCCACTTGATCAAATCATATTTCTGTCAACGGTAAATATGATTTTCAAAATAAATTCTTGACAGGAATTTGATTCCATCAAGTAGCTATCGATATCCGATTGACATAATTTTTTGCAAGAATAAAATACTCGACGAGTTATACACATTGAACGATTCGAATTATCGAAACATGACTCATGGTAGATCCCATAAACCTAAACAACATGGTCCAGTAGAGAATCTGAGTAAAATTTTTTTTTAAAAAAACTCACATTGTTTATGTACAAAATATTCAGTGAGTTTGGTTTCAGTTTTTCTGGAAATTGAGTTTTTATTTTTTATTTTTCATTTTTCAAGTTTTGTTGTTTTTAGTGAATATTTTTAAAATTTTTGATGATACAGTTTGTTCCAGTGGATGGGTTAGACAGGTCCAAGCTCCTCAATGCCTAAGTCCAAATGATCAAGCCCATCGGATTACCTGCAAACAAGTCCAACGGGGAATGGGGTAGTCTCCCAATGAACCCTCCGACGAGCAAGTTAGAAGGAGAGGTAGGGTGTAAGGAGAGATTAGAGATAGAAAGCTTAACCTTCTTCTTGTCTTCGACGTTTGCTTATATCCTTTGGTAATCATTTCGCCGTCCCTTCCGACCTGCCCTCATCGCCGAAAGTCTATGCTGTAGCTTACCTTGTTCAGGGTAAGAGGGTCCTGTTCCGACAGAGAGGTGTTGTTGTAATAAATGTTGTGATGGGCTGCATTAATGGTGATGTGCAGTGACAATAACTTTGCAGATCTTTGTCTGCTGATGTGGCTCGTCCTTCACCTGCCATGTGTCTGAATGTCATTGGCTCTTTATGCCATGTTGGATTCTAGCTGTTCTGGACCCACCAGCTGGGTTATGTATTGGGTTCCAAGTGATGGGCTTGGGTTGTTCATAGTGATTCATGGCTTTATGGGCTTATACACGTCAGTAGTCCCCATTCCCGAGTGCAGCTTTAGTCCAGCGAAGGGAATAATAATAATGAAGAAGATGAGGGTGTTAGGGATTGGCAGTATGGAGGTCGACCGGCAGGGGTGACCGAGCGGGTAAACCGACCGGGGGGTGGTCCGATCGTGAATGTTGGCCGAGCGGGAAGGTTGACCACGAGGAGGGTCGACCGCGAGGAGGGCCGACCGTGAAGGTTGGCCAAGTGGGAGGGCCGACCATGAGGAGGGCCGACTGCGAAGAGGGCAGACCGTGAAGATAGGCCAAGCGGGAGGGTTGACCATGAGGAGGATCGACCGCGAAGGTGGGCCAAGCGGGAGGGTCGACCATGAGGAGGACCGACTGCGAAGGGTGAGGTGGAAGGGCGTGGGGCTCAAGAGGCGGCGTGTGACGTGGTGATTTGAAGTGGAAAAGACAGGGTAAGGGGAGTAGACAGTGGATCGTGGTCGTACACGTGGCAACATCGTGTGGGGGGGGAGATTAGGCGTTGGATCAGAGATGAAACGATAGGTCATTATGGGTGTTTAAAAAGACAGTTTTGGCGGATGATTTAAAAAGTTTTCAAACTGGTGAAAATTAATTGGGATCCTTAGAATACGGGCCAATCGTGGGCTTTTGGCATCATTCGATTCACCTACTTGTTTACAAAAAATCAAAACATTCCAAGTGTTAATTCCTTTGTTGCTCACGATACACCTCTGCAACACTTTTTCAATTTCCTTGCACCTGCATCCGAAGCGATTTGCAGACACACCATAGAAATGGCCCAAGAGGAAACTGCAAATGCCAGGGTGGATCCATTTGGTGATGATGCAGTGGAGTTAGCGCAGCAGTACAGGACGGAGAGGGTGGGGGAGGTAGTGGTACGATCCCATGGTTCCACCATGATAGCCGCTCCAAGGCCAATCAGCTAGACAGAACCAGATCACTGGCATACAAAGGCAGACAGATCCATTCTTACACCGGCGGAGTTGGAGGGAATAAGAGGGAAGTACCAAATTCCTTTGGAAATAGGGTTGAGGCTGCCGACATCGACCGAGAGGGCGTCAGATGTACGGCCGGGGGAATTTAGCTTGTATGAGGAGGCATTGCAGGGAGGTGTGAGGCTACCGCTGCCTCAAGTTGTGGTTGATGTGTTGAATAAACTGGATGCGGCCCTAGGTCAGTTGATGTCAAACACCTGGAAAATATTGATGGCGTGCGCGAGTTCCTGGCCTCAAGCAACGGGAAGGTTGGCCTTGACGGTAGATGAGTTCTTTTCGTGCTACAAGGCCTCCGGCCAGCAGGACACTTGGGTTACATTGTAGGCAGTGGTTGAACGAGGTCTGGTGGCAGGTCTGCCATCTTCAGTAAAAAATTGGAGGCCAAGGTGGTTCTTTGTGGCGGCGAACAGCGGGGCGAGAGTTCGTACAACTTGGAAGGTGCCCACCAAATCGGTCGAGCCCAAGCTGGACAAGGCGACTGAGGACCGAGTGAAGAGGGTAAGGGATTGGAGGGAGGAGAAAGGAGTAAGGTGGGACGAGCTTGTCCTACCGTCAGTTCTGTTTGCCTTAAACTTGGGACCGCAGCCATTGGGAGGGGGTCCAGAAAGGGAGGAGTTGGAGGTGCAGAGGAAAGCGGAGGAGGAGGAGGAAATGAGGTTGTTCGCGCAGGCGGACAAGTATAAGGAGTCCCAACTGGGGCTTGCTTCGAAGCCGGTCGCGAGAGAGAGGATTCGACTGTGCCCCAAGCCGTTGGGGGAGAAAGACTTAGGCAGTTTTGTGCCACGACCGCCCCCAGTTGATCCTGTGAAAAGGAGGTCTGACAAGGAGATGGAGGAAGTGGACGTGGTAAAAAGGAAGAGGAGACTGAGGAGGAGTGAAGAAGGGCCTGCCGTGAAGAGGAGGAGGGAAGTGGTGGCAGAAGAGACCAGCATGGCGAAGGAGGCAGAGAAGGGAGCAGTGGAGGAGACCTCAGGAAGGGTTGCTGCCCAAGAAGTGGTGGGGGTCGTCCCAACAATGGAGGTTGTGGAGATCGCCCCAGCAGTGGTGGAGGTCGCCTCAGGGGTCGCGAGGGTCGCCCCCGAAGTGCAGGCAGAAGGTGGGGCAACTGGCCTTGAGCCAAAGTTAGGAGAACAGCCCCAGGGGGGTCCTGCGCCCCAAGGAGGGGGGATCGGTCTGACGACTGCGATCTACCACGCTCGCGCAGTGGCTGGACGGCTGGAGGGAGAAGAAGGCCTAGCCAGGGCAGGTGCCGATCGCCTGGTGGCGATCGTGGAGGAGGCGACCGTGCGCTCAGCAGCCAGATTCAATAAGGCTGAGCTATTGAGGGGGTTATACTCTGCTCAAATAGAGATAACCACCTTAGCAGGGGCTTTGCTGAGAAAGGTGGGGGCTGCGAACTCAAGGCAGATAAGGCCAGGACTCAGCTTGCAAAGTTAAAGAAGGAGAGTGCAAGTTGGGAGAGTGCCCACGCTGATCTGCAAGCGGTTAAGGTGGAGCTGGAGAACACATGCCGCCAGGTTGTGTCGCTCGAGTTCCAACTGGCTGGCGAGCAGAAGAGGTTGGATGAGGCCCAAAAAGCCTGCGCAGTCGCGGTCGAACGACATGAAGAGGCAATGAGCAGTAATGAAGAGCTGGTCAGGCAGAAGGATGAGGCAGACGTGAAGATTGGCGATCTGCAGAAGGAGCTGGAGGGCGAGCGTGCTAAGGCAGTGGAGGAGAGGGAGAGCCTTCAGAAGGAGTTGGAAGCAGAGAGAGCCAAGGCGACGGCGGAAAAGGAGAGCCTTCAGAAGGAGTTGGAGGCAGAGAAAGCCAAGGCAACTGCTGAAAAAGAGAGCCTGAAGAAGGAGTTGGAGGAAGAGAGGGCTAAGGCTGCTTCTGAAAGGGCGACCCTGCAGAAGGAGCTGGACGAAGAGAGGGCGAAGGCAGCCTCTGAAAGGGCGGCTTACCCCGATCTGTATGTTGCAGCAGTGGATCAGTTCAAGGGGTCTGCTGAATTTCAGATGGCAGTGGATGCCGCGGTCGCCAGCAGCTTGGCGAGGGAGGAGTCTGGGGGGGCGGGCCCGTCGAGGGCGACCGCTAGGGGCAAAACTGAAGCAGAAGTTATTGAGAGCTTCCAGCAGTCAGACTTCTACAAACACGAAATGGCTGAGTTCTGGGACAGTGGCTGGAAGATGTTCAAACGTAGAGCTGAAGAACTGTTCCCAGACTTAGACCTCAGTAGTGTAACAATTGGTGAGGACGATGTGGCCCAAACCCCCCTGGATGAGGGTATTGAAGAAGAAGACCTCGTCTCCAGTGAGGAGGAATGAGTGAATTGTTTTTGTTTTGTGTTTTGTGTTTTTTTTTTTTTTTGAATTGCTGTAATGAACTTATGTACAAAGTTGTGAATAAATAAAATTTCAGTTGTGTTTTGCATTTGACTGTTTTTGCTTGTGCGTCTGAAATGGATGAAAACTTGTGATAAAAACTTGTGATAAAAACTGAATTTAGGAATTCCTCAAGACAGAGTGGGATTGAAGTTGTAATAAAAACTGAGTGCAAAGTAAAGTTATGGACTCCTTAATGCAGAGTGAAATTGAACTTTTAATAAAAACTCAATGCAGAGTAAAGTTAGGAACTCCTCAATGCAGAGTGAAATTTTAAATGTAATAAAATTACAAGTTTGTGTTTGCCACATTGCTCAAGTAGGTTAGTGGTTTATGGAGTGAGGCTTGGTTTGTGAGGAGAAAGGTTGACTTGTAAGAGTTTGATTGAGAAGAAAATAACCTGACTTGTAAAGAAGACGTGTAAGAACGTCTTTGGAATTCGACTGAGCAAAGAGTGGTTTAAAGACTTGGAGCTGGAATTGTGACTAAGTGTGTCTACTAATTCCACAAGCATGAAATTTGCATGGGTGGCCTTGATCGAGCCCTGCATGCGTGCTCATTTGGGGCAAAGTTATGATTTACTGACATTGTAGATAACTGATATGATTTACTGACATTGTAGATAACTGAGTCTGACCCTGAAATTGTGGCGCTCGGTCTAGCTAAGACTTGTTATGCTTAGGCTGACTGAGGCTTGGTCTGGCCGAGTGCTTCATGCCCGGTCTGGCAGAAGCTCTTAGTGCTCAGTCTGGCCGAGGCTTCTAGTGCTCAGTCTGGCTGAGGCTTTTAGTGCTCAGTCTGGCTGAGGCTTTTGACGGTCGGACTGGCCGAGGCTTATGGAGTGATGCTCAGTCTGGCTGAGGCTTTTAATGCTCAGTCTGGCTGAGGCTTTTAGTGCTCAGTCTGGCTGAGGCTTTTGACGGTCGGACTGGCCGAGGCTTATGGAGTGATGCTCAGTCTGGCTGAGGCTTTTAATGCTCAGTCTGGCTGAGGCTTTTAGTGCTCAGTCCGGCTGAGGCTTTTAGTGCTCAGTCTGGCTGAGGCTTTTGACGGTCGGACTGGCCGAGGCTTATAGAGTGATGCTCAGTCTGGCTGAGGCTTTTATGCTCAGTCTGCAATGAGAATGTTATTGGACAACACACAGATATAGATATAGATGTTTGAGACATTAGTCTGTCAATGCTAGATATAGAATTGTTTGTCATGAGTGTAGTCCAGTCGATCCAAGTTTACATTATGTATCAAAAAGAAAATTCAACGACTGAGCAATACAACAGTAGGAACTTATTGAAAGTAGCGCTTCAGGTGTTTAGCGTTCCAGGGGTGGGGGAGGTCTCGACCTCCCATGTCCTGAAGTCGGTAAGTGCCCGGACGTGGTCGGGCTTTCACAACGTAAGGTCCCTCCCATTTGGCTGCCAGTTTACCTTCAGTCGGATTTTGGTGGCTAGGGTTGCTTCTCTCAAGACAAGGTCTCCTATGGCGAACTCCCTTGGTCGGACTTTGCAGTTGTAGTGTGTTCTCATTTTCTGTTGGTATGAGGCCAGTCTGACAGTAGTGGTTTCTCTGAGTTCTTCAATTAGGTCCAGGTCTGCCCGACGGAGCTCTTCCGTTAGTGCTGGATCCGGATGTAAAACTCTAGGGGTAGGCAGACCGACTTCTATCGGAATAACCACCTCAGCCTGTATGTTAAGCGAAAAGGGGTTTCCCTAGTGGGAGTCCGAGCTGTAGTTCGGTAAGCCCAGAGTACATTTGGTAGTTCCTCAGCCCAAAGTCCTTAGCAGCTTCTAGCTTGGTTTTGATGATCTTCAGAAGAGAACGATTGGTGACCTCAACTTGGCCATTGGCTTGGGGATGACCGGGGAAAAAAACATGGTTGAATTTGGAGGTCTGCGCAGAATTCCTGTACTTGGCGTTGTCGAATTGTTTGCCGTTGTCGGAGACGATAGCCTGGGGATGCCAAACCTGCAAACGATCGACTGCCAGATGAACTTGGTTGTGTTCCGCTCGGTAATGGGCAAGGGGTTCTGCCTCTACCCACTTAGTAAAATAATCAATGGCGACAATGGCAAATTTGGTCTGGCCTCGGCCGTGGGTAAATGGCCAACTACGTCAATCCCCCATTTGGCGAACGGGTAGGGGCTGCAAAGTGTGAAATTCAGTAGGAGGAGCATGGGGGATATTGGCAAAACGCTGACACTTATCACATTTAAGCACGAAGACAGCTGCATCTTGGTTGAGAGTAGGCCAGAAATATCCAGTGCGAAGTATCTTGTGGGCCAGGGACCTACCGCCTGAGTGATTGCCGCAGATACCCTCATGAATTTCTTGCATCACATAAGTTGCTTGAGTCGGATTGAGGCACCGCAGATAGGGGCGTGAGAAACCACGTTTATACAAAATGCTGCTGACGAGGATGTAATTGGACGACCGGGCCCTGACTTTGGCGGCTTGCTGTTGGTCGTCTGGAAGTTCCCCTGTTGTCAGAAATAGAAAGATGTCCGACGCCCAAGGGATGGGCTCATTTTGGAGGAATTGTATTTCGTGCTGGTCGGGGCAAATGGCGGGGTGGGATAGGTATTCGAGGCGGACACCACAGCTGAGGTCGGACTGGTCTGCGGAAGCCAACTGAGCCATCTCATCTGCCTTAGAGTTTTCTACCCGAGGAATGTGCTTGATGTGGAAGGTATTGAAGAGGCGAACAAGGGGAAGTGCAATATCCCTGTAAGCCCGCATTGTGTCCTCCTTGGCATCGAATTCTCCCGTGATCTGTCCGACGATGAGCTGGGAGTCGCTGAACACTCGGATGTGGCTGACACCAATATCCCTGGCTAGGCGAAGACCTGTAATCAATGCCTCATATTCGGCCTCATTGTTACTGGCCTCAAACAGGAAACGGAGAGCGCATTTGAAATAACCACCCTCAGGGGCGGTGAGGATGAGGCCAGCCCTACTACTTTCCTTGCGGGATGATCCGTCGGCGTTGAGAGTCCAAGAATGAGTGTCTTCTGGCTCGATGAGAGCTGGTAGGGGTGGAGAGGCAGTGGTTGGGGTATGATTAGTGAATTCCAGGATGAAATCGGCGATAGCCTGCCCCTTAATTACTGTTCGAGGCCGGTAGGAGATGTCAAACTGGCTGAGTTCCACTGACCATTGCATGAGTCTGCCGGAAAGTTTTGGTTGCTGCATGACCTTTTTCAAGGGTTGGTCGGTGAGGACCACTATGGAGTGGGCTTGGAAGTAAGGACGGAGTCGTCTGGAGACGGAGTCGTCTGGAGGCGGTGACCAAGGCCAAGGATAATTTTTCTAACAGTGGGTAGTTCTACTCCGCTCTCCTGAGGGCTCGACTGATGTAGTAGACCGATCGTTGGATAGAGCCGTCTTCCCTAATAAGAGCTGCACTGACAGCGGTGCTTGATACGGCTAGATAGAGGAAGAGGGGCTCGCCCGTGATTGCCTGCGAAAGGAGGGGGGGATTGGCCATGCACTGCTTCAACTGTTGAAAAGCCTCTTCGGATTCAGCCATCCATTCAAAAGTTTGCCGAAGAACTTTGAAGAATGGTAGGCACTTATCCGTTGCGCGGGAAATGAAGCGGTTGAGGGCTGCAACTCGGCCTAGTGAGTCTTTGGACCTCCTTAACCATTCTGGGTGACTGCATCTCGATTCAAGGCCTTGATCTTTTCAGGGTTAGCTTCAATGCCCCGCTGACTGACCATAAAACCAAAAACTTTCCAGATCCTATACTGAAGGCGCACTTCTCGGTTGAGCTTCATTTGGTACTTGCGTAGGGTGGCGAAGGTTTCTCGCAGGTCGGTCAGATGATCAGTGGAGAGTTTGCTCTTGACCAGCATGTCGTCGACATACACTTCCATTATTGACCTATCTGGTGATGGAAAACGACATTGACCAATCGTTGGTAGGTGTCCCCAGCGTTCTTCAATCCGAATGGCATCACATGGTAGTGATAGTACCTCGGTCAGTAATAAAGGATGTATGTTCTCGATCGACGGGTGCATCAGGATTTGGTTGTAACCAGAGAAAGCATCCATGAAGATGAGCATTTGATGACCGGCCGTGGCGTCGACCAGCAAATCTATGTGGGGAAGAGGATAGCTGTCTTTGGGGCAAGCTCGGTTCAGGTCAGAGTAATTGACACAGAGTCGTCATTTGCCATTGTTCTTGCGGACTAGGACCACGTTTGACAACCATTTAGGGTAGTCCACGTTTTTTATGAATTGGGCCTCAAGGAGTTTGTCAACCTCTGCGGCTATAAGAATATTGCGCTCCGGATGAAAAATGCGTTGCTTCTGGCGGTAAGGTCAGAAATGGGGTTCAATGCTGAGGCAGTGAGTTATGAAAGAGGGGTCAATGCCTGGCATGTCTGAGTGAGTCCAGGCAAATACATCATTGTGCTTGGTCAGAAGGGCAGTAAGGTCAGCCTTAGCTTGGGGGGATAGTTGGCTGCCGATCTTGGCCGTTTTCATTGGGTTGGTGGGATCGATGGGAATCTCAACGAGCTCCTCCACCGGTTCCTCTCTGACCAGTTCGTCCTCTTCTCGTACGTCAAGTCCTTCAATGATCATGGCCTCCTTCAGCTTGACTTCCTTGAGTGAGGCGACATACATTCCCTGGCTACGGTCTGCTCCCCCCTTACTGTCCAATGCCAGGTCGGTAGGTGAATTTATGGCGAGGTGGTAGTTGAAGTGATAGCTTGGAAAGCGTTGATGGCGGTGCGACCAAGGATGATGTTGTAGGCAGAGGGAAGTCGACCACAAGGAAAGTGAGCAATTTCGTAGTCTGCCGTGGGTATTCGCCGATGGTAATGGGGAGATCGATGGAGCCGATGGAGGTCACCCGGTCGCCAGTGAAACCGACCAAAGGGGTTTGGAGGGGCGACAGACTTTCCTCCCCAATCTTGAGCTGGCGGAAACAGTTGAGGAATATGATGTCTGAAGAACTGCCGTTGTCGATGAGAACCGTCTGACCTTATAGTTGGAGAGGAGGGCAGAAATGACGAGGGGGTCATCATGAGGATAACGGATGCCTGTACAGTCGGCGTCCGTGAAGGTGATGGGCTGTCCACTGCTTGGGCTGTTTGGAGGGTCGGTCTACCGTGGCAACTGCTTTGTTTGAGCCTTACCTTATCTTTCTGAGTTCTGCCCTTTGAGCCGAGCGGGATGGTCCCCCACAAGCAAGGCCACCTGAAATGACTCGGATTTCACCAACTGGCGGAGGGGGATTACCTGGCGGCCGAGGCTGTTGTGGAGGGCGATCATGGCCTTAGTTAGGTTGAGCTGGTTGCCGGGGTGGGGTGTGCCGGCGGTTGTTTTTGAGGGGCTCGGTTCTTTGCCTCTGCTGTGAGCGGGTGTCTGTGAAGCGGCTGAGACGTCCCTGACGTATTAGGGCCTCGACCTGATCCTTGAGGTTGATGCAGTCATCAGTGTTATGGCCATGGTCCTAGTGGAAACGAAAATATTTGGACTGGTCTTTCCGATTAGAAGGGGTCCGTGAAGGTAGGGGCCATTTGAGAGGGTAGTCCCGTTGGATCTGGTTGAGGACTTATTCCATGGGAGAATTAAGGGGGGTGTACCGCTCGAACCGACCGGGCGGTCGGGCTGGTGCCGACCGGTCAGCGCGGGGGGGTCGGTCTGTATAGTGGGGTGTTTGGCTATTATACTGTGACACCCCAAATTTTTTGAACATCAAGGGAAAATTAAATAAACAAAATGACTTAATAAACTAAAAAGTTGACATCTTAATAGAGTATTCCAACTCTCGTACATAACCAAAGGTTCAAACAATATTAAATAAAAACTTAATATTATCCAAACACAACATCAAATGAAATTATAAGGTCCTTAATAGCTAATATATAAGATAATAACGTTATTCGACTTTAATCATGATTTCAAGTCAGCCAAGGCTCTACGTTAGTGTCAACTCCATCTCAGCTTCAATTATTTCCTCGCCAAAACCTGGCATAAAACGCCAGGGCAACAAAAATATATGCCATGAGTTTTGCAACACAGTAAGAAAACATAACCAACCTACCATTCTTTTTAAGAGAAAAATAATGAGATTATACACATGAGATAACAATATAATTGTAAACATAAATTACAACCATTAAGATAATTTCAATAATTTTAATAAATTAGGTGATACTCGAAATCTCACCAAAGAGATTTAACTTACCAACCACTAAGCATGGCAACGGTTAATTTGAAACCCTCCCTTGGTCAAATATTTAAGTGTTACCAACCGTAACTACCAGGGATGCCCACGTCCGGAGTTATATACCCAAGCAGTGGCATCCGTGGTCTGCCCCAAGGAAACGGTCTGCCAGGGGTACGTAACCTCCCTGTGTGTCACCTGCACATCCACCCTTATTCCAAAACCAAATACCGAAAAGGGTTCAAATAAGTCTCGTGCCATCTTAGAGTTTCGCAACACAATTTACGTGAGAATTCTCAAAACCAGGGCTCACCCTGAACAACCGGTATTGACCGTCAATTGTTAACTTTGTGTATGTCGTTAATCATTTCAGTTAATTTTGATATCAATCACCAATAATTCCAATTTTTAATCACAAATAATGGTTTACCAACTCATTAAAATTTCCAACATAAAATATTACACATGTCACATGATGGTAAACAATGTACAAAATTTAAATAAACAATTTATTTAAACCATGGTATAAAATAATGATGTAGAACCAAAACAAGAAATAAATCATAATCACACACGTGCATGGATTTTTAATCTACAAGATTATATTAGCACCATATTAAATTTTAGTCCAAAGAAAACAATTGAAGAAATTATTTTATTTTTTTCTTTTTTTGATTCCTCCTTAATCTGCCAAAATTTTCAGAATGTATATCTTGCAAATGAAATTATAAATAAATTACTTATACAACTCTAAAATTCATATAACTCTACAGAATACTCACTAAACATGTTATGGTCATTTTTCAGAAAGCCGTTTCCAAAAATAAATTATAAATAATTCTTAAAAATTCCAAGAATGTTCATGACACAGATTTATCACATTTTCTGAAATTAATTCCATACTTAAATTTATAAATCAATTACATAATCTAAAAATTTATTATGAAAATAGACTTCTCAAATTTCATATTTTGCTTAGGAATTGTCAGATTTGGTTTAATACAAATTTTTTAATGATTTTTCAAACACATAATAAAATCTGCCTATAGCTCCAGATTTGGTTAAAACTTTTTTATAAATTCGTACAAAACTCAATAATTGTTGAAAAATTTTATGGATGAACTAGACATCATTATCAACAACTTTGTAGAATAAATCATCTTCGAATTTTGAGTATAAAATTGTCTAAAAATTCGTACAACTTTCTGACATATTTAAAGGGCCAAATAACATCTTCAATAATCTTTTTAATGGTATAAACTACACATGCAAGTCCAAACTCTACAATATTATCATGATTTTTGGACTACCAATATTTGATATACCATCATAAATTTTCATACCATATAAATAAAATTCTATCTACAAGTTTAAACATTTTATCATATGTATATAATCTGAAATTTCAAATATAAAAAAAATGAGAGGGTTGAGAGGGTTTTCTTACTATGTTAGGTTGCTAACGATTTATCGTCCGAATTTGATTTATGATTCTGATCGTAAGATATGACCGTCCTGGCTCCATGATCGTCTCGCTGAAATTTCACATTAATCGGATGCGATCTCACCGTTGATCTTCCATTGGATTCTCTTAGAACTTTTAGTTGTTGATCATCATCTTAGACTTAGAATTTGCAAGATCTAACCCCAAAAATGGATTCTACACGTCGAAACACCTAAGGGTGGTCATCCCCAAAGTCATAGGACCACTTGATTAACCTAAATGTACTAGGATGCACCGTAGCACCATGAGCCGAGAAACGCTGGATAAAATTCAATTCATCTTCTCCATTAGCCGTGGCATGCACAAACAGAAAATCCAGAAATTTAGTTTCAATGTCACCAGTTCAAATGTTTGTATCTTCTTCATCGTAACTCCGTTTTATCTTATTTTTCTTTCATTGGATTCACCTCACGGCCTAGTTTTTGGTTCACTACTCACACGCCTCATTCCGTCTCTTTTTGCATGCCGTCGGATCTCCAAAACTTGACGAAAAAAGATTACTTTCCTACCATCTCGGACATTTTTTTCGAACCATCTTTCGGACTCCATAACTTTCTTAATTCTTAACGGTTTTACTTCATTCTTTCGCTAATCTCTTCAACTTACTTCGTACTTCATCTTACATGGCCTATTTTTCTCACTTCTCCCCGGAATAGATGGTTTTGGCATGCCGAAAGTAAGCCGAAAGCCAACTTTTGAACTACAAAATAAACTTCTCTAACTTTGTTTCTTTCTCCTCCATCTTCCTTCTTCTCTCTCTTCACTTACAACACTTTGTGAATGGTGGTTCTAGATGATAATGGAATAGGTGATGGTGGTGGTGGTGGTGGCGGTCCGACGGTGCGCCAATGGTGGTGAAGTTCACGGGTTGGTTGTTCGGATGGTGATAGTATGGGTTGAGGCCATGGCTATGGAGGTCGGGGGAGGAGGAAAAACATAGATAAGGAAGGAGAAATAGAGTTTTGAGAATGAGAGGTGGAGAGAAAGAGAAGGAACCAAGAGAAATGAAACTGGAAGTGAAGAGAGGTGAGGAAGATATAGGCTCAAGTTATGGGCAACATGAGGAAGAGGAAAAGAAATAAAAAAATGAGAAAGTGAACACCTGGTGGCATTGCATGTCCACCACATTTTTGATGCATAAAATGGTTTCACGTTGAAGGTAGAAAGTGAGAAAAACCTGGGGAGCAAACCCATGGTTTTCTTCTTTTTTTTTTTTTGGATTGGGTTTTAATATATAAAATATTAGGTTTCAGTGTAATTTGATTACAAAAAAATATAGAGAAAAATATAATAAAAACATCATACGGTTCATAAATTAATATTGAGTAATAATATAAAGTCAAAAATATTTTATTTTATTTTATTTTGAATAAATGTTCAGTATAAAAATATACAGGCTATTAAATTCAAAATATTGTGAATAATTATTTAAGAAAATTAAAAATATATATATTATTTTTATTATATAAAAAAAAATACGGGATTTTACATATACTGGGTGTTTCTGGGTTCTGAGTATTTTCTCTTTTCCCTGGGGGTCAGGTTTTTAGCTATGGGATCCTGCCGGGCGGCTAGTGAATCTTCAGCATTCATGTATTTCTGAGGTTTGGAGAGTAGGGCTGCCATGGAGGTAGGGGTTTTTTTCAGAGGAAGAAGAGGAAATCGAACGATCGTGGGCCGGCCATGAAAGCCGTGAGGATGACCTTGTCATCGTTTTCCGCTACTTGCAGGGCTTCGGTGTTGAAGCGGGTAACAAAACTGCGCAGCGACTCCCCCTCGGTCTGACGGATGTTGAGGAGTTGGGTTGCCGGGCGGCGTTGGCGCTGGGCTCCAATGAAATGGCTAAGGAAGGAGTCGCTGAGGTGTTGGAAAGTAGAGATAGAATCTGCTGGTAATTGGCTGAACCACAGTCGAGCTGACCCCTTCAGTGTCACAGGGAAAGCCCGACACATGATCTCGTCAGGGAAGGCATGGAGGATCATGAGGGTTCGGTAGGTCTCCAAATGGTCGACTAGGTCCGTCGTACCGTCAAAAGAGTCAATGGTGGGCATCTTGAACTTGGCAGGCAGGGGTTTATCCCAGATGGAGGCAACAAATGGTGAGTTTGCCGTGGTAGAGGGTTTATGCTGAATGTTCTGCATGACCCCTTGGAGTTGGAGCTTCATTGCTTGGAGTTCAGCATCCCAGAGGGGAATGTTGTCACCATGGTCAGTCAATGGGGGCTGGACGCTGCTGGCTTCCCCTTCAGGGGCTGGTGCCACGACCGACGGGCGTATGGGTGGAGATGGTAGATTTATGTGTGGAGGAGGAGGTTGCAAACCTTCCAAGTTGGGTGGATAGGGTTGCGGAACAATATGGCTCGGGGTTCTTTCTTGGTTGGGTGGAATATCTGGAGGTGGTGGAGGAGGCATCAGAAGGTTTCTTTGGAGTAAAGCATTTATCAGGGCCTGGTTTTGCTCGGCTATGCGGTTAATGCTGTTGGTAAGCTCTATAAAATACTACGGTGGGTTGTTTGGATTGGGGGGGTCGGCCTGACGGTCGGCAGTGTTATTGTGAGAAGCTATGGATCTAGTCGTGACCATACACTTTGACGGGTAAGAGGAAAAGGTTGTTGGGATAGTGTCTCCGGCGACAATGAGCACAACTGGCGCATGGAGCAAAGTCGTTCCCACAGATGGCGCCAACTGATGATACAGTTTGTTCCAGTGGATGGGTCGGACAGGTCCAAGCTCCTCAATGCCCAAGTCCAAATGATCAAGCCCACCGGATTACCTGCAAACAAGTCCAACGGGGAACGGGGTAGTCCCCCAGTGAATCATCCGACGAGCAAGTTAAAAGGAGAGGTAGGGTGTAAGCAGAGATTAGAGATAGAAAGTTTAACCTTCTTCTTGTCTTCCACGTTTGCTTATATCCTTTGGTAATCATTTCGCCGTCCCTTCCGACCTGCCCTCTTCGCCGAAAGTCTATGCTGTAGCTTACCTTGTTCAGGGTAAGGGGGTCTTGTTCCGACGGAGAGGTGTTGTCGTAATAAATGCTGTGATGGGCTGCATTAATGATGGTGTGCAGTGGCAATAACTTTGCAGATCTTTGTCTGCTGATGTGGCTCGTCCTTCACCTGCCATGTGTCTGAATGTCATTGGCTCTTTATGCCATGTTGGATTCCAGCTGTTTTGGACCCCACCAGCTGGGTTATGTATTGGGCTCCAAGTGATGGGCTTGGGTTGTTCATAGTGATTCATGGCCTTTATGGGCTTATACACGCCAATTTTAAATAATTTTTTTTTTAAAATTAGATGTACCTTACTTAGATGTATTTAAATAGTAAAATATTTGTGAAAAAATATTTTTAAAAATTAATAAATACATAAAAATACGAAAAATGTACTATATTTTTTAATATTTTTTTATATTTTTGGTATTTTGTGAATTTTTTAATGATTTTTTTCATAAATATTATACTTTTGTAAATGTGTTTGTGTTAAGCATGTCTAAAAATTAAAAAAATTACTTAAAATATTAAAAAAATTATTGAAAACAAAAAAATTCAAAAAATAAAAAAGTAATTTTTTTGAAAAGTAATTTTTAAAAACTAAAAGCATACCAACTGATTGATTATGCACAGCTCATGGTGTGCCATGTACCTTGCAAGTAGCTATGTAGCCATTATTACTTCAAATCCAATTATTAAAAGTTAGTTTAAATTTATGCAAGCACATGGTGTGTCATGTAGCTTGTAATTAGTTATGGGAAAATGTTTAAGGCTTTTAAAAAATATTTATAATTTTACTTAAAATAATGTCGCAGGATATGTATTAATTTTTAATTTATTATACACTTAATGATGATGGGCCAAATTCTCATGCCACATCATTGTAGGTAAATTTGTGAGTATAAATGTGTGGGTCTCTAATATTACTCTTTTAAAAATACTATAGGTCCCAAATTTTCTACCAAATAAATTACTAAATGTCTCATATAGATGTAGGGTTTACAAAATTACAGACCCCACACTCATGTGAGACATTTGGTCATTTATTTGGTAGAAAATTTAATATCCCTAACATTATCCTTACTCTTTTACTTTTTGAACTTCAATTGACATGCACAAGAAATTTGTTCATTTTCTTTGGACAATTAATTTAGAATATTTTACTTTCGTTTGGGAAGAACTAATTTAGCATGACTTTTTGGCTAATTTAGCCTAGCTAAATTAGTTTCGTATGGAAAGAATTTTTGATTTTTTTTTAGTTTGGATGTGATGGTTGTGAGAGAAAAAATGAAATTATTATGATTTGGATATGACATTTTATCTTATTAACTAAAGGGTGATTCTACTTATACCATTATTTTATCTCTTTACACTCTCTATATGAATTTTTTTTTTCCTCCCAATTTTATCCATGTGTGAAATTACCTTTAAGGGCAAAACACTAAAATTAAATATATTTTGTTATCTCCTTACACCCCTTGGCCTTCAATGCCTACTCCTCATTTTTCTTTTTTAATTTTTCCTTTCTCTTACACATCTTTTTTTCAAAAAGTGAGAAAAATAGTATTTTGATTAGTAAATAAAGTAATGGATGAAGAAATGGTGGTGAAGAACCATCAAAAAAGGAAAATTATGAGTTTATTTATTTATTTATTTATTTGGTATGTTTTTGTTTCGTTTTTCTGGACTGGTATTCGACTTTCGTTCGGTGGTTCGACATCGAACAAAATAAAATAGTCCGGCATCACATTGTCGAACAAAAAATATAAGTCTAGTAACCAACTACCGAATAAAAGATACATTTCCAGTAACCCCAAACCAAAATTTTTAAATTTGTTCAGTTTTTCATTACCATGTATTTTCAGTTTCATTTTTTTTTATATTTTTATATTTTTTTGCTTGGAATGATTATACTTATATTCATTGCAACAATGCAAGTACTGCAATATTAGTGGACTGTAGTCAAAAATTCATTACAGACGAGATTTGTTAAGTTTTTTTATGAATACAATTTTTTCTTATTTTTAATTTGTATTGAGTTTATTAATAATTTGACGTATAAATGTATTTATTATCTTTATTTTTTTTAGTAGCCATGGAGCATTAATTAAATGGACTTCTAACGTTGGGAAGAAGACTGTATTTGTCATTGTTATAAAGACATCAGATACAAGAAATAATGGCAGAAAACCAAGACTTACACTTACTTGTAAAAGAAGTAGATACTATAGAGACAATTGGAAGATCAAGGGGAAATGATTGAGGTTAACATGTTCTAAAAAGTGTGGATGTCTATTTCTATTAAGGGGGAAAAATTACCTACAAATTACCAAGACGAATTGTGATAACATGTTTGATTGATAGATGCAAACAATGACAAATTTTATGGATACTTTTTATGTATGATTCTATGAATGCGTGTTTGATTTATGAATTTTTTTATGGATACTGCAAGGAAAAAGTAAATCTTTCAATGTACAGTGACGGGGTCTAGACAACTCTATTATAGTTTGGCAATATGACATTAAAATAATCCCATTTGTATAACAATGTATCACTGAACATGCACTTCACAAGTGGCCCAAATTAATTTCTTGTTATCATCTAATTGGACGGTAACATAATCACTACTACAAAAATAGTTAAAGATCACACTTTGACAAAAAAAAAAAAATCTCACTTTTATTGGAAGTGTGATAAAAAAAATTAGATTGATATTTTAATCACACTTAATTTGATTGAGTGTGATTATATTTTTTTATGTCACTTTTCAATTAAGTGTGATATATATATATATATTTTTAATCACACCTTCCAATTAAAGTGTGATTATATATCACTACTATTTTTAATAACACTTTTTAAATAAGTGTGATTATATATATATATATATATATATTTTTAATCACACATTCAAATTAAAGTGTGATTATTTATATATTTTTAATCACACCTTCTAATTAAAGTGTGATTATATATACATTACTACTTTTTAATCACACTTTTTAAATAAGTGTGATTATATATATATTTTTTAATTACACATTCTAATTAAAGTGTGATTATTTATATATTTTTAATCACACATTCTAATTAAACTGTGATTATATATATACACTACTACTTTTCATCACATATTCTAATTAAAATGTGATTATATATACATTACTACTTTTTAATCACACTCCCTGAATAGGTGTGATTGTATAAAATATTCCAATTTGATTTTTATATAAAATATACAATTCCCAATTTTTTTTAAAAAAAAAAAGCCCCAAAACCAAAACACAAATTATAAAATAAAAAAAAAAATCAAAATACATTTAGGTGCCGTTTAGTAACACTTGCCATTTGGTAACACTTACGTTTTCAGTTTTCTGTTTATATTTAAAAAAAATTTAAAAACTCAAATAAAAACTTGTTTCGTAAATTTTTGATTTATAAATCAGTGGTCTCAGTTTATAAATTTGGCCAAAAAATGTAAACTCAAAAAATGTGTTTCCGTTTTGAGTTTTTTTTTTTTTTACCACCCAACACTAGCCACCACCTGCCACCATTTTCCACCACCATCTTCCGCCACTACCACCCACCCCCACCACCACCTGCCACCACCACTCACCACCCACCTGCCACACCACCCACCACCCACGCACCTACCACTCACTCGCTACCACCACCCACCTCTCGCCGCCGCCACCACCACCACCACCACCACCCACCACCCACCTGTCATCCACCCGCCACCACTCACCACCCGCCACTACCAACCACCCACTACTACCACCTACCCCCATCACACACCACCACCACCATCACCACTCACCACCCTCCAACACCACAACCACCATCACTCACCACCCACTCGCTACCACACACCACCCACCACCGTCACCCACCCACACACCACCACCACCCACCACCCCACCACTCGCCATCCGCTACCTACTTGCCACCACACCGCCACCACCACCACCACACCACCACCACCTACTCGCTACCAACCACCACCCGCCATCGTCACCCACCACCACCATCACCACCCACAACCTATCCACCACCACCACCTGCCACCACGACCACCTGCCACCTACCGCTACCACCACCACCCGCCACACTCACCACCACCGCCATTCACCACCCACCTGCCACCACCCGTCACCACCATCACTATTATCACCACCCACTCGTTACCACTCGCCACCGTCACCCACCCACCCACTACCACCACCCGCTCGTTACCACTCGCCACCGTCACCACTCGCCACCGTCACCCACCCACCCACTACCACCACCCGCTACCCACCACCCACCGTCACCACTTTCCACCATCGTCTTCCGCTGCCACTTGCCACCACTTGCCATTTCTCACTCTTTTTTTATATTTTTAAATTTTTTAAATATTTTGTCAATTACCAAACGTGTTTGTAGTTTATATTTTTCTAAAAATAAACAAAAACCAGTTTTTAAAATTTTTGTAAATATAAACTGAAAACGTAAACGTTACCAAACAGACCACGTTTTCAGTTTTTCTGTTTATATGTACAAAAATTTAAAAAACTCAAATAAAAACTTGTTTTGTAAAATTTTTGATTTATAAATCAGTGGTCTCAGTTTATAAATTTGGCCAAAAAATGAAAACACAAAAAATGTGTTTCCGTTTTGAGTTTTTTTTTTTTACCACCCAACACTAGCCACCACCCGCCACCATTTTCCACCACCGTCTTCCGCCACCACCACCCACCACCCACCCCCCACCACCACCTGCCACCACCACTCACCACCCACTTACCACAACACCCGCCACGACCACCCACCAGCCACCACCACCACCGCCACTACCATCCATCGCCCGCCACCTACTTGCCACACCACTCACCATCCACCTGCCACCACCATCCACCACCTGCCACCACCAGCCACCCACCACCACCAGCCACTTGCCACCCACCCGCCACCACTCACCAACACCAGCACCAGCACCAGCACCAGCACCTACTCGCTACCACCTACCACCCGCCACCGTCACCCACCACCACCCACCACCACCACCCGCCACTTATCCGCCACCACCACCACCACCACCCACCATCCGCCACCCACCTGCCACCACCACCCACCACCCGCTACCACCACTACCACTACCACCCACTCGCTACCACCCACCACCCGCCACCGCCACCGTCACCGTCACACACCTACCCACCACTACCACCACCACCCGCCACCCACCGTCACCACTTTCCACTACCGTCTTCCGCCGCTACTTGCCACCACTTGCCATTTCTCACTCTTTTTTATATTTTTAAATTTTTTTAAACATTTTGTCAATTACCAAACACGTTTGTAGTTTATGTTTTTCTAAAAATAAACAAAAAATAAACAAAAACCAGTTTATAAAATTTTTGTAAATATAAACTGAAAACGTAAACGTTACCAAACACACCTCTTGGTTGCTTCTAATTAAAAGGAAAGTAGAAGGCTAGGGTTCATCAAAAGACACATAGAAAGAGAGAGAGAGAGAGAGAGAGAGAGAGAGAAAAGAGGGAGAAGGAGATGGCACTACAACAAAACAGAGTTTTTACTGCTCCACATTAACGACATACAGTAAATGCAAGCCGTGGTTTCTCACTTTTACGACTTGCTTTTTTTGCATGTCGTAAATAATTTTTCAACTACGGCGTGGTTATTAAGTAGGTCGTAAATGCTAATAATAGTGATTTTTTTACGGCTTGCGATGTTAGCCATAAATAATAAAACTTTCTATGACGTGCATATGGCATGCCGTTAATACATCAACTATACACGACATACATACACCAGCCGTTAAAAATATTGAACATTTCACGGCGCACAAAAAGTCAGCCATTAAAAATATTACACTTTTTACGATGCACAAAAAATCAGCCATTAGAAAGTACACTTTCCATGACGCTGTAACAAGCCCGCGGGAGACCTCGCTACAGCTCGGACTCGAATTTGTGTCACGGTTCTTAATCTTGAACCAAAGAGTCCAAATCCGGCAAATCGTTTTGAGAAAACAGATTTTTGAAAGAAGTGCCAAACATGGACTGCTTTGCCAGATACAGAGTCGCCACCTAAATATTTTATTTTGGAAAATTTAGGAAACCCTGACTCGTTGCCTAAGGCCACGTGTCCATCATTACCAAAGTTGCCTCGGCTCCGGAACTTGGGTACGATTGAGGAAGGTCACTTCGTGAGCACCCCCGCTCGCCCGATCATAGATCGGCCTCTGCTAACCATGATATCTAGTTTTGAAAACGTTATACGTTCTTATTCCAGTTATTAGCCTAGATTTACTATGTGATGCGCACAGCATACAAGTATAGACCGGGTCGCCTGAATTGGAACAAAACACTTCATGTTTGTTTATTTGAAAATGGTTTGCTACCCGCAGGTAGGCTTAAAATGCAGATTTTGCCACCCTCAGGTGGGCTTAGAAAACAATGGTTTTGCCACTATCTAGTGGGCTTAAAACAAACATTTGATGAATTATTCCAATCCAAATAACCCAACCTTCACCCACAGGCAGTTATATCACATAAGCAGTTAGCCTCATGGTAAGCATGCTATTCATGGCAGTCACTCACACGCATGCAAGGATGCTAAAGCATAAAACTCACCGAGTACTCCAAGCCAAAAAAGAAGCTAATTAGAAATCCATGCATGATCCTAATTATACAGAAATGCCTAATGCAACACATGTAAAAATGCAACTATAGTAGGCTCGGCTATTCTAAACATGGCATATGGAATGCTACAGCTAACATGTATTCAACTTGGAATTGAAATACAAATGCAGTTAGTATGATGCGCCGAGCCTGGTGCATGCAAAACAGATGAATGAATGCAAACATGCTATCATACTGTATGTTAATTGAAACATGCCCTAATCTAACCATCATAAGCTGATAAATAAAAGGGAGAAAGACGTGGGGTTGGAAGACATACATCACACGCACGCACACTTATTACAATTTTGCCCTCGTTCGGAGGGTCCGAATAAAATAATATACAGTCCCAAATGAATAGTACAGTCCAAATAAATAATACAGTCCAAATATGTATAAAACCCTAATTAATTAACAAATTTAACTAGGAAAACATTAAATTGGCGTGCAAGCCAGGGACTGCCTCGACTCTGCTCCGGATGATGAATGATGCATGCTCGGGTTGCCTTTGCGCGAAAATCCATGGCGATGCCCCAATTAGCCTCTGTTTGTAATTATTCTTGGAATGCGTGCCAAGCTTCGGGAGGCTGCTGATTCTTGATTTGTTGCAACGGAGAGCAACAGAGGGGCATGGTAAAGTATTTTCACACATGTATGCATGCCTCGATCCTCGTGCCACCAATCACGCATCTCGATGCACGATGGCCGAGGAGTCGAATTGCACAACTCAATATGAAATGAATGCACATATAAACACAACAAGACCAAGACTCCATCATGGATAATCCGGAGTGTCGGCGACTGGGGAATTGAGACACGTTCCGTCACTCGGAGTACGAAACGTACCTCGTTTCCCGTGCTCGGGCTAACTCCTATCCTAAAACACAATGCAATATGCATGATATGCATGAATGCAACTAAGATATAACCTAACATGCACAATGCTATGAAATGGCATACACGATGCACGAAGTAACATGGCATACACAATGCGCTAACATACAGCCTAGCATACACAATGCTATAGAATGAAATGGCATACACAATGTGTAATGGACTTACACCAACATGAGTGGACCTCAGCCACACTCATATAAGAGGCCATCAGATGAAAATGAGACACTCAAAATGCGTGCACATGTGCACGCAAACCGAGGACCGACCCTAAGGCACGGAATGCCACTCTAACAAGACATGGCAAAACATGGAATATGGCATACTAGCATGCAAATTTCAGAGGCAAAATGAGATGCAAAACAGCCCCGAAACATGGCAAAATGGTACCCGATGCATGGAACGAGTCCCGAAACATGAAATTAGGCATACGGAATGACCTATAGCTATGCAATGCATGCATTATTTGAACATGGAATGTGAAGACAGAATCAAGGCAGCCCAAAAATAAGCATATTTACAGTTCTAAGAAAGGCCAAACGGCGAACGCAAATGGGGCTAAACTAGCATGCAAAAACGGCCCCGAAAGCAAGATAATGAAGCAAGTGGCAGCTGCTGACCCTAAACAGATAAGGGCCCTTCTACAATGTTGAAGAAGGGCCCAAAATATGATATTTTACAGTTTACCACAAGCCACAAAAACAGACACAAGTATGGCAAAATTCCTATACAAGAAATGGGCCAAAATGGAGACAAAGAAGCAACTGATACATGCTGGCCTCAAACAGATGAAGGTCTTTCAACAAAGTTGAAGAGGGACCCAAAAAATGACTTGTTACAGTTTATAATCAGACCCAAAACAGTATACAAGTATGCTCAAAATGCTATGCAAAATAAGGCCTAAAAAGAGGTTACAACACAAAGTATACAAAAGATGCTCCAAACAGTAATAGACCCTTAATGAAACATGAAGAGGGGGTCGAAATAAGACCCTTTTCAGTTCGGACCAAAGTCCAAAAACAGAAGCAAAATAGGCTAATCAATCATGCAAAAATGGGACCAAAAGATGGATATCAAAGAAAGTGGCACATGGAGGATTCAAACAGTGATGAGCCCTTCTAAAATGTTGAAGAAGGGCTCAAAATAAGCCTATTTACAGTTTACTTCATGCTTCAAAACAGATTATACACGGGCCTAAAATGCTACACAAGAAATAGGCATACAAGAGGGATAATGAAGCAAGTGCAAAATGGGGGCCTCAAACAGTAAGAGGCCCTTAATGAAACATGAAAAATAGCTCAAAACAAACCTATCTCCAGTTAGGGTCGGAGCCCAAATATGCAAGCATAAGGAGCTAAAATATAGACCAAGAAAAGAGCAAAAAGAGGGAGAATGAGACTCACCCTTGAAGACTAGTCTTTCATCAACTCTTGGTCCAAAATCTGAGCTTTCAACCTCATCAAAAGAGTCCCAAAGTGCTGGAATGGAGGATGGAGGTCTTGTGCTATGAGTTGGTGTGTAAAAATGGTGTAAGAATCAAAGGGTTTTGATGGTTAGAATGTAGAGAGAGAGAGATTTAACGTGAGAGCTCCACAACAAAATTTTCTAACTCCTAAAACACATCTGGGGGGTCTGTTATATAGACACAAGAGGGTGGAAAAGAGGGGGGAAAATGGGGGGGAAATGAAATTCAAATTTCCCCCCAAAATGGCCAAAAAGTGAGATATAAAGGCAAGTGCTAGCTGCTGGTCCCAAACGGACGAGAGCCCTTCAACAAAGTTGAAGAGGGGCTCAAAAAAAGACACTTTGTAGTTTACAACCAAGTCCGAAACAGCTCACAAGTAAGCCTAAAATACCGTGCAAAAATAGGCCTAAAAGAGGGTTTAAACACAAAGTGTAAAAAGAGAGTTTCAAACAAAAAAAGGTCCTTAATAAAATGTGAAAAGGAGCTCAAAATATGACTATTTCTAGTTTGGGTCGGAGCCCAACAATGCTTGCAAGCAAGGCTCGGGGGCCAAAACGCGCAGTCTGGGGCCCCGAAAACTGACTGTTAGGCACCGGAAGTGGTGTTCGACCACGAAGTCGGTCTCTCGGACCACAGTGTCCCTCAAAAGGGAGGAAATAAGGTATGTGCCAAAAACCGGAGCAAACGGAGGTGGTTAGGCGGTCCCGAACCGAGGCACACGACCTGACGGCCCCGAAAACCAGGAACCGGACTCCGAAATGGGAAAAATGGCCTACGACCACTGAGAGATGGTCTACGAGACCTCTCCCTCCCTTCAGGAAGAGAAAACAGAGAAAATAGAGCCTGGTTCGCAAACCGAGGTAAAGTACAAAAGAGTCCGGAAGTCTAGAGGCAAGGCTCGTAGCCGAGACTCTGAAACCTCTGAACGAGCACGATATGCAATATCACCAAGCGCTCAATCGGTGACGTCTGAGTCTTAAGATCGGTCAAAAATGGGGTGTCTACAGACGCACATACGCTAACCGTTAAAAATATTTTATTTTTCATAAAACGCAATTTATGTCGTAAATAATATGACCAAAATAAATCAATAATGACTTGGACCCCCTTTTTTCCCCACCCCCTTGACTCTCTCTTCACCTGATTGGTCACTTTTTTTTTTCCCTCTTCTTCTTCAATCACCACCCGCCACGTGTGTATGGGGTGGTAGGGTGGTGATTGGAGGGGGTCTCAATCATCACCCAAAATAAATATAGGTGCCGAAATGAAATACTTTGGCGCCAAATGGTAAAATGAAACAATCTTCGAATGAAACACTCATCGAATTGGGCGTAGCTCTCTTTCTAAACACTTGTATGTCACACACTCTCTCTCTCTCTCCAAACCGTCTCAGCCTCGTAGATCATTGTCTCAGTCTCACAGATTTTCATCTCAACCTGAGCCTTCATCGAAACCCTAACCTTGAGCTCCTCTACCATTCTCCAAAGCCTTATCACTGTGTCTCACTACCCTAACCTTATCGGCGATGCCTGATTGGGGAAGAGTAGGGTGAGACGGTGGTGTTCGTCTGCCTCTGAAGCATAGGGTGCTTCGATCCACCTCGACTGGCGGAGACCGTGGCAACGCTGGAGAAGAGCGGCCACCAATTCTTGTGTTACATGGAGCCTTTACCGATGACGATTCCGTCTCCATCCTTTCTCGTCTCCCCTCCGTCGCTTCTCTCAACCTAATTTCTTATTCCTGGGACTTCCACACCGATCGCATCCTTCCCGTAATCTTTCTCTCTCTCTCTCAACTCATCTGAATGTATAGAGACTGGCTAGGTTACTTCAGAGACTAATAGTTCTCTTTCCAATTCTAGGGTTTTATATTTCTGTAAAAATCTGAGAAATTTGAGATTGATTATAGTTTCTGACGGATAATACTGATTTCACGGTGATTGGGGTGTCGGACTACCTAGGGTAGGGAAGTCGATGATAACGAATGAGCTCTATGGCTTTGATGGAACTTCACTTGGTAACATATACATATATGCTCTTACTCTTCTATATATGTATATGATTTTCTGTTTAGTTCATAAGAAAGAATGATAGAAAATAATACTAGAAATATGAAGGTGGTTTTGATAGAAAGCTTCTTCAAAAGAACAAATCTGTTGTGTTTTTCCCAAAAAGTACTGTAAATTTTGCATTTTTTTTGATTTTTTTCTGATTAAAACATTGAAAAGTTTGATGGGTTTGTTCTAATTTGCTACTCCCTTTTCTAATTTGCTACGGAGATCAGAAGGATTTTTGACTTATTTATTTATTTATTTATATCTCAGATGTATTATTTATTTATTTATTTGTGTAAACTGTTACTTTATTTTTGACTTATAATTAGTTGATTTAAATCTTATTGACATAAATGAACTACAGGTTCATTATCCTTTACAGGCTATTCAGAGTGTCCCCTTTTCTGAATCCAAAGTACAGCTTCTTGAAGGACAGGTCAACTATTTAAACAATCTTAACTTATTCTCTGTATTTGTCTTTTGTAATTTTTTCAATAATATATGCCTTTTTGATGATTATTTTGATTCCTATAGTAAAGTGAAGCAAGTTTTGTATATGAGTATGTTAATGCATCAGCATATTATGTGTATATATCTGTTTGTACATATGAATATTTGCTTAATTAACAAACTTGATTGTTTTTGCAGAAGGCTGAACTGAGGTGTCTTTTACCTAGAAGCTTGCTGGATCATGGTTTTTTTTCCACCATCCTCACCACAGAAAGAAAGCAATGATAAATGCACCATTGTTCGATTTTGCAAATAGTTGGCGTGGGCAGCGCAAGATGCGTTCTTACGTAAAAAAGCTTGTTTTCCCTGAAGATTTCTTAACTACCTTGAGGACAATAGCCAAGCAGGAAGATGAAATTTATCAAGTTTCATCATTGCTGCAAGAGGTGTGTGTGGCTTTTTAAGCAGTACCTATTCTCATCTATGGTTGGATGTTTATGTTGCCTTTTGCTTTTTGTATTCAGTTGTGCCTCAGTAATTTCTTGTATTCAGTCGGTTGGATGTGAACATTTCTTTGATAAAGGGGTTCTTATTAGTTACTTTTATAATTCGTTTGCTTTAGTTATTTAATTTCTTTGTTGTTGAATCCTAATCAAATTTTTTGTTTTTTCTTTGAAGCTTGTTAGTTCTGATGGAGAGAAGTAACCATCTGATGGAGAAGTTCGAGCTGTAACGTGGGAGGCCTGTGGGGATTCTAGTGCCCTACAATTGCTCGTTGATCTTCCTAATATGAAGTAACCTCTGAAAACTAGTTCACTGATATCATTTTACTCAATTTGTCATCAGTATTTCAGAATTTTAAATTTTTCGGTCAAATTTCTCTCTTGTTGGAAGCAAACAGGTTTAGAACTTAAATATGAATTCATTGAAAATAGATCATTAACCCCAAAGAGGTTAAAATGTGTCTATGCGGTTTCTTCATTTAAGAATTTTCACATCATCCTGCGTGAATTTGCTTTAAAACATCTCATCTTTGCCGCATTTCTGAATTTCCTACGTGCTAGGATGATAGATTTGACCAAAAAAGCTGCATGAAAACACTTTGAGGTTAACATACCTAATGGTTCCTGATACAGTTGACCCAAATTCTCATCCTCAGCTACATGTGTTCCTGATGCAGGTTTGATCAACTTGTGATGTTTTTTGCTAGGCATTTCATTTATGACTATATGATAATTATTCAACTTTTCATTGATTCAAATAGTTTATTGGTGTAATTTTTATTGTTTTGGCATGGTATTGTCTATTACTATTTCTGACCCATTTGGATGTGTCCATGAAATGGATTTTGTTTGATCTAATTCACATTCTTGCATTTACAATTTTTTTTCCTGGTGTTTCTATTCATGATTAGTGTTTGATATCTGTTGTTTCTCTATTCTATGGTCAAGTATGATGAGGTTTTGATTTTGGAAAAAACTTTTTTGACTTGAGCACAATTGGAGAAGTGTATATATATATATATCCATGGAGAACAAGAAAGAGTTAGAAAAAAAATGAAAACTACACTTGTTCTCATCTTAAGTGTTAACAAAGGTTTAAAAGGTTAGACTTAATGACACTAGCGATCAAAGTTCCGAATATCACTTATTCTAGGTAAACAAAGGTATGACTTCACATTTAGGAGTGTAGTGGAAGGAATGCAGCCTCTATGCTAGCAAAACCTAAGAGCTAGTACCTTCAACTTTGCCTTTTCTGTCACTTGCTCGTCTAGCTTTGCTCTCCATGGAAACTATAACAAGTTATCCAACCTAATTGATTTGTCTGTCCTAAATTGTGTTTTTTAGCACAGAATGGATGAATCCTCATTAATTGATTTGGCATGTGGCACTCTAACTTGGGATTTTTATTGGTTTAAAATAAATAGTTGAACCCTATCACTTTTATTTTTGTTAGTTTTTTGAACCCTAGTAGCAATGTGGTAAGACCACCAAATAACCTCCTCTATTGCTTTTTGTAAGTGGTATGGTGTGGTGTGGTGGGGGGTGGGGGTTGTAAGCAGTGTTGGAGCCACCAATACCCTGCAACCAGACTGGATTAGTAGTTTAATTTGGAAATTGAGTTTGCATCATCACACCAGACCAGACTAGAACAAACTGAGGCCAACTGATTCAACAAACAACTGAACCTGAATTACATGATACTACTTTGCATAGAGCACATAAGGTAGGTAGAGGTTCTCAAGAAAATGAGAGCTAATTTTACCTACCAATGATGATGATGACAATAGTTAAATTAATCACCCAAAATTTCAATCTTAAATTATCATTTAATCAACCTTTTTGCCATATAGAGATATTAAAGAGGAGGGGGGATGTATTAGTAATGTTTGGTAGTTTGTGGAGAAGAGATTCCATTAAAAGCAGAGCATGCACGATAAGATTCCCTACCCAAATTTTTTTTTGTCTGTTAATGTCACGACCCAAACCCGTCCCTATGAGTTTAGCACCGTAACTGGCTAGTAATCCATGATTACCGAAGGCCTGCTTAACAGTAATAACAGTAATACAGAGTACAGGGGCTGGCGGAAGCCAAAATAGTAAATGAAAGATGTCCAATGAGCTGTGACAGTCTGTATGCAAAAAGACTTTTCATAACACATTCACATTCGGAACAAAAGCAGTATGTACATACATCATATACAGGCATTCAGGTTAGGAACCAAATCCCTACCATAACAGTACAATACAGTACAAGTCTATACAATATTACAAAACAGAGACTGAAGGGTGAACTGAGACACCCCAAACGAGCCTAAGCTTGAACACACTTGGAACCTCGCAGTGAGGCACGTTGGTTGGCTTGACAAAAAGGGAGTTTAACCCAACGCTCCTAGCTCCGATCTGGTGCCTGGACATCTACATATATATATAAACAGTGAGCTAAAACCCAGTAAATAACAACTATGTAAAGAGGTTAAGAATGAATGTCCTTTCAGTGTTTAAAACAGTCATTTACAACAGTATATCAGTCATTCAGTCTGTGGCTCATATTTCATGCCATAACAGTCATTTAGAAACCATAGCAGTTATATGTGGTACATCCAATAGCAAACAGTACAGTAGGTCTTAACAGACCGAACAGTCAGTTGATGGCCATCATATCAGTAAACAGTAGTGGTTCCAAACATGGGAACCGACAGAGATCTCTGTAACAGTAGCAGTAACAGTACAGTAACAGTAAATTGCTATGGACGCCACAAATGCAGTTCACAAATAGGACAAACATTCATTCAGTAAGAAATATCATTTCAGAAAACAGTACAGTTGATCATTTAGAAAATATTCATGGTTGAACATATCTTTACAACATTGTTATTCACAGAGCACTAGGCTATAAGCGGCTAATGAGCATCCTCGGATACCAACCCTACACAGTTACAGAATGAACACACCCTAAGTTACACACTTGGGAATCAATGACTTAGTCCATAACTTGTCTCGGTGTGGTTCTACATCAATATCCTCATTAAGATGCCTTAAACCAGGCCTAGGAATGCCTAGGATGAAATGAGGATGCAAAGATGTATTTTAAAATACTTTTCCAAATTTTTAGAAAACAGGGGTCTCGCTCAAGCGTGGCTTTCTACGCTCGAGCGGACATGCATACAAAGGATCTCCGCTCGAGCGTGACTTCCTTCACTCGAGCGGACTGTAAACTCAAGCAAAAGTACTGGATGCATGCAATTCACGCTCAATGGGCGCTTGACCTCCGCTCGAGCGTGAGACACAAGTCCTCGCTCGAGCGTGCATTCCCTCGCTCGAGCGGACTGTAAACATATGAAAAGTACTGGATACACGCATTTCACGCTTGAGTGTTTCTTTCCCCGCTCGAGCAGGATGCATGTACTCAGAGTGTATGCTCGAGCGTGGAGTTCCCCGCTCGAGCGTGGATCCAAAATCTGGAATATCCAGATTTGTCTCCAAGCACAAAACTCAACATTTAAAGCATCAAATTCGATTCCTTGGGCCAATTTTCTGGAAAACACTTTAAAACTCATAATATGACATGTTTTGAAGATCAATTTGCAAAATCAAAACCCAAAGGTGAGTCAATTAAACACAATTTCAAATAAACTTCAAGAACATAAAGTGTATGTAACATGCATGTGTTCAATTGAAATCAAAGCTTCCAATACGCAATCAAATGAGTCAAAACTTCCAAAAACATGATGAATTCATGAACTATAATCAAGATATGGACATGCATGTAGCAATTTCCATGAAAACAACCTCAAAATGCTAGAACATGTACATGTATGCATGATTTAAGCTTCAATTCGACATTTTGAACCAATTCTAGACTCTAATCACCAAACTTCCATGAAACATGCAAGATACAACTTAAATACAAGTTCAAGAAGATGATTCTCCTACCTTAGGTCCTCAATTTCAAGAATGGAAGCTCAATTTGTGCAATTATCCTTCAAATATTCTAATTCTCCAAGCCAATTTGATGAACTCAAGTCTTTCCTCCTACTCTCCCTCTCTCAATCGGTTTTGGTCTCAAGAATGAACAAAATGATGCAACACATAAGCTCTAACAAGACTTAAGAAAGTGGCCCACTTCTATGGCATTTTGGTAAATAAGCCAACTAATGTAATTTACCATTATTTAATCTAATTTAATCATTCTAAATCACATTTCAATCAAATCTACCATAAAATCATATAAATTCTAATTAGCATAAAACATTAATCGATTTCAAATTCGGCTGCCGATAAGGCCTTTAATTTACAGTTCAAACTTAAAACATGAACAAATCAATTAACAGTCAAACAGATAGAAATGCGTTTAAACTAATACACTCAATCAATCAGTTCAGAATCTCAGTCAAATCAGTTACTTAATCATGTTCAGTCACAGTTTAGCAGTATTCAGTGGTATTATCAGTAAACAGTGGTGAGGGTTGTCACAGTTAACTAGAGATGAAAATGTCAGTACAAAAATCTAGAAAATCCCATATGATTTCGTTTGGTTTTGGATATCAATCTGGTTGAGATGTGTTTGCTAAGCTATGATGGAGTTACTCCCCCTTAGCTTGGTTCTTGGTGTTCCATTCCTTGTAATCCGTTTGTTCTTATTATTTTCTAATATTAGAATTTCAATTTCCTTTGCCAATGAAAATTAAAATTAATATATATATATATATATATATATTTGTTCTGGGAAGTAAATTAAAAACTAATTTTTTGACTTTTAAAAAATATTACTTTTAACCTCTTTGCCAAAAAAGGCCTATGATATGAAAAAGGCATTAAGAGGAGCTAACATATATTGAACAGGATTGTTCTCATGCAATTATTTTTGAGTGGGTCTACAAACCCAGAACACAACACTAGAATTTTGCCCATAACTTTAAAAATTGAATTTCTTATGTACATTTAAAAAATTTAACAGAATTTAACAGAGTGAATATGGAACGGTCTCATATCAGTATATTATTCTTATAAGCTTTGGGAAGACATTTTGAAATAATATTGACGATGTATCAGTTTTTATCTAGACCATATTGTAGTGATAGATAGTTCGTAGGACTCATAAACTGATAGTCATTCTAGACATAGAATAAGCAACCAGAATGCATGTCAGGGCAACAAAATTGTAAGACATTGCAAGAGGATTATTAAGAGCATCACTTTGAAGTTTATGCAAAAATGCTATCAGTAAATATAATTCATATCTCCATGCCAACTGTACAGGAATAGGTCATATGGATGTGAGACGAGAAGTTCAGAAGAATAATAAATGTCGGCTGCAAGAGTACTGATTCTCCAAGTGGTGATGCAGTTCTGATTTATATCATAATAAACTTCTTCCACTCAAAGGATCACTTTATCCTTAAAATTTCATTATTACATGCCACATATGCAGAAGGGAGAATATGGATTTTACATATGGAATGAACATGGATGCTAATTGTCAACAAGATGAGTATACTTCTCTAGAGGTTATGGCTATCTTCCCTAGTAACGCATCTTTCGAATCTAGGGTGTCATCTATGGTTTACTTTTCATTTGGATTGTATTTCTAAATATGATCTTACAATATAACCTGATTTTGATGTATTAGTTATCTCCAGCTATTATGCTCCCAAAAAGATTGATTTGGGAATTGGGGACCATCTTTTGGTTTGTATTCTTTTTGCTCCAGATAAGTACACTGAAGTTTGATCAATTTAATAGTTTGTCATGACTAAAGCTGGTTCTCATTGAGATACTCAACATAATATTGACTTGACCTAAAATCTTGTTTTCTATGTCTTTGTCCATAACAGTTCTTATGGGAACTTAACTTTAAACCATATTTATGCAATTTATGGAGGTTGTTGACTGAAAATGGCCCAACGAACAACACACAACTTTGTTGTGACCTAAGTTGGCTTTTGCGCAAATGTATTTGTTTAGGCTGTCAATTTTGTGTATTTTCTGTTTTAGGAAAGTTTTTACTTATCAATTACAGATTTCCTGATTTAGCTGCTGTTTGTAATGGTAAGTTTCTACTCCTTTCTGGTATCTAAATTTTTATTAGTAGACTTGCTTCCTGTTTTTCACACAGATGCTATGATCAAGCATTTGGAAGCAACTTACAGATGCAAAGAAGCAATACGATCTGATGCTAGAAAGTAAACAATTAGAATTGTCAAGGCATTGAAAGAATTATCTCAGAAAAATGACCAGGTGCCACCCTTCACTGTGTACTTTATATTTGTAAACAATGAGTGAGCTTCTTTGATTGACTCTGGTGGAGTTTCCATCAGGCCATTAATGATATCCGCAGGAGGTTTGAAGTTGGGAAGCTGGAGGGTGTCAATATTGAGAAAGAAAAGTTATGGTCATAATCCTGGTTAGTTGCAATTTCTTTTGGTTGTGAATCATGTTGCTTGCATGCTTCACCTTCAGGCTGATAAAGCTGTTCAAGAAATGGAAAGCAAATGTGAACAAAAGCTTGCAGAATGCAAGGGAGAATCACGACAGTATTTGATGCGCATACATGAGGAACATGCTGCTTTGGTATGTATTCAAATTTCCAAAGGCAAAGCATCTAACATGAGGTTTTCAATCATTATTTTTCATTCTACTGCTTTACTTTTTGATAGATTTCATATAATTTTATATATCATGCAAGCTAAAATTAAATGGTCGATCATTATTTTTCATTATACTGGTTTTACTTTTGATGGGTTTCTAATCATAGTATATCAGAAATCAAGTCTTGCAGATTCTTAGTAAACTTCTTGTTGCAATGCTTTCAAAGCCATTCTTGCAGGTGCATAGTGTTTCTTTTGCATTCTTTAATTTCTTCAAACTTGTATATAAAGATATGGCTAGAACCTTCTTTTATTTCTTATGCATACCTGAGTGAAGTAAAGATTTTGTAAATCAGGAAGCTCATGAGCTTAGCTTTTGGTCTTTACATACTGTCAACTAAATTACAGTATATGTGAGACAATATTTAGATTAATAAATTCTATTGTACAATGGCCTATTTAATGATGATGAAGAAGGAAAATTTTGATATCATGTGTTTTGGAAAATTGTTTGTTTAGTTTAATTTTTTGGGTGAGAAAGTAGTTTAGTAAATCATATTCCTATTTCTCTGGGCTCCTTGACAGTTCATCTCAAGAATAGGAAAAACCAGTGGTCTAGGGAAGAAAATTATAATAAGAGGACAAATATAGGTGTTGAGATTATCTACAATTCATATATATATATATATGGATGGGTAATGTATTGATTTAAAATTTCATTTTGACAGTTATTTGAATTTTTTTTATTACAGGAAAAGCATGTCAAAGCTGACATGGGTAGCAGCTTGCCAAGCATTTCTTTGTGGATTACTTGGGTAAGCTGCATTTATTCTATAATAAAGCAATTACGGTAATCTGACATGGGTAGTATGGTTTTAACCTTAACAACCTTTGCTACTGCCATGACTAATCTTGTTCCAGCCATCACTTTCATTTTGGCCCTCTCTTTTAGGTGCATTTTATATTTCTCACTTTATTTTTTGTTATTCTTTTAAGGGTTGTTATATATAACTAAATGACAATGTGAAAATGTCAGAATAGATCATCAAACTTTTCCTAGCGCTATCTAAAGTCTAAACATGTTGATGCAACCCCCTACATACCATGGGAATAAATTATTACTTGGTGTATATCTTAAAATTCCATAAATGAAGGAAGGTTTGATACTCAACTTGGTTTTGTTTTCAATTTTCATAATCTGAAAATAGAAAGTTTATTTTGAATGTTTAGTCTCTTCTAGGTCTTTTCATATATTGATTCTTTGAGAAATAAGAGTAAGGAAATCAATTTGTCTTGAAAGTTGGAACCATTTTAGCTCTAGCAAATGGGGCTTATTTTTTTATCTTACTAATGTTAGTTGCCGAGTTATAATTTTTTTATCAATCTTCATGGTGATTCTTTATTGATATGTGATTGGTTTCCTAACTGCCTAAGCCAAACTTAGATTTCTATGATCCTTGAAAATATTTTGTTTGATTTTTATTTTTATTTTTTTATATAATTCATTGATTTATGTGACCAAAAAGTAGTCAACTTGACTTTTATATGTTAGCTTTGTCAAGTTCTTCATTATTTTAAAATGTGTTGGTCTCTTGTATATCCACCTTGCATTAGATGAATATGAACTATTTCATGTTTTGTTAAGACCTTAGATTAGAGTGACCCAAATTAATAATAAACTTGCAAAATAAACTGGAGCATTTAGGTTTGATTTCCTATGATATTTCAATGTTCAGACATCAACGGGTAGAATTTGTTGGCAAATTGTTAGTTCAAGCACTATGTAATGTAATTCTGTTAGTTTTATTTTATTTTTACATAAAACTACATCACAACATATAATGTTCCAATATTTCAAGTGCCGGCACCATGTGCTCGGAATTTTTTGTTTGCTACCATGGATGTGGGTATCATGAAGCACAGTTGTTTACAATATGTTATTGACCAATTTGTAATATTTTTTTTGCTTGTCCTTCCTAGTCCAAAGTATTTGTGTTAAAATGAGGCCTAGTTTGTATGGTTGATTTGTAAATTTTGTGTAAGTTGAATGTTGATGTCAAAATGAGCAGGGTATTGACATTGTTTATTTGTGGAATATTTGTGTTGATTCGGTTGTTAACAACAATATAGGAGTATGAGGAGACAAGTGAAGAACCTGAGCAAGTTGCCTTGAAGAAAGTAAACAACAAGAAGTTGAAGAAGCTGAAGATAAAGAAACACTGGTAGATACACAACAGGAGACTGAGCTTGAGCCTAAGGAGGAGGAAGTTCCACCGTTGATATCAACTGACCAAACTGAGGATCTGTTGGTAAGTGACTTTAAAATTAATTATTGTGTAATCTCCTTAAAACTGGGAATTGTTGTATTTGGGTTGAATTGGATTTTCTAATTGGATCAAATTTGGATTCACAGTAATGGGAGCTTCCTTTTGCTCTAATTGCAATTGGGTTTGTTGTTCTGATTAGTATATTCATGATTCTTGCACATTTTGAGTGCAGGGTTTAAATGAAATAAATCCTAAAGCTGCTGAAGTAAAAGAAAGTAATGCATTAGCGCTTGCTATAGTTCCACCTGGTAAGTTGCATATTAGTTTTTTTTCCCCCTTTTCATTTTGGTATATTTATTGGATTTGCTTGTCTGTCCCTCTTCCTGGTCTGTGTGGATTCTTTTCTTTTGGGTATATACCCCATCCTATGAGGCAACCATTTATAGGTGTCAATATTGTGCTGAACTCACACCATCATCAGTCAGATGAAAATACCTAACCATACATATGAACATGTAGATTTGGTTTATATTTGAGCATAAGGTTTTATTAACAGCTTGATACTTTTATTTCCTTAGCTGCATAAGGTTTTATTAACCATACAACTCTCTTCTGGCTATTAATTTGTCTGCATGCTCATGTCTGATGATGAGTTAACTGCTGAAATCTTTTAACACATGAGTTTTCCTATATTCAAGGGCACGGATAAAATGTTTGCATAATCCTGTTCCTTCTCCTGAGCATTGTTGCCCTCATAGTTCATACTCAGCTATCTTAAGATATTTGGTCCATTTTTTTCATGAGAATTGATTATTCAATCAAAGTGGTTATTCTTTTTCTATTGAAGCATGAGATGAAGAGTCAGTGTGATGAGAAAAAGTCCGGCTGTATCTTTTGTAAGACTAAAATAGTCTCTATAAATAATTAGTTTATTCATATGCTTCTGCGGTTTCTGAATTAATTTGTGTTTTCATTTTTCAGGTCAGAAATTTTTTGGAGAGGTGCAAAATATGGGTCAAAGAATTAAAGAATTTAGTTTTTTAAATTTTTTCATTTTTTAATATATGTAAGCACAATTAATTTTTTTTTATTTAATTCCTTTGTATATACTTTTGAACATTTAATTTCATTTATGAAATATATGACGTTATTCCATTCAATATGTGGTTATGATTCAAAGTATAGTATATAGTGTGTATTACATTATTCAAATGTGCATACAAAAATAATATTGATTAGTTTTCAAATATTATTAATCACACTTAAAAGATGTGATCTAAATATTATTAATCACACTTAAAAGATGTGATCAAAATGTTATTAATCACACCTAAAAGATGTGATCTAAATATTTTTAATCACACTTAAAATGTGTGATCTAAATGTTATTAATCACACTTAAAAGATGTGATCTAAATATTTTTAATCACACCTAAAAGATGTGATCTAAATGTTATTAATCACACTTAAAAGATGTGATCTAAATATTTTTAATCACACTTAAAAGGTGTGATCTAAATGTTATTAAGCACACTTAAAAAGTGTGATTAAAAATGATCATTTTTAATCACACTCCCAAATATCACACTTTAATAAAACTTAAAAGGTGTGATTACATAACATACATCACACAAAAAAAGTGTGATCTTTATCTATTTTTGTAGTAGTGAATGCTGGAAAAAAACATATTATCCTGTAACATGACACTAGAGTAATTCAAATTAATTAGCGTTGTATTACCAAAAAGGCCCACCACAAATAAAAAAATCATTGTTTGGAAGAAAGTGTCTCTGTAAATGTATAGTAACAAAATACTGAAGAGATCTATTTTTTCTGGCAACATAACACCGAAATAATGTAAATTGTTTAGCACTATGTTTCCAAAATTAGTGGTGTGAAGAGATGAAATAGTTAAATTAGGATTAGTTTTGGTAATATATTAGGGATTTAATGAGAATTACATTTTTTTTAGTATTGTAATGAGATGGAGAGTGTAAAGAGGTTAAATAGTGGCGTAAGTAGAATCACCCTTAACTAAATTAGTCTATTTTTTTCTTTTTTACTAATTTAGCCACTTTAACCCTTCATAAACAATGTTTTTATCTCAAGACTCTTGCAAAATTGACGCTAGTTTGATATTTTGTGGGGGGAAATAAGAATGTGATATTTATCAATAAGTCTTATCTCACAAAAAGTACTCTAATTAGTTTCAATTTTTTTCTATTGATCTGTTAAGTCTTATTAGTGGGAAGAGTTTCATTCCGTATAGTTCTATTTTTTTATTTTGGTAGTTTTTTGGTAGACGACTATATCATTTTAGTAATGTGGCAGGTATGATATGGCACTCAAATGTGACAGGTATTAATGTGATACTCTAACGTGGTAAGTATAATGTGACACTTCAAAAAAATTAAAATTTTCTTAATGTACTTTTTTTAAACGTGACAAACGTGACGGGTTTGATTTGACTCTCTAAATCTTTTACTCAAAAAAAAAAAAATAAATAAAAACTCCTTAGTATACTTTTCTCAAATGTGACAATGTTGTGTGTATAACGTGACACTCCAAAAAAATTAAAAAACTCCTCCGTGTATTTTTTTCAAATGTGACAACGTGGTGGGTATGATGTGACACTTCAAAAGAACCAAAAACTTATGGGTCCTGTTATGGTGTGCAACTTACGCCTTACACTTACGCCTTTCTGTTTTCCGTCCTGTTTTATGTTTGTACCTACCACTTACACTTTTTGTGTAAGTGGCATATGGTGTGTAACCTTGAGGGTTGCACACTTAAGAAAAGTCCAAAACTTATTAGGGGTGTTTTGGAAAGATGATTAAAAATTAACTTTTTGACTTTTTCTGAAAAAACGTGTAAAAATGTGACAGATGATGTGACAAAAAATGAGTTAAAAGCTGGAAAGTGGCTTTTAACCTACTTCACAAAAAATTAGTGTACTTTTTCTAAATATTACAATGCGACCCAAATGTAACAACGTGACAGGTATGATGTGACACTCCAAGAAAACTAAAAACTTATTAGTGTACTTTTTCTAAATATGATAATATAGCCCAAATATGATAACGTGATGGGTATGATATGACACTCTAAAAAAATTAAAAACTCATTTGTCTATTTTTTTCCAAATGTGATAACGTGACGGGTATGATGTGGTACTCTAAAAATACTAAAAACTCAGTAGTGTACTGTTACTTTTTTTAAATGTGACAGCGTGACGCGTATGTAACACTTCAAAAAAATTAAAAACTCATTAATGTACTTTTACTTTTTCTAAATGTGATAGCGTGACGTGTATGATATGACACTCCCAGAAAAATTAACAACTCATTAATGTACTTTTTCCAAATGAAACAACGTGGCGGGTATGGTGTGACACTATCAAAAAACTAAAAATTTATTAGTGTACTTTTCTAAACGTGACATGTGACACCTTAACATGACGGGTATGATATGATACTGCAAAAAATTAAAAACTCTTTAGTGTATTTTTTTTAAATGTGATACTCTAACGTAACGAGTATTATGTGATACTAAAAAATTCTTTAGTATACTTTTTTCAAATGTGACAATTCAATATAGGGGATAAATGTCATTACACATCAAAAAAAAATTAAATGAATTATAAAAAAAAGATGAGATTATATGAATTATAAAAGTCTAAAATATAGAACTTATTGATGAATGTGCCAATAATAATAGATGTCTTTCGGATTTTATTCTCCCAATAATAATAGATGTCTTTTGGATTTTATTTGTGCGAAGCACTCTGTTTTGTTATTTTTTTGGAGGTTTCTGAGTCAGGCCAACAAATACTCTTAAATTACAAGAAAAAAGCAAAAAATTAAAAAACGATAATATACATTTTACTTAAATCAATATATTTTTATTTAAATTATTACATTTTTTTAACAATAACCACACGATCCTTATTAACATTTGCCTTATTTTATTTTGTAATTGTGTAAGAGTCGACGCTTGTAAAGGAATTCAACACGTCTTAAAAAAATCAAAATAATACACAAACACATTGTGGCATTCATCAACTAAAAATTCCTAATATCAGGAAATTTTTAATGATATATTTTCTTTTTTAGTTTACTTTTTAACTATGCCATTTTTTTAATCTGTCTTGGCTACATGGCACAAAAAAATTAAAAAATATTACTTAAAAAATATTCTGTGAAAATAAAAGTAAGCAGTTTGACAAATATCAACTTCCTTAGAAGGAAGAGTTGGTGATAAAAGAAAACATGTAACACACCTTCCATATGAAGGCCTAATGATTGATTGATGTGTAGGAGAGAGAAAGTGATTTTGGAAATTTTTTGAGAAAAATTACAAACAAAACAAAATTTCTAAAAAAAATTTCCAAAATCTTTTTCAAAAATTTCCAAAATCTTTTTCCGAAAGCCAAACCAAACAAGGCCATAATCTTTATATTTTTTATACATTTTTTCATAATTTATAAGTTATTTTCAAAATAATCATAATCAGCCAAGCCCATGGGCCTGGTAGTCTAAGTCCAATATTGGAAATTTTGTTGATGAATCATTACTATTGAAAGAACACACACACGCACACCAAAAAAAAAGAAAAAGAAAAAAAGGGTTTTGTGTATGTAGCAAAGCAAAGCAGGCTTTGATTCTTTAACTTGATTTCTAATGTGCAAATTGTGAAACAACCATGTTAATAATAAATGATCAGTCTTTATTTTTTATTTTCAATTTTCTTTTTTCTGGGGGTATTATTAATCAATGGGTGTAACACGTTAAAATAATTACATGTTCATTATAAAACAAGTAATTGAAGATTGTATGATCAATTAATATTTTGTTAACTAATGTCTTTAAGGCATTCATAAATAATTAGTCCTCCGTCACAAAATAATAGTCATTTTTGAAGAATCTAATTCCTTTTGATAGTAAAGTAACTGCACTTTTGAAAAATTGATTTTCCAAAATTACCCTTGAATAGAACATTTTTTAATAAATATCGATTGTCATAATTATATTTTTTGTATTGTTAATGAATTTAAAAGAATGGAAAAATAAAAAATTTATATTATTTTAGTCTTTAATTTTTGAAAATGGATTAATATTTTGAGATAATGAAAAATTAAATAAGGGACTAATATTTTGAGACGGAAGAAATATTTAAATAATTCTATATAATCATAAATAATAATAATAAAAACTTAAAAATCATACAAAAAAAAGTTCATGCCATACAATAGGCAATATATTATTTGACTTTTTATATAAAAAAATGTGTTGAAAAGTAGAGAAAATAGGTGGAAAAATAGAGAGATGATGTTGATAAATGTTGATTGATGTGACCCAAATAAGTGTATGTATGCATGTAAAAAAATATACTTTTTTAGTACATGCTAAACACCTATTAAAATAATAAGACTTCACTATCATAGCATTTTGTTGATGACTTTTTGGGAATATTTGGATCATGTCTTGGTGGGCTGGGCTCACCATGGGATCCTCCTTAATCATCCGAACAAGTCCTCTTGTAAGGTCATATGAACGTATCATTCATTAAAGAAAAAAATAATAATAAATTGATTGGGCAATCATATATTGAATTGTATGATCTCAATAATAAATTATTTATTATTTTAAAGATAAATATGATTTAATTATGACGTTATGATATGTCCCAATTGATCCGTCAGCAAATTTTTTTTTTTTTTTCCTTATATTTTCCATGATACATAGATCAATCCATGGAAAAAATCTGCTTACTTCAATCATTTTAATTGTCATGATACATAGGTATTTCAATCCATGCTGATCAAACCAAAAAAAAAAAAGAAAAAAAAAAAAAAGGTAGTTCAATTCATACATTTTAAGGCAAATTTCAGTTATAAGATTTTGGTCAATACTGTGAAACAGAAAACAGAAATGGGGTTGAACAAGAAAATCGGAAACAGGAATCATTGAATCTGGGTATAGATAGATAGAGCCTAACATATCCAAAATTTTCATTCAATTGCTTCTGAGAATAGCCACTGTACACTCAGTCATCTGAGAAAGAGTCCCCCCAATTAGAAACCCCTTCGATGATGTCAGACACTATCCTCATCCCAATTCTAATCCCCAATTATGCTATTTACAACCCAAAAAATAACCAATTTTTTAAAAAAATAATAAAATAAATTCTTCCAATCCACTTTAAACTACCTAACGGTGACCCAACTCTCCGAAACAGACCAATCCGGTCTCTGTTTCGGACCCGTCATAATTTTCCGCAGTCTTTCCGCCGGCGAAGTAGACGATGATGTGTCAATTTGATGCCACGTGTCATATTCCAACGAATCGGAGAGGTCGAACGGACCTCTCGGAGAGCTCGAACAATCTTCACAGGTGTGTTCTACCAATTGAACACCGTCATCATGATCGTCATTGTGATCAACCACGAATGGATGGTTAAGAAGCATCTCAGCCGTCCATCTTTGTCTCGGGTCCTTGAGGAAGCATTTTCCGAGAAAATCTTTTCCCTCTGCGGACAATTTTCCCGGAATCTCCGGGACGTCCTCGCCAACCCCAATCCTCATCAATAGCCCGCACACGTCAGCTCCCGGAGCTAACCTCCACGCCGGAGCTCCGGTCACCATCTCCGCCACCAAACACCCCAACGCCCACACGTCAGCCGGCGATTCATGCTCGCCTGCGGCGAGCATCTCCGGAGACATGTACAGAGGCGTTCCTCTCAGCTCAAATCCCACTTTCTCCGTCTTCACTCCGGCTTTCTTCGCCAGCCCAAAGTCGGCGATCTTTGCGACATCGTCTAGGCAGAGAAGGATGTTTTGAAGCTTGAGATCACAGTGAACAAACCCATTCTTGTGAATATAATGAAGCCCTTTCAGTATCGACTTTGTGTATCGCCGGACACTGAGCTCCGGCAACCGGCGGTTACCGGAATTTCTGAGCTTATCAGCTAAAGCACCACCAGAAGCGTACTCCAAAAACACATTATACAATTTCTCGCCGTTTTCGAAGCTGAAATCGCCGCCAAAGCATTGGATAATTTGTGGGCAATCCTTGAGCTCTTCTAATATTGATTTCTCATTCACTAGCGAAGCAGAGTTGGAAGACCCACAAGATTTCACTGCCATCAACGGCGGAATTTGAAGACTCTGGCTCTTGGGCATTGCTAAATTCACAGTCCCGAAGCTTCCATGACCGATTGTTTCACCACGAACCCAATCCATGGGTGTGAAATTGGATTGAATTCTCTTTGGCTTTTGGCTTTTTGGTTGTGATATAACTATGGAACAGAGAGGGAAACAGAGTGTGTCACAAGACTCGCAACTAAACTTTTTCTATATATAGAGAGAATTATATTTTAGTATATTTTATTTATTTATTTGAAATATTAGATATCGATATGTATATGTGGTTGGTGTTTTCATAATTGGAACACGTGATACTGACGGATATTTGTTCTTAATTTGGCTGAAATAAACGTGGTTATGTAAAGGAAATTCTGTGCTGGGTGTTTTTGTGTATTAACTAATAAGAAAAATGTTAGATTCATGAAAAATGTTTCTTTGAGAATAGTCAGAAAATATTTTTCATCCTTATATTACATATGGTAACTTATTACATGTAATCTAGAGATTAATTTTTTTTACAAAAATGCTCCGTAGCCCGAAAAACTGAAGCTCAAATGGTTCGAATGGTATGAAAAATATTATCTTACCGGTAAGAGAATAAAAAAAAGTCCTAAAACGACGTCGTTTTGGGATTTCAATCCATTCGAGCCTTTGATTTTTCGAGTTCCGTAGCGGTGTTGTTTTTTTTAATGATCATAAAAACATGTTACACTCTAATGTTGTTAAGAAATGTTATGAATTATGAAAATATGTTTTGAATTTTATTCTGAAATTATTAAAAATGATTGTAATCCATAAATATGTTTTTTTGATTATTTTTCATAAAAAAATTTCAGTATTGTTGTAAGTTAAAAGGTCAACGTATGATATTAAACCAAGAGATATGCATGCATCAATCATATTGGTGTAATATAAGTTCAAATCACCAAGTCACCTTCCTTTAATTAACACCCACTAACTATGAGATAGTGAACCATTCTTTGCTATTTTAATAAGATTATGGATACTTTATTTTTGTAAAATTTCATTTTTCTATTATTTGTTCACACTGCAAGGGGCAAAAAAATAATGTAAAAAATAATACGCTCACAATTGAAGTGTTGGCGTTTTACTACAAAAACGTGGTCGTTAGAACCAACTAAGAACTATGAATCTTAAAAAAAACAAAAAAAGAACCAACCTAGAATTTTAATTTATGAAAGCCCCACGCGGTAGGAATCGAGATAGTGAAAGGCCTTTATTACCCAAAAAAAAAAAAAAAAAGAGATAGTGAAAGGCTACTATACCTTGGTTTTTTTGATATTTATATCTATATATTATATAAGAAAAAAGAGGTTTTTAATTTACAAATTTTGTGGGAGTTTCAATATTCTAATTCTAATTTTTTAATTTTTTGATTTAAAAAAAAAAAATATTACATTTATTGATTTCTCCCAACCCACCAACTTTTTTGACTTTTTTCATAATTACTGCAGCACCCTTTTTAATTTCTTTCATACACTATGATTACACACACAAAAAAAAAAGAAGATAAGAATTTAGTTATGGATCTCAAAAAGATATAATAACATCAAAATTTGAATTATGATTTAGTAATATAATTATATATTTTTTGATGTATATCTATCAAAATTTTAAATCACTTAATGGGACAAATTAATCAATTTTATAAAATTATTGATTTTTTAATTTATAAAATAGATTAAAAAAACTATTGACTGAATTTTTTGTTTAATAACAAAAATATTTCATAATCTTTTCATCCTAATCTCTCTCACCGATTTCTAAAAAAAAAATAGGGCAAATTACACAAATAGTCCTTATAGTTTGAGGCTTGTGTCACTTTGGTCCTTGACTTTTCAATTGTGACACATTTGACCCTAAATTAGAATCTTGTTCCGAATAAGGACAATTGAATATATAATTAGATTTTTCAAGGGTAAAATTGTCAATTTGATAAAATATGAACTAATTTGACAAAAATAAATGTCAAACAAATATTTTTGAATTTTAAAAAAAAATTTCTACCTAGTAAAAATAAATTTATATAAAATTGATAAATCTTTTAGACATTTATTTATTTTTTTGACCAAATTAATTTTTATTATGTATTTGGATGATGATCATGTAAAATTAATTTAAAAAAATTAATCATGTAATTTTTATTAATTTTACATAATTTTATCATTGGTGGATAAAAATAATTTTAAAAAAAATTTAAAATATTTTTTTGACATCTATTTTTGTCAAATTAGTTTATATTTTATCAAATTGACGATTTTACCCTTGAAAAATCTAATGATATTTTCAATTGTCCTTATTTGGAACAAAATTTAAAATTCATGGTCAAATGTGTCACAATTGAAAAGTCAGGGACCAAAGTGACACAAGTCCCAAACTATAGGGACTATTAGTGTAATTAACCCAAAAAAATATTAAAACTTGTCTTCCTTCTATCTTTTCCAAAAAATCAGATAATATTTTTCATGAAAGTTGTAGATATCTAATTATATCTTACATATTATACTATAACACAAAAAAAATAATAAAAAAAAACTAAAAATCAGATATACAAACAGATAAAATTAATAAATTTGATTTTTATTTATTCAGTTAAATCTTTCTTTTGCATCTTAATATCCATTTTTAAATCTTAAAAATCTTTAAAGTTTATCTAAACAAATCTAATTTGAAAATATTTCCCACAATTATACTTTAAGTCAATAAAACTCACATGTTTATCACATATCTAACTCACATCATAACTTACCTAAATAATAATAATAATTAAAAACAAATAGAAACCACAGATAAATTAAATTTTAAAAAAAATAGATACTCACAACTCCATCTTAAATAAATTGAAAAAAAAACAAAAAAATCCGAATAAAAACCACACAAAAATAAAAATAAAAACAGATAAGAATTTAGATATGGATCTATAAAAAAAAATGACAATATCTAAATTTAAATTATGATTTAGTAATATAATTATTTTTCTGATATACATACATCAAAATTTTAAATCAGCTAATGAGACAAATTAATCAATTTTCAAGTTTTATTTAAAGAATAATCTGATTAGTCATCTCAACTCCTAAACTTTGTGAGTACTGAGAGAGGAGCTAACAGATTGGGTTAGGTGAGGTTTAAATTGTTGGAGGTAACATTCTCCCACTCTATAAATTTATTTATTTTTTAATTTTATTTTTTCTCTGTGTAATTCTCTTTCTCTGTTGTTGGTTTGATTTTGGTTTCGGTTTTAGTGAGGTTTATGTGTTTGTTTACAGGTTTGCATGATAGAGAAGAATTATTGGTGATTATGGTTACAATCAAAGTATCTATATGAATTCCATGTCAAGGATTTTGATCGAATTTTGTTTTCTTCAGTAAAGACCATAAAATTGAAGTAAAAAATTGGGTATCCAATTTTTTATTTTTTATTGTCATTTTATTTTATAAAAAATGTGAAAATTTATTGAGAATTCAAAATTTTACTATAACATTAGATTTTTGTATAACTAGGTAAATTTAAAACTTTTAAATATCATTGTATTTTTTATTTTTATTCTCTTTCTATCCCATTAGACTATTATTGCTATTTGTTGGTTTGTTGATTATAATTCAATTAATTGAAAATGAAAGCTTAATATAACTTTTCATATATATTATAGTTAATTTGTTACAACTATAGTTGTATATAATAGCATAATAAATAGGGACAATCTCTAAATATAATTTCTATTTTTTTATGTGATTAAAATAGTCCATCTTAATAGTATATATAATAGTTAGATGGTTTCTTTTATCTCTAAAAAATTCAATCTATTTTTTTTTTTACTTTTAATTTTTTTAAATTGAAACATTAATTGTTTATGTCCATAAAACAAAACTGATAAACACATATAAAAAAGTTACAAAATTTTTTTTCTTTTTCATTTTTTTCATTTTTTAATATGTCGGATATTTACAAATGAAAAATGTTTGACACCTCAAAATATTTTTCATAATCCAACTTATAATGATGTAGTCATATGTGTTAATTTTTATACAAATATGAAAAGAGAATTAATTAAATTATACATTTCAACCAACCGCATACTCAAACTTTGACTATTTCAATATGCCATTTCAGTATAATTCCAATTAAGATTATTTTCAACCTTTAATATATTTTTTTAATCAAATTATAATTTGATAAAAATTTATAAAGATGAAACGTTGAAAATTATTGTATTTTTCATCAAAATTGGTGAAAAGAAAAAAAAAAATTGGGATAAGAATGAAAGTTCTTTTAAAAATTAATAAAAATTTAATGAAAAAGTTAAAGTAATTCATATTAAATCAAAAATTTTATTCAAATTTAAAATCAAATTAGATAAAAAAAAAATTAAAAGAAAATGATGAAAGTTTGAAAATATTTTGAAATCTTTTTATTCATAAAGACTAGAAATCCGTGTAAGTATTATATTCATATTGTATTTTTAGTTATGAAATTAAAATCAAAAGAAATGTAACTTAAATTATTGGATTAATAATAGAAGCATCATATTAATTATTGTTAAATATCACTTCACTTTATATTTAATATTAAAATTATATATTTGCTTTAATTATAACTTTTAAATTTGTATATTTTCATAACAAGAAGAGGTATGTCATAACTCAGTTAACCTCATTTAATCAGATTTAACTTTTTTTTTTATTACAAATTATCAAAATTGCACTAAATATATTTATATATATATTTTTAAATTTTTTTAAACTAATAATTTAAAAAGTTATAAACATAAAAGTTAAGTTATAAATTTCATGTATACCGCAAGATAAAATATTAAATTATTTTAAGATAATTATAATGATTTTTTTTTTTAAATTTATAAAGTCCCGTGCATAGCACGGGTTACCACTAGTATATTATATAAGGGATAGGGGATTTCTAACCCATAAGTCTAGTGAGAGTTTCAATATCCCAATCTTAATTTTTTAATTTTTTGATTTAAAAAAAAATTAACCTCAGCATTATTTAATTTCTCTCAACCCACAAGCTTTTTTAACGTCTAATAATTACTGTAATACCCTTTTCAAAACAATAATTTGTATATTAAAAAAAAAATCTAAAACAAATATAAATATCTATATCTATATCTATCTATTTATTTATATATTATATAAGGAAAAATGAGTTTCTAATGAGAAGTGTCCTAAGAGTTCCAAACTCTCATTCTAAAATTATTGATTTTTCAATTTATAAAATAGATTAAAAAAACCTATTGGCTGATTTATTTATTTATTTAGAAATAATAATTATCCATTAATTTATGGATTTCAAATAGGAAAATAACAAAAATAATTCATAATCTCTCTCACCAATTTTCAAAAAAAAATATTAAAACTTTCATTCATTTTCTCTCCTCCAAAAAATTAGATAATATTTTTCATGAAAGTTATGGGTATCCATCTATATCTTATATGTTATATTATAACATGACAAAAAGAATAATAAAAATTAGATATACAAACAGATAAAATTAATAAATTTGATTTTTATTTATTCAGTTAAAATATTTCTTTTGCCTCTCAATATCCAATTTTAAATTTTAAAATCCATAAAGTCTATCTAAACAAATCTGATTTAAAAATATCTCTTACTATCATACTTTAAATCAATAAAACTCACATATCTATCACATATTTAACTCGCATCATAACTTACCTAAATAATAATAATTTAAAACAAATAGAAACTACATATAAATTAAATTTTTTTTTAAAAAAAATAGAAACTCACAACTCCATCTAAAATAGTAAATTGAAAAAAATAAATAAATAGAAACTACACAAAAATATATATATATATATATATATAAGAATTTAGATATGGATTTCAAAAAGATACAACAATATCTAAATTTGAATTATCATTTAGAAATATAATTATCTATTTGTTTGATGTATATCTATCAAAATTTTAAATCACCTAATGAGACAAATTAATCAATTTTCTAAAATTATTGAATTTTCAATTTATAAAATAGATTAAAAAAAACTATTGACTGGTTTATTTATTTAATTATTTTAGAAATAATTATTATCCCTTAATTTATGGATTTCAAATGGAAAAATGACAAAAATATTTTATAATCTCTCCATCCTAATCTCTCTCACCGATTTCCAAAAAAATATATTAAAACATGCCTTCCTTCTCTCTTCTCCAAAAAATCAGATAATATTTTTCATGAAAGTTGTGGATATCCATCTATATCTTATATATTATATTATAACACAACCAAAAAAAAAAAAACTAAAAATCAGATATACAAATAAATAAAATTAATAAATTTGATTTTTATTTATTAAGTTAAAATATTTCTTTTGCATCTCAATATCCAATTTTAAATTTTAAAATTTTTTAAAGTTTATCTAAACAAACCTAATTTGAAAATATCTTCCACCATCATATTTTAAATCAATAAAAACTCGCATATCTATCACATATCTAACTCATATCATAACTTACCTAAATAATAATAATCATTAAAAACAAATAGAAATCACAAATAAATTAATTTAAAAAAAAAATAGAAACCCACAACTCCATCTTAAATAAATTGAAAGAAAAAAAAAAATAGAAACCACAAAAAAAGAAGAAGAAGATAAGAATTTAGATATGGATCTCAAAAAAATATGACAATATCTAAATTTGAATTATGATTTACTAATATAATTATCTATTTTTCTGATGTATATCTATCAAAATTTTAAATCACTTAATGGAACAAATTAATCAATTTTCAAGTCTTATTTAAAGAATAATTTGATTAGTCATCCGAACTCCTAGACTTCACCGGTACTGGTGAATGAGCTAACAGATTGGGTTAGGTGAGGTCTAAGTTGTTAGAGGTAACATTTTCCCACTCCATAAATTTATTTGTTTTTTAATTTTATTTTTTTTCCTGTGTTATTCTCTTTTTCTGTTGTTGGTTTCGGTTTTAGTAAGGTTTATGTGTTTGTTTACATGTTTGCATGGTGGAGCAAAATTATTGGTGATTATAGTTGTAATCGAAATATCTATGTCCATTCTATACCAAGGATTTTAATCGGATTTTATTTTTTTCAATGAAGACCATAATATTGAAGTAAAAAATATGGGTATCAATTTTTATTTTTATTTTTTATTGTCATTTTATTTTATTGAAAATGTGAAAATTTATTGAGAATTCAAGATTTTAGTATAACATTAGATTTTTGTATAACTAGGTAAATTTAAAACTTTTAAATATTATTGTGATATTTATTTTTATCTTATTTCTATTCCATTATACCATTATTGTTATTTGTTAATTTGTTAATTATAATTCAATTAGTTGAAAATGAAAACTTAATATAACTTTTCATATATATTATAGTTAATTTGTTACAACTATAGTTGTATATAATAGCATAATATATAGGGATAATCTCTAAATATAATTTCTATTTTTTTATGTGATTAAATAGTCCATCTTAAATAGTATATAGAAGAGTTACATGGCTTCTTTTATTTCTAAAAAACTCAATCTTTATTTTTTTTATTTTTTAATTTTTTAAATTAAAACATCAATTGTTTATGTCCATAAAGCAAAACTGATAAACACATATCCAAAAGTTACACATTTTTTTTAATATGTAGGATATTTACAAATGAAAAATGTTTGACACCTCAAATTGTTTTTCATAATTAGACTTATAATGATGTAGTCATAAATGTCAATTTTAATACAAATATGAGAAAATAATTAATTAAATTATACATTTCAACCAACCACATACTCAAACTTTGACTATTTCAAGATGTTATTTCATTATAATTCCAATTAAGAGAATCTTCAACCCTTAATATTTTTTTTATCAAATTATAATTTGATAAAAATTCAAAAAGATGAAACGTTGAATATTATTATTTTTTCCATCAAAATTGGTGAAAAGAAAAAAAAAAATGGGATAAGAATGAAAGTTTTTTAAAAATTGATAAAAATTTAATGAAAAGTTAAAGTAATTTATATTAAATCAAAATTTTTATTCAATATTAAAATCAAATTAGATAAAAAAAATTAAAAGAAAATGATGAAACTTTGAAAATATTTTGAAATCTTCTTATTCTTAAAGATTAGAAATCCGTATTTGTATTATATTAATATTGTATTTTTAGTTACGAAATTGAAAAAAAAAATGTAACTTAAATTATTAGATTAATAATAGAAACATCATATTAATTATTGTTATATATCACTTCACTTCACATTTAATAATAAAATTATATATTTGTCTTAATTATAACTTTTAAATTTGTATATTTTCCTAACAAGAAGAGGCATATCATAACTCATTTAATCTCATTTAATCAAGTTTAACTTTTTTTTTAATACAAATTATCAAAATTGCACTAAATAGATTTATATATATATTTTTTAATTTTTTAAAATAATAATTTAAAAAGTTATAAACATAAAATGTATATCACAAGACAAAATATTAAATTATTTCAAGATAATTGTAATAATTTTTTAAAAAAATTTATAAAGTCCCGTACATAACACGGGTTATGACTAGTATGAGTTAATCATTAGTTACTACTTACATAAGTAAATTTTATTTTTGGTAATTTATTTGTTTATTTTGAGCTTCTGAGCAAAGGGTGATTTGGGCTTGTCATTAAAAAGTGGTGCACTGGTTCAAATCATCAAGTAGTCTCTCTAGAAAATAGTGTGACAGGGCATTGTATTATTGTGATTATCATAGTATATTATCAAATAAATACTCTATTATACTTCTTCTTCTTCTTTTTTTTTTGTGTGTGTGTTATGCTTGCCAATCCACGCAGTTTGATGTTGTATTCTGGTAAAAAGTTATTTGTTGAGAAAAAGAAAAAAAAGAAGAAAAACTTATGAATATTTAGCTTCTATTTTATTATATTTTCCTTCTGATTTTCTTTCCATACACAAACTTCACTACAAATACAAAATTCAAATACAACTTACTAGCATCTGTACGGGGAGCAAATATTCCGCGGAGCCCGTACTCCTTTCGTCCAAGCTTCTTATCTATCCGATCGACCTGCGAGTACAACGACGGTGAGCTACCCGACGGTATGTGGCCGGAAAACCCCTCCGACGGTCAAGTTAGCACACACTCAGGGATATCGAGAGAGAGGAGAGTTGAGTGTTTGGGTAGTTCTCACCAAATGATGTTCCATCCTCAGCATGAGGGGCGCAGACACGCTTATATACTTTCTGCGCCCAAATCTGCTTCCATTAGTCTCTTGACATGTGGTGTTGCTCTCCCATCTGTCAGCACAAATCCTGCAATCACCACTTAACCAAACCGTTAGGCTATATTAGCAGAGCCCGGCAGATTGGCGGAACCACCTCGGCCTTTCACGATTGCGCTGCGCAGCGCACCCGAGTGTTCCACTTGCCAAGCTCCAGAACGACCGAGCTCGGTTGCATTCCGGCAAAGTCAAGTTCAAGATAGGTCGAGCCAGCAAACTAAAGGCCTTCCTGCCGCGCTAAACGCATGAACCGTGGAATCCAGAATGGCAGGCAGTCATCTCGGCCGAGCAACTCAAGTAGCTCGGCTTTCTCATAGACAAGCCCACGCAGCTCGGTCCCAACATGATCCTGGGCCTCAACCGAGCAAAACCTTATCTGGAAGAGCCCAAGCTTTCACGGCCCAAACATGTTTGGCCCCTCATTTTGCCCGGCCTTTACCATGGCCCATTTCAGCTCATAAATCTCCCTCTTAGCATCATCACTGTATATTAGATTTGCAAAATATGATTCGCCATGAATATTATGGAAATTGTGATTGTAATTAATCAAGAAGAGTAATATGAGAAAGTAATGATTAAACATTTTGTATTTGAAAATGAAGAACACGAAACACTTTTCACATAATTTAATACACTTTTTATTAAATCAATGCAATTTTTAATTTTTTTACTTATTTTCATGACACTTTCACCTTAATTCTAATATTACACAATGCCTCAAGGACACTCATTAATATTGTCTTATCATAAAATGTTTTGAAAGGGTGAAATATCATGAAAAATTTCATAAAAATTCTCCATTTTTAGATTACATATACAATAAAATACCACAAATTAATCAAATAATGAAAAAATTTCATAAAACTTTTCATGATATTTCTTTCCTGAAAGCTATAGTATTGTTCTTAATAGTTACTGCATCCATTTCATTTGTATCTGTCTTCATTTTTTGAATTTTTTTTTGGCCTTTTTGTGTCTTAAGCACAGTGATTAACAATACCTTCATAATGATAGTAATAGCTCATTTTTTGTAAGGAAGGAATTAATCAGTGTTTTTGGTTTTAATTTTTTAGAAATTGAGTTTTTATTTTTTGTATTTTTTTGATTTTAGTGAATATTTTTAAAATTTTAAGTAAATTTTTTTTTTAACTTTTTTAGATGCACCTCACTTAGATGTATCTAAAAAGTAAAATATTTGTAAAAAAATATTTTAAAAAATCAATAAATACACAAGAATACAAAAAATGTACTAAAATTTAGTATTTTTTAAAATATTTTTGGTATTTAGTGAATTTTTTAAAGATTTTTTACATAAATATTATACTTTTTAAGTGTATTTACGTTAAATGTATCTAAAAATTAAAAAATTGCTTAAAATATTAAAAAAATCAGTGGAAAAAAAAAAAATCAATTTTCTGAAAAGAAACCAAACGAACTGAATATTTGTTAATCATTATCCCCAAGTGCCCTCTTTTATTTCATTTTAGTTATAAACCTCAATTATGCTACACATTCTTTTAATTGTCCTTTTTCAAACACTCCTCATAACAAAGAGCATGTAAGGATTATTCAAATTTCACCGGCGGTATGTTTGCTTCCTCAGGCTACACCGACAATGTGTTTTATAAAATTAATGATATATATCTAAACAATTGATTTTGTAAAATGGTCTTTTCCAAACAATTACTTTGGATTGGTATAACTGAACATGCAACTGTGTTAAGCTCAATAAATCTTGCTTTTCCTGAGAGTTTCATTTTTGGTCTTGTCCACTTTTGGGTTTGCATTCCTTTGACTTTGTATTCAACTTCGTTGTATATATTGGAGCATATATATATATCTAATAATTCTTTGAACGAGGATTTTTGGATTACATAAAAGACATAAAACACTCACAAAAAGTGAGACTCATATTGAGATTATGCTAACCTCAATCTCATTTTACAAAATAACGGCTATTAAAAAAATAAAATCTTTGTTAGTTGTAATCTGCCTAGGGCAAAAATAGTAGACAAGCCAATTGATATTTAATTTATTTAATTATTTATTTTTTTATTAAATTTTCTTCTTTTGATGAAGCTTCGAAAAATTAAACACTTTGCAGGATGTTAGACAGGGTCAGTTCATTTTCTGTAAGTGTACAGTTACACACCTCAAATTTGCATCCATAAATTATTTTAAAAAATAATATGTGATTTTGATTAAAACCTTATATAGTGAAATTTATACTTAAAATTAATCAGCGTGTACTACACATTAAATTGTGTGTATAAATTTCTTGGCACAAATTTTGAGTATATAGAATTAGTCTTTTTGTAAGTTAAAAGAAAATAAGATTTAATAACATGAGGAGGATTTTATCCTATTCATAATCTAGGCTGGAAGACATTGTTTAGGCCAATTTCAATGATTTGAATCACCGTTCATTTTGTTACACACAATTAGCACAACACCGTTTAGTTTACAGTGGATCAGAGAGGAGCTGTCTCCTAATATGGGCCTATTTTGAGAAGTGGGTTATAATCCAATTCCTCTTTCACAAAAAAGTTACTTATAAGCAACTTTTTACCAAAAAGCTGTTTCATTTGGATGTGAGTTAATTTTTTGACTTTTGATTATTTTAACCTGGGTTAAAAAGTGTCGTTTAGGATATACTTTTTGATTTTTATAAGAGAAAAAATAAAATAATTATGATTTGAATGTGACATTTTATATTATTAAATTAAAAAATTTATTTTATCTTTTTATGACTATTTTAATTAAAAAGTCAAAAAATCTCATATGTCAAAGGAAGGCATAAATACTTGGAATGGGCAAAGAGGTGTGGAAGTGTGAAATATAATTAGGAGGTGAAGTACAGAGAGTAACACGCAGGGAGGAGACCGAGATCACGTTTTTGGTCTGTCAAACAAAAACAATGACAACGCAAGTAGAGCAATGCAAAGGAAGCACGCACGCACGCACGCACATGGTAGCACGCCCTTTCTACTGCTGCATCAAAACACGGATATGAACATGCGACTCCATGTTCGTAGAGACCCTGTGGGACCCACCTCAGTACGGACACTGCTGCACCCCCCTTTGCCAAACAATGCATGTATTCTGTATAAGAAAACGAGTGAGACCTTCATTTTTGGGAATCTCATTATTTTTAAAGTGATCTAGATCATTTGTGTGATGTTATTTTTTTCTCTTCTATCTATCTCACATAAATGGTCCAAATCACTTTAAGATGGTGAGATTTTAAAAAATGAGAGTCTCAATCGTTATTGATTTTATATATACAAAAAATTTAACTATAATATATAGTATTTTTAACGGTGTATCAATTGTTTTATTAAATTTTAGTAAAAATTTTCTTTGATATTAAATGTTTCAATGGAGGATTTTAGAATTTCATCAGAACACCAGTCGACTGGGTAGACAATTGGACAGATGTCTAGCCGATTGACCGGCCAATGTAATTTTTTTTGTTTTTTTAACCTTGAAGTGGTCGACCGAGTTGTCGATCAGCCAGTGCAATTTTTTTACAAATCTTTGCCTTGTAGTCATCTGGGAGGACATCCGAAGGGACATTCGGAAGGATAGCTGGCAATGACAATAAATAGTGATTTGATGAAAGACATATTGGTCTTCAGTTTGATGAAAGAAAAGTGAAATCTTTAATTTAATACCTATTTGATGCAATCGTTAGAGGAGGAAAAGAACTCATTTTTTATCAAATTTAAATTTAATGAAAAAATTGAGTAATTATTGAAGATGATCTTACAAAATATGTCATGTGTATATTTTTGGTGGAAATCATTAGTAAATGGAGAGGGAGAGATTTTTTTTGGGTAGTTCAATTCCAATTTCCCACTAGTACCAAAGTTTTGACTGTGCCGTGTGCTCTCTTTCTGTCTCCTACCTTTTATTTTATTTTATTTTTATTTTTATAGCTAAGTCTGGAAATCCAGTTTTTTTTGATGACTTTCCTGGTGACGGAATCAATTTTAGGCTAAGTTTGGAAACTTGTAAAAAAATTAAAAAGTCAAAAAGTTACTCAAAAAGTTAAAAAGTTAATACTATTCACCAAAAGTCAACAATTACGGCTGCACAACTCCCAATTCGAATTTTTCCCTACAAATCAATTTTTACAATTTTTTATTACACATTTTTTTATAAAAAGTTAAAAAGTTAACCCAAACATCTATATTTTCAACCTCAATTTTTAATCCAAAAAGATAAAAAATACACTTATTTAGGAAACCTCCAGATTTGTAAGTTTGGCATACCAAAATAAGTGCACTTATTTCATCTTTTTATCTTTTTTGGGTCACATCAATCAACATCTCCTCTCTACTTTTTCTACACATAATACAATAAAAGTCAAAAAGTGCACTTATTTAGTCTTCCCAAACTTGTGTGGGGGAGGTTGAATGAGTCTATTGTTAAGGTTTTGTTTGGAAATAAATTTTTTTAATAATTTTTTGATTTTTTAGCTAAAATATAATGTAAACAAAAATAGTATGTTTGGGATGATTTTTTGACTTTTTATGAAAAGATGGGCAAAGAAGTAGAGAAAAATGAAATCTTTGACTTTTTGATATAGATTGTTGGTTTTTTGATTTTTTTAGTAACTTTTTGATTAAAAAAGTCACTTGCAAAACGAGGCCTAAGGCCAAGTTTGGCAAGTTGAAAAAAAGCTAAAAAGTCAAAAACTTATTCAAAAAGTTAAAAAGTTATCACTATTCACCAAAAGTAAAAAATTACGACTGCACAACTCCCAATCATAATTTTCTCCTACATACTAATTTATACAATTTTTTAATACACATTTTTTCATAAAAAGTCAAAAAGTTAACCCAAACATCCATATTTTTTTTCTCAATTTTTTAGTCCAAAAAGACAAAAAATACACTTATTTAGGACACCCTAAATAACCCCTAAGTGTAGGTGGATTCCTCTTTATTGAACGGTAGTGTTTAGATCCAGGGACTTATTATGGATTTTGTTTTATGATGTAAACTGTTTATTTTGTCGACATTTTATGTATATTATTCACATAAAAAAATTAAGTTGATATGATAATTATAATATATTTAATTTATTGCGTTTGTAAAATTTAAAAAAAAAAGAAAAAGGTCACAACATCACAAAAGAATTCAATCAATGAAAGGGAAAAAAAAATTGTGATTAAATTAAAATTATTTAATTGTGAGTAACACGAGAGGGACAAATTTTTTTTTTTTTACGACAGAAAATCCCAAGTTCCAACCCTACACTTCTACAGCATCATATGTATAGGTAAGATGAGGACCAACCATATCCGATTCACAAAGCCTATTGGCCTAGAATTGCAGACAAAGTTGTCCAAAATTCCAGATGTAAGATGTCAATTTAATCTCGTTCAAAAAAGGTGGCAATTTAATCTTCTTATTGTCGAATCAATTATTCTTACCCTTAGATTTTAAATCCTAGTTAAAATTTCTGATTTTTTTTTTCCCTAAAGAAAAAAAGAAAAAGAAGAAAGGAATAAAATAGAAAATCATGTGTTTCATGCAAAATAAATAAATAAAAAAAAAATTAAAAAAACATGCACGGGCCTAAGCCCCTAGGGCGAGGAAGTTTCCATTATGCAGGAGGAGGATTCATTGGATTAGGAAGTTTCCCCCCCCTTTTTTTTTTTGTATTTTACTACTACGATATTATGAGATATGCACAAACAAATCTTATGTTTCTTCGGCGAAGTTGTTTAAAAGTTTTCTAAAACCTGACTTTTACTTTTGTTTTGTTTAACGTAAAGACACTATTGAGAACGACTACCACACACACTTCAAACTTGGTGAGAATTCACATAGAGCATAGCATTGACTTGGTTGTTCACACCACAGCTGCTAAGAAGACCCACTAAATTTAAAGCCTTTTTGTTTCACATGTGGCCCAAGTGTTGCATGCGTGTATAGAAATTGTAAGGGCACAATTAATAATTAGTCTTTAATTTATAAAAAAATTCCATAGTTACTAATTTTTTATTTTTTGGTGACACACTAATGCTGTGTTTGGTTGGGGGATTTGAGGAGGGATTTGGAAAGGGAAATGGAAAAGGTAGGTGAAATGTGAATAAAACATACCTATATTTTACTTAGTTTCACACATCTTTTCTCTTTCCCTTTTCAAATTCCTCTCCAAATCCCCCAACCAAACACAACATAAAGATAAAGACTCTTTAGGTGAAATTATATTATCCAAACTAAACCATAAATAATTGGCCACTGATTTCATTGGGCATATAGAGCCCAGTTACCTAATGAAACATTATTTACTAGTTAAAATGCAAAGGTTGAAAACAGCATACAATGGCGTTTCGGATCAGGTAGACTTTAAAAGAATAGTCAGAATTAATTATGAAAATAACAGTATAAAATTTTGACCCAATAAATAAATAAAGTTTGGGTTTGCCAAGATTTCATTACTCGCATAAATAATATTACATCTAGTCATAAAAACATGGTTTGAACAAGTCAATCAAAGCTTGGATTTTGTTAATTCATCAGAACTACTAGTCTATTAAATTATGCTTCAACAACTCAGTAGATCTTTCTTTTGTTCCGCATTATGCACATTTTTAATGTGAAACCAAAAGTGGTTAGTTTTGTGGTTAAGGTGCTCCAATTACTAATCTTTTGTTCCGCATTATGCACATTTTTAATGTGAAATCAAAAGAGGTTAGTTTTGTGGTTAAGGCGCTCCTATTACTAATGTTCAAGTATCAACAGCTACAAAAGTCTAACTGGCTATACATTTTAATAAATTACTTGGCTATACATTTTAAAATGTTCAAGTTCGTGTTGGATGTTAGGCTGACCTCTTCCTAGGTTATTTGGTTGTTAGACTGATTGATAGGCTTTTTATAATTATTAGGCTATGATTGATGGATGTTTTCTTAAGTTTGTTGGTTGTTAGGATTTCTATCATTATTGTATTATGATTGTTCGTAACTTTTGAGGTAAGTTAAAGTGATAAATGCGATCGTTGAAAGGAGAGGTTTCACGACCAGTACTGAGGTGAGGCGATTAAGGCGGTCGCCTCGAGTCTTCAATTTTAAACAAAATTTAGGACCCCCAACTAGGAGAGTGTATCATGTTGTTTTATTTCATAATTACTTCAATATTAGCTCAATTTATTTATTTTCATGTTGTCATATGGTGTTATTTTGATTCATGTCCAATTGATATTTAATGTGAAAACTCTCACTTTTAGTTAAAAGTAACTGTGTGAGTAATTTTCTGATCACCCTGCCAACTCAGTGATCAGCTGGAGAGAACTGGCAGAATAGATGACACCTGGCTAACCTGCAACAGAAAGAGAAGATTCCGGCGGTGGTTCGTCCACCCGGGGGCACTCCGACGATCAAGTCAGTATATCTCTCAAAGATAATCAAGTGCTAAATTCACTGCTCAAAGCATAAATTGCGTCCCTTAAACCCACGGGGTACCTCTCTTTTATAGTTAACTCAATCCTAGTCTTGATAGAAGCCTGACTTCTATGGACTCCCATTCAGTACTTGCTTTGGACTCCTCAAGAGATAAGGATACACTCCCTAAGAACATTATCCTTATCCATCTTGAAGTCTTTCCTCATTCTAGGACCCCTGTCCCTTATCCGCTTATCTCGGATTCCAATATCTTCGGAGGTAACCTCGGCCTACCCGAGATAACCTCGGCGTCATGAACAGGACACGTGGCACCTCGGCTGACATGTCGGCGTCACCTTGCCACGTGTTGGTACTCAGAAAATATATCCCTACAACTGCCCCTAGGTTTTATTACCTCGGCATTCTGAGGTGATGGAACCTATATTGGTACCTTCTTGTAGTACGTCGGCTTAAAATTTCTCTGCCGAGATCACTTATTTCAAGCCGACATGCCTCCATTAAGACTAAGGACTCCAAGAGTTCTTTCTGACATATGAGCTGTCACGCATCACTCATTCGACTGTTTCATCCACGTGTTTCATCCTTATGGGATCGTGCCTGTGACACGCCTGTAAGCCGTCTTGCGTCTGCGTGCGCCGTCTGACGCATTCGTTGCTCTAGGTTCATTAATTCATTTTCGCCGCCGTTTCAAGTTTTAACAAAACTTTTCCCTCTTCTTTCTTTTCTTTACCTTTCATTTGATATTCTTGCGTTTTCTCTCTCTTACTTTTTCCTCTCGAATCCGCCATTGTTCCAAACTTCAAGCTCTGCAACCGCCTTCATTCCTTCCTCTTGGTGAAGTCTTCGCCGTTCTGTTACTTCTACAACCATCGCCTGACTTCGGCGATCTTCATACCGACTTCACTTTTTCTGGTAAGTCACAGTTCCCTTCGTTTTCAATTTCTCTGATGTTCTTTACTATTTGTTGCCATTACTACTTTGTTCAAACATTCGATTTGTGAATCTCATATCTGAGTGTGTTTATTCCACGATTTTGCTCTTTATCCATGCCTTGAATACTCGTACTGCTCACAATTCTTCTGTAATTTTGCCACTGTCCTTGACCTTGTACCACTTGTATTTACTATGTTCTTGATATTCTATCTTTGTTCTTGATTCTGAAACTTGTTCTTGTTTTCTGTTTTTTGTGTCTTTTCCAGATTTGTGCTTTCAATCTTTGTTTTCATAGACTTAGGTTTGGGATTTGTCTGTAGAACCCACAATTTAGGAAAAAACTGAAACCTGCACTTACCTAAGCGTTTGCCAAGGTCCCAATAACCCTTTCAAAACATCTTCTGAAACCCAACCTCTTTGATTAAGCCGATACCATGGGTATGTGGAAACATCCATCCAAACTAGAATACTTTAGACAAGAGTTTGAAATCCCAGCCGACGTCCATTTGAGGTTGACTGGGGATGATGACTCCATCATGCCTACTGACGATTCCATGCCCTTCCCTGTAGTTGCCTTTATTGAGTGTGGATTTCGGCTTCCACTCAACATCCTTTTTCGCGAGATTCTCCATTATTATAAGTTGAACCCCATGCAACTTGCCATTAATTCTTATCGAGTGATCAATGGTATCATAGCCTTTGCTAAACAGGAAAACGCTAGGATCACCTTAGCCGATATTCAATACTGCTATACCATGTGTGGCCTTAACTTGAAAGAAAAAGGCTACATTTATTACCTTAAGCCGAGGTCCACAGAGTTCAAAATCGTAGCCAACCTCCCAGACTCCAACAAGGGAGCTGGGGACGATTATTTCATTACTTCGGGAAACTAGGAGTTTGCCCCAGATGAAGACCTTCATCTCTTCCCTCTCCCTCGATCAGTCTTTGTAGAGGGTAATGGTAAGAGCCCTGTATTCATACTTATTTGTTTTTTAAAGTCTTGCATACTTCATCTGTTTCTTAACGTCTGTTTTTCTTGCAGCTGTTCCTAAGCCACCAAAAATTTTTTGCCAATCCTTCTTTCCTAGCAAGGATTTGAAGAAACTTTTAGACCTCCCAGTCCATAAATGGAAGACGCCTCTGCTACTCAATTTTATTCTAACGTACAAATCAGCTCTCCCTGACGTTCCTAAGAGGAAAAAGAAGAAGGGCCTATCTCCTCCCTCTGCCACAACCCCTTCAGTTGCTACCGAATCTCGGCCAGATCAAGGATCAATTTCTGATCCAGCGGAATAGCCGTTTGCTTCGGCTCAATATCTGATCCCACCATCCCAATGCAAACGTCGTCGACGACTTGTTCTTGCAGCCGAGATGAGCCGCCCAAAACCAGTTGCAAAAGACCTCTTAGCCAATATTCCAACTGATGTTGATGCTCAATCAACACAAGCCCTGCCTCCACCGAAGCCGAAAAGAGTTAAAAAGGCTCAACCAAAGGCCAAGGTGACTCTGGTTGAGACTGAAGACACTTTGCCAATTTCCAAGCTGGCTCCGAGTGAGAAAACTGCCTCTGTTCCCGCGAAGAAGTCTGCTGAAACGCTTCCATCTGAATCTACCAAGTCCAAAAGGCCGAGGTCATCTGCAATGACCTCGGGGTCTAAGAAGCCAGATGCCCCTTGGGCCCCCGAGATTACCTTAGAAGATAAGCCTGTTATGGCTAGTGATAGCGCCGACGATATCAATGTCGGCGTTGCCCTCAGTACTACACTTCTTCTTCCAGGTGACCTGGAGCGAAACGCCGAGTTCAGTGAGTATGAGAACTACGCTCTCATGCTTCAACGCTCTGTTCAGGTAAGTGTTGTTGCTTGGTACTTTTTCTTTCTTTCTCTTTATTTCATATTTAGAATATTTTCTAATACTTCTGTTTTCTTTCAGGCCATCCAGCATGCCCACTCTTTCTCAATGCAATCTTTTGAGAATCGTGAGAAGCTAGCTGAGAAGAAGAGGGAGGTCTCCACACTTCAGAAAACCAATAAAAGCCTGCAATCAAAGATGAAGACCCTAAAGGACCAGGCCGAGGTTGCCATCAAAGAGAAGAATGAGGCCGAGGAAAAGGTCGGTGCCGCTGAGGTAATAAACAAAGTTCTTTAAGCTCAGCTGAAAGACGCCGAGAACAAAGTGGCCCAGGCCCAGAAGGAGCTTCAAGATGCCTTGGCCACCAAAGAGGCCGAAATCAAAAATGCCGACGAAAAGGCGTATGCTAAAGGCATGGCCGATGTTACAGAGGCCTATGAAAAGCAAGTCAAGCAAGCATGCAACAAGGGTTTCTCCCTTGGTTGGATGACTTTGCTGAAAAAACTTGATGTCCCTGAGGACTCCCCTTTCAAGAATGCCGATGCAATTTCCCTGTCATTCCCTCCAACTCCACCTCAATCTGATGACGATTCTGAATCTGAGGAGGAGGTTTTGGTGAGGAAGCCCAAGGAGGCTGCTGGGACCAAGTCTTCTTCTAAAAATGAGCAAGTCCTAGACTTGACTCAAGATAAGGATGGTGAGGAAGTTCCTGAAGATGCTGTTCCTGAGAAGACATCAGCCGACGTCACCTTTGCCGACAAGAGCCTTGACGAAACCCTTGCCCAAATTGACGCCGAGCTCGTGGCGGAAAAGGCTGCTGAGGCGCCCTCTCAACAATCGTCTGAACTTCAATCTCAACCAACTGCTACTGCTGAAGAGCCTTAGTTTTATGTTTTTTCCTTCTGCTCTGGTACTTTGTTTTTCTTCTTTGAAGTACTGGAAACTTCTTCACATTGTCGATGTGTTTTTAACACAACAACTCTTTTTCTTTTAAATGCTTGCATGCTTGCTTTGTATGCCTCCATACTTGGAATACTTTTGCATATCTTTAATATATACTTTCTTCTTTGTGCAATCTTCTCGGGGTGACATACCTCGGCTAAAAATGATCTCGGTTTAACTTCAACTTGTAAATTGCTACAAATTTCAACAAATGCTAAACAATGATTTCTGTTTAACTTCAATTTGTAAATTGCTACAAATTTCAACAAGTGTTAAATATGATCTCGGTTTAACTTCAACTTGTAAATTGCTACAAATTTCAACAAGTGTTAAACAATAATCTCGGTTTAACTTCAACTTGTAAATTGCTACAAATTTCAACAAGTGTTAAACAATGATCTCGGTTTAACTTCAACTTGTAAATTGCTAAGAATTTCAACAAGTGTTAAACAATCACCTTGGTTTAACTTCAACTTGTAAATTGCTACAAATTTTAACAAGTGTTAAACAATGATCTCGGTTTAACTTCAACTTGTAAATTACTACAAATTTCAACAAGTGTTAAACAATGATCTCGATTTAACTTCAACTTATAAATTGCTACAAATTTCAATAAGTGTTAAACAATTTTGTCTTCTCTCTACCCTCTAATGTGAACCTGAGTTCCACTTGGGTTCTCATTATTCATGTCTTCCAGAAACCACATTATGCATCTTTATTAGTCATAAGTGTTGAAGAATTCTGCTAAAATTTTATTGATGTTGTCGGTAAAAAACAAGTAACATCTAATGATAGAAAGATTTCAAATTACAAGTGTTCCAGGGTCTTGGCAATGCTTTGCCCTCATTATCTTCAAGCCGATATGCCCCATTGCCTAATACCGAAGTGATTCTGTAGGGTCCTTCCCAGTTTGGGCCAAGCTTGCCCTCCTTGGGATCCTTCTTGTTGCCGACGACTTTTCTCAAGACTAGGTCGCCGACTTGAAATTCCCTTGGATGAACCTTCTTGTTATAAGCTTTGACAAGCTGTTGCTGGTATGCTGCAAGCTGTATTGCAGCTTTCTCTCTTATTTCTTCTAGAAGATCCAGATCTCGGGCTAAGAGTACATTATTAGTCCCGTTCTCAACTCCCTGGATTCTGATCCCTGGGATGCCGACCTCCAATGGAATGACTGCTTCTGTGCCATAAGCCATGGCAAAGGGGGATTCCCCTGTTAATCTTTTCGGCATAGTTCGATATGCCCAGAGTACATTGGGCAATTCGTCTACCCAGTTCCCTTTTGCTGCCTGCAGCGTCTTCTTTATCCCATCTCGAATTACTTTGTTGGATGCTTCTGCTTGTCCATTGCTTTGTGGAAAGTTTGGAGTTGAAAAATAGTTCTTGATTTTGATCTTTGCACAGAAGTTCTTGATCAACTTACTATCAAATTGAGTTTCATTGTCTGCAATAATTGCTTTTGGAATCCCAAATCTGGTGATGATGTTTCTCCATATGAAGTTCTTGACATCCACATCTCAGATCTTGGCAAGAGGTTCTGCTTCTATCCACTTTGTGAAGTAATCTGTTGCTACCAGCAGGTACTTCATTTGCCCAGTTGCTTGGGGCAATTGCCTAACGAGATCCATGCCCCATTGGGCAAATGGCCAAGGACTGGATACAGGGTTTAGGTCAGCAGCTGGCTGGTGTATCAAAGGTGCAAACCTTTGGCATTGTTCACACTTCTTCATGTAGGCTTCTGCATCTTTTTGCATGTAGGGCCACCAATACCCCTGGGTAATGGCCCTGTGAGCTAGTGATCTGCCCCCAGCGTGGCTTCCATAAATTCCTTTATGAATTTTATATAAAAAATCTTCCATCTGTAGAGGGTGTACGCAACTTAAAAGGGGTCCAGTGAAGGACCTTCTGTAGAGATGTCCTTCTGCTGTCAGACTGAATCTTGCCGACTTTAATCTGATCTTGTGTGCCTCCTTGCGGTTATCTGGCAACTTTCCTTCTTTTAGGAACGCGACAATTGCGTCCATCCAGCTTGGTCCCATGTCTACGCACATTGCTTCACGCTCTGTGATTACTAGTTCAATGCTCGGGCCGGACAAGTATTCAATCATTATTGTCCTTGCTTTTCTTGGTTGTATTGCACTAGCTAGGTTGGCCAATATATCGGCATGGTTGTTATCATCTCGGCTAACTTGAAATAGTCTGTAGTTCTGGAATAAGGCTGCCATCCTGATGACCTCCTTTGCGTAGGCCGACATTCTTTCATCTCGGGCTGCAAACTCGCCCGTTGTCTGGTTAACTATCAATTGTGAGTCACAAAAAACTATTACATCATCTGCTTGTACTGCTGCTGCCAGCTTCAGTCCTGCAATGAGTGCTTTATATTCTGCTTCATTGTTTGAGGCCTTGAACCCCAAACAATCGATTGTTCTAGTACCTGCCCATCTGGGGATATCAGTACTACTCCTGCCCCCGCTCCTTGTCGGTTTGAACTCCCATCAACAAACAATCGAAATGAGTCGCCGATGTAAATGCTGCAGGGTTTGAGTTTGTCCTTTTTCCTTTGTTTTTTTGTTTTTGGCTGGGCTTCTCCTTGCTTGTTTGGACATTGTCTGTCTTGGCTCAATGGAGCCCGATGTTCGATGGATTCTGGCGTGAACTCGGCCACGAAGTCGGGCAAAACCTGGCCTTTGATTACAGTTCTGGGCCTGTACTTCAGATCATACTAGCCTAGGGCGACTGCCCATCTGGCTATTCCTCCTGGTAAGTCTCCCTGCTGCAATAGGGACTTCAATGGATGCTCTGTCAGTACCACAATTTTATGGGCCTGGAAGTAATGGTTCAACTTCTTTGAAGCCATTACTAAGGCCAGTGCCAATTTCTCTAAGGGTAGATACCTCGTTTCTGCGTCGGCTAGGGTTTTGCTTACATAGTAAACAGCCCTTTGCTCCCCTTTTTCTTCTCGGATTAACACTGCACTTATCGATTGTTCTGAAACTGCCAAGTACAGGCACAGCTCCTCCCCGGGTTTTGGATTCGAAAGAACTGGAGCTGTGGTCAGGTACTTCTTCAGATCGGCTAATGTTTCTTCGCACTCCTCTGTCCAAAGAAAGTTTGTGGCTTTCTTCACTAATTTGAAAAAAGGTTTGCACTTGTTTGAGCTTCTGCTTATGAACCTGTTCAGGGCTGCGGCCCTTCCAGTTAGCATCTGCACCTGTTTTGCCGACGTTAGGCTCTTCAACTCTAGGATGGCCTTGATCTGATCTGGGTTGGCCTCAATGCCCTTTCTGGTCACCAGGTATCCTAAAAACTTACCAGATCCAACTCCAAATGCACACTTCAATGCATTGAGTCGGAGCCGATATGTTTTAAGGATTCCAAAGGCTGCTTTTAGATCGGCGAGATGACCCTTAGGCTCCTTGGTCTTAACGACTATGTCGTCGATGTAGACTTCTACTGTTCGGCCAATCAGGTGCTTGAACATCTTGGTTACCAATCTTTGGTAAGAGGCTCCTGCGTTTTTCAACCCAAAGGGCATCACTCTGTAGCAGTATAGCCCTTTGGGAGTGATAAATGCAGTCTTTTCTTCATCTGCAGGGTCCATAGCTGTAGACGTCCCCGAATGCCCCGGCAGGGTGAGTCCCGTTCTGTTCCTTTTTGGGGTTACTACAGTTCAGGACTCAAATGTCACGGTTCTTAATCTGAACCAAAGAGTCCAAATCCGGCAAATCGTTTTGAGAAAAACAGATTTTTTTTTTAGAAAGAAGTGCCAAACATGGACTGCTTCGCCAGATACAGAGTCGCCACCTAAATATTTTATTTTTGGGAAATTTAGGAAATCCTGACTCGTTGCCTAAGGCCACGTGTCCGTCATCACCAAAGTTGCCTCAGCTCGGGAACTTGGGTACGATTGGGGAAGGTCAGCTATGAGCACCCCCTCTCGCCCGATCAAAGATCGGCCTCTACTAACCATGATATCTAGTTTTGAAAACATTGTGTGTTCTTATTCCGGTTATTAGCCTAGATTTACTATGTGATGCACACAACATACAAGTATAGACCGAGTCGCCCGAATTGGAACAAAACATTTCATGTTTGTTTTTGAAAGATGGTTTGCTACTCGCAAGTAGGCTTAAAATGCAGATTTTGCCACCCTCGGGTGGGCTTAGAAAACATGGTTTTGCTACTATCTAGTGGGCTTAAAACTCACAGTCAATGCATTACTCCACTTCAGATAACCCAACCTTCACCCACAGGCATTCAGGCAGTTATAACACATAAGCATATAGCCTTATGGTAAGCATGCTATCATGACAGTCACTCACACGCATGCAAGGATGCTAAAGCGTAAAAACTCACCGAGTACTCCAAGCAAAAAACAGAAGCTGATTAGAAATCCATGCGTGATCCTAACTATATAGAAATGCCTAATGCAACACATGCAATAATGCAACTATAGCAGGCTCGGCTATTCTAAACATGGCATATGAAATGCTACAGATAACAAGTATTCAACTTGGAATTGAAATACAAATGCAGTTAGTATGATGCGCCGAGCCCGGTGCATGCAAAACAGATGAATGAATGCAAACATGCTATCATACTGTATGCTAATTGAAACATGCCCTAATTTAACCATCGTAAGCTGGTAAATAAAATGGAGAAAGACGTGGGATTGGAAGACATACATCACACGCACGCACGCTTATTACAATTGTGCCCTCGCTCGGAGGGTCCGAATAAATAGTACAGTCCCAAATAAGTAACACAGTCCGAATAAATACAAAATCCTAATTAATTAACAAATTAATCTAGGAAAGCGGTAAATTGGCATGCAAGCCAGGGACTGCCTCAACTCTGCTCCAAATGATGAATGATGCATGGTCGGGTTGCCTTGCGCGAAAATCCATTGCGATGCCCTAATTAGCCTCTGTTTGCAATTGTTCTTGGAATGCGTACCAAGCTCCGGAAGGCTGCTGATTCTTGATTTGCTGCAACAGAGAGCAGGAAAGGGGCATGGCAATGTATTTTCACATATGTATGCTTGACTACTCTTCAAGGAGTGTAGTCCTCGATCCTCGTGCCACCAATCACGCATCTCAATGCATGATGGCCGAGGAGTCGCATTGCACGACTCAATATGAAATGAATGCACATGAAAACACAACAAAACCTAAACTCCATCATGGGTAATCTGGAGTGTCGGCGACTGGGGAATTGAGACACGTTCCGTCACTCGGAGTACGAAACGTACCTCATTTCCCGTGCTCGGGCTAACTCCTATCCCAAACACAATGCAATATGCATGGCATGCATGAATGCAACTAAGATACAACCTAACATGCACAATGCTATGAAATGGCATACACGATGCATGAGGTAACATGGCATACACGATGCACTAATATACAACCTAGCATACACAATGCTATGAAATGAAATGGCATACACAATGCATAATGGACTTACACCAACACGAGTGGACCTCAGCCACACTCACATAAGTGGCCATTAGATGAAAATGAGACACTCGAAATGCGTGCACGCGTACACGCAAACCGAGGACCGAACCTAAGGCACGAATGCCACTCTACCAAAACATGGTAAGGCATGGAACATGGTATGCAAACATGCAAATTTCAACACTGAAATATGATGCTAAACAGCCCCGAATCATGAAAACATGGCACCCGATGCATGAGGTGAGACCCGAAACTCAAAACTAGGCACATGGAATGACTTACAGCTATACAAAGTATGCATTATTTGAACATGAAGCATGAAGACAGAGTCAAGCCAGTCCTAAAACATGGACTTTTCCAGTTTAAAGCAAGGCCAAAAAGTGCTAGCAAGATGGACTAAAGTAACATGTGATTTTGACTAGCAAACATGGTTTACATGGCAAGTGTATGATGCACATGGAATTTCACCAAACTGTCGAAAATCAGTGAATAAAACATGTGAAAATAGGCCCAAATAACCACTGATATGCAACCATGGTATGCAAAAATGATGAGCTCCTTTAGATGGCCATACAAGGAGTTATTAGGCATACACAAGATAGACAAGTGACATGGCATATACAACTCTGAAAATCAAATATGATAGTCCCAAAACTCACCAAATTGGCCCCAAAATCAGTCAACAAAGCATGCAAGATAGGGCCTCTTTGGAAGGCCAAAATGACTACCAAACAAGTCAAGGTGAGAGGGGGTCACCCCCCTCTGATTTGGAAGCTCAAAACAATGGCCAAGCCGCTGAAAATCCACTGGATTTCAGTGGCTAGAAGGCCAAACAAAGCATGCAACAAGAGCTAGGATATAAGGCTCAAAATGGGAGGCAACCAAGCATACAAGATAGCATGTGACCTTAAACAAAAAAGAAATCTTAATAAAATATGAAGATGATGTCAAAACAAGCCTCTTTCCAGTTTACAACATGCCTCAAAAATGAATACAAATAGGGCTAATCTATCATGCAAAAATGGCCCTAAAAGTGAGAATAGAGACAATGGACAGCAGCTGGCCCCAAATGGTGAAGATCCCTTCAATAAAGTTGAAGAGGGGCTCAAAATAAGGCACTTTACAGTTTACATCAAGCCACGAAAATAAACACAAGTAAGGTTAAACTAGCATGCAAGAAAAAGGCCAAAAGAGGGACAAAGAGGCAAGTGGTAGCTACTGACCTCAAACAGAGGAGGGCCCTTCAACAAAGTTGAAGAGGGGCTCAAAAAAAGCCTCTTTCCAGTTTATGGCCAAATCCAAAACAGCTCACAAATAAGCTTAAAATACTATGCAGAAAAAAAGCCTAAAAGAGAGTTAAAGAGGCAAGTGATAGAAGAAAGCCTCAAAGAGAGAAAGACCCTTGATCAAACATGAAAAGACACTCAAAATATGATCATTTCTAGTTTGGGTCGGAGCCCAAAAATGCTTGAAAGCAAAGCTTATAAATGAAGCAAGAAAAGACTAGTTTAGGGGAAAAGTGTGCTTACCCTTGAAGAACAATCTTTCCAGTAGTTTTTGGTCCAAAAATCTGAGCTTCCAACCTCTGAGAGACAGGAAAAAAATCAAAAGTGTGCTTACCCTTGAAGAACATTTTTGTTTATGATAATAAGGAGACCCGATATATCAAATGATAAAAGTCGATATAGATAAAAGAAGGTCCCGAACACCCAATTAATTTTTTTTTTTTTTTAAAAAAAAAAAAAAAAAAAAAAGTCCCATAAAAGTCTAGTTGAAACCCATAGCACAAACTTTGGTTTGAACTAGTTCGGTACATGTGCTTGTGGAGTGGCAATGGCTGCAATGACTAGGTTATTTAGTTGTCTCCCAAGGTCTTACTGCTTTGAAAGATTCAGATTTTTTAAGTCACTGACCCAAATACTTAGTTAGGGGTGATCCATGAGTTGAATAATTAATTGTTCAAATTTTATTTGAAAACTTTAACGAGTTTTAAAATTTATTTAAGTTTGATTCATTAAACTTTCAACTCGATCTCAAATGGCTTTTGTTGAATTGAGCTCAAATAGTTTGATATTTTTATATAATTTTAGGCTTATCATACAACCGAATGAGCAATTAATCGTTCAAACTTTGTTTGAAAATTTTAACAAGCTTCAAAATGTATTCAAACTTGATATGTTTACTTAACAAATTGAATATAAGTTGAGCTTGAGTTGTTTGATTCATTTTTTACCCCTGACTTCTAGCCAACTTTTGGATCAAAAACCTAATAAATGAAACTTTATCGAAGGCACAGCAAGAAAAAGAAAAAAAATAGGCTCTAATTGTCCGGTCCTGAAAAGAAACATTATTGTCTAAAGATCCACAATAATAAGATTTACAAAACACTTATTATCCAAACCACTATTAAAGGCAGTGAATGAAAGGGAAACGGAAAAGGTTACATATGTTTTGGGCCTGATCCAATCTAACTCAATTAATATGGCGGGCCTAACCCAACACACCTACCATTGTAAATAGAAGGCAAACCTATTGAATAACAAAGATACTCATTTTCTCTACACAATCCCATTATTACAAGACAAATGTTAACTTTCTAAGTATAATTAGGTTAAGTGAATTTGAATTTTTTTATAAAAAAATAATTAAAACTATTGAAAAATTACTAAAAACAAAAAAATACGAATTGAAAATTAATAAAATTATTTTTTAAAATTCCAAAACCAAATACAATGATTGATTTTTATTTTTATTTTTTCATCTTATGTTTTAGTCAAATATTCACTTCCCAAATTACCCCTTAGTTTGATTGCCCCATATAGTCCAGTCAATCCAATTTGATGCACATGTTTAATAAATTTGTGATAAGCATTCATCATAGAATGAATGAGCTTCATATCAAACAATTGAACCAAACACTAATCCACATACTTAATCCATTCCTATCCAATCAAAGTTGGAACAATTGTAGGTCCTTGGGTGTTAATCACTTCAAATTAACACTAATGTATCTGACGCCATAGAGATCTTGGAGCTAAACAGAACAAAACCAGCTGAAGAAACTCAACCGTGCACACAAATTCAATTTATGCTAAAATATATATCATATGTGCTGCTATTATTTTTTCATTGTCGCTCAATCATCGACACAAAAACTTATTTACATAACTAGTGCACTTGCAGTAAAATAAAACTTCCATGACACTAAACATTGATCCCTGCAATTTAGTTCATAGGTGTTGACATACATGTTATGTAACAATAATCTTTTAATTCCGAACAGCAGATATATGAAGCTGGTCATAAAAAAAGCTCAACTCAATCCATCATAGAGAAAATAGATCAAATAGTTGCAATATTCAGATGTAGACCACGGCTCAAGTATGATGCTTTAGATTTATTAGACACAAGATAACTGCACCATCAAAGGAAACCTCATTGGGAGAGTTCTTTGACAAAATTTAAGCCAAGGCACAATTTGAGTGAACAATTAACAACGAAGAAATACCCTTTGTAAGTTTTTCCATACAAGGAAAATCATAGATGAAAGGGCTAGGAGGTGAAATCCTTCGTTTGGAATGTGAATTGATTTTTTAACTTTTTGATTATTTTAATCTGGGACTAAAAAGTCTCGTTTGGGATGGACTTTTTGATTTTTTAACTTTTGTGAGAGAAAAAATAAAATGATTATTGTTTGGACGTGACATTTTATTTTATTGACTTTTTAACTTATTTTATCTTTTTGTAACTATTTTAGCCAAAAAAACCCCAGACTTCTTCATACCAAACGAGTGCTATTGCAGTGTGAAAGAAAGAGAAAAATGCTCTGCAAAATTCACATCTAGGCCTTGCGTGACTTTGGAAAAATGCTCTGCACTACATCCATTTTTCAAAGCCATTGCGAAAAGCCCTTATTTACTACTTGATAATAAACCTCCCAAACCCTCAAATAATACTATTTCCTATCTTAAAGCTTAGCTATACATTTACTACGCGATGATAACCCCAAAAGTTGTAACAACAATGATTCATCCCACTAAAAACACCACCACTAATAGCACTAATGCATTAAAAAAGTAAAAAAAAAAAAAAAAAATACAACTCCAAGACCAAAACATCACATCATTACTGACGGACCCACTACCACCTAATTAGTGGGAGCACTAATTAGTGCTCCCAAGCATTTTTCAAGTTGTAAATACATAACACTGTACCCAGAACTGTTCTTATTAAAAGTTTTGGTTGAATAATAAAATCTAATAACAAAAAGTCTCGAGAAATCCAATGAGCTTGAACTCAGTCTTTGCTAGCCGTTATAACAACTAGTAATTGCCCAACAATCAGAACAGTACCAGAAAACAATGTTTTCAATCTTGATAAATAAATAAACTGATAAATAAAATAGAAGCAACAGCAAAAAGAATTCATAACAAGGACACTCTAATTTAAACACCCCCCCCCCCCCCTAACCAGAAAACAATGTTTTCAATCTTGATAAATAAATAAACTGATAAATAAAATAGAAGCAACAGCAAAAAGAATTCATAACAAAGGACACTCTAATTTAAACACCCCCCCCCCCAAAGGATAGCATAATCTTGAATTTTTTTGTATCAAACGTATCACAAAATCCATCCTATCTATAATATATGCTATGCTATGCCAAACACATTTATGTTTCTTTTGCAGGTAGCATAAGTTGGTAGTAAAGTCATCCGAGATATTAGAGGCCCAGTTTGTAGTATTTATAAGTCAACTTGTTTAGTTTATTTGCTTAAAAAAAAAATGTGACTACTTGCTTGTTTAAATTATAATTTTTTTTGGGTTGACCTTTTCAGCTTATTTGACCCAAAAAAAAAAAAAAGAAGAAGGTTTTTCTTCAGCTTTAATTTGCATTTTATTTATCAGCCGTGCTGGGACCCCTAGTGGCGGTGACCCCAGCACTCCCACCTCCACGTGAGAGGCTGTGGACCAAGAAAGAAAAAAATAAAATAAAATAAAATAATTCAACCAATCACACCCCACTGGGGCTGGGGGTCACCCCAACGAGGGTCTGCCTCTTTTTCCTTTATTTATTTATTGCTTATTTAAAACTCTTAAACATGTATGGACGAACGAGGCCATCTCTTTTGTCTTAATTCTAACTTTTGAGCGCATTGTGGATATTTGCAGGAAAAAAAAATATCTAACAACTTATTTAATTACATATGTTAAAAAAAAAAAAAAAATTATAATAAATTATAAAAAAGTTGAGCAAACAGATTTCCAACTTATTTTAAGTCTTTTATGCTAAATTTTTTTAAAACTACAATTCATAAAAACTAGCTTATAAATTACACCAATAAATAATTTATCTCTCCTTAGAGCATCTCTATCAGTCTCCCTAAACTCACCCTTTACCTATTTTAAGGGATTGAAATCTCAAAATACATCTCCATGAGCTTCCCTAAACAACTCCCAAATATAAGTATTGCTACAATGACTTCTTATTTATAGAGAGTCACTATAACTTTCTTATATATGATAAAAAACGTAAAGGGATATCCACCTAATGTCCTGTGATTTCCCAATAACTGAGAAAAAAACACTACCGGTCGACCGTTCTGCTTTGTTGTTTGCATGTGCTGCTGCTGTTGCTTTGATTTGCCTTCATAATAATTAAAAATATTATTTTAATAAAAGTGATTTAATTGAGCTGCTTTGCTTTCATAATAATTAAAAATATTATTTTAATTTTAAAAAAAAAGGAGTTTATTAAAAGAGATAGATGAAAAGTAATTTTTAAAATAAAAAATAATTTTTTTAATAATATTTTAAAAAAATTTAAGTAATCTGCTACAGATGCTTTTATCTAGGAGTGGATCCAACAAACGCGGCCTTAAAGGCCTGACAGTTCAGGCAATTTATACTATATTATCCATGGGATAAATGCGAGTTGCTGGAGGGTAGTTGGCAGGATTTATTAGAGCAATTTAAGTTCTTCATGGACAAACGATGGCATCTTTGGCGTATGAGGATCCTCTCCTCGCAAGTTCCTACTTGCGCCCGTCCTTGCAGGGCCTTCGGGCCTACTTTTAGGCTTAATTTTGATAATTTAAATTGTTCATATTTTATGATTTATTCAGTATATCATACTTGTAAAAAATCAAGTTGATCGGATATCAGAAAGTATATGTTCGGAAACTGTTTATTAAATTCTTTAAAAAAATAGTTTTTAGTTCAATTTTTCAAACACATACTTTCTGATATCCGATCAACTTGATTTTTTACAGGTATGATATACTAAATAAATCATAAAATATGAACGGTTCAAATTATCAAAATTAGGCCTAAAAATAGGCTCGAAGGCTTGCAAGGACGGGCGCAAGTACGAGCCCGTAAGGAGAGGCTCTTGACTCTTCTTTGGCTACTTCACTTTTAATGACGGTTGTGCGTTTGTAGTACCAGTTAAAAGTTAATTTTCTCTCTTTTTTTTTTTTTTTTTTGTATTTAAAGGCATTTAAAAAGTTGATTTTCAATTATTGATGAAATTACAATTTTATCCCTCATGAATCAAAATAATGGATGACGTTATAAATATTTTAAATTGAATGAGAATAATTTGGTCATTTTATTGTGATTTGGCATTATAAATAAATATTAATTAAAAAAGTCAAAAATAATTTTTACCAACTTCTCGAATTATTTATCTAAAAAAAAATCAAAAACTTGGATAAAAAGCAAAAAAAATCACTTTTCACCACCTTTCCAAAACATTCTAATTTAACCTTGACAATTTGCACAAACAGAGGAGGTTTATACTTTGGGTAATCTTCTCTAAATATAAGCACCAACAGAGAACTCGCTCACTAGTAAGGTCTAGAGGTGCAACAATTAATCAAGTAATTAACCACTATTGAAGTCTAAACAAAGAAGAACAATCCCCCATAGAGATTAAGGAGGATCTTCAAACTATCATCATTAGTACATTCCTAATTCAAGCACATTACAATCATGGGTTTAGAGATTACATAAACATGCCGAAAGAGTACATAAATAGTAGCAACAACATACATACAAGGATGATTGATAGCTTAACAAATCCACATAACATCTCAAAAATCCCCAAAAACCCAACTCAAAAAAATAAAAATTAACCAACAAAACAACACACAACAACTAAGATAAAAACACACACTTACTAATAATAATAATGATGATAATAATAATAATAATAATAATAATAATTGAGCAAGCTCCAAGTGTTTAAATTTTTTATTAACTTAATTAATAAATATTTTGTTTTATCGTCTGCAGCGAGTGATAGCAGAGCAACCTCTAGTGTAAGGATGAACAGGGCCTCTGGCCTGGTAACAGTTGTGGGTGTAGTAAGACCTACCAGAGCGAGGGGGGCATGGGATTCTATTGGCTGAGAGAGCACCGTACGAAATGTAGTAGTACCTCATTGTCCTCCAGAACAGTGACCTTCGACCCATTTCACCCTCTACGTCTCCTTCATCGTCGACTCCCAAGTTGCCGCCGTCGTAGAGTGACATGGCGGAAGACGGCCAACCGAGCGCCGCCGTCGTGAGCTGAATGCCGGTGCTGGTCTCATCGACCTCAGATCGAACATGTGTGCCGCACATGAGGAAGAGGCACAGAGTGAGGAGCCATGCCGCCATGGATGTCATATCAGGAGAACAAGTGTAGAGAGAGAGAGAGAGAGAGAGGGGGGGAGAGAGAGAGAATTGTTTTTGGCTCTACAATCTGTTGGGTAGAGAGCTGGTCCTGTCCTCACTCCCTCAGTCGTTTCTGTGTACTTCTGGAGAGAGAGAGAGAGAGAGAGTAATGGTTGGATTGGAGTAGTGTAACTGTGGAAAGAAGGTGGGGGAGCAGAGTTTCACGTGTTGTGTTTGAGAGAGAGAGAGAGAGGGTTTTCACATCACAGCTGTGGACTCATCAATAAATTGGCCCACACTTTGCTCAACTTTTAGCTGCATCCACCGGCAAATTATTATTGCGATGATGTTCCTTTTTTTTGGCAACAATTTTTTTTACATAGGGTGTTTTGGAAAGGAAAAAAAAAATTTATTTTTTAATTTTTTAGTTATATCACTTTTGACATTTTTTATTTATAAAAACATAAAATAAATTAAAAAGTTAAAAGGTCAATTTTTTATCAATTTTTCAAAACACCACATAATTTGGTAATTTATTAAGAATTTTTGGTGAAATTTTCTTTGGGTTTTTTCCTAGGATGAAAGATAACTTAACAAATTTAGGGGTTGTTTGGGATGTTCTAAATAAATGCATTTTTTGACTTTTTATAAAATATGGGTTGAGTTTGAAGTGATGTGGTAGAGAGGTGATGTGACTTAAATAAGATGATGTGACTTAAATAGGATAGTGACTTTTTGACTTTTTAACTTTTTTTGAAGATGCCAAACTTAGCCTTAGTTTTAAAAAGTCCCTAACAAAGAGGAGAGTAGCTTAAAAAGAACATATCATAATTTTTCCTCTTTTATGAACAATACTACCCTTTCATATATATATATATATATATATTATATTTGAAAATCTGATCTATATATACACGATCTCATATATTTGAAAATTTAATCAGTGAAGATCTCACAAAAACTCAATCTCAAAATCTGAAGATCTCGCCGTCGATCAACAATAGATGATTTGATGCCGACGATCTCACCAAATTTGCTTTGATCATGTGTTTTCCGACAATCTCGAAATTTGTATCAATAAGAGCTTTATATTTCAAATCTGTACAAATCTGTACCGAATTTTGAGAGTTTTATCAAGATTGAGAGTGTTGATCAAGTTTTAGAGATTTTGCTTCGATCATGTGTTTGATTATTGTTCGAGTTTGATAAGGTATGTTAATTTGTTGATTAGTTTTTTTTTTTTTTTTGATTAGTTGTTTTTGTTTGATAGAAAGAGAATAAAATTTTACTCTAGTACTATGTGCTCTGTTTTTGTTTGAGAGTAAAGTTTTATTCTGATTCTATGTGCTCTGTTTTTTGTTTGAAAGTAAAATTTTACTCTTGTACTATATGCTCTGTTTTTCTTTGATAAAATGAGAGTAAAATTTTATTCTTGTATTATGTGCTATGTTTTTATTTAATAGAATAATAGTAAAATTTTACTCTGGTATTCTGTGTTTTTGTGACTTATTTTTGGACTCGTAGTGACAAAAAATTTTTACTTTGATTAACGGTAAATTTTTATTGTCAATTGATTGCAGATTTGAAAAATGGTTGCAACTCTTATGTTGTTATGCAAGTAGATTCAACATTTCTGATGATGAAATGGATTTACTTCATAGGTTTTGTCACCATGAAGAAAAGACTTTTGCTGTCTTTTGGATGAGTGAATGGAATTACTTATGCAGGTTAAAGATTTGTTGGAAGTGCAAACGATTTCCGGACTGCATTATGTAAATATGCCATTGAGATAGGATTTGAGTTTGTGTATGTAAAGAATGACAAGTGTCGGGTTACTGCTGTGTGTTCAATAAAAGACATTTTTAATATGTTATTAAATGGTTGTCTATCCAAGTTTATGATTTGCTTTGTGGTTGAATTTGACATTTTAATATATATATATATATATATATATTTTATGTAGTTGGATTAGTTTCATATAAAGGAATGGAGTTTGTTAACATGAAGGTTTTGAGTAAAATTATAGTCTAAAAGATAGTAAACATTACTTTTCTTAACATGAAAGTGAAATTTTACTCACATTCAGAGTAAAATTTTATTATTTCAGAGTAAAATTTATTCTGAATTGAAAGTAAAATTTTACTATGTTAGAGTTTGTTTAATAGGAGTGAAATTCTAGTATAAAGATAGTATATAAACATTAGTTTTCTTAATATGAAAATAAAATTTTACTTTATTTCAGAGTAAAATTTACTCCAAATTAAAAGTAAAATTTTACGATGTTGTTGAATGTTAGTCTTTGCTTTCTAAACTGAGAGTAAAATTTTACTCTTATAGCAGAGAAAAATTCTAGTTTAAAAAATAGTAAACATTACTTTTCTTAACATGAAAGTAAAATTTTACTCTGAATGAAAGTAAAATTTTACTGTATTTCAGAGTAGAATTTACTCTGAATTGAAAGTAAAATTTTACAGTATTGTTGAATGTTTGTCTATGCAAGTTTTTGCTTTGTTTTCTGAATTGAAAGTAAAATTTTACTTTAAAATATGTGAGTCCTATAGGAAAACATTTTCAACCTGCACCAAAATTTACAACAATACATAAAGTTCTTATTGCTCATAACGCAATCTTTGTGCAAAAATAATATAACACCACAACTATATATATTATCAAGAGACACAAAATATAAACTGTATAATTGTATTCTATCCATAACAATGTTCTATAACAATATTCCATCCTAATCCATAATAATTATAACTTGTATCATTGTTACTCTTTTAGTATTCTTTCACTTACAATTAGTCTTTCAACATTTTTTCATTTACAAAAAAGTAAAATTACATTCATCATTCACATCAGATACACAAAAAAATAGTTATCAACAGTTGTCCACATCATCGTCCTTGAGATCTTATTACTTGGCTATTTTTCTTTTGAGGTCGAACTATTCCCTACTCCATGCTTTTAGAGAATCATTCAAAAATTAATGCACTATTGATGCTTGGAAATTGTTAATTTTATCCTCTTCCATATATTTTGCAATAGGATCATCTATCATGATTTGACACATGATATAACATACAATAATTTCACAATCAACACTATTAATAGAAATCCAAATCTTGTTAGATTTACTCAAATTTAAAAACTACCAATTCAAGCATGTAGTAGCATGAAATACTTACGATGTTGCGCGTTGTTGTGGACTATCTTTCACGGAAACAAAGTTTGCAAACTTTTTTGTAACTCTCTTCCTTTCTCACAAATATTGTAATGAAACAGTAAATTTTTCAATCAGTCAAACTCAATACAAATTTGTAAATCCCATCCTCTCTATCAATCACAACACTATTTAGACACCATGTGATAGTATCCCAGGCCAACCATTAACTTCTTGGAGAAGAGAAAACACAAAACACACTCTATAGCTTCCCCCTCCCCTTTCTCTTCTCTGATAAAAAAATTAAAATAGATTGTTCACAAACACAATGTGAAATCAGAGGATGAAAAAAGTAATCAATACTTAATTATTAATTAGAATCAAAGACCCTCTGGATTTGTAAGTATGAAATGTTCTCAAAATCTAGAATGGCATGGTTACTCTGCCCATTTTTTTTTACTATAAACTGACTTTCTATTTCTTTTTGGACTTTCAACAAACACCTAGAGTGCCTTGATAAAACAAAACCCATAAATAAAAAATCAGAGATGAGTGAAGGAATCAACTCTGAAAAAATTAAACAAACAAAATCCCTCCCCCCAAAAAAAAGGGGAATTTATCAGAAAGTCCCATATGGCGAAATTGTATTCTATTTGGTCCCATGAATATTTTGTTTGATTAAACAGTTCATGATAGTAGACATATCTTACTGATAACTCCTTTTTTGAATTACATTGTTATATGATAGACAAATATGCCCTACATCAATTATGGGCTGTTTTGAACTACCCCAGGGTGCCTCAACCTCACGAACCGCGCCGCATCGGCTCGAACAACGTCGGAAAACGAGTCCTCAACGGACTCAGACAAGTCGGCTCGCACGCGAGCCTCGGAGAGAGACCGCTTGTCGAGGAGCCAGATGCAGACGGTGGGGTACTGGTGGGAGAGAGCCGATTCAGAGCGAGCTTTGGCGGTGTAGAGCTTCCAGACGAGGCCTGGACCGGCGGAGCCGATCTGGTCGAGGAGGTCGTAGTCTTGGAGGGGTTTGGGTCCGGTGACTTCTTGGACCGTGGTCTGTACGATTTTTTCAATGACCGCGGCGGTCTTGGCTAGGGCTTGGGTTAGGGTTTTCATGTTCAGGGACATGGTTTGGTTAGGGTTGATGATGATTGTGATTGTTGAGATTTTTTTGATGATCGCGGTTGGGCTTGGGTTAGGGTTTTCAATCCGGCAGGCCGGTGTACCACAATAGAGGGATCCGTTTTTTAGGCCGGTATACCACAACAGAGGGATCCGTTTCAGTCCGGCAGGCCGGTGTACCACGTCGGCATTGTCAGATCTGGGAAATACATTTCTACAAATGTGAACTTTGGTTTCTGAAATCATGTCGTCGTCTGATTTGGATTTTTCACATATTCAAGTTCTAAAAATACAAATCTGTGAACTTTAAATCTAAAAATGTGAACTTTTTACAAAATCTGAAATCATGAGTTCGCATATTGTATGAACAGACTATATTTTGAATATGCGAACAGGCTATGCCGTAGAAATGTGAACTTCAGACATGCGAACCACGTGGGCATCGTCTGATTTGGATTTTTCACAGATTTTATGAACTTTGATTTTGGTGTACCACGTCGGCATCGCCAGATCTGGAATTGAATTTCATCTCATGATGGCAATTGGAAAACAAAGGGTGAACTTGTGGGGAAGCCGAAACGTGACACAACCCACGTCAGAGAAAAAGAGTACTATTACCTTTTTTTTGAACGTGAATCTCACACACCCTTTCTAATAGATATTTTGCCACGTGGAATCGGTGAGGTTCACGTCGAAACGTCACAAATTGCAATTGGAAAACAAAGGCTCAAACTGACGTAAAGTTGAAACGTGACATAATCCACGTCATTAAAAAAAAAACAAAAAATGTCAAATTCACGTCACAACCCACGTCACAGAAAAAGAGTACTATTACCTTTTTTTTGGAACGTGAATCTCACACACCCCTTCCCATAAATACATGCGGGTCTACAAAATCAAATTAACACTTTAATGGCAAAACAGTAAACAAAAAACCCAAAGGACTAAATGGTTTAAAAGAAAACAATTGGGATCACATGATCTACAAGATAGTAAAATGGGATTTACTGGTCAATTCCCAAAAAAAAAATGCTATTCAAATGGTTTTCACAAACATATATATACATACATACATAAAGATGATCACAAAAAAGGACACAAGGAGATTGACATTTCTTTTTTTTGATCAATTTTTGGAAATTTTTGAAGATTGAAGAGACAACAATAATCATTTTTCACAAATTTCAAACAATCTAAAACAAAGCGAAAAAAGAATCTCAACTAATTTCAAGAAGGCAATTTCAAAAAAATAAATACCTGGAAGCGATTTGAAGTTACTTGATTATTTTCCTCTGCTTAGTCTTCTTCAAGGGTTTGTGAGATGGATTTGAATCACGATTTGAAATCCATCTACATCAGAATCACGATTTGAATCACGTTTATGAGATGGATTTCAAGGGATGATTTCAAGGTTTTGATTTTGTGAGATGGATCGAAGATAGAGATCGAAAGGGTTTAGGGTTTAGAAAGAGAGAAAACAAATGGAAGAGAGAGGATGCTAATAACGTGAACAGAAATGATTCAACGAGGGTTTTAGATTATATAAAAGGGTATTTTAGTCTTTTCATCATATTTTTTTTTTAATTTGAGGGACTCTTGAGACCATTATTTAATTACGTGTTCTTCACATAAAAAAAGCCCCATAGAAGGGGCTTTTCACCAAAAATCCCAAATTATTACTAAATAAGTTGTTATATGATTTTTATTGTATAAATATCTAAAATATTCTTAAAAAATTATAATTAAAGTAAAAGAGATAGTAAAAAAATCATTTACACATATTTTAGGGTTTTAAACAAGTGCAAAATTATTATTATTGGATATGCAATGTATTTGGGATGATCTATTTTAGCTAAAATAATTAATAAAGATTAAAAAAAATATTAAAATAGCCCATTAGGGTTGTTTTGGGATGACTTATAAATTGATTTTTTTTGTTATGATGAAAAGACATGTAAAAAAATAAAAATATGATATGATCCAAATAAATTAGTAAGCCAATAAGTAGCGTATTCAAATGAGCTCAAAATGTCATATGCTATACATCAATCAATTATTTTTTTGTCACAACTATCTATCTAACTAAAAACAAAAAATAAAAAAATCATCTGAAACACAATTTTTTTTCATCTCATAAAATAGCCAAAAAATAATAAAAGCCAATTAAAATTGTCAAGTTCCCAAACAATAGCTAAGTGTCATGGTTTTCATAAAATAAAAAATAAAAAAGTAAAAATAATAAAAAATATTGCTTAAGAAAATTTCAAAATTGTTTATCAAATAAGTTAAAAAAATTAACAAATTATAATTTAAAATTACAATCAAATACTATTAATAATATTTTTAAGGGTGAAGTACCAATAAATTTCAAATAGTGATTTTATGAACTGTTTGGTCCTCCCTTTTTTTTTTCTTCTTTTTCTTATGGACCCAAAAGTCTCATTCTAGTGTGAATTAGATAAACAGCAAAGCATAGACGCGCGTGTGTTATGTGTTAAAAGACAAATGAGAGTTTTCTCATAATATTGAAATTACTAAACGTAACACTTTAAAAAAACTATTTAACGTAATTTTTTCAAACGTAACATTTAAAGAAAAACTCCATAATGTATTTCTCCCAAATGTGACACTCCAAAAATGTAATACTCTAATGTAACACACTAAAAAAGTCCTTAGTGTATTTTTCTCAAATGTAATATTCCAAAAAAACTCCTTAATGTATTTTTCTAAACGTAATACTCCAATCAATGTAACACACAAAAGCTCTTTAATATACTTTTTTCAAACGTAACATTTCAAAAACTTAACACTCTAATGTAACACACTAAAAAACTACTTAGTGTATTTTTCTCAAACGTAATAACGTAACATTCCAAAAAAATTTCTTAATGTATTTTTTCAAATGTAATACTTCAATTAATATAACACACAAAAACTCATTAGTTTACTTTTTTCAAACATAACACTGTAATATAACACTCCAATAGAACACCAAAAAACCATACTAACATAAATGTAAATTTCCACGCTCGACAACGAACACTTCAGCTACCAATCCCCCAAAAAGAATCTTCCACATCTCATCTTCCCATTCTCATCCAAAAACACAAATCACAAAATTGGAAATATAAACTACAAAAGGGCACTTAAACTTAAATAGTACCAAATCAAATAAATGGAATTTTCAAAAACAAAAATGACTAATTGATTCCTAAGAAAAACTCCTATGACTAAATGGATCAACATCCTTCCATATGAGATTTCTAGGTAAATTTTCCTATTTTTAAACAATAAGTTAAGTAAATTGAATTATAAATATTAGCAAAAAGGGTCATTCTCAATCAATAACATAGCGAGAAATAACAATATTAATGCATTAAATTGTTAAGAAATTATAGATAATTCATGTACAATATTATACTTTTTTACATGGAAAATGTTTGAAATTCTTCTTCTTCTTTTTTAAAAGAAAAAAATTCATTTTACCTCAATGTGATTTGGGATCAGAGTACTTTATCCACGAATGGTTAAAATATAACCAAAAAACTCTTATGTGATTTTGGAATAAACTGTCACTCTTAGTTTTTCCATCCAAACTAATAGAAAATGTATGACACACATCACTTTTTAGAGTAAGTTTGGTTTTCTAAAAAAAATAAACTAAAAGTAATACAACAAAAATATAATTTTACTCCAAATCTAAAATTAGATTAATATGTTAATTAAAATTAAATAAATTAAAAATTGATATAAAACACAAAATATAAGTAAGGATGATTTAAAATATAATTAAATAAAAATATAAAATAAATCATAATTAAAAATTGATCTAAAATATAATTAAATTAAAATTAGATTAACATGTTATAAATTATAATAAATAATTAAAAATGTAATATTGATTATAATTTAAAATATAATTAAAATAGGGGGAAAAAGTACCTTGGGCTAAAACTATAAGAGAATAAAATATAATTAGGATTATAAATATTAATTTTAATTTGTTACACACTCAATAATTTAGGATTCAACTTTTTTATGTGTATTATTTTGTGAGTTAAAATTGTGATTTTTTTATCATTTCTCATTATACAATTACTGAAAACACCACTTAAACAATGGTTTCGTTAGGGAAGTTGGCTATTTTGGTTTTTGACTATTTTAGTAGGCTAAAATATTTATATTTAGAAAAAGAGTTGAATTTTTTTATAGTTAGATGTGATGTTTGTAAGAGAAAAAGTGAAATAATTATGAATTTGATATGATATTTTGTTTTATTAAATATTTTAATCTATTTTATCATTTTATAAATTTTAGCCAAAAAAGTAATAATAATAAATAAAAAAAAAAGCTTTTGCCAAACCAGGCAAATATACTTCACACTCTCAGCAAAAAAAACAATATACTTCTGTTGGCTGTATAAATTGTAAAAGCCAATCACAATTTAACACGTGGCATGAATGGGGCAATTTAGGGAGTTAATACAAGTTGCCAATCAAAGTCAGACACGTGTCAGCCCGTATTGATGGATCCGCGTAGCACTAGAACAATCGAGGGATATAAGGTGATGTGGCCTAATGGTTACTCACAAAGTTTGAATTCAAAATCAGGAGGAAAGCCTAACTGCAAATATGGCGTAGTGGGACTGACTGTGAGAGAGCATGTTCAGCAATCATGAGAGGACATTTCGATAGTTAGAAACCTACTTCAACGGTTATCATTGAGAAGTATAAATAGCAGTAAAGACCCCAGAGTGGAGGATCCAGACTCAGATCAAAAAACTAATTTTATTTACTTTGTTTTTCCTTCCAGTTTTTACTGTTCTTTACATTTCTGTACTTCAAATTCTTACATTGCACTTCATTCATAGGAGTAGTTTCAAATAGCTTGTTGTTGTAAACCTTTACGAGGCTGGGTCAGATTATTGTAAGTTTTTCATTTTACCTAATGAAATTCTGAAATTATTCTTCACTTCTTATTTACTAAATTCTCCTAAACAAGCCACCAGTAAAGTCCTCTTCATTGAGGCTGAGAGAACTAAAACACAATCGTCTAATAATTGGTTGGCAATTAATCTTCTGTAAGGATTGATTGATCTTTACTGGTACGCTTAAAATTACAATATTAACCTTCGAAAGCTAAAAAAATCAACATATATTTTTGGCACGCCCAGCGGGACTAATTGAAGGAGATAAGGAGAAAATGAACTGTCACGACCCAAACCCGCCCCTATAGGTTTAGCATCGTAACCGGCCAGTAATCCTGGGATTACCGAAGGCCTCTAAGACAAATTAACATAATATTAGGGGCTAGCGGAAGCAAATAACAAATATACAACATCCATTGAACTGTGCAGACTTATATGAGACATAAAATTTTTAACTTTATTTACTTACGTATACACATCATCATATATATACATATTCTAACTAGACAAAAAGGGACTTAGCCTTATTTACAAAATACACAAAGACTTGTCTAACTGAACAGGAAAACAAAACTTGAACCTAAAGCACTTAGCCATAACCACTAGATATGTCCGGAACCTCCACGGGAGGCACATGGGTTGGCTGTCAAAAACTGATTCCAGGCGCCTCTAAGCTTGGTCACGCCCTGATCAACCTACATACATATATATAAACAGTGAGCTGGTGCCCAGTGAATAATAACAGAGTAAAGGGTTAATGAACGATGTCCATCACAAAGTTAGAAATCAGATTCTTATCAGAAACAGTGTCTTATGCATATTCAGATTCTAAATCAGAAACAGATTCATATACATATTCATGATCATTTCCATATTCAGATAGTGAAATAGAATCATAGTTTTATCCTTGTTCAATCATGTGTGGTACATCCATTAGCTTAAACATGTCTCTTTGGTCAAGCATATCAAGTTCCATAAAGGAACCTCTGGTACCGGGTAACATATCTCATACATGGGCTACGGTATTATTTCCCTCGGGCAAGGGCTTGTGCCACGGTATTGTTTCCCCCGGGCGAGGGCCTGGGCCTCAGTATTATTTCCCCTGGGCGAGGGCCTGGACCTCAGTATTATTTCCCTCAGACAAGGGCCTGGGCCACGGTATTCTTTCCCCTGGGTAAGGGCCTCATGACCACAAGCCACATTATTATGTCCCTTGGGCGAGGGCCTCTCCTAAGGATACCACAATTTCGTTTCAAAGAAAATTGGACAATCATTCATTCACACAAAACATAGCATTTCAGAAACTTGTCATCTCATATCATCATAAAATAATCATAGTTAAACATAACTTTACAGAGTTATTACTCATAGTGTTCAGGTGCTTGATTCGTCCCTGCGCTTGACCCTACATAATTCATAACACTTTGGGTCATATTACAATTCATTCCGTTCTTTAACTTGTTTAACATTCTTAGGCTCCATTCATGTTCTTTAATTCATTTACAATCTTTAATGCATGCCTAAGAGTGCTTTGAAATGAAAGAAAACAGAAAACGAAGCATAAAACATCTTTCAAAAATTTCTGAAACAAGGCCCTTCGCTCGAGCGTAGCTTTGGCCGCTCAAGCGGACCCCTTTGGTCTGCAAAAATACTGGTTGCTTGCAAATTACGCTCGAACGAGACTTTTGACGCTCGAGCGAGGAGTCAAGTAAAATAGGGTACGCTCGAGTGGGACTCTCCACGCTCGAATGGACAGGTCAAATTCTGGGTTTTTCCAGATTATGCTTGAGTTTCAAAACTTGGTTCTAACCAATGTAATTAATGTTGGAAAAATGGTGTTTTATATGGCTTATTTTGGGCTGACTTTGAGGCAAAAATTTGAGTGGGCCCCAAATGTCTTTTGGGGTGGGTCCAAAGAGGTAAGTTCCTTGCCACATGGCAAGTCACACGTGAAGACGGAACGCCAAAACCATTATGAGTGAATGGAAGTTGACGTCGTTTTCGGTCTAACATTAATTTTTTAGATAAAATTCATTTGAATTTTTTTAAAAATTATTGTGGGAATTTAATTTATTCTAAATTCAAATTTTGGGTTCCTAAGTGGTTTCCTAAAATTTGTACCTCTTTATTTATTTATTAACTATTTTAATATTAATATATATTATATAATATATATATATTGAGATAGTTTAAATAAATAATGTTCCAACAGGTTTGACTTGGTCCACCAACGGTAAACAATTTGAAAAAGAAAGGTTTAAACTATTCAAATAGTTTAACAGTTGCTTTGACTTTGTCTCCAACGGATTCTTTTTTGAATTGTTTAAATTAAATTCGAATCTGTTGAATTCAAATCAGGTGGCACCTGTTGACCACTGTTTATACCTGTTCGGGCTGTCCTAACAGGCATGAAGTTGCCTATATATATTGATCCTTTTCCAGCAGTCCTAAAAAATCTGAAAAAATCAGTCTCCAACTTTCTATTTGCTGTCCAAACGATTTTTGTTTGCATTTCTCTACATTCTAGTTTTAGAATTAAAATTAAGAGAGTAAGACACAAGGTTTAGTTCGCCGAACAAATTTGTTGGAGTGCTACTACAATTTGTGAAGATCATTGTATCCTGGGAGATAGACGCCACTCAACCGTAAGCACCGTAGCGGGGCGAATCTGTCTTAAGGACAGAGTGTCACACACTCGACTTGGTCTTAATTTTTATTCGGTTCAACGAAATAAATCTGTATTTATTTATTTATTTGTTTGATTTATTTCAGTTATTTTATTTACACAGAAGATTGTTCCAACAATCTTAAGACAGATTCGAATTATTCTGTTTACAGAATTTTTCGTTTGTTTCCTTTTTCATTCTTCGTAAATAATTTCGAAGAAAATTATTTTCTGTGGATTTACAAAATAATATTCTGGTTGGAAAAACAAATAGTGATTATATGCTATTTGACAGATAGTAGTAATATACTGTCTCTTTTCTTTGACAACAACTAGTAGTACGATACTGGTGTCATTAACAATTCAGAATATATTTTTGTGGAATTTTTTCAGAAATTAATTTTGGGTTTTAGAAATTATTTTCTGAGTTTTCATTAATTAAAATTCTGTTTTCAGTATTTTAATTATTGAGTGTTACAAGAAATTTAATTTCTGTGTGAATTAATTTGGTTAAATAAAATTTTATTTTATTTCCAAATTAATTGAAAAATAAAAGTTATATTCTTATTTCTTTTATTTTACAGAATTTAATTTCTGTGTGGAATTATTTGGTTAAATAAAATTTTATTTTATTTCCAAATTAATTGAAAAATAAAAGTTATTTTTTTTCTTTTATTTTACAGAATTTAATTTTCTGTGTGGAATTAATTTGTTTAAATAAAATTTTATTTTATTTTCAAATTAATTGGAAAATAAAAGTTACATTCTTGTTTCTTTTATTTTTACAGAATTTAATTCTGTGCATTTGGTTTAATTTTCTGTGTAGTGTAAATTCTAATTATAATTTTGTTTTATAAATTAGAATTGATGGCTACTGAAACAAATGCCCAAACAAGTACTACTGTGGTGGCTGATTGCACCAACCCCCTCTCCTGTGATGACAGTACCAATAAATCATGGAGAAAAGCCAGAGAAGTTCTCAGGAACTGACTTTAAAAGATGGCAACAGAAAATGTTGTTCTATCTTACAACTCTGAACCTGGCTCGTTTCCTCCGTGAAGATGCTCCTATCCTGAAAGAGGATGAAACCGACCGGCAAGTGGTTGCTGCGGTTGATGCTTGGAAACATGCCGATTTCCTTTGCCGGAATTACGTCTTGAACGGACTTGACAACACATTATACAACGTCTACAGTCCAATCAAGACAGCAAAGGAACTTTGGGAATCGTTGGAGAAAAAGTACAAAACGGAAGATGCCGGCTCAAAGAAATTTGTGGTTGGCAGATTCCTGGATTTTGTAATGGTTGATTCAAAAACTGTGATCAGCCAAGCTCAAGATTTCTAACTCATTCTGCATGACATTCACGCAGAAGGTATGTCTCTCAGTGAATCCTTCCAAGTTGCAGCCTTAATTGAAAAATTACCAAAAGGCTGGAAGGAATTCAAGAACTACCTCAAACACAAGCGCAAAGAAATTTCTATGGACGAGTTAATTGTGCGTTTAAGGATTGAGGAGGACAACCGCAATTCTGAAAAGCGGGCTGGTAAGCTTCCTATGGAGTTTAAGGCAAATGTGGTGGAACATGCTTCAAAAACCAAGAAACGAAAGTCTTCTGGAGAAAGTTCATCACAAGGCTCTAAAGGGGGGAAATAAAAAGTACAAGTTTAATGGCAAATGTTACATCTGTGACAAAGAGGGACATCGGGCCAAAGATTGCCGTAGCAAAGGCAAAAGCAAAAGAAGAACAAGCAAGAAGCCTGCTCAAGCCCATATGACCGAAGTGGACAAATTTCCAATGGTGTAGATGACATCAATCTTTCTGCAGTTGTTTCCGAGGCAAATCTTGTCGGAAATCCTAAAGAATGGTGGGTGGACACTGGTGCTACTCGCCATATTTGTGCCGACAAAAAGATGTTCACATCTTATTCTTACAGTGGACAATGGTGAACAACTTTTTATGGGCAACTCCTCAACTTCCAAAGTTGAAGGACAAGGAAAGATTGTTCTCAAGATGACATCAGGAAAGGAACTCACTCTCAACAATGTGCTGCATGTACCGGACATTCGCAAGAATCTTGTTTCCGGATCTTTGTTGAGTAAGAATGGGTTTAGGCTAGTATTTGAGAGTGATAAATTTGTACTTACTAAGAATGGGATGTATGTAGGAAAAGGTTACATGTCTGATGGCCTTTTCAAGTTAAATGTAATGACCGTTGTACCCTCAGTTATTAATAATACTACATCTTCTTCTTACTTGCTTGAGTCTTCAAATTTATGGCATGGTAGACTAGGACATGTTAATTATGGATCTTTGCGTAGATTAATTAATATGGAATGTTTACCTAAATTTGACATTGATTCAAATCATAAATGTGAAATTTGTGTTGAGGCAAAATTATCTAAAACTCCTTTTCATTCAATTGAAAGAAGTACGGAACCACTTGAATTAATTCATAGTGACATTTGTGATTTTAAATCAATTCAAACCAGAGGTGGGAAAAAAGTATGTAATCACTTTTATAGATGACTATACTAGATATAGTTATATTTATTTAATTCGAACCAAGGATGAAGCTTTGGAAACTTTCATTCAATATAAGAATGAAGTTGAAAATCAACTTGGTAAGAAAATCAAGAAACTTAGAAGTGATAGAGGTGGTGAATATGAATCACCTTTTGGTGAATTTTGTAAAGAACATGGAATAATTCATCAAACCACCGCTCCTTACTCACCTCAGCAAAATGGAATTGCTGAAAGGAAAAATAGGACTTTAAAAGAAATGATGAATGCCATGTTAATCAGTTCTGGATTACCTCAGAACTTGTGGGGGGAAGCAATACTTTCTGCTAATTATATTTTAAATAAAGTACCCCGAAAGAAAGTGAATCAAACACCTTATGAATTGTGGCATGGAAGAGTACCATCCTACAAATACTTAAAAGTGTGGGGGTGTTTGGCTAAAGTGGCTATTCCTAGTCCTAAAAAGACTAAGATAGGTCCTAAGACCATTGATTGCATTTTCATTGGTTATGCCAAGAATAGTAGTGCATATCGGTTTTTGATTCATAAATCAGAACATCCGAAATGCATGTAAATACTATTATTGAGTCTCGGAATGCATCATTCTTTGAACATGTATTTCCAAATAAGACTGGACAAGAGACTAGTAATAAAAGATCTTTTGATGCTATTACTAGTCAGGATCAAGAACATGATCAAGAACAAGAGTTAGATCAAAATGAGGAAGAGGAACCTAGGCGTAGTAAACGTGCTAGAACCTCAAAATCTTTTGGTCCAGATTTTCTAACATTTTGTTAGAAAATGAGCCTTTAACTTTTAAAGAGGCTATGTCCAGTCCTGAAGCTCCTTTATGGAAAGAAGCTGTCAACAGTGAAGTTGAATCCATCTTGCAAAATCACACTTGGGAATTAGTGGACTTGCCACCAGGTTGTAAACCTCTTGGGTACAAGTGGATTTTCAAAAGAAAATTGAAAGCGGATGGATCAATGACAAATACAAGGCAAGACTTGTAGTCAAAGGTTTTAGACAAAAAGAAGGTCTAGATTACTTTGACACATACTCACCGGTTACTAGAATAACATCCATTAGAATGCTAATTGCCATTGCATCTCTATACAATCTAGAAATTCATCAAATGGATGTTAAAACCGCTTTCTTAAATGGTGAGTTAAATGAAGAAATTTACATGGAACAACCAGAAGGGTTTTCTGTTCCAGGGAAAGAAAAGAAAGTGTGTAAATTGGTTAAATCATTATATGGTTTAAAACAAGCGCCAAAGCAATGGCATGAGAAATTTGACAAGGCAATGATGTCAAATGGATTTAAAATTAATGAGTGTGACAAATGTGTTTATATTAAAAACACAGACAAAGGTTATGTCATTGTATGTCTTTATGTAGATGATATGCTCATCATGGTAGTAATAATGACATGATTAAAACTACCAAGAAAATGTTGAATAAACATTTTGACATGAAGGACATGGGCATTGCTGATGTAATTCTTGGTATGAAAATTACCAAAACATCAGAAGGATATGCTTTGTCACAATCTCATTACATTGAGAAAATACTTGACAAATTCAGCAAAGATGATGATCATCTTGCTAGAACTCCTGTAGATGTTAATTTGTTTCTATCTAAGAATGTACAGGAAAGTATTTCTCAATTAGAGTACGCCTAAATTATTGGAAGCTTAATGTACTTGATGAACTGCACTCACCCAGATATAACTTATGCAGTAAGTAAATTAAGTAGATATACGAGTAATCCAGGAGTAGAACACTGGAAAGTAATTATAAGGGTTCTAAGGTATCTCCGATTTACTCGTAATATTGGGCTGAATTATACTAGATATCTAGCAGTACTTGAAGGATACTGTGATGCAAATTGGATATAGGATACTAGAGACTCAAAGTCCACCAGTGGATATGTCTTTACTCTTGTTGGGCGGCTGTGTCTTGGAAATCTTCCAAACAGACTTGTATTGCTAGGTCTACTATGGAATCTGAATTCATAGCTTTAAACAAAGCAGGGGAAAAGGCAGAAAGGCTTCGCTACTTCCTTGAAGATATTTCAATGTGGCCAAAACCGATGCCTACTATATGCATACATTGCGATAGTCAATCAGCAATAGGTAGAGCACAGAGTCATATGTATAACGGTAAGTCACGACACATTCATCGTCGATATAACACCGTGCGACAACTACTCTCTAATGGAATTATTTCCATTGAATATGTGAAGTCTAAAGATAACATAGCGGATCCACTAACCAAAGGGTTAGCAAGAGAGTTAGTTGAGAATTCATCGAGGGGAATGGGACTTAAGCCTATTAAATAAGAGTTACCACAACGGCAACCCAACCTAGTTGACTGGAGATCCCAAGATCTAGGTTCAAAGGGATAACCGAGTTGTGATTGACTCAGAAGGATCACTGGGGAGTCTAACTCCTACCCATTTCTTGATGAAATAGTGATGTCTGCAGCGTTTAGGTTAAGTAAAATTTTAATGATTCTTATATCTAGGTAAACCTAGTGGAGTATGGCAGGATACTCTTCATAAGAATCACCTATGTGAGTGTGAACTGGGCCGGTTCTATGAGATTTGTGAAGGGCTACAATTCTCTAGAGCACTCATGAAAGACCAGGTTGTTCAGGGCCAAAATGAACACAATAGTGAGAACTAAACTGTGTCTGGGAATATACTGTGTGAGTTCTATTGTCTTGGTTTACACAAACGGCTGAACAGTTCAAGACATCATGTTCACTGGTTAGCTAGTAAATCCGATAGTGTCTCACAAGGGAAGGTTCAAAGCCAAAAGCTACCTATCCTTTGCAGAATATTTCCAATTTCTGTACTCTCTGTAATTAGATCATGTTGTTGCATTTTCTCTCCGTCAAATTCCATTCATGTGGGGGATTGTTGGAAAAATGGTTTTATATAGGCATTTTTTTAGCCCAAATTTGAGTGGGCCCCAAACGTCTTTTGGGGTGGGTCCGAAGAGGTGAAGTGTTCCTTGCCGCGTGGCAAGTCACACGGTGAAGACGGAACGTCAAAACCATTTATGAGTGAATGGGAAGTTGACGTCGTTTTCGGGTCTAACATTAATTTTTTAGATAAAATTCATTTGAATTTTTTCAATAAAAATTATTGTGGGAATTTAATTTAATTCTAAATTCAAATTTTGGTTCCTAAGTTTTTCCTAAAATTTGTATTTATTTATTATTTAAATTTCAATATTTTATATTAATATTTCAATAGTTTTATATATATATATATATATTTAATAGTTTAATATATATATATATATATATATATTCAATAGTTTAATATATATATATATATTAATAGTTTAAATAAATAATGCTCCAACATACTTGGTCACCAACAATAAACAATTTGAAAAAGAAAGTGTTTAAACTATTCAAATAGTTTAACAGTTACTTTGACTTTGTCTCCAACGAATTCTTTTTTGAATTGTTTAAATAAATTCGAATCTGTTGAATTCAAATCAGGTGGCACATGTTGACCACTGTTTATACCTGTTCAGGCTGTCCTAACAGGCATGAAGTTGCCTATATATATTGATCCTTTTCCAGCAGTCGTAAAAAAATCGAAAAAATTCAGTCTCCAACTTGCTATTTGCTGTCCAAACTATTTTTGTTTGCATTTCTCTACATTCTAGTTTTAGAATTAAAATTAAGAGAGTATAAGATCACAAGGTTCTAGTTCGCCGTACAAATTTGTGTGGAGTGCTACTACAAGTTTGTGAAGATCATTGTATCCTGGGAGATAGACGCCACTCAACCGTAAGTACCGTAGCGAGGCGAATCTGTCTTAAGGACAGAGTGTCACACACTCGACTTGGTCTTGAATTATTTATTCGGTTCAACGAAATAAATTCTGTAAGATTTATTTTATTTTGTTTGATTTAATTTCAGTTTATTTTATTTACACAGAAGATTGTTCCAACAATTAACATCATAAGACTCATATTTCCACCACATAACCTTTAACATGAGTATAAGGGCCAATTTTATAGGATTTGAATCTCAAATTTACATAAATCCATTTCATAAACTCGAATCATATCAAACTCATCAGATTCAATTCAATTCAATTCATATTCTTCACACCAAGCCCAATTCTAAACTTACAAATTCTAAATCTTGAATTGAGCTTTACATCAAGAAAATACGATCAATTTTGAATCATTTACATCAAAACTCTTTTAATTTATAAATTAAGCTCATTGTTCATAAACCCATAAATTTCCAAAACTTAATTCTCATCTCATCAAAACATGAGATCAATTATTAGAAATCCATGATGCATGTACAATTAGAATATTAAAACTTGTAGAATTTATCCATGCATGTAGAAATTAGACTCAATTTATGAATGATATTCCAAAATCAAATCCAAAGTAATTAATTTCTTATTTAACTTCATAAACTTGATCTTGGCTCTAATTCTTCATTTTCTTGTCAATTCTTCTAGCCAACATTGCATTTATGTAATTCCAATAAAACTAACTAATTTAATATATTCAATAACAGTTTAAATTAAATAAAACTCTTAAATTACATTACATGCATGTATTAGAGATTAAAATCAAACCAATTTCCTTCCATAATTTTGAATCTAATTCAATTTCTTCTTCATTTTACTAATTCCTCTTAAATCATGAAATTGAAATTATAAACTCTTTTAAAGAAATAATTGCATATATGAAATTAGGATCAAAACTACTGATTTTATATTTTTCCCAAGCAAATCATAATTTAACTCTTGAATTACTCCAATTTAGATTTTTATTAATTTTCTTCATATCTGACCCAAATTTAAACTCATAAGTCTCTTTTTTTTTTTTTTGCACGTGAATTAAATCTAAAACTTTGAAACTCTAACATGCATGTAAGGATGAGCCTCAAACTTATGAAGAATAATGAAGATCAAACTCAAACTAATCAGTGTGTTTGGTTTGAGTTTTCTGGATTAAGTTTTTTGAAAATTGAGTTTTTAATTTTTCGTATTTTTTTATTTTTAGCGAATATTTTTAAAATTTTAAACATTTTTTTAGTTTTTTAGATGCACCTTACTTAGATGTATCTAAAAAGTAAAAAATTTGTGAAAAAATATTTTAAAAAATTAATAAATACATAAAAATACAAAAATGTACTGAATTCTCGTATTTTTTTTTGTATTTTTGGTATTTAGTGAATTTTTAAAAGGTTTTTTTTCACAAATTTTTTACTTTTTAGGTATATTTATGCTAGGTATCTAAAATAAAAAAAAATTGCTTAAAATATTAAAAAAATTCATTAAAAATAAAAAAACACGAAAAATAAGAAGGTAGAATTTTTTGAAAACTGTTTTCAGAAAAACGAAACCAAACAAGTTGAATTTTCCAAATTTACTTCCTTAAATCATAGATGTTCCAAAATATGTTTAATTTGAATCAAACTCTTAAATTACATTACATGCATGGGTCAATAATCAAAGTCAAAACCCATATTTATTCTTTAATTCCTCTAAAATTACATGCATGTAGAAATGAGACCCAAATTCATGTAGGATAAGCAACATCAAACCAAAGAAATAATCAATTTCCATGTTTATTTCCATAACTATGAATCCTAGCTTTATTTCCTTGTTCAAACCCATTTCTTTACAAATTCCATGGAATTGATCTTAAACTCTTCTTAATTTCAAGTGTAATGTAAAGATTCTACAAAAAAATTAAGTTTGATTCCATACCTTAAACTTTAATCTCAAAAAGTTTAGTTGATTCCCTTCTAATTCCCTTGTTCCTCCTAGCTTTTCTTCATTTATTTTTCCTTCTTCTTGAGCTGAAATTGCTTCATTCCCTCTCTTGGTTCTCTCTCTCTCTCTCTCTCTCTCACGGGTTTGCACAGAACAAATATGAAGCCATACTTTTTTTTTGTTCTCAATCTCTTTTCAATACAAGAACTCATATATTAATATATTTGTGTATATATCATATGCTGCCTTCACATTACACGTACCCACACATACAAATCACAACCAGATTTCTCAGTACACCCACCTAAATTTCTCAGTGCACCCACACCCACACCCACAATTCTAGTTTGTTCCTTAAGGCAATTTATGCTTAGGATAAATTTTAATTAAGCAACACTTTTAGTCTTAATCAATCTTGGTTAACACGTAATTAATTAATCATAACTAATCACAAATCTCACTTAATTTAATTAGTCTAATTTGACTTCCATTAAGGCCCAATTAATTTTATTAATTTTATCATTCTGAATCAGATTTTTGTCATACTTCTAAAGGCTCCAAATATTAAATTAAACTTATTTTCATCTTCAATACTGGTTCCTTAAATCATTAAGGCCTTCAATTTTTGACTAGACTCCAAATTTTCGTCAATTAAGTTACATATTCAAATTGGACACCCCATAAATAAATTTAATTCGTAATAATCACAATTCTCAATCTTCATAATTTAATTGACTTGATTAACTCCAATTAGGATCTAATTAATCGAATCTCAATTTTACTAAATTAAATCGAATATTTAATTAAACTCCGAAATGGGTCTGTAATTAAGATTAAATTGATTCAATTTCTTAACTTCACTTCCTTAAGCTACTTGGACCTTTAATTTCTAATTTCAAAATAAATCTTTAATAGAATCATATACGAATCAAACTCCATAATTTTCGTGAATCCTAGATTAAATTATAATACTTGACAATTAAATTCTAAATCTTCTTAATTAATTAAGTGCTAATCATTATACGTGACGGGGTCGTTACATGAACGTCTGAAGAAGGTGTGGAAAGAGAGGTAGAGGTACCTGATACAGAGGATAATATGATAACATATCTTATGGAAGCACCTATCTCATCAGAACCTGTGGTCGAACAGGCTAGTAATTCAAAACATGCACCACATGTTCAAAATATTGGACGAGACCATGGAATTAGACCATCCACTGTTCCATCTACTTAGTCAATGAATCTATGGGGAGGCCTGGTAGATGCCATGGGACAACAGTTAATGAACACAATGGGAAGATGGGCAATATCCTTTATGGATCGGATGAATTCCCATCAACCAGCTAACACAAGGCATATGGAGGAAAATTCAAATGTTCCTCAGCAAAGATTGGTTAAAAATAAACAGCCTATGCAAAGGACTGGACATACTAATGGTCAGACTAATAATCAAAATAATGAAAGACTATCATTTATACATCAGTTTTGGTATGAGCCTCTTTCGAGGCCTATGGTAAATCAAAATGCCTCATTACCTAACAATGAAGCCATGCAAATTGGTAGATCTGGGCCAACACAAGAAAATGGCATGAGAATGTTTCCAAATCCCATGTTCGAAGCCGTACCTGGCACAAAGGGGTTCACTAATCCCTTGTTCAAATTCACACCTGGGGGGTTGGAAGGGTTTCTTGTGACTGGGAGAGAAACAACACCTGTTCCTCCTATTACAGCACTATTCGCAAGTCCTTTCGCAGGATAGGCTCAGGGAGGTCAACCATACCCTCAACAGCAGCCAGTACCATAGGGACAGCCAGTCCCAAATATACCTCCCTATGGACCAAGAGGACCTCAAGCACAAGGGTATCCACCAAATCTTGTGTTTGTTCCTCCAGTGGTAGTCCAACAAGCACAAAATAGTTCATAGGGACCAAATTGCTGATATTGTCAGAGAAATGTGTGGATCTATAGCTCGGGGGGTTTAAACTCCTGTGTATAAGAAGCCATACCCAGAATGGGTGGATCGGGTGCATGAATACCCAAGGGGGTATAGAATACCAGACTTCGCTCTTTTTTATGGGAATGAAAACCAGTCAACAGTAGAACACATTGCTAGGTTCGCAGCCCAATGTGGTGAATTTACCAATAATGATTACATGAAGTTAAGACTTTTTCCAAATTGTCTAATTGGGGCAGCTTTTGTATGGTATATTAACCTTACACCTAGCTCTAGCCAAACTTGGCAGCAAATGGAGGAGGCATTTCATGCCTAATTCTTCCAAACGAAGCCAGAAGTTTTCATGGCAGACTTGACAAGGTTGAGTCAAAGGCCTGATGAGAAGGTTGTTCAATTTATTGCCAGATTCAAAAGAACACAAAACAAGTGTAGGGTCATTCTGCTAGAGCTTGAATTTGTGAGATTGGCTCAAAATGGTTTAGAGTTTAGACTTCGAAAGAAGTTCGACTCAACTGAGTTTCGAGACTTAGTGGAATTAACTTATAAGGTGTCTAGATATGAATCATTACTTGATGAAGAACAAGATCGAAGTAATGCATCATATAAGACTTATTATAGAGACTCTAATTATGAGATTGATGCAACAGAAATCGTAGGGAAAGAGCCTATGACATATGAGGTGTTAATTCATAAGGATATTATAATAGACCAATAATTTAAAAAGAAAGACCTTCATAAGAAATACTCTTTCGATTTAACAAAGGCAAATGACATTTTTGATTATTTGCTTGCAGCAAATTTCCTAAAGTTACCAGAGGGAATTAAAATTTCTTCTCCAGAAGAACTTAAAGGGGAAATGTATTGTAAATGGCACAATTCTTGGTCTTACTCAACTAAAAACTGTATTATTTTTCAAGACAAGATCCAAGAACAGATTCGAAATAGGAGTTTAAAGTTCCCAGCCAGAGCAGAGAAAGCTATGGAGATTGACACTAACCCATTCCCAGAGATTGGGGAAGTTACAACCAATGTTGGTGTGTCTGACTTCCAAAACCTATCTTTGAAGGAATTGGAGGAAATTAATGCGCAGATGCATGTTGCCAATCAGACTACTTTTAAGACAGATATCAGAAGTTTACTGTCACGACCCAAACCCACCCCTATGGGTTTAGCACCGTAACCGGCCAGTAATCCGCGATTACCGAAGGCCTGCTTAATAGTAGAACAGTAAAACAGAATACAGGGGCTGGCGGAAGCCAAAACAATAATTTAAACAATGTCCAATGAGCTGTGACAGTCTGTATGCAAAAAGACTTTTCATACGTATATACAATCAGTGTAAAACAGTATGTACAACATTTACAATCATTCAGGACAGGGACTTAATCCTTGTTAAAACAGTACAGTAACAGTCTATACAGTCTATACAAAACAGAACAAAAGGGGGGGGGAAACGAAAACACCCCAAAGCCGTAGCTTGAACGGGCTCGGAACCTCACAGTGAGGCACAGTGGTTGGCTTTGACAAAAAGGAGTCTAACCTACGCTCCTAGCTCCGGTCTGGTGTCTGAACACCTACATATATATATGAGCAGTGAGCTAAAGTCCAGTGAATAACATAATATGTAAAGAGGTTAAGAATGAATGTCCTTACAGTAATGAAAACAGTTCATTAAATCAGTATTTCAGTCGTTCAGTCATAACAGTCATATGTGGTACATCCATTAGCATAGTAGTACAGTAAACAGTAGGTCTTAAAAGACTGAGCAGTCAATGATGGCCATCATAACAGTAAACAGAAGTTCCACGATAGGAACTGACAGAGATCTCTGTAACAGTAACAGTAACAGTAGTTGCTAAGGATGCCATAATACAGTTCAGAATAGAGGACATACATTCATTCAGTTAACAGTACAGTTTAACCATTTAGAAGATATTCGTATTTGAACATATCTTTACACAGTTTACTCACGAGTTTCTGGGCTACAGTTAAGCTAGAGCGCGTCCTCAGATGCCAACCCTACACAGTTACAGATTGAACACACACTAAGCTACACAGTTGGGAAAATAATAACTTAATCCCTAATTTGCCTCAGTGTGGTTCTACATCTATATCCTCATTAAGATGCTTAAACTAGGCCTAAGAATGCCTAGGATGGGATAGATGCAAAGATGCACTTTAAAAGCTTTTTCAGAATTTTCAGAAAACAGGGGTCCCGCTCGAGCGTAGGTTACTCCGCTCGAGCGGACATGCAGACAAAGGTTTCCGCTCGAGCGTAGAATTACCTGCTCGAGCGTACTGCAAAACAGTCAAAAGTGCTGGATAGGTGAAATTCACGCTCGATTAGGCGCTCGACACCTGCTCGAGCGTAAGACACAATGGCTCGCTCGAGCGTAAATTACCTCGCTCGAGCGGACTGCAAAACACAACAAAATGCTGGGAGCACGATTTTCACGCTCGAGCGCCAGTCATCCCGCTCGAGCGTGAGTTCAAAATCTGGAATTTCCAGATTTGAACTTCAAGCTCAAAATCAAGTTTTAATGTACCAAATTCGATTCCTTTGGGCCCATTACCTGGAAAACACTTGTAAATACATAGTATGACATGATTTAAAGCTCAATTTGTAAAATCAAGGCCCAAAGGTGAGGGAATTAAACCCAATTTCAAACAACACTTCAAGAACATGATGAATGTGTAACATGCAAGACTTTAACTCACTTTCAAGCTTTAAATACTTGCTCTACTGAGCCAATTCATCCAAAAACAAGATGAAATCATGGACTTTAACATAAACATGAACATGCATGTACCAAATTCCATGTATTCAACCTCAAAATGCTAGGATATAAGCATGCATGCATGATTTATGCTACAATTCAACATTATAAGCCATATCTTAGCTCTAATCTTCAACAATCCTCTAAATCATGCAAGAAGTAAATCAATTCATAAATAAGAAGGTAATTACTCTACCTTAAGTCTTGTATTCAAGTGTAGAAACTCAATTTGCACAAACCCTCTACAATTTCTTCAAGTTTCCAAGCAAAATTCAAGATGAACAACTCAATTCTCTAACTCCCTTCTCTTAGTCGGCTATGCTCTCAAGGAATGGCTGAAGAAAATGTTTTGTCTAAGTGTAATAAGGCTCCAAACAATGTGTAGGTAATGGCCCACTTCTATGGCAAAATTGTAAATAGGACAACTTATGTAATTTAATTTAATTTAGTCTAATTTAACCATACCAAATCACTTTTTAATTAAATATGCCATAAATTCACATAAATTCTAATGATCATAAAACATCAATCGATTTCAGATTCGGCCGCCGATAAGGCCTTCAATTCGCAATTTAAAACATAAAACATGGACAGATAAGTTTAACAGTCAACAGATAGATATGCATTTAAACTAGCGTATTCAATCAGTCAGTTCAGTATTTCAATCAATTCAATTACTTATCGTAATCAGTCTCAGTTTAGCAGTAATCAGTGGTTAATCGGTAAACAGTGGTGAGGGTTGTTACATTTACCAGCAGATGGACAGAGCTTTGCGGACCAAAAGGAGGACTCTAGTGAGGAGGCGTTGGATGATGACTCTCTAGAGGTAACTGTCATGCAAAGGATGTGTCCGAGATGCAGGTTAAGTTACAAATGGTTGAAAGGTCTCCCAATTTATGGAAAACAGTATTATAAAGATGTGTAGAGACGCCCTAAACCAACTAGTACTTACAATAAGAGGCCATACCTAACTGGTCCCAGACAACAGCCATTCTTGGTTGGACCACCAGTTGCTAGAGTGCACTCCAAAGGTAAGAGACCTCTGCATGAGTTCAGACCACCCAACTACTACAGGATAGAGGGCAATCATCCTGAGAGGAGGCTATCAGAGCCAGAGATTGGCCTCCTAGATCAGCCTCAAACATGATGGAAGGTAACCACCCTGACAGAAGGCCTGAATTAAGCTCAAGACAGGAGATCAAGGCCAAGCAGTGGCCTCCACAAGCAGTTGTGAAGCTGGCTTCGAAGGCAGAAAGAACTAGTTCAGCAACTGAACTAGTGAGTTCATGGGTACCTGGCGTTTTAGATTGGTTTGTCATGCAGAATAAGCCTAAGGAAATGCCTACCCAGAGAAGTGTTGTTGGAGACCAGGGTAGAATGGTTAAACCTCCCTTGGTGGCTCCAAATAATTGGGTGTTACTAAAGCACCCAAAAACAAAGGAACCAAATATGGTTCCAGTAATTTCTAGGTCTCAAAGGAGAAAGATTCAGCGAAGGTACACTCAGTACCAAAAGGATCTGAAGGAAAGTGGAGAGAGTTCTTTATTGGCCCGGCCAAAAGGCTAGATAGAGGGAAAAAAAAAGTCCAAAATTGGATCATAGTCCAAAATTGACTCCTTAGAACAAAAGAAGTTTCAGCAAAGAGCAGTTGGCTAAAGTTTACTTTGAACTGAAAGCCAAGGAAAGATCCAGCTTAGTAGGTCTTGAAAAGGCCTTGATGGAAAGCGACAGTAAGACACAAGGAGAAGTTGACCTAGGCCAAAAGAAAGAAATGGCTGAGGAGGAGATGTTTGAAGCGTTCATGACTGAACAGACATTTTTGATCGAAAAACCAGCAAGAATAGACCATTTGAAGGAAGTCACTAATACTGAAGTACCAGAATGCAACATGGAAGATGTTTCTAAAATAACTAAACAAGTTAGCTTGGAAAAGAAGCAAGTGCAGCCAGTAGTTCAATTTGGCTCATTTCCTCCAGTCTCAGTGAATATGGTGCATATACTACCACAGGAGTTCCAAGCTGAAGATGAAAACCAAGAAGATCAAGAGATTGATCATATTCTAGTTTCTGGTGAAGATTCACAGGTTAGCATGGTTCAAGATGAATCTGAAATGACCACACCAATGGAAACTAAGGACGAGAGTGAAGAAGTGAGTATTAATCTCTCATATCCTTTTAAGTATCCTACAACATCCATGACACAGCATGTTAAGCCCTTGTATATCAAGGTTTTTTTTGATTGGATACAAAGGAATAGGGTATTGGTGGATAATGAGGCAGTAGTGAACCTGCTTCCGAAATCTTCTTTGAAGAAACTGGAAAAAAGGAACCCCAGATTAATCTTAACCAACACAACCATTGTTGGTTTTGCTGGGGATAAGCAGATGGCTCAGGGTATTTTGTCCATCAACCTGAGTGTGGGAACCAGAGATTGCATGACAGCATTCTTTGTTATTGATAGTAATGCTAAGTATAATGCTTTACTTGGCAGGGATTGGATTCACACCAACAAATGTGTGCCTTTCTCTCTACATCAGAAGATAATTATGGCCTTATGCAATGGAGAGACAGAGGAGATCAATGCAGACCCTCAACCCTTTGTCGCATGTGCTGACTTTGTAGAAGCCAAGTTGTATATTGAAGGAGTGACACCACTCAGTATATTGAGAAAACCTGATGGTTTAGCCGAAGTGACGGCTAATGAGGAAGTAGCACACCTGAAGCACTTAGTACAGGAGAGTGCTGATGAAGAATTCGTCATCAAAGATAATAATGATGCCTGGTTGTAGGCACGAAGATGAAAGCCAAGAAGCCAGACCCTTGGCATTAGTCAAGTTTTCAACATTGGACTTAAAATCAGTAGTCCAAAAAGTTCAAGAACAAGAGAAGGAAGCCATGGTAGTTGGCTGTAAACAGAAATAACAACAGGTCAGGCCTTTGACCTTGCATTGGACATCGAAACAAAAGTCCAGGAAATATAGGAAGAAGAAGCCTTATGGATAGACTTTGTCTATGAGGAAGAAGGCAAAGATGCTGAATCAGAGAAAGTGAGGGTAGAACAAAGCAAAGAAATTGATTCGAGGGCAGAAGAAATCAAAAGAGAAACATTAGTGAGTTCTCAAATACAAGACCCCTTGGAAGAAGTTAATTTAGGGAAAGGTTCTGCATAGCAACCCACTTACATCAATGCTTGGCTAAGTGCTCTTGAAAGGGACCAGTTATTAATGGTCTTAAAAAGATATAAAGATTGTTTTGCATGGTCTTATAATGAACTGCCAGGATTGGATAGGTCATTAGTGGAACATAGGCTCCCTATGAAACCTAATTTCAAGCCATACAAGCAGAAGCCAAGAAGGATGAGTCCTGAAGTGATTCAGAAGGTCAATGAGGAAATTCTTAAGCTCCTTAAGGCAGGCTTTATTAGAACATCCAGATATGTTGAATGGCTATCCAATATTGTGCCTGTGGTTAAAAAGAATAGTAAAATGAGGGTATGCATCGATTTTAGAAACCTGAATTTAGCAACTCTAAAGATGAGTACCCCATGCTCATAGTAGACTTATTGGTAGATAGTTCAGCAGGGCACAAGATTTTATCTATGATGGATGGGCATTCTGGTTACAACCAAATCTGCATTGCAAAGGAGGATGCCCATAAGACAGCATTCAGATGTCCTGGGAACATTGGCACATTTGAATAGGTTAAAATGCCATTTGGCCTAAAGAATGCTGTGGCTACATATCAAAGGGTAACGAACACTATCTTTCATGATCTCATTGGAGGGTATTTAGAGTATTTAATTGATGACATTGTAAAAAATCCCAGTCCATGGAGGAATATTTGGTTCACTTGGAAGCAGCTTTCGAAAGAATGAGAAAGTTCAAGTTGAAGCTTAATCCTCTCAAATGTGCTTTTAGTGTATCAATTGGAAACTTTTGGGCTATGTAGTACACAAGAAGGGAATACAGATTAATCAGAATAAAGCCAAAGCCATCATTGAGGCCAAGCCTTCATCAAGTAAGAAATAAATACAAAAATTCCTTGGACAGGTTAATTTTCTTCAAAGATTTATTTCTAACACAGTAGGAAAAACTAAAGTATTTTTCTCCTTATTAAGGTTGAAAGATAAAGAGGAGTTTGTGCGGACAGCAGAGCATCAAACTGCTTTCGAAGGAATTAGAGCCAACTTGGCCAAGCCTCCAATGCTGATGCCACCAAAGAGTGACAAAATGTTGAAGTTATACATTACTGCAGCAGAAGATTGACTGGGAGCTTTCCTAGCCCAGGACAATGAAGAAGGCAAAGAACAAGCAGTTTATTACCTTAGTAGGTTTTTAAATTCTTGTGAATGTAAATACTCAGCTGTAGAAAAGCTGTGCCTTGCATTGTACTTTGCAGCAATGAAATTAAGATATTATCTTTTGCCTAATGTTGTTTTGGTAATTGCAATTACAGACTTGGTTAAGTATATGTTATCTAAAGCAATGTTAAGAGGAAGAATTGGTAAATGGATATTGGCCTTGTCAGAGTTTCATCTAGAATATGTTCCCCCCAAAAGGCAGTAAATGACAAGTTTTGGCTAACTTTTTGGCAGATCATCCATGTCAAACGGAAATCCAGGAGATAATGGATCTTGGTATGATCAATGTTAAGCCATGGCAGATGTGGTTCCATGGGTCAAAAGCTGAAGGTCTGATTGGAATTGGTGTTTTAATTAAGTCACCACAAGGGATAGAAACTACACACGGTTTCAGAATGGATGAAACTACTTGTTCCAATAATCAAGCTAAATGTGAAGCTTTAATAATGGGACTGGAAATGCTTATTGAATTACAAGCTCATGCGGTTGATATATTTGGAGATTGTCAATTGGTGGTCAACTAAGTGAAAGGAATTTTCAAATGTCAAAGTGCAAGCATGTTGCCATACTATGTTGTTGCATTATATTTGCTTTCTCAGTTTCAGATAGCAAACGTGACTTATATCCCAAGATTCATGAATAACAAAGCTAATGATGTAGATTAGAAAGTTTCGAATTTCAGGAGAAGGGATAACACTCAAATGAACATAAGTCAAGCAACATATCAAAAATTAATACCACCTTTAACTAAAAGGAATGTGGTGTTAGAAGTCAATCATAATGACTTACAAGATCAAGATTGGAGGCCTCCAATAATGTAGTACTTAACTAGCCTATCTTCGAAAGCCAACATAAAGATTAAATTACAATCTATACAATACATAGTGTATGGTAATGCTCTTTACAAAAAGGGAACGGATGGATTGTTATTGGAATGTCTAGGGCTGAAGGAAGCATTGACAACCATGGTTGAAGTTCATGAAGGCATTTGTGGTGCCCATCAGCCTAGTGTGAAGATGAGATAGTTGCTTCGAAAGCATTCCTACTATTGGCCAACCATCCTTAAAGATTGCATGGAGTATGCTAGAAGTTGCCAGGCATACCACAATCATAGCATGATAAGACATATACCAATAACTGATTTACATGCAGTTGTGAAGCCTTGGCCATTTAGAGGTTGAGCTATAGATATAATAGGAAAAATACATCCACCCTCTTCAAAGCACCATTGTTTCATCTTAGTGGTCACAGACTACTTCACTAAGTGGGTCGAAGCTAAACTATATAAGGTTGTAGACCAAACTGAAGTTATTGGGTTTATTAAAGATTTGATTCATAGGTTTGGCATCCCACAGTGGATAATGGGACTGTATTTGATGGAAAGATGGTAAAGTCTTTTGTGGCATAGTTTGGAATTAGTCTTGTTAATTCCACCCTTTATTATGCACAAGTAAATGGTCAGGCATAATCATCCAACAAGTCTTTGAAAAAAGGAATACAGAGAGTTGTGGAAGACAATCCTAGGGATTGGCATAACTTCTTGTTGGATGTATTGTGGGCTTATATGACTTCTCCAAGATCAAGTACAGGAGTTACTCCGTATGCCTTAGTATATGGGCATGATGTAGTGTTACTTGTAGAAATTAATATTAAGTCCTTGAGGGTGAGATGCCAGGATCAGTTAGCTCCTGAGCAGTATCATCAGAGCATGTTCTTGGAATTAGAAAATGTGGATGAAGTTAGAATTTTGGCATTAAATATCATTCTTTTTCAAAAGAAGAAAGTAGCCAAAAACTATAATAAGAAAGTCAAGAAAAGGTGATTTGGTATGGAAGACAATACTCCCAATAGGAATTAAAAGCCATAAGTTTGGCAAATAGTCACCTAATTGGGAAAGACCATATCAAGTTCATAGAGTCTTTCCTTGGGAAGAATACCATTTGAGAAATTTGAATGGGTACGTACACCCTAAGAAAATTAATGGCAGGTACTTGAAACCTTATTATCCAACTGTATGGAAAACACAAGGAGTATAGAAAATGTTAAACAAGAGAAGCATGAAAACACTCAAATGGTAAATAAAGATTTCATTTCATAAGGAATTAAGTACATGCAGCCATAGATTGGCCCAAAAGTCAGTACAATGTTTTAGTTGTTCCCTTACAATTGATTCTCTACTCTTAAGGGATGGGAACAACTGAATGGCTATAGTCATCTCCTGCCTTCGATCAGCCAGCCCTTGGTTGGTGATTTGCAGCTTTGTAGCAGTTCGATCCAAAGCCAGGTTAACTGCTAATAACTCTTCCTCTAATTTAGTTTTCTTCTCCAAAAGTTGGGTTCAAAATTGAGAGACAGAGGAATGTGGTTCTTTCAATTCAGACACCTCGGCATGTATATGGGAAACAAATTCTTGGTCTCTCAACAATTTCTCCTCTACAGCTTTGGCAACATGGCAGATGTTGACATAAAAATCTATGGTAACTGCTGCTTGAGACAAGTGACTTGAAATAGCCATGTTAGATTGCTCAATGACCTTGCAGCACTGGAGGAAACCATTCTTGATAATAGGTCTTTGCAAGGCTTTGAATGGGATCCTCGAGAATAATGTCAGCAACTCTAAACAGATGCCTAAGTCCAGTGAAGGTAAGGAAGCCCTACTAATGGTTGAAGAACTCTAAAAAATTTCCAAGAGAGAGTCAACCAGAACTAATGGCTCAGTTTCATTACTGGCTGCTGGAATGGTAGAAGGCATGTCAAAAAGGCTAGCCAGTCTAGCTTCCAAAATGTCTATCTCTTTCATGGACATTGGTGGCGTAGAAAAGGCTTTAGTGGAAGGAAGAGATGGCTGCATAGGGATAGGAGAGGAGGATTAAGTGTCTCTAATAGTTTCCATAGTCCTGGCCACCAGTAAATCAAGAGAAGAAGGGTTAGAGCTGGATAGTGATGGTGGACAAAGAATTAGTGAGCTACCAGTATCTTTTCTAGGAGTTACTCCGTATGCCTTAGTATATGGGCATGATTGTAGACACCCCATTTTTGACCGTCCTTAAGACTTGGACGTCATCGTTTGAACACTCGATGATCATCCCTGTTCGTGTTCGTCTTGAGTTCTCGGAGGTTTCGGCTACGCGCCTTGCCTCAAGACCTTTCGACTTGTTTGTTTTGTGTTTGGTTTTGCATCAAACACTTGTTGTTTTGCTTCTGAGGGGGGAAATAGCTTGTAGGCCATCCCCACCCTCACCGGCCATGGCTTGAGGCCACCGGCTTTGTTTCCTTGCCATCGGCCACTGGTGATGGCCGGTCGGCACCATTGATGGTCGGTCGGCACATTTTGTGGTCGGTCGGCCAACTTTGTTGGCCGATTAACCACTTTTTCTGGCCGAGACCTTTTCTTGAGGGGGTTTGAACCTTTTGAACCCCCTGTTTTAGCTTCTTGAGGAAGCTTGAACCTTTTGAACTCCCTGTTTTAGCTTCTTGAGGAAGCTTGAACCTTTTGAACCCTTGGTTTTTAGCTTCTTGAGGAAGCTTAAACCTTTTGAACCCCTTGTTTTAGCTTCTTAAGGAAGCTTGAACTTTTTGAACCCTTGGTTTTTATCTTCTTGAGGAAGCTTGAACCTTTTGAACCCTTGGTTTAGCTTCTCCAAGAAGCTTGAACCCTTTGCTCTAGCTTCTCCAAGAAGCTTGAACCCTTGTCTAGCTTCTCCAAGAAGCTTGACCCCTTTGCCTAGCTTCTAAGAGAAGCTTGGACCCTTATTCCTCTATAAAAGAAGAGCTCCTCTTCCATTGCAAGGGTTCCAAGCAATTTGTCTAAGGCAAAAACCATACACTTCCCTCCATATCTCTACATTCCAAGCTCCAAAGTCCATAGTTCTTGGCCCCTTTGCACACCAACTCTTAGCCTAACACCTCCATCATCAACCTAAGGATCTTAGAGGCCATTTTCAGAGGTTGAAGGTCTAGTTTTGTGGTCTCAAAGCTGCTGGTTTTGCTGCAACTACAAGGGTAACACACTTTACCCTCTTTTGGTCTTTATTTTGCTTCATCTTTTAGCCATACTTAGAAGCATTTTCGAGCTTTGTCATAAACTGAAAAAAGTCTTATTTTGAGCTCCTTTTTAAGTTTGTTTAAGATCACTTTCGTGTTTGGGGTTGTTTACCCCCTCTTAGGCCTTGTTTGGCCTCATTTTTGTGCTTTTTTTGTGAGCTTCGGGACCACCTTGTATTGGCCTTCTCACCACTGAAATCCAAAGGGATTTCAGTGGTGGGGATGATGTTTTGAGGTCCGAAGAAGGAGAGGGCCATCCCCTCTCCTTATTGTCTTGTTTACTTGCATTTTTTGCCTTACAAAGGAGCCCATACTTGCATGCTTCCAAGCTTTGTTTCAAGCATTTTTCAGTGGGTTTTAGGACCCCCATAAGCCATTTCCAGAGTTGTTTTGGTCATGTTGAGTGTCCTTCTTGCATGTGTAGAGTAACCCTCTTATTGGCCTTTCAAAGGAGCACCTCATTCTTGCATGGATTGGACACATTTCAGTGGGTATTTGGTCATATTTTAGCATGCCTTAGATCTATTTTTTCTTGGTTTAATGGTCTCTTGCATGCATCATATGCTTGCCTTGTAATCCCATGTTTTGGCCTAACATGCATCATGTTGTGAGATGACATTTTAGTATGATTTTGGTTAGGTTCCAAGAAGGTTTTAGCACTGTTTTTCCATGCTTAAGGTCTGGTTTTTGTTTATTTTGGTCATGTTTTCCATGATTTGTGTAGCCATCTTGCATTCTAGCTTGTTAGCCTAGGATGTGTGGGTCACTAGCATGTTTTACTTAGCTTATTCTCATAATTTGGCATCATTGGAGACCACATTTCAGTCCATGTTCCATGCTTGCATACTTGCATTTTCCATCCCTTTCATGCTTTGAAGAGTTGATGGTTTATGCTCCATGTTTATGCCTTTATTGCATCATTATGGCCACTGATTTTGGCATGCTTGAGAGCTACCCATGTTAGTGTAAATCTATCTCACCATGTTATTGCATGTTTGTTTCATTGTGCATGTTGTTGCATGCTATACACGTCCACATGTTTAGGTTGTATACCTATTGCATATTGCATGTTCACATGCTCATGTTGCATGCTTAGCTTGCATGTTTAGGTTGCATATCATAGCACGCATCTTTTGCCTCTTGAATTGATTATGATAGAGGTTGGGGCCCATTATTTGTTTTGTGCATGTCATTCCATATTGAAATGCACAACTTGGCTCCTTTGGCCATCATGCATTGAAATGCGTGATTGGTGGCCCGAGGGTCGAGAGCCATACTCCCTTGAGTCTTAAACATGATAGGGAGGGTGGTTGTGCATACATTGCTTTGAAAATGCATTGCCATGCCATGTTTGCCCTCTGCTGCTGTCAAAACAGGTTTCTGCAGGAAACTTTGGTCGACCGACCATTTCCAGTGTCGACCGACCAAACATGGATGGCCGAGAGCTCAATATTTGGTCGATGACCATTACCTATGGCCGGTGATGTTCCCTCTTAGCCGGTGGTGTCCCACAGTGTTCAGAGAGTGTTCCCTGGGACTTGTGCAATTTCTAGAGGAGCAGAGCAGGGTAAATAGAGGCAGCTTGTGCATGGCGACGGATTTCCAAGCAAGGCGAGTCAAGTATGCATCATCCCATTATCCCGAGGCAGGGCTGCGGCCACCTTCTTTCTGTAATTAATTTGTTAATTAATTAGGTGGTCTGTAATATTTAATTAGCTTGTAGGCTAATTAAATTTGTATATTCTTTTGGTCCCTCTGAGCGAGGGCAATTGTGTAATAAGTGTGCGTGAGTGCGTGTATGTCTTCCAACCCCACGTCTTTCTCCCTTTTATTTACTAGCTTATGATGGTTAGTATTAGGGTATATTTAAATTAGCATACCTTATGCTATGCATGCGTGCATTCATACATTTGTCTTGCATGCATCGGGCTCGGCGCATCATGGTAACTGCATTGTATTTCAATTCCAAATTGAATACATGTTATCTGTTGCATTTCATATGCCATGTTTAGAATAGTCGAGCCTGTCTAGATTGCATCTTTGCATGTGTTGCATTAGCCATTTTAAACATGAACTAGGATCATGCATGTGATTACTAACTAGTTTCTGTTTTGGCTTGGAGTACTAGGTAAGCTTTTATGCTTTAGCATGCCACATGCGTGTGAATGTTGCCATGATAGCATGATTACCATGAGGCTAGCTGCTTATGTGATATAACTGCTCAAATGCCTGTGGGTGGAGGTTAGGTTACTTAAATTGGAACAATGCATTGAATGCAAGTTTTAAGCCCACTTGAGAGTGGCAAAATTATATTTTCTAAGCCCACTTGAGAGTGGCAAAATTCACGTCTTAGCCTACTTGCGGGTAGCACCATCAAATCATTTTCAAATAAACAAATATGACATGTTTCGTTCCAATTTAGGCGACTTAGTCTATACTTGTTTGCTGTGCGCATCACATAGTAAATCTAGGCTAATAACCGGAATAAGAACACATAATGTTTTCAAAACTCGATATCATGGTTAGTAAAGGCCGATCTTTGATCGGGCGAGCGGGGGTGCTCATAGCTGACCTTCCCCAATCGTACCCAAGTTCCCGAGCCGAGGCAACTTTGGTGATGACGGACACGTGGCCTTAGGCAAACGAGTTTGGGTTTCCTAAATTCTCCAAAATAAAATATTTAGGTGGCGACTCTGTATCTGGCAAAGCAGTCCATGTTTGGCACTTCTTTACAAAAGAATCTGTTTTCAAAACGATTTGCCGGATTTGGACTCTTTGGTTCAGATTTAGAATCGTGACAATTTGAGTCCGAACTGTAGTGAGCCCAAACGAACAGAACGGAGGGATTCCCTCCCGGGGCGTTCGGGGACGTCTACAATGATGTAGTGTTACTTGTAGAAATTAATATTAAGTCCTTGAAGGTGAGATGCCAGGATCAGTTAGCTCCTGAGCAGTATCATCAGAGCATGTTCTTGGAATTAGAAAATGTGGATGAAGTTAGAATTTTGGCATTAAATATCATTCTTTTTCAAAAGAAGAAAGTAGCCAAAAACTATAATAAGAAAGTCAAGAACATTAGCTTTGATGAAGGTGATTTGGTATGGAAGACAATACTCCCAATAGGAATTAAAAGCCATAAGTTTGGCAAATAGTCACCTAATTGGGAAAGACCATATCAAGTTCATAGAGTCTTTCATTGGGAAGCATACCATTTGAGAAATTTGAATGGGTACGTACACCCTAAGAAAATTAATGGCAGGTACTTGAAACCTTATTATCCAACTGTATGGAAAACACAAGGAGTATAGAAAATGCTAAACAAGAGAAGCATGAAAACACTCAAATGGTAAATAAAGATTTCATTTCATAAGGAATTAAGTACATGCAGCCATAGATTGGCCCAAAAGTCAGTACAATGTTTTAGTTGTTCCCTTACAATTGATTCTCTACTCTTAAGGGATGGGAACAACTGAATGGCTATAGTCATCTTCTGCCTTCGATCAGCCAGCCCTTGGTTGGTGATTTGCAGCTTTGTAGCAGTTCGATCCAAAGCCAGGTTAACTGCTGATAACTTTTCCTCTAATTTAGCTTTCTTCTCCAAAAGTTGGGTTCGAAATTGAGAGACAGAGGAATGTGGTTCTTTCAATTTAGACACCTCGGCATGTATATGGGAAACAAATTCTTGGTCTCTCAACAATTTATCCTCTATAGCTTTGGCAACATGGCAGATGTTGACATAAAAATCTATGGTAACTGCTACTTGAGACAAGTGACTTGAAATAGCCATGTTAGATTGCTCAATGACCTTGCAGCACTAGAGGAAACCATTCTTGATAATAGGTCTTTGCAAGGCTTTGAATGGGATCCTCGAGAATAATGTTAGCAACTCCAAACAGATGCCTAAGTCTAGTGAAGGTAAGGAAGCCCTACTGATGGTTGAAGAACTCTAAAAAATTTCCAAGAGAGAGTCAACCAGAACCAATGGCTCAGTTTCATTACTGGCTGCTGGAATGGTAGAAGGCATGTCAAAAAGGCTAGCCAGTCTAGCTTCCAAAATGTCTATCTCTTTCATGGACATTGGTGGCGTAGAAAAGGCTTTAGTGGAAGGAAGAGATGGCTGCATAGGGATAGGAGAGGAGGATTAAGTGTCTTTAATAGTTTCCATAGTCTTGGCCACCAGTAAATCAAGAGAAGAAGGGTTAGAGCTGGATAGTGATGGTGGACAAAGAATTGGTGAGCTACCAGTATCTTCTCTAGGAGAATCAGCTATCACTGGAGATGAAGTAATAACTAGGATCTCCTCAAGAGGGGAAGGAGCAGCAAGGATTGTAGGGAGAGTAAATTGGGCTGAGTTAAAGGTTAGATGAGGAAGATATGGAGTTAAGCCAAAGGATAAAGATATAGGAATACTTTGCCTAAAAAAAGGTGTGAAAAATGTAGAACCAGGAAGTGAGAGTATTGCCTGAATAGGCTCTACACTTAAAGGCACTTTAGTGTCGATTTTCTTCCTCTTTTTCGAGGGTGTTTCTAATGGTCTTTCAATTTCAGATAAGACTGAAGAAACCCTTATCAAAGAAGAAGGTAAAGTAACTATTGCTGCAGAATAAGAAATATGAAGCAATGTTAAGTTTCAGTATTGAAAACTTGAAAAAGGAAACTAGAGATACAAAAGGAAATTACCAGTTTCAAAAGTGGTAACAATGGTTGGAGAACTGTCTCTTTTTCTCAGACCTCTGAAATACAATAATTGTTTTGGAGTGCTCCTCTTCTACTGCTTTGGTAGCTGCTTCATGAGTAGAGTCCCCAGCAAGGTCAGAGGGAGAAATTGTCATTTTCTTCTTTCTTTTCAATGGTATCTCTTTCTCTTTTTCTGTTCTTCTTCCTCTTCAGGACTAAGCACAAGTTTTCTCTTCTTTTGTTGTTGTTGTTTATCCTTAAGAATGTTTAGGGCTTGAGCATTTTGAGGAGACTGTATTTATGAAGCTCCTGTATAAAAAGAAAGCTATAAATAAAAGAATTAAGCATTATAAGGAGAAGGAAAAAGAAAGATAAAGAATGCATGCCTTTCTTCGAAACAGCTCTAGTGACTCTAGGAAAAGGTGAGGCAATAGGAGCAGCCTTCGTGGTAGCAGGAGTAAGAGTTAGGGTAGCATGAGCAGTGGAGAAAGTAATAACTCCAGTCCTCTTGGACTTGGCTTGAGGCACATCTAGTACCACTAATAGATCTTTAGAAGAAATGGCCAAGTGCACCTCCATATTGGCCATCTACCAATTCTGGTACATTTTCAGTGTATTGCTTTGGGGAGTGAACGGTAGGTATTCAAAATTAATTAAGTCTTGGATAAACTTGGAGGTTGCCTCTTCTAATCTGGATCTTGGAGCTTTCAGTTCTCTGCCTGCAAGGTTTGAGTTAGACTGACTGCAGAGAGTGATAGGGATCCCCTGAGAGAGTCCAAATTGCCTAACAAATTAGGTAGGGCAATAGGGCTCATAGATACACTTATAAGCTTTAGGGTTCATAGTTCCAATGAATAGCTTCCTCGGGATCAAAATAGAAGCCCACATATTTTTGTGCTGAGGCCTAGAACAGAACCTATTGCTCAAAAAGGTCCTCAACCAGGCTGGGCCAATATTGGCTTCGAAGGGACAGAAGAAGGTGTGAGAAAAAGGGGAAGTTGGGAGTTGGTGAAAAAAAGAAAAGTAGAAGGCAAAGTTGGAAGGATAAAGAGAGACATTGGCTAACTTCATGCCATAAATGGTAGGGTTTGGCATTAAAAACTTTAGACATTTAGAGCGCAAATCAGTAAAGTATGCAAAAAGCCAGAGTTGGAGTATCCAAAATGGGCCTTCTTGATTGGCATCTAAGGGTTTTTCACAAAAGAGGGAACAAGCTCCGTAGACATGGCCCAAAACATACGGAGCTAAGGCTACCTTTTTATGCCAAACAAAGGCTTTGGCAAGAGGGGCAAACTCAGGCATAATCCTCTGAGAAGAAGTACAAAAGAGGAATTTGCAAAGCTAATACAATAAAAAAGAAAATAATTCCCTATCGATCACAAGGCCTTCCCTTTTGTTCTCAACCTTGACAAAGTCACTATAGGATGAGTTCAGAGAGGGAATAAAAAAACGGATGTTAAGGTCAGGGTAGTCTGGACCAAAGGAAGTACCAATAGGGGATAACCCTAATAGATGACAGATGTGAAGGACAGTAGGGGCCATCATACCATATCTAAATTAGAAGAAATTGAAAGTAGAATTCCAAAAACAAAGAGCAGCATGAATTAAAAATGGGTCCTCCGAAATAGTGAACCTAGATAGTTGAAGGGCGTCGAAGAGGCAAAGTTCCTAGAGATCCAGTGTCCTAGCGGGGACGATTCGATCATACCATTCCTCCCATTCTGGTCTTACTGTGGGCCAACAGTGATGGGGTCGGTTCACTCTCCATCTTCCTCAATCAAGACCGCCTTCATAAAGGAGGCAGTGGTCCTCTAAATGCGGGTACAAAGTTGGAAGCTGAGTGGGGGCCTCTTTAAAATTAGGCCCAAGCACATATTCCTGTTGCTTATGGCGACGGGAAATGAAAATGCGCCCATCGATAGCATTTTTCTCGTTAGCTTTGTATTTCTCACTCTTCAGCAATGATCCTCTTTAAAGCTACTGATGGACTCATGCACTCCATGACTGGTATCTTCAAGGAGGAAAAAGCCATTGACAGAAGTTTTCAAAAGACGAAGTTGAGAAAAAAAAGGTAAAGAAGATGAGAGGTCAATAGAAATGAAGGGTTTGTGTGTTAGGCGAGCAAGTAAATTAAAAGCACAAAAGGAGAGGGCCTTTAAACCTTTCTGTCCGAAAGATGCCTAATCAATTTAAATGGGTAAAATTCATAAGAAGTACTGAAGGTGCAGACATAAAAAGTTTCTCTCAAGAGTGATTGTTTGGGAGGAAAAAACGTATCTCAAACACTCAGATTGACTTCGAAATCAAATATTTGGCTTCGAAACCAAGGTTTGGCTCCAAAGCCAGATGACAAACATCCAACTAAGGCTTCGAAAGCAGGTAGTTGACTTCAAAACATGTTTCATACCTAAGAGCACAAGAATGCTCAGGTTTTTCTTTGCTTTAGGGGGATTAAAGACTTGTTTTTAAGTTTTTTGTTAAAAATAAAATCCTTCGAAGTAAACTTTGAAATACTCTACAGCTAGAATTTGTTTGTTTTAGACTTCGAAGTTGCAAAAACCAATATTTGGTTAAACAGTGAAAGAACCCAAAGGGACTCACTCTTTCAGAATAAAACAGTGCAATCCCTAAGGGAAGTTTCCATACTTCGAAATTCGTAGACTATTTTTTCGAAGCAAAGATAGTTAATTCGAAGCTGTTGATTGTGTTAACCATATGATTGGAATGAGAAGACCTAAGGCAAAGATTGTCAATTATACTCTATATGTTAGAGATATTCAAATTAGGTTTTCAGTATTCTATTAGAAATGTTCAAATCAAGTTTCGAAGAACAAAATTGGTAAATTCAAAGCTCTGATTTTGTTTGATTTGGGCGAATGGAATGGTTACAAGTATGTAATTGGAATATAAAACCAGACCATGATGAATCAAGAAAGAAAAACCTAGCTTTATTGATATGAAAATAATTACATTAGAAAGCCTTCTTGGCTACAAATTCAATTTCATTAAAATAAGGAATAGAAACAATAACAAGGTCATGAAATTTGCTCCAACAGTGGTCAATAAATTAATGTTCCTTTTTTATTCTGTCATTTATTCTATCCAAGCTGGGTTGCTGTAGCTGATATGTTCTTATTTGATAGAAAAGCTGTTCAGCTTTCATTTCGAACTCCATTTCCTTCAATCCTTATTCTATCTCATCCATATCTAGATCATTCCAGTATACAGAATCTTTATTCTTGAAGTTATTATATTCGTTGATAAGATTCTCTACTTCATACTGGGTTTGAATTCGATGAGCCGACATTTTATCCAAAGGTTAAGTGGTAGCCAAAGAAGTTTGGTACCAATGGAGAAGAAGTGGGAGTTGATCCAAAAACATCTGAAGTTCTGCTTGAGCAATGTGGTTGAGGACATGACCCCGAGTCATAATGTCATAAGCCCATCGAAAGTTCTTAAGAGGAATATCACCTCCAAGAGCATTGAAGGGCAAGTAAGAAACGGCTGCAAGCAAAAGTTGAGCTTGGTATCGCTCAAATATAGTGGGAAGATCTAGAGGTTGGTAGGAAGGAAGAAATTGATTCTCAAATAGAGTAAGTTTCAGTTCTTCTATCCAGTGAGGGTTTTGAGGAAGAGGAGGCGCAAGAGGGTCCATCCCAAAGGGAGAAGGGAACTGGGGGTTATTCACACATTCAAGCTAGTCAGAAGAGCAAAATGTTAGTTTCTTGGCTAAGAATGACGGGTTGTATCGTTGTGCTTTCTCTGGACGAGGAGTTGCTCACACTATCTTCGTAGGTATGGAAGATGTGTACCACGCTACAAGTAAGTTGTCCTCCAAACTACGTCGGCGATCAATGGATACATATGGGTAAACCACTGAGCTCTGAGCAAAATGAGCGATATGAATTCGTTCCCTTAGCTTGGATTCATCAAGTTCTGGCCAACTTCCCCAGTCAGTAGACCTGGAGGAAGAAGGAGCAACTGTGTCCCATGCAGAAGATGATGGGGCAGACGAAGAGTTTCCAAGATCCATTTTTGCAAATGCTTGATCTAAGGGTTCGTAATTGGCAAACTTCAGGTCTAGAGGTTGGTACGTTGCAAAAGCTTTCATAACTTGCATAAATGGAGGCGGATATGTGTAATCAATAAATGCATTGAGATTCTTTCGAGGTCTATAATCATCTTCCATAGACTCCTCGTATGCTCGATCAATGTAAGAAAATATTTGCTTGGCCATGAGGATTGTATCAGTCTTTTCGAATGCTCAAATAGTGGGAAATGTTCAAGGCGTAGAAGAGAATTTAATGCAGTACAAACATTGCAATGATGGATGTCGGTTGTAGTTCTAAGAAAATGCAAAGCCCATGCACGTCTTAGGACGTGGGTAAAGTGCCTTGATCCACTAATATCACCAAGTATTGGGTATATTAGTGCGGAGGATAATGTTGGCTATATAAATTGTAAAAGCCAATCACAATTCAACACGTGGCATGAAGGAGACAATTTAGGGAGTTAATACAAGCTGCCAATCAAGTCAGACATGTGTCAGCCCGTATTGATAGATCTACGTAGCATTGGAACAATCGAGGGATATAAGGTAATGTGGCCTAACGGTTACTCACAAAATTCAAATTCAAAATTAGGAGAGAAGCCTAACTGCAAATGTGGCGTAGTGGGACTAACTGTGAGAGAGCATGTTCAGCAATCATGGGAAGACATTTTGACGGTTAGAAGCCCACTTCAACGGTTATCATTGAGAAGTATAAATAGCAGAAAAGGCCCCAGAGTAGAGGATCTAGACTCAGATCAAAAAATCAGTTTTATTTACTTTGTTTTCCCTTCTAGTCTTTACTGTTCTTTACATTTCTGTACTTCAAATTCCTGCACTGCACTTCATTCATAGGAATAGCTTATTGCTGTAAACCTCTACAAGGCTGGGTTAGATCATTGTAAGTTTTTCATTTTACCTAATGAAATTCTGAAATTATTTTTCACTAAATTGTTATTTATTAAATTCTCCTAAACAAGCTACCAGTAAAAGTCCTCTTCATTGAGGCTGAGAGAACTAAAACATAATCGTCTGATAATTGGTTGGCAATTAATCTTCTGTATGGACTGATTGATCCTTGCTGGTATGCTTAAAATTACAATATTAACCTTCGAAAGCCAAAAAAGCCAACAACTTCACACCATGTAATAATTTTGTAAAAAAAGTTTGAAAATCTTAAAAACTTAATTCATTTTCATATTTCATATTGCATAATAAATATTAATTTTTAATTTATTACACTTAATTATCTTTAGTTTTTCTCATAATTTTTTCCAGCTTCCTTATTTAGGAGTTATTTTTTTCATATTTGAAAAAATCAAACTATTTATCAAAATAACTCATTTTTTAAATTATTTATCAAACTGTAACAACCCTGACCCATGATTAACTGTTAAGCCATGATTAAGTATGCCTAATAAGTAATTAAGATGAAATCCTGAGTTAATTACATGTGCATTGCATTATTGGTGTTTCTATCTGTCTCTCGTAAAAATATCTATTTATGTTTCTGTTTCGGTTTGTGAATTGAAGGCCTTATCAGCATTCAAACATGAAATTAATTTGGTATTTGTGTTATGTGGAATTTTTAGAATTTTATGGTAAGTTTAATTGAAATTCGATTCGGAACGAATTAATTATAATTAAATAATACTCATTTGATTAATGGTAAGCCTAATTAATTAAACTCTCTAAACAAGCCTATATAAGGCTATTACATTACTTTGAGTCATCCTCTCTACATCATTTTGAGCCTACACATGAGAGAGAGAGAGAGAGAGAGAGAGAATGAATTGAATTCAACTAGGAGATTTGCTAGGGAATTATGGAAATTGGCTTGGAAGCTTAAAGATATAGCAAGCTAGAGCCTAAATCAAGAGTGAGGTAGGGATTTAAGCCTTTACTTGTGTAATTGAGATGTATTACATGAATTCAAGATAACTTAGAACAAGAATTGAGCTAGGAAAGGAGAATTAGGAAGATTACCATACACGCATGCAAATTCTCTTGCATTTAAAGTTGGAGTTTGAAGAATTTTCACATGCATGTCCATATCTTGGTTTTAGTCAAGGAATTTAACATGTTTTTGGTCTAACCATCTCATTTGCTCATGATTTGGAGACTTGGAGCTTAAATCATTTCTTGCATGTCATGCCCATGTTATGTTTTCACATTTCAAGCTTGAGTTGTATAATTGACATGTTTATAAGCCTTGATTTCATAAAATAATCTCTAATTCTCTATGATTTCTGAGTTTAGACTTGTTTTCTCATGTTTTGGGCCCAAAAGATGTGTTTTGAAAGGTTAAAGATGAGTTTTGAAGCTTGGAGGTGAATCTGGAAACTCCAGAATTTGACCTCACCACTCGAGCGACAAATCTTGTACTCAAGCGACCACTCTGTGTTTTGCACTCCCGCTCGAGCGACAAATAGTTGGCTCAAGCGTAAAATGCATGCTCCCAAAAGTTTCCTATTTTTGCAGACCGCTCGAACGACAAGAGTTGTGCTCGAGCGAGGACTTGAGCCTCAAGCTTAAGCGAGCATCAAGTGAGCGTCGAGCGAAAAAACCAAGTAACCAGTACTTTTGCAGAGTTTACAGACTACTCAAGCGACCTCTTACATTTTTGCATGTTCGCTCGAGCGAAAGAAGTGCGTTGTTCTTTCGCTCGAGCGAGACCCCTGTTTTCAATAAATTTTGTTAAGTGTTTTCAAGGCCATTTTGGCATTCTCATTGCATCCTAGGCACTCCTAGGCCAAGATTAGCACATAATAATGAGAAAAAGAAGTAGAAACACACCAAGATAAGAACGACCTAAGTTAATGCTTCTGGGTGTGTAATTCAGTACGTCTTCGTTTTGTAATTGTGTAGGTCACACGCCACAAGGTATCTGATTTGCCTACTTTGTTTGTCTGCTTTCGAAGCTATCTGTGAGTAATAACTTAGTAAAACTATGTTCAACTTTATTTATTTTTGTATATGGAATAGGATTTGTTTTATAACATGTTATATATTTTGTACAATGAATGATTGTCCAATTTCTGACAAGTATTCATGGCAACAATTCCGTGGCTCAAGTAAGTTATCTGTTCCCACTCCGGAGGTTCCTTTATGGAACTGACAAGTTATCCGTACCCGGCCGAAGGATTCCTTTACGGAACTGACAAGTTATCTATTCCCGGTCCGGAAGTTCCTTTATGGAACTGACAAGTTATCCGTACCCGGCCGGAGGTTCCTATATGGAACTGACAAGTATGACCCTTGATGCTCTGTATGTGATCTGTTAACGCTAACGAATGTACCATTTGAGATTAAGCATGAACTCTGATTTCTGGTTATGACTCGAACAAGAACGTGCATATGTATCTATTTTTGTTTACAAAATGAGTTATGGGACATCATTTATTTAACCCTTTACTCAGTTATTATTTACTGGGTTTTCGCTTACTATTTATATTATGTATGTAGGTGAGCAGACGCATGAGTAGGCCTAAGCTGTTGCTTGGAGAGTTGGGTCAGCTAGCCACTATGCCTCCCAGGGAGGTTCCCTTTGAGAAGTCAAGGCTGTGTTTGGTTATGTTCTGAAATCATGATTCAGCAGCATCACTCACGTATGATGTTTGGTAGGTGTTTTGTAATCACCTTTCGAAAACTCTACAGAGTGCTCTGTCTCAGCCGCTGTTTTCAGGATTTTTTTTTTTTGAAAATTTTGCCTGACGGGTCGTCCGACCGGTTGATCGGAATAGTAATTTTTTTTTTTTTGCAATTTGTATGTTAATTTTTATATAATCGAAAAAAATATTTTCTAAATTTTTTATGTGCTTTAAAATAATTTTGAGTTGTATGTTTAGTTATGAGTTGTAAATTTTTGTATCAAATATCAAATGTCACATCAACAATTCCCCACTCAAATCAAAACTCTTTTCAAAACTATTTTCAAAACTCTTTACCAAACAAATTTTCTACACTCAAATCATAATTCCAAACCCCACAAACTCAAAATACAACTCATACTCTCAAATCATAATTACAAAACACAACCAAACGCAACCTAAGTTTTTGTAGTCCAAACTTTTAAGACCTGTTTTCTTTTTGGTATTATACATTGGGCTAAGTCTCACTTTTATTTCATCTGTCTATAGGAATGATGTATGACTAATGTCTTTTTATGACGTCACAAGTGTGTTTATAAGTTTAAAATTATTTGTTCCATGTATGTCAGCACAGCTTGATGAACTATGTAAGTTTTATATATTTGCTTCCGCAGCCCTTTATATTTTATAATTCTGTTCAGAGACCTTTGGTAATCTAAGAATTACTGGCCGGTTATGACGTTAAACCTTTAGAGACGAGTTTGGTTTGTGACACAAACTAACCTACTTTTTTAAAAACACAAGTTCAAAATGCGACTTTATCATGAAATCACATGTTCAAAACGCGATTTCTTAGTGATTTCATATTGATTTGATTTACTGGTGTGTAGATACGGGTTATATCAATATGAAATTATAGGTTCAAAATACAATTTTACCATAAAATGATATTTTAAACCTATGATTTTAAAAAGTAAATTAATTTGATAAATAATTTTAAAAATTAGTTATTTACCTAAATAATTTATTTATTTTTAAATATTTAAAATAAATAAATAAATAAAATAAATAAAATAAAAAAAACCACCCCCTTTTATCCACGCGGTGGTGATCCCTAGCGTAATTATCGTAAGAGTGACTTCCAGCTTGGTTTGTAGATGCTTTTGCGCGAATTGCGCCGTTCGCCGCTGGTCGGTAGCTTTTTTGCATCCGGACACTCTCTGTCCCCTTTGTCCTCACTTTTTGTGATGGATTTCACATAAAGTTTTTTTAATAATTTTTTCAAAATAATAATTAAAAAATTAATACATTTAAGTATATACTATTTTATCTGTCTCAAAATATTAATTTTTTATTTTATTTTTTATTATCCAGAATATATGTCTCCTTTTAAAAATTAATAATTAAAATAACATGAATTTTTTATTTTGTTATTTTTTAAATTTATTAATATTAATATTTTTAAAATGTAATAATTAGGGTTCGTTTGGGTATGAGTTGACTTTTTAATTATTTTAACTTGGGGCTAAAAAGTCTCGTTTGAGATAGATTTTTTAATTTTTTTTGATTTTTGTAAAAAAATGTAATAGTTATGAGTTAAATGTGATATTTTATTTTATTAAGTTAAAAAGTCTATTTTATTTTTTTTTTTTTGACTAAAATAACCAAAAAGTCTCAGACTTTTTCTTCCAAAATGAATCCTTATACTATTGAAAGATAATTTTAAAAATTTAATATTTTTTAAGTATAATAATTTTACTATTCTATCCAAAAAAAAATTGAATTTTGAGACGGAAGAAGTACGTTTTTTATGAAAAGTTTAGACGAGAAAGTTATATATATTTTTAATAAAATAAGACATTCTTAAATGGACAAAATATTTTTAATTAAAACATGATTGGCGAAAACAGCAATAGACTGTTGTGACGGCTGTTTTACCAATCATAATGGCGCCATTTAAATTTGAAGAAATTGCTAACCGGTCCTTTTATTTTATTTTATTTAACAGACTTATCATTATTGATAATATAAATGGCTGTTAAAAAATATATATATTTAGGCCTGATTTGACATACTCTAAAAAAATTCAAAAGTTAAAAAGTTATTATTCTATTTAAATCACATCATCTTATTTAAGTCACATCACCTCTCTACCACATCACTTTAAACTCAACCCATATTTCATAAAAAAAAATTAAAAAGTGCACTTATTTAGAACATTCCAAACAATCCCTTAAACTCCAATTTTATTTGGACATCAGAATTGCTATAGGGCCCGAATATGCAACCGCTCGAATGACTCAAAAGTGGTTTCCCTCCGAAAATTTGATGTACGTAGAGTTCACGTGTTCTGGAAAGCAAACTAATAAAACAAAAAACAGAAACAAGAGAGGAGAGAAGAGAGAAGAGAGAGAGAGGTTGCGAACTAGAGTACAGGACTTCACGACGACGAGAGAGACGACCACCGACGACCGTCGCTGACCATCGTCCACCACTGTTCGGAATCTCCATGCCGAATGTCCTAAACATTTTTTATTTGTGCATCTAGGTAAGTTATTGTATTTTTTTTTTATTTTTTTTTCCTGAGATGCATTTGTAAGAGAGGTGTAAGAGGCAATTTATTTGATCTGTTTGTAAAAAAAAAAAAAATTGGTTGTTCTGGAAGAAAGCTCTTTGTTAAACATTTCCATTGTAGTGATGCATGTCAATTGTTTGATGAAAGTCCCCATAGAGAAATTATCCTGATTTTTTATGTTTTGGTTGATGAAAGTCCTGATGCATGGCAATTGTTTTGGTTGATGAAATTATCCCTATAGAGAAATTATCCTGATGCATGCCAATTATTTTCAAACAAACAAGTAAATAAATTTAACCAAAGCCAGATTGTGACCAACTTATATAATGTCATTGAGTTTACAATCCCAATTGAGTTATTTAGCAAGAACAAATGGTATTTAAAGTCCCCCCTGTTAATTTTTTTTTTTAAAAAACTAATCTCTATAGAAACTAAGTAATTTTGTGATTAGTCATACAAATTTAGTGACATGATGCTAATCTTTCTTGTTTTTTGTTTCACTATTTTTTCCCTGAAAATGGAACACTTAAATTATGTTTGAATTAACTAATTTTGACATTTAGGGTAATGTTTGAATTACTGTTTGAATTCAAACACTAATCTCATTACTGTACATTAGTTAATTCAAATAATCTCAGTGTTTGAATTTAAGTATTTGTACAATGTTCTCATTAGTTAACTAATCTCAGTGTAAGAATTAACTCATTACTGAGATTAGTGTTTTTATTAGTTAACTAATCTTAGTGTTTGGATTAACTAATCTCATTACTGTGATTAGTTAATGCATTAATGTTAATGTGATTACTGTTTGAATTAACTGTAAATTACATCCATTACTGTTTGAAAACGGAACACTTAATTTGTTTCAGTGTTGAAATTCCTGTGTATGTTAAATTCGTTTTTGGCAGAATTATTTACCATCTAAGAACTTGAAAATCATTGTAAACCATTTCAATGTTGTCTGATAAGACATAGAACTTTCATGGACATTAAAACAAATGGTATTAATTAACCTTGAAATGAAATATCCCTATCCAATATGAAAATCTATGTGGGTATTGGTTATGTTGGAGAACCTTAAAAAAATTGAAATGCACTTACACTTTATTTTCTATTTGGTTTGAAGCTACATGAACTACACGCTTCAATGGACATTGATTCAAACAATCCTTCATTGAATGGGACTGAGGAAGTTGAAGAAGTGGAGAACAATCCGTTATTAAATAAGATTGGTGAAGTTGAAGAACCTAAGAAGGGCATGTGTTTTAGCTCAAAGAAAAAAGTATATTCATTTTATGCAAAATACGCGAAGCACCTCGGATTTGATGTAGCTTATAGAACACAAAATATTGGATAAGATGGGGAAGTAAAATACTTTGGAATTGAATGTACTCGGGCACGCAAGAGAACAAAACGATCAGAAGTACACCCTCTCGAACCATCTTTGTCATTATTCATTGAATGTAAAGCAAAGGTTAGAGCAACTCTACAAAAGGATGGAAGATTTAAGTTGACCACAGTTGTGCTTGAACATACACATGACTTGATTCCTAGTGACTCATGACATTTTGCAATGAATAAGAGAATTCTTACCTCTGTGAAGAGAAGACTAGAAATAAACGATGAAGCAGGGATAAAGGTGGCTAGGAATTTTCATTCTATAGTTGTTGAAGCAAGGGGGTATGAGGCATTAACATTTGATGAACGAGATGCAATGAATCATATTCAGAGTATGAGAAGATTGAGGCTTGAGGTAGGAGATGTTGAATCAGTTGCACTTTATTTTCGTAGGATGTAACAACAAAATTTGAACTTATATTCTACAATTGACCTCGATGAAGATGGTCGCATGTGAAACTTGTTTTGGGCGGATGCAAGGAGTAAGGCAGCTTATAAAGCATTTGGGGATGTGGTTTTATTTGACACAACTTATCTCACAAACAAATATGATATGCCATTTGCTCCGTTTGTAAGAGTTAATCACCATGGGCAGTCAATTTTGCTTGGTTATGGGCTGTTATCTAATGAAAACACTGAAACATTTGTGTGGCTATTCAGAGAATGGTTAAGTTGCATGTCTGACGTTCTTCTAAAAGCTATAATAACAAATTAGTGCAGAGCTATGCAAAATGCCATTGAAGTTTTCTTTCCACAAGCTCGACATCGTTGATACTTATGGCATATAATGAAGAAAATTCTGGAGAAATTAAGAGGATATGCCTAATAAGAATGCATCAAGTTTGCTTTGCAAAATGCAGTTTATGATTGTTTTACAAAAGATGAATTTGATGAAGAATGGCAAGTGATGATTGCAAAGTTCAAGCTAGATGATAATGAGTGGTTGGGGGTATTTATACAGTGAGCGACATAGGTGGATTACTGCCTATGTCAAGGATGCTTTTTGGGCTGGCATGTTGACTATACAACGAAGTGAGAATATGAATGCATTTTTTGATGGATATGTGAACTCAAAGATAACTTTAAAACAATTTGTTGAACAATATGATAATGCCTTGAGAAGTGAGGTTGAGAAAGAGATGAAAGCAGACTTTAAATTGTAAATTGCTTAACGGTATATGAGTTTGAGAAACAATTTCGTGCAGCCTACATGAATGCAAAATTTAAAGAAGTACAAGTAGAATTGAAGTGACTATTGTATTGTCGTGCGAATCTTGTCAAAGAGGAGGGAGAAATTTGTACTTATCATGTGAAGGACGCCGTTCTTGTTGGTGAGAAAATGAAGACTGTGGAATTTGTTATGTACTTTAATGCAAGTGAATGTGAATTGCATTGTATGTGTTGGTGGTTTGAGTTTAGGGGCATTATGTGTGCCTATGCAATTACTGTGCCACTTAAGAGGTGTATATATCAGGTTCCAAATAAATACATTGTATCAAGATGGAGAAAAGATATCGAAAGAGGGTACACATGCATTCCAACTACATACACTAAAGCCGGAGCTGTTTTTAATGCAAAGTTGCATGATAAATACCACAAGATGTTGGATGAAATCATAGAAATTGCTGCCAACGATGATAGTAAACACAAAGTGCTTGATCTTGGGTTAATAGAAATCAAGGATAGAATGAGAAAAGATCAATCAGGTAGTCCGAGTCATGTACCACCTTTTACTAGCAACGTGCCACCTTATACTAGTAATGTACCACCTTCTCATAGTTCGCTGAAAAGTTTGTCTGCTCGTAGTACTACAAAAGCAAGTATGTCTCGCAAGATGCTTAGTCCTATGGTTGCTCGCCGAAGAGGACGTCCATGTACCAAACGCAAGGTTAGCAAAATGGATGAAATAATGAATCGGTTGAACAGAAAGAGTAAAAAGCCTCCAAAACCACAAGTAAGTTCTTTTCTTGTGTGTGATATGGAAATTGTTGAATGTATTTAAGATAAATTATTCACCAATGTGTCTGTGTCTTACTATAGGGACGTACGGTTCCTCAATGTCAGCCTTGAAAGTTAAATTTTCCTGCTACAGATGATATGCAATACAATACTTATCATGACCCAGTATGTATTTGAATTTTTATGTTGTTGGTTGTTTTTTATTTTAATGTCTGAAATGTATAATGAAATTGTGTTACTATGATCATAAGGCAACGCAGATTGCACCTTACTATTTTCCTTGCATGGATGGCATACAACAAAGTATGTATGTACAATGTGTTCAATGTCTAAAGTAAAATATTTGTTCTTGTTTTAATTGATATATATGTTGAATGGACAATATTTGTAAAGTGTACTTGTTTATTGAATAGGCACAGTTTAGTCAAATATAAACGGTGAACAATATTGGAGGCACATCTCATACTCAATCAGGAATGGTGAACAACATCAGCAGTCAAAGTTCGCTAATCGCTTCAAATTTTGTTCACTTCAATGTAGATGCGGATCCAAATGTCCCTTTTTTTTTTTAGTTTCGTATTCGTACTTTGTAATTTATTTTTTTGTTTGTACTTTTATTCTCTCTTTTTTTTTGTGTGGAATGCCCTTGAGATGAGTTTGTTTGTAGAATACTGTGAATGATGTTGAATGATGTTTAACTATAAAATTAAATGAGGCAGATTGATGGTTAACTATTAATGATATTGAATGATGTTGAATGGGGCAGATTTTGGTGTATCTACAAGGCTGATGCATAGACACACGGGTAGGAGAGTGGTTTTCGGTGAAACCCATAAACGGTTTTGGTGGAGGAAATAGGTAGACAGTGTTATTGTAGTTTGAGACCATCAAATTCATGAAAGGGTCAGTGATAGTTTCTGGGAGTAGAAGTAGATTCTGACTTTCATTCCCATTTGAATTTTCTGTTTACTCTCTTGGTGAGTAAGTTGGAATTCAGAGAAGCCTCGGTGTCGTAGATTTCTGGTGGGCCAAGGAGTGGAAATTGAGGAGGATTGGTTTTTGATCTTTCTATGGTAAAATGGGAGATACTGTGGCTTATGAGTTGTTGATGAAAATTCATAATACAAATTCCCCTTAAATTGCTAGTCCACCTGAGCGTTAAGGGGCTTATTTTTTTGGTATCTGAAAGGGAAAAGGATCATATTAGCACAAACATATATATACATTTTTAAAAATCATGTGCATTGCTTGAACTGAAACAAAACAATTTGAAAGCTAATTGTCTTTGGCATGGAATGAAAAAGTCTGAAACATAGCACAATATCATACCTATCATAAAAGTTTTATATTTTCAAATGTACAACAAGATATACATCTGATTTTAACCAACAGATGTACCTTAACCCTGTTTTAGTTAATTCAAACAGATATACATCTGATTTTTTTTGTTTTCCATAATAAAATTACAACATCACATTCATTCAAACACTAACATTCAACATGTCCATTACATCCATAATTACATTCATCAAATTTCCCAAAAACTAACAGTCAAGCATTTCAATTCTTACATAATAAAGTACAAAACGATACAGACTACAATCACATAAATCATAGCCTTGAATTTGTTGTCCATCCTTTGAAGCCTTCTACCATGGTCATGTATTTCATTTTCCATCTCAGAAAGCCTTGCCTTGACATCATTCAATTCTTCTGTTTGGATAGCTTTATGAGGTCTACTATTGGAATAGATTGTTGAGGTAACGTCCCCATCATCATCGTCCGTATACTTGAAGTAATTGCAATGTTCTTTGTTACTCTTACTCTATAATGCATGACAATCAATTATTTAATTTACACAAATAATTTCCGAAATACTACAAGTTTAATTTCATAACACATACTTACATATTTGGATGGGCAAACAAAAAAAAGACGCCCTTGATTTCCATTCTCATTGGTTTGTACAATATACATTGCAGTTGTTCTCCCACAATCACACATTCTTGGTCTTAATCTAATGTTGCTATTATTAGTAGAAGAAGAAGCCATTTTTAATCTGCATAAACAAAATTCAAAATTTTTGAATATTAGTTTCAAACCATGTTTCCATATTTCATGTCTTCAATGCTCTATGATATTCACCGGACAAGTGTCTTATACATTCAAAATTCAAAATTGAGATTTTATGGAAGTGAGTTTTTACAAAGAACATTTTCAGGAAAACTCACAACCTAAATCACTTAACAAGACACTTAACATATACATTCAAAATTGTTAAGTGTCTTATACATTAAAATTAACTGTCTTATACATTCAAATTAAGTGTTCTATTTTCAGTACAAACTCACAACCTAAATCACACCAACAAACACCCAACTTACATCTACAGTTTGTTGAATAATCCTGCATATCAAGCTAGCAAGTCAAACATTTTCTTCAAGCATAAGGCAAAGAACATACAAATTCATCTAATTCAATAACATACAAAGAACATTTTCTGCACATGAAACATATATTTTCTTCAAGCATAAGGCAAATAACAAACATTTTCTGCATATCCTACATATCAAACTCATCTAATAACAAACATTTTCTGCATATCTTGCCATTCACATTTATAAAAATGTAGATAGATGAGTGGAATAAATAACTATTTACTAACAAAATTATCATTGTTTTCGTTTCATCCCTAAACTATCATCATTGTTTTCATTTCATCCTTAAACTATCAATTTCGTCTATTTAGTTTAGTCCTAAAGTTCCTGATTTCAATTCATATAGTCTGCTGGGAGACAAGCCTAACCCAACAGGGGGAAAAAAAAAAATTAAAAAAAAAAAGAAGGTAATTTTACAATGTGGACAACCTAAATCACACCAACAAACACCTAACTTACATCCTACAACTAAATATTCATATTCTGCTCCATCCCTCATTTCAAAATAGTGAATAATAATATAAAAAAAAAAATCAGTGTAAAAATTGAACCATATGAACTGAAATTGATAGTTTATGAATGAAATGTAAAAATAAAACCCTGTAATCAGGTGTGAGAGTCGTTTCAAAATGCTCTATGGTCTATGAAATCAACCAATTATTGAAATTATTGGGGCAAAATACAAAAACCCTCAATCATTAAACCTTAGTTTTGAGTTTACCTGAGATTCGAATAAGATTGGTTAGTAATCCGGCAGTGAGGAAATTGGGTGTCAGAGTCGTTTCCGGCGTCGTTTCGAAGGAGATAGACTCAAATGATTTGGAGATATGCTTCGAAAGAATGATGACTTTACAAGAGACAGAACAATAGAGAGAGAGTCTGGATATGAGAAGAAAAATGAGGAAATAGAGCGAGATAGAGGTTTTAGCGCGTGAGTCCACGTTTTCGGGTCATTTGAGCCAATGCATTCGAGCCCCAAAACATTTTTGATTTGAACATAGATGTTTTTAGTAAAATTGTTATCTTTTGGGATGAACTAAAAAAATCAACTTATTGACTTATTTGGTAACATTAGCTATTTATTTTTTGGGTAAATTACAAACACACCCCCTGAGATTTACTTAAATTATAAATTATCTCTTGTGGTTCTAGAAATTACATTATGCCCCCTCAGATTTATAATTTCATAACAAATGGGTCATTTTATTAATAAATCATCAAATTAATTAACGGTATTTAATAATGTTAAAATTTTATTTCAATTAATAATTCAGATAATTTTATTATTGTATAGGTAAATAGTTAGAAATTTCACCTTTTCAATTAATTATGTTAAATAAAAAATTTTGACAGGGAGGTATTTGTAATTTTCTAAATCACAAGGAGCAATTCATATTTTAAGCAGACCTCAGTGGGTGTATTTGTAATTTACCCTTATTTTTATGTACATTTTTTTATAATAAATAAAAAACTCAGTTATTAGTCATATCGACGACAACCTTAAGATTTTAAGTAGATGTAACATTGCTATATGAAAAAACTTATAATTTTAGTTATTAAAGTTGGTGAGTTTTATCATTGATTTAAATTTTATTTTAAAAATCTGCACTGATTTGTAAATTAAAAAAGGGGGGAAAAAATCCCTTTGTACTTATTCATTCACAAAATGCATAACTTTATTTCTAAATAATAAATTATCATAATTCTATCCAAAAAAATATCGTAATATTTACTAAAAGAAATACATAAAATATATACCACAAAAATATATAGTGAGTGTTTGGAAAGTTGCTATTTTAGTAGGTTAAGGTTTTTATATTTAGAAAGATGATTAGATTATTTTGTAGTTGGATGTGATGTTTGTGAGAGAAAAAATGAAATAATTATGAATTTGATGTGATATTTTGTCTTATTAATTATTTTAGCCTATTTTATCTTTTAATATTATTTTAGCCAAAAAAATTTAACACCCCATAATAAGAGTGTTGTGTATCATGCAATTATCCAATTTTTGTATTATTAATGCAAATAGTATTTTTTTGGAACAATCCAGCTTGTCATTATTATTTTTTATGCAGAGACAAAAGGATAGATGAAGTCATATATGACAGTTGAATTCAACATATGAGAGGGAAGGATATGGGTAACACATAAAAATAGGGAAAATGTTTTGTAGCTCGAAACTTTTCCCCCGAATTCCCCGACTGCCCAAAACGATGTTGTTTTGGGCAGTTTCTTTTCTTTTTCTTTTTTTTTCCTCCTTATGTCTGAAACAGAGAGAGCAAAGAGAATAAAGAAAAGAGAAGAAGAGGAAGAGGAAGAGAAAGAGAAAGAGAAAAGAGGGGAAGAGGGAATGGAGAGAGAGTGGGTTCGATCGTTGCCCTCCGCCTTCGCTTACGATCGTCGCAGCCCGCCGCCTCCGCCTCCGCTTCCGATCGTCGCAGCCCACAGTCTTCGCCTGATCTCTGATCTCCACCTCCGATTGTGGGTTTGATTTGTTTCATGGATTTGGCTTGGGTTTGATTTGTTTCATGGATTTGGGTTTGATTTGTTTTTTTCAGATCTTTACATTTTTTTTTGTCTCTTTCTCTGCTATGTTGATGAAGATGTGTTGGGTGGTTGATGAATTTTTTTTGTCCCTCTCTCCGCTGTGTTGATGAAGATGTGTTGGGTGTTGGGTGGTTGATGATGATTCTCTCTCTCTCTCTCTCTCTCTCTCTGCAACCCTTCTTTTCTCTTCTTTTTTCTTCTTCTTCTTCTTTTTTGATTTTTCTTCTTCTGCCAAAAAAAAAAAAAAAAATGAAAGTGACGAAACGACGTCGTTTTGATTTTGGGCCAAATTCGAGCTCGAAGAATTCGAGCTATGTAGCATAACTGCGGTCCGCTACGTAGCTCGAAAGTCTTTGGCTCGAAAGTAAGTTTTACTCAACTTGGTGCTGCTGTAGCTGTGTAGATACACCCACCTTTCATTTCATTTCAAAAACAAAAACAAAAAGAAAGAAAAGAAAAGAACAGAACAGAGCACTGTCTGGTCTGGTCGTAATCTAGCTTGTGCCGCTGCTGCTGTTGTTTCATCAGAGTGGAAGAGAAGGAAATTTGTGTGCCGCAGAGCAATTGGAGTTGTGCTTGAGTTGTGAATAATGTATTTCCCCTTCAAACATTGCTCTGTAATTGTGGATGCCATGGCTGTTAGTTAAGATGATTGTGGCTGCCATGGTTGCTCTTCCATTGCTCTATCATGAGATTATTGTTAAGATGATTGTGAAAATAACATATTGTTAAGGAAAATGATTGTAAAAATAAGAGGTACGCCCCAAAAATTAGATTCTTTGTCTAATTTTAGTTGAAGATTTTTTTTCAGATTCATTGTCTACTATTATTAAAAAAAATAAAAATAAAAAATAAAATAAAATAATTGGATTTATTTATTGTTTCATTTTGTTTAAGAACTTATATTTTGTTTATGAGGAGATCAAATAGTGCACTGATGTCATTGTCATGAAGCAAATTAACTGTTTCACAAAAGGCACAGCTACACAATTAACATCTTATACAATAACCTGTTAAAAGACAAAGAAGGGGGTGAAAGACAAAGAAGGCATGAGAGAGATCGAGACGTGAGAGTGCAAAGTCTTTTTTTTTTGGTTTCGAGAATATATTAAACAGAGGCAGTGAGAAGGTAAGAGCAAAGCAAAGGAAAAGGAAAAAATTAGAGAGGAGAGAGAAATTCGTACTTTCGAGCCGTTTCGAGCCAAAGGCTTTTGAGCTACGGATCATTTTTCGATAGTTATATAGGATTGGTTTGGAAAGTGAGTTGACTTTTTAATTTTTTAATTTTTTAGCTATTTTAATTTGAGGTTAAAAAGTTTTATTTGGGATGGATTTTTTTTTTTTTTGACTTTTTTGACTTTTGTGAGAGAAAAAATACAATTATTATAAATTAGATGTGATGTTTTGTCTTATTAGGCTAAAAAATTTATTTTGTGACTATTTTAGTACAAAAAAGCCCCAAACCTAACTTCCCAAATGAGCCCATAGATAGAATAGGAAAAGGAGGCAAAATAAAAATAGGATCATTTACAAGTACTAATTTATGAATTTATATTCTATTTAATTAAATTTTTTTGAACTTTCAAGTCTTATTAAATTTTTAACAGTCAGAATTGCCCTATAAATAATAATTGTTCATCATTTATGATTATCTATAAAAAAATATAATGATTTGATATTTATTTTGATTTTCAAAATTTTAAAACATTAACATTCAAATTGAAAGAAAAAAAACTGATAATGTTCTGAGTTTTAAAATTGAAAAAAAACTGATAATATTCTAGGTTTTATTAGATAGTTAAATCAAACTAATAAGTAGAATGACAAAAACATTTAATTTCATATTTTTTTTTATCAGTTAGTAAAATAATTATTTAGAACATTATTATGTAAAATTGATAATGTTCTTAGTTTTAAAAATTGAAAATATTCTTAATTTTACAAAATAGGACTTATTGGTTTAAAAAATCTTAGATAAGATCTGAGCTACATAAGATTTGTAAATAAAACTTTTAAGTAATTAACTCATAAAAATAAAAAAGGGCAAACAAACACAGCACGCCCAGTGGGACTCGAACCCACAATCGCCTGATTAGAAGTCAGACGCCTTATCCATTAGGCCATGGGCGCTTGGTGTTGTGCGTTACTTTGACGAAATATTTTATATTGTTTGCCACTAAGTTGTTCGTTTGACTGCAATCGACGAGATCAGAAATAATGTAGCCCCACATACCTAATTATTTTATATTCTTCCCTAATTAAATACAGTACAAAACTTGTTATCAAAACATGGTCATAAAGTAAACTCTTGTTGGTGTCATATTAGAAAATTACATTTTGCACTCACAAATACATTTAAAATGATATGGTAAGGATGGTGGGTTTCATATTATTGTGAGTTGAATTGTAAAAAATTTATAAGGGTCTCAAATATTTTTCATAAAAATATATGTTATAATTGTTTAATAGGTAATTACACTATTATCTTTTAAGGTTTGAAGAAATTACAACAATCCCAACAATTTTAGTTTAATTATACCGTTCTCTCTTTTAATTGAGACTAAAGAAGTCGAAACTAATGCATATAGTGTGAAAATATAAAAATAAGTCAAATAAAATATACATTTTATTGTACAATTTTTTTTTTCTCTTATTGATATAACTAATGAGCCGACCCCATTTGACGAATTACTAATGAGAATTACTGATATGAAAAAGAGGTTTAAGTGTTTTATGAATTAAAATATTAAGAGACTAATGTAATTATGATAAATTTGTGAAACTTATTGTATTATTTCTCTAAATTTTAAAAGAAGTCAGTATAATTTACCATTGATTAAATTAGTCGTAATAATAACAGACTAAAGCTTCGTTTGGCATTGGCTGCGATAGCCAATTTTTTTGTGTTGGGATTTTTTTAACTTAATTTTTTTAGCCTCGTTTGGTTTTTGTTTTTTGGTTTTTTTGACTTTTGTGAAAGAAAAAGTGTAATGATTATGGTTTGAATATAACATTTTCTTTTATTGACTTATATGGCCTATTTTGTTTTTTTATACTTTTTTAGACTCAAAATATTTACCAAATGAGGACTAAGAAATGATATTAGAAAACAAAGAGCCATAATAATCTAGTTTCTTACCTCCCTACCATTCCTAATATTATATGTTGTTTATATATATAATATATAAAGTTAACAATACAGTTGGGTGTAAATAACAACTCATATCCAGTTGTATAACACTATTTTTTACCCAAATTATTCAAAGAAATTTTATTTATGACTATTTAAACAACATTTTATCTTCATATTAATAGAATAATAACTATATAAATCATCAACCAACTTATTCACTTTTGGAGGTTTTAGAACACATCGCTCAGCAATAATGTACAATCAAACATTTATTAATATTATCATGTAATTTTATCTGAATATTGTGCCCACATAATTTTATTATGTTAGGCTTTATAATTTTATTATATTAATCTTCATATATATATATATATATATATCAACATAAAATTATTTATTTTTATAAAAATAAATATGATAAAATTATATATTTATAATTATTAAATCAATTTAAATTTTTTTTTTTTAATGACTACTCTACACATATGTTGAATGATTTAAATTACTAAATTGAAACTTGTGATAAATTTCACTTGTCCAATAACACAGTCTTAAAAAACAAGGGGGGGTGGTTGGTGTATTTCAATGGGGGCCAATGAATAGAAGCCAGGCGAGCAATTTTAAAGGACTACCCCATAATCTATTTTTCATTAGCAAAAGGCTTTTTTCAAGGGGAATTGTCAGACTTGTGTTTAGCTTCAGATCCAAGTCACAAAGCATACCTATTTTGATCAACTGTGAAAAGAGTACTTTATACAAGTCTACGACTTGGGCCTAGCCTGGCCTCATCTACAGTATGGAGCGTGGTCTTATACGCAGTGGGCCAATAAATATGATCATGCTTGGTTATAGGCAATTCCTAACTGAGCTCCGAATAACAAATGTTGGGAATTTGAATTGAATTTACTAGCTACCTTGCATCCAACTATCTCAATTCTCGACACAAAAGATGAAATGTGGTCGTGTAGTTACGTTAAGCACTTACCTGTATTCGTTATTGGTTAGTTTTGTCTCCAGTTTACTATGTAATTGAACTTGATTAATTAAGACTTGTGCACACACCATAAACTCCATTTTGATACTTTAATTTATTAATTTTAAGTTAAATGATTTGATATCTCTTACAACATTCAAATTCCCAGGGCTTCGTTGCACATATTGGGTGTCATTCTTTCAAATTCCAAACTCATGTTTGGTTTGTCCCTCATGTTTTTAGAGAAAATTTTTTAAAAGCATGTTTGATTGAAAATTAAAAAAAATAAAAAATAAAATCACTTTTCTCTCTACTGCACATTAATATTTTTAAAATATACAATTAAATAAATTTTAAAATTTTTATTTTAAAATAATATCTCAAAACACATACAAATTTATCTGGTTGGTATCTGGTTAGTAAGTACTGGAAGAAGGGTTGGTTGAAAAAGGGTTTTACCTTTGTCTGTATGGATCAACCAACAAGTAAAAGAATTTATTATTTTATGATGAAATATGGATGATGGAAGTGAGTAGTACAAGGGCTAGAAGCTGTTCTGTTCTGTCTAATTAAGTGGTGTAGCGGCAGCCAATCAATGATCTTTCATTTTAGTGAAACTGCACTCTCAAATCAAAACTCTTTTTACTGCTTCGTTCACTCTCTCTCTCTCTCTCTCTCTCAACGTTTCATCAAAGCTGCATTTATACTCATAGCTTGCTTTTAAGTTCAGTGCACATTGGATACAACATTACTACATATTTATAATTATTTATTCAATATTTATTTATAATTAATAATAAATAATTTAAATTTATTTCATTTTTGAACTTTACATTTCATCAATTTAATTTTTATCACATATACTCATTTTGAATAAATTTTAAGACCCTAATTTTGATATACTAGACTCTTCCTTTCTGATATCTAACTAATTCCAAGGCATCTATCTTCTTTGTTCTTTACAACGAAAACAATTTATATTCTTTGTTCTTTACAACAAAAACAATTTATATTATTTAACATTGGGAGAAGGGACTTGAACACTTGAGTCTTGACCTCAGCTTTATATTATTGAGAGTGGATATTTTAAAATGTAATTACAAATCAGTGTAAATTTTTATGAATATTAATAATTAAATTTATAATTTTTTTCATGAATTTGTATTTTTTTTTTCTATCTTCCACTAGAGTGTAATTCTCCCTTTATAATTTTACTATAATAAATTAAGGTTTTTATGAGGAAACATTTAGGAATAAAATTATTTTTTAGCAACGAAATATTTTTATTGTAAAAAATGTTATTATTGTATTTTAATGATGAAATTAGATATTTTGTGATAGATTACTATTTTTGGGATCAAATTTTGTTTGTTCAAAAATATAAATCATTTGAGAACCAAATTATTTTATCAGCAACATTGTTAAAATTTTGTCGCTAAAAGTTTATTTAACAGCTATTATAGTGACGACAAAAATTGATCCCTAAATATTTTTTATAACAAAATTTTCACTTTTAAATAAAAAATTTGATCCCCAAAACTCTTATTTATCTATTGTGCTATTTAGCTTTCTCTACCAAGAGACATTGACATGGCTAATTATTTGACAGTCTTAATTTATGTAATGCTAGGAAGTAATCACAAAATAAAAAATTTTAGGGATAAAACATGATAACTCATATTGTTAGGTATGTATTGAGATTTGTTTTGTAGATAATGAAATGTGATAGTACAAGAATATTTATAATTTTTTTTATTGGGATGAGGCACTGCTATTTTTATTTTTGAGTGTCAGTGAAGCCACCCAACCTTGATATTCATTTATTTATTTACTGTTGGATTGCTTGAATGCTTGCACGAGTGTGAAAAAGGGTCGTTGCGTCGGTGGTAAATGGAGATTTGAGAAGCAAGAGACAGACAATCTGAAAAGAAGCGAGTCTGCCAGTGGCTATTGGTTTGTTCTATTCCGGTAAACAAGTACAAGATTCAGTCTCTGGTTGTGGTGGTGAAGAATATCATGTTCAAATTAAAGACAGCCTGTGACGACGAGGACTGGGACCATTTTCATGGGTTTCTATCCTCTATTGTCCACTGTTTTAGGGGCTCTTTGCTGCATGTTATATCAGGTTTTTATTTTTTATTTTAACTTTGTGTCAAAATTGATTGGTACAACTTCTTATTATAATTTATCGGACATAAATAACTTAAGAAAAAATTAGTGAAATATCCCTCTCCACTCTTGTGTAGTAGGAGAGGTCTAAGATATTTTTTTTTTTATTAGTTAAGGTTTTTCAATATTTTTACAGAGAAAATTTGACTCAGAGAAATTTTGGCCCCGACTTAAAGAAATTTCAAAATTTCTCTAGTATGATCACAGAGAAATTTGAAATTTCTCTTAATCAGTGTGAAATTTTTCTGAGTCGGGCAAAATTTCTTTAAGTCGAATTTTCTTTATAAAAATGTTAAGAGATCTTAACTACTATGAAATTATTGTATATCATTTATCTTATAAAATCTTAATATCAAGAATCCTAAAAAAAATTCTCCATAACTTAATAAGTTAAAAAAAGTTAATAATCTAAAAAATAGGATATATGTGTTTTGATATGTATGTTCTAATTACCAAGTTTTAGGCCAAGTTTGGGAAGACTAAATAAGTGTACTTTTTGTCTTTTTGGACTAAAAAATTGAGGTTGAAAATATGGATGTTTGGGTTAACTTTTTGACTTTTTATGGAAAAATGTGTAATAAAAAATTGTAAAAATTAGTTTGTAGAGTAAAATTTGAATGGGGAGTTGTGCAGCCGTAATTGTTGACTTTTGGTGAATAGTGTTAACTTTTTAACTTTTTGAGTAACTTTTTGGCTTTTTGGATTATTTGGGGTATCCCAAACTTAGCCTTAATTTACAATAGGGTAATGTTAGAGATAAAAAAAAATTTTACCAAATAAATGATTAAATGTCTCACATGAATGTAGGATCTACTTCTATGTGAGAAATTTGATCATTTATTTAATAGAAAATTTAAAATTTATAACATTTTCCTTTACAATATATTACACCAAACAAGTTCTTAATGTACTTTCACTCCCATGGTGTGGTGGAATATCCACTCGTGTAATTTATTGTCAAAAAAAAAAAAAAACTCTAGTTATATGATCCTACATTTTTAATTAGAATAAAAGATTTAGTGCTGATTTGAGGATGAGTTATTTAATGTGATTTGAGGATGAGTTATAATGGAATTGGCTTCTCCCGAAGTCCAGACGAGTCCATTTGATCCGGTTGCAACGTGGTCTTATCATTAATTCTTTGTGATCATCTTGGAATGAATGTTAAAGTCTATTATTCAATTATGATTAAAAATGTACAGTTGAAAACTACTGGCGGTGCCGTGCAGTGCCTATAAAGGACTCATTAATGTTTTCTACAATGAAGAAACCCGCAAGCCTCAATTCTTACCACCTGTTGGAGACTTCACATTACAAAGGTCACTTACAAAAGAGCTATTCAGGGTTTTTTATTTTTATTTTTTTTATAACATTTTAAAAAAAATTAAGACTAATGCTTGGGGCTTATACAAATCCAGGCTCCAATGTCTGGAACTTTATTTTATTTTCTATTTGTTGGACTGTGTTGGTTTGGTTATTGTTGTTTTTTTTTTTTTTTTTTTTTTTTGAAGGGTGATTATATGTAGGGATGTGTCAAAAAATTAGACATTTTGCACCAATTCAACCTGTATGGTTTAATAATCTGAGTGAGTTGGGTTGGACTGATTGGGTGATCAATTAAGCTGCTGGTTAAAATTTGTTAATTTCATATAGCATTTTTTTCTACATACACAATACCAAAACCATTTTAATTTCCTCCGAGTCTTCCTGATTTGAAATAAAAATATAGTAAGGGCTCGTACAAAATTATATGAAATTAACAAATTTTAACTAGCAATATAACTGATCAGTCAATTTTATCACCTAACCAGTCCAACCCAACTCATTCATCCTATCAAACCACATAGATTGAGTTGGTGCGGAATGTCTTGTTTTTTAACATACCCTTACACATAACATAACCATCATTCAAAAAAAAAAAAAATTCAAGGCATTTGTGCTTCAATTTGTCAAGGCCCCTAGCACTGCTCAAAAGTTAATTATTGACTTATTTAGATTATATCATCTTCTATTTTTCTGTACGTCTTTTCGTAACAAATAAAAAAATCAATTTTTAAATCATATTCAAAATAATCCTTAATAATCATGCAATAATAAGCCGCAAACTTATACTAGTAATTTGAACTTTCACCCTTGACACTAACACCAGATACGATTCACACAAATCTAAAAAATTTGTCCTACTAATTATATTTAGAGATTGTTTGGGGTGTCCTAAATAAGTGCACTTTTTATCTTTTTAGACTAAAAAATTGAGGAAGAAAATATAGATGTTTGGGTTAACTTTTTGACTTTTTATGAAAAAATGTGTAATAAAAAATTATAAAAATTAGTTTGTAGGAGAAAATTAGGATTGGGAGTTGTGCAGCCGTAATTGTTGACTTTTGGTGAATAGTGTTAACTTTTTAACTTTTGGAGTAACTTTTTGACTTTTTAGATTTTTCTAGACATGCCAAACTTGGCCTTACTGTCGAACGAATGACTAACTCCCAAAAAAAATGAACCTGATGGAACCTTGCTCAACCCCCCTCCCTCCCTCCCGTGCCCGCGACTACACCTCTAGAGGCTTCGTTTGAAAAGTTATTTTGATTTTTTTGACTATTTTAAGTTAAAAAATTTGTTTTGGTTAACTTTTTTTATTTTGTAAAAAAAATAAAATAAGTATAATTTAAATATGATATTTTATTTTATTTTATATTTTTATGATTAATTTAACCAAGAAGCCTACGGGTCACCAAGTCCTTGTAAATATTCACCAAGGTTTGGATGTTGAAATGAACTAATCAAGATTCCCTCCTTATCTTTTCTCTTTGCATTTCTTACGTACAGGATTATTGAGCCTACTTTTAGGCCTAATTTTAATAATCTGAACAGTTCATATTTTAAGATATGTTCAGCATATTATACCTGTAAAAAATAAAGTTGATCGGATATCAGAAAGTATGTGTTCGGAAAACTGTTTATTAAATTCTTTAAAAAAATAGTTTTTAGTTTGAGTTTTCCGAACACATGCTTTCTGATATCCGATCAACTTGATTTTTTTCAGATATGATATATTGAACAAATTTTAAAATATAAACGGTTCGAATTATCAAAATTGGGCTTAAAAATGGGCTCAATGACTTTGCAAGGAAGAAATATAAGGAAGAAATATAAGAAGGAGATCGTGATTCAACGAACACCCCTGGTGTCAGACTGTCAGTGTGTGTCAGTAAGTAATCTATGAAAACAATCTGTACTCATGTGAGTTAAACACTAAAAACTCTGTGGACTTGTTAGAGTGGTGTTTTGAGAAGTGGGTAAGATGTTGATTTTTGATTTTTTTAACAAAAAAATTAATTTTTTAGATAGTGATTTGAGTAAAAAAATTAATTTTTTTTACTAAAAAAATCAAAAACTAACTTTTTGTTAGCTTGCCGAAACAAGCCATAATTGATGCCAAAGACAAATTATGGTGAAACCTCTCATTTACTCAAGTTCAATCTTGTACAGTTGAGCTAAGGGATTGTTTGGAAGATGAGAATATAGTTGAAAAGTTAAAAAATTAATTTTTATCTTTATTTTTTTTTTGTATGTCTTTTTATAAAAAAAATAAAAAATTAATTAAAATAGTCAATTTCCAAACGAACTCTAAATTTCTTATTAAATTATAAGATAAATGTGTAAAAAAAATATTTTCAAATATATGAAAAATATAATAAAGTATAAATATTGTCATTTTGTATTATTTTTTAACGACCATAATCAGACCTTATAAAGGATTAATTTCACTTTTACCTCTCAATTATCTTCATTTTTTCCTTATTTCATCCCTAAATAATTAATTTCATCAATTTAGTCATTTACATAATATTTTTTTCTTATATAAATAGAAAAGATAGTATTATCATATCTTTTATAATTAAATTTATATTATCTCATTGATTATTCTTATATTTGCACACTATTTATATTAATTATTTTTATTTTAAACTTAAGCCTCGTTTGTTAATTATATATTTTGGTGAAAATATTATTGTAAGTTGTTATATCATTCTTTTCTTTTTTATATATATCCTTTTATAAAAAAATTAAAAAATTATTAAAATAACTTATTTCCAAACGTGACCTTATTAAAAGGAAAATTTATACAATTATATCAAATTTATGTAAAGTTTTTAAAATCTAATGATATTAGATGATTATGATTTCAACAATGCTAGGTAACTTAAAATTTTGTGATTCAAATGGCTCAAATTACTTAAAACGACATCGTTTTAACAGATTTAAACTATTTGAATCACAAAATTTTGAACTACCAAATATTTTCCTTAGCATTTACCTCGGAATATATTATTAGTAGGTCCCTGATCGACCTTGAGAAGCGTGCCGAGGGAACAATGAGGACGCACCGAAGAGTAAGTAGCAAAGAACCCCACTTCTGAATTTGGGCGGTTGTAGTTCTGACACATGTCATGTGACTGTGGGGGCTTCCTTTGGAGTTTTTTATGCATCAATTTTGTGTTAAAAAGCAAATAATGACTTTACAACCCAAACAATCCCCAACTTTTATGAGGGGGAGATAAGATACATGGTTCATGCACCTTTACCCGATTATTAATCCCTTTAATCCGTGCCCTCCAAATTGTGGACCCAAATCTAAATTTAATGATCACAATCTCAACCGTCAAACTCATCAATGGTATTAGATCCGACTGTTGATGTTCTTTCTTGGTCAAGTCTTTCAAACTTACCAGCAACTGCACTCACTCTTTTTTGTGAAAAGTTAAATGATAAAAACAGGAAAGAAAAGGTGTCAGATTATTGTGAATATTTATTTTTTTATTTAAAAAATATTATGCACTAAAAAAATATATATTTAAAGTGCTTAAAATTAGTGCTCATTTGGCTAATAATTTGAGACTAAAAAAAATACAAAAAGACAAAATAAGTCATATAAGTCAATAAGATAAAATATCATTTTTTGTCCATAATCAGTACACTTTTTCTATCACAAAAGTAAAAAAAGTTTCAAAACAAAAACTAAATGAGACTAAAAAAGTCAGGTTAAAAATGTCCCAAGCTAAAAAAGTTGGCTATATTTGGGGTTGATTGGTTTTTGAGTTGGGCTAAAAAATCACAAAAAGACAAAAAAAAGTCAAAAAATACAAAAAGCCAAAAATCACAAAAGGACAAAAAAAATCCACCATTCCAAAGTTAAAAAATTCAAAAAGCCAATCAAGAATACCAAACGAACAAAAAAGTCTCAGGTTAAAAAAGTCAAAAAATTAACTAAAAAAGTTATTGTCAAACGAAAGCTTAGCCAATGCCAAACGATACTTTAAAATATAATATCAATTTTAATTAAATGTAACGTGAAATAATTAGAATAATATGATTTATTCATTTCGAATTCTGTACATTTTCTAAATAATTTTTGGAGAAGGATCCGACTGTGCAGTCTTGCCTCGTGGACTTGTTACGAGTCTTGCTTTTATTATCTAGAAAGAATTATTTAATAGTGAGACAGAGAAAAAAATTATAGAAATATAATTGGTGGAACTCATTTTATGATGGAATGAGACTCAAATTTTGTGGGGGTTGCAAAGCCCTCCATGTTAGTGTAGTTTTCTTTTTTTCGGTCTCACTGTTGAGTTATTCCTCCTATGATTTATTTTTAAGATTATGTGCATATATTATGTATAAAAAAATAATTAATTTAATAATTATAAATACATCATTTCATCATATTAAATTTATATGTAAAAAAAATAGACAATAAATATGTGTTTAAAAATAAATGATTTTTTTCTAGACAAATCTGATAAGTCATGTAATTATTATTATTAGATCAATTAATTTTTTTATGCATAATTTACGTAAAATAATAGAACCTACTGGCCGGACTGCACAGTTGTAAACTGGAGAGAAGATTTTCTCTAGTTATATACAATACAGAGAGGGGTGGGGGGTAGCCCAGCATAGTGATGGTATGGATCATGGATCAAAGAGTAATGTTAGGAATTATGAAAAATATATTATGAAAATAATCAGGAAAAATTCTCCACCTTTATATTACACACACAATAAAATACCACACACTAATCAAAAGATGAAAAATCTTTATAATACGTTTCATAATATTTTTTTATGATACCTAACATTCTTCTGGATCAAATATCATGAATTCTCCATTGAGGAGTTGAAACAACTTTGCAACTGTAATTGTCAAAGAGTGAAAGAATAAATAGTTGGTATTGAGATGATATACTATGATGCTTTTTGTTTTGGCCATTTCTTTTATCGATGTGTTATAATATATTACATTTGATATCATCAATTAAAAAACAATTTACTGATAAAAAAAAGAAAAAAAAAAAGAAAAAAGAGGGGGAAACAATAAATATATAATAAAATATTTATTTATTTATTTATTTTGGTTGAAAAGAAAATGTACAAAGAATTTAGCACAGTACAGAAAATTATATAATATTGGTCACAACTTGTTATATAATATAGTCTTCCACTGACATATTCCTATACAGGTTTGTTTGTGATAAAACCCTAACTCTTCAATCCCTCTTCTCTTTGGCTTCCCCATCCTTCCTCTGTTCCCCATTTCTTCAACTCTCTCTCTCTCTCTCTCAAAAGAGTGAGAATTCATGGATGTTGAACTGATGATGATGCAGCTGGAAACTCTCCCTGAACTCTATGGTCCTTACAGCAGCAACACTTCTCAATCGCCTGAACTCGAATTATCCGGCGGAAGCCCCACCGCCACCAGCAGTGAAACCACCACCACAAAACCACCCCTCTTCCAAAACCCATCTCTAAACTCTCCATTCTTAACCAACCCAGTTGAAGAGTCAAGTCCTCCAAGATTCAGAATCACTCAAAGAAACTCAAACTCCATGGAAGCGATGAGAGAGATGATATTTCGGATGGCAGTGATGCAGCCAATTCAGATAGACCCGGAAGCAGTGAAGCCACCGAAGAGGAGGAACGTGAAGATATCGAAGGATCCGCAGAGCGTGGCGGCGAGGCACCGGAGGGAGAGGATAAGCGAGAGGATAAGGATACTGCAGAGATTGGTTCCGGGAGGGGCTAAAATGGACACGGCTTCGATGTTGGATGAAGCTATTCATTATGTGAAGTTCTTGAAGAAGCAAGTGCAGTGTTTGGAACAAGCTGGCGGGGTTAATAATAACTGTAACAATTACAATAACAGTGTGAGTGTTGGGTTCCAGACAAGGCCAATGCTGCCAAATGTGAATTATTTGAAAGCTTGCCACCTCTCTCCTTCTTCTCATATGTTTTAAGCTCACAGAGAGAGAGAGAGAGAGAGAGAGAGAGAGAGAGGAGGGGGACCGGGGGAGGTAATGTTTTTTTGTAAATGGGCTATGCAGTCTTGATGATTACGCAGCTTTGTAAAGGAAGGGTTTTTTTTTAGGGTCATGCTAGGTTTCATGAAAATTTTTATGAAAATCATCATGAAAATTCATCTGTACCGTTGGATCATGAGATCATATCTGATCTAACGGTACAGACAGTTTTCATGGTAGTTTTCCTTAAACCTAGCATTTCCCTTTTTTTTTATCTGTTATATTTTGATGTCCAATTGATTTGTTTTAGTCCCCTCTCTCTAGCAAAATTTTGTTTTTTTCCCTCTTATAGCTGAAACATTGAAACATACACCAAGAATTTTGTTGAAATAGTAATTTTTTCGACACTTGGTAAGAACATCATATAATGGTTATTTTATTTTATTTTTGTCAAAAGATAAGATATGAAAACAGAGCTGCTGGAGAGCTCTAATTAGAGCACCAGCCGTACAGCTCTAATGAGCTGTCATGAATTAAAAAAAAAAAAAACAGTGTAGTAAAAGACAAAAAAAGAGAGAGAAGAGAACAAATTAGAGCTCTTTTAGAGCTTCTTTTTTAGAGGTATGGATCATTTTTCGATATGAAAATAAAGAAAAGTTTCAAATTTATTAGTAAATATGAGAAATGGGAAAGGAGAAGAGGAGACATTGAAAATAAAATAAGTATGATTAAATCATTTATTTTATTTCTTTGTTATTGAAAAATATTATTCCTGGCATTATTGTTTAGCATTATTATTTCTAGCATGATTAAATCATTTATTTTATTTCTTTGTTATTGTAAATGTTTCAAACTTAGAAGGGAAGCTCTATATCAACTCTAAAATTTTGTCAAAATTTTGATGCATCAATTGATGTTTTCTCAGTTACTAAATTGTAAATCGAGTTTCTTAAAATCAGGTAGAAAGAGTTGATATATTTCTATTAGCCTCATATTACCTTTGCATATTTCTATTAGCAATACTAAAAACTCAGAGAAAAATACCAATGGCTTACATTTATTGTAAGGGTGATCCATATTTCACTGACCTTATGTTTACATCACATACACAATTTCGGAGTAAGATTTGGAATAAATTTTCATGATTCATTAGCATTTTTATATTTCTATCTTTTATAATGTGGATTAATTATTTACTATTTTTAAATTTGTTTTGAAAAACTTCTGGTCTTGCTTTTTATTCATTTGGTTGTTTCCAGCTTATTCAACCTTTTAATACAAGTTCATATGAAAATTTATTTGAGATGTGATTTTATAGGATAATTATTCTATAAGCCCAAAATTCGAACACAAAATTAAACTCAACTAATTTATTTGTAATGAGACCTGCACATTTGGTAAGATCCACTTCAAATAACAGCATTGAATCCGATTTTATGTTTAGATTCTCTACACTAAATTTTTTTGCTCTACAATAATACTGTATTTACGTGGTGCTACCATCCAGCATTTTCTATCTTCTAATTATTCCTTCCTTTCACGTTTCTCCTGTTTCGAAGAATCACTACGTGGCATGGATAGCAATTTCAATTTGGAATAAAGTTGAATACAATTAGACAAAAAAATGTTTTAATAACTGTTAAGCACTCAACATTCTCGCGTATGTTAGAGAGTTTAAGTTAATTGTTCAAATTCGCTAAATACACAGAGGGGGAGATTTCTCTCCGACCCTTTAAAAGAACTAAATCGTCCAATCAAGTCTATAGAGTCACTCCAGATTCTAATTTGAAAATTCGATTCGTTGATATTTAGGTGTTTGTGTGAGAATCATCTATAAAAAAATAGTAATCTAATAATTGCAATAATATGATTTTATCATTTTTTTTATCTAAAAAAATAGATTGTTTATTTTCAAAATCACTTGTTTATTTTTTTAAATACCATATGATAAAATCATGTAATTACGATTATTTAATCAATTAATTATTTTATTAAAATCTATACACACAAATATGGTAAATAAATGTTAATGACAAATATATATATAGCTCACCAACTGGAGGTATTATTTTTATTATTTTATTATTATTATTATTTTTTTTTGATCGACAAAGAAAACTTTATTGATGAAACACGTACAAGGTACAATGGAAACATCAGTAAAGAGGAGCTAAGAGCTAGATGAAGCTCAAACCTCTAGTTGATGAGAAACCAACAAAGGGAGAATGAGAATTGAACCCTAGATTACATCTTTATTACTAGAGCGGCAACAGCATATGCATTTTTAAATCAAAATTTATATTTTACAAATTTAAAAACATTAGTAAACACAGGCCCACTAGTACATATATATAGAGAGATGCATGCATATAGACTTGCTAGCAAAAAAATTATAATATAGATTCCATTTAAAGTGTAAAAAAAATGGTATTCTGGCCAATTTTTTTATATCATCTTTTTTTATCACAATGATATGACAGTATCATTTATATAATTGAAGATATTTTAATGGACTATTTATTATGAAGTGATAGGCTCAAAATTGAGCCAAATAATAATGATAGATTCTACTCTCCCGGGGACTAGTCATTAGGGTGACAGCATATATGATTGGTAAAATGAAAGGTTTCGGTGAATCGTACTCAGTGTTAGGAGTGTAGGCTTGAATCTTCGCCTGTGTGAGAATCCGTGACTTACTGCTATATGGTTGAATGACCTTATTATGTAGCAACCACTTAAGAGTGACCTCTGGAGCCTCAACTCCTTATAGGGTCTAGCCCTAGAAGTTACTCCTCTAATTAGGCCTTTTACTCTAATTCAAAAGTTAGATATATTTTTTAAATGGAATGATATGATAGTTTATTAGAATATTTAAAACAAATCTCTCCTTTTTTATCATGCTTTCTCTAATTATCTTTTTTGGAGAATTCTATTATATACACCTTCTTACCGTATACACTATTAATTATGTCATTTTCTTTTTAGTTATGATCAATTTTTTTCTTTAGTTATGATATTATTTTGAGATATTTAGTTATGAATTTTTTTTTAAAAAAAAAGTTATAACTCAATAAATATGAAATTATGTCATTTTTTCTATAATTATTAGGTGCATTTAGTACACATTTTTTTTTTAAATGTGGATGATAGTCTTTCCCATCTTTTTTACACTGTTTTATTCATACATTATGTGACTATTTTCCCCATCACCTTCCCTAAAATTTCGTAAGCATTTGGTCAAATTTTGTGAATTGTGTTGCAGGGAGGGAAGAACCAACAAACCAATTATTTGGGAATCAGATTTTTTTCTCTAAAAAGTCAAAAAAAAAATAAAATAATTAGAGCACAGAGCCGGGTTACCTCTACTCCACATGGTAAGGCATTTGTTTGGGGGGACTGGGCTTGTTTCAACATTCAAATTCTAATATTGACCAGCCCAAAAATTAAAATAATAAAAAAATTCCAGCCATTCTGAAAGTTGAAAAAGCTCCAAGTCATCAATGACTAGCCTAAGAGCAAGTTGTCAAGATAATCAGCTAGTCCCCTCCCCTCCCTCTCTCTCTCCCTTCTCACCTAGTTACGACTTCGTTTTAGAACAGATTATATTAATAATTTTTTAATTTTTAATTTTTTTTTATTAAAAAACATGTAAAAAAATAAAAAGAATGATATGACAATTTATAATATTTTTTGATTTTTTCACTAAAATATCTAAAACCTATTTTGGCAATTAAAAAAAAAGTCAATTTATTGACTTATTTAGATCGTATCACCTCTTTACTCTCTTTTTTTTTTGATATGTTTTTTCAACCAAAAATAAATAAATAAGTAAATAAACTTTTTTTTTCTACTTTTCAAAATAGGCCTTAGTCCCCAAACTCAAGCTACTCTTTGACTTTTTAACAAGCAACAAATTCACATTGAAAAGTAATAGGACACAAAATTAACTCAGAAAAATGTCTAAACAATATATTCAATGGTTGAGATTAATTTCATATCTAAATTTCACTATAAAAAATAGATCTCAGTCACACACTAATTTTCTACACATTTTGTCCGGTGTTATTGTTGGGATCTCTTGGTGTTTTGTGTGTGAATATTTGGGATGAAAGAATTGATCTCACACAACCAATTGGCAGCGTGCTCAAATTTTAAGAGGTGAATTAATGATTAAATTTTTTATTATTACTCACTCTTTTATGAAACACAATTACGTAAACTAAAAAAATAGGATTTTCTGTACCTGTTTAATAGTTTGCGGTGCTCTTTTTTTTTTCTTTTTTTCTTTTTTCTTCCTGTCATTGTCATCTCTGAAATTGTCAATTCCAAATATTGAACTTGTTAGGACAAAAATAGAGAAAGTGAAAGCTACGTTACAAAAGCAGGTAACATTCAGTTTTGGCTGGATGGTTGGTTTCTATACTTTAGTTTGGATAAAATGATGATGATGAGTTCAGTGAAAATGATTTAATTTCCCCTCTCGTGTTGGGTGTAGTTAATAATGAATGAAAATGAACATGCTAGAATGTTGAAAATTTAATAGGATTGTTCTTTTAGATAGGAGCACAATGTAATTAAGCCATCTGAAATCTGAGTTAGTGAAATGTGGAATATGAGTATAGACATGCATAGACTTCAAAGGATCCAAGTCAGTCCCTTATAACTTAGCTGTACTCTGTTAGCTAGTTTCAGACATGTTTGGGCTCCATTAAAACAAAATAATCAAAACAATGTGAAGTCAAGACTGCTTCTTCTTTTCCTTTTTTTTCTTCTTCAAAACAATAATATATATATATATATATATGTACATTGTGAGAGAAAAGGGTGGGGGTGGGGGGGAAGGTGGGTAGGTTGCACCCCAACGCAGGATCTAATGACAAGAGTGTTCATGTTTGAAGGATCATGCCTCACTAAAAGCCAATCTAAAATTATCTCATTCAATCAAATCCAAAGTGAATTAATGGATATATATAACTAAAGGAGGAAAAAAAAATGGTCGAACATATATATATATAACTAAACGACCCATGTGAGAGATCTACCAAGGCCCCAACATTCCCATATACTGGCTTTGATTATTAGAATTGTAATTGAGAACTGTAATTTCCCATATACTGGCTTTGATTATTAGAATTGTAATTGAGAACTGTAATTAGAAATGTAATTGAGAAAGTTTAAGAGAAAGTTGTAATTGTAAGGAGTTATATAAGGTCATCTATACTATAATATCAAATTGGTGAAATTGTGTTAGCAGATATTTTAATATTATAATGTGTTATTGGTTTGATTTGTTTTCTTTTCTTCCAAGTTAATCATTTTCTTGGTGACCAAGAATCTTTCAAGCAACTTCCTATACTTTTCCTCCAAGAATCCTCAAAGTCAAATCTTCTTCTCCAAGTCTTTCAAGTCTTGCCCACCAAGTCAAGTCTTCGTCTCCTCAAAGAATCTTGTCCACTAAGTTTCCTCTTCTCCAAGACACTTGCCCACCAAGTTTCCTCTCCTATAAATTGAGCATTTCACCTCTCTTATTGGTAGCTCAAGTTTCTTATTTGTGAGATTATCAAACAAATAAAAAGGGTGTATGTGTAAAGTTTTGGGTTCAACCAATTGTGCAGTATTAGTTAACCATACGATTTATTAGGCTGCTGTATTCTGTGGGGGACAAGTCAAGGTTTTTTTTGCTGCACCGGTGTGAGGGTTTGCCTAACCGTAGAGGGCTTGAATCTCCTTAAAGAGAGCAAATTTCTCGCGCCTCAACCCCTGCAATAGTTATTGTAATTTTTATTATTTGTATTTTCTGGTGTTTTATTTGTAATTATCACCAACAAGTTGTATGACACTATTTTTTATTTTCTAAAATGTTTATTTGTTTCATAAGTGCAGTTATGACATACAATTTCAATGTAGATTTCACAATCACTAGTTTGAGAATTATGAGTGAGAATAAATATGAGTTTTTTGTAATAGAATAAATATGAGTTTTAATATTGGCCCATATATATTGTATTGGTCAATACATATGAAGAGATTTTATTGTTAACATATTATTTTGATGCTGTTATCTAAAGTTATGAACAGAAATAAATAAAGTAGGCGGAGAAAATATAGATGGTCAAATAGAGACCCATGTGGGAGATCCCACTAAGGCTCCAACATACCCATATAGAGGCTTTGATTATTAGATCTATACAATATATCAATAATCATCTAGAAGAAGAATTTAGGACACAGACCTCTCTCATATCCACCTCCCCCTTCTAAATGCGTTGTATTTTGTCTCTGACACAATTCTATCGTTTTATCTTCAATCTATTTAATTATGTCCTCACTCCTCACTCCTCACTCCTCCTCCTGATAAGATTAAGTTCTCTCATGTATTCTGTGACAGACAGAACAAGAGTATATACTAGTTTACATATGCATTTCTAATTGTAGCTTCCCTTTCCTTCTTTCATGAATCATATTATATATAATTCATGTCAAGCAATTACTGCTCCATCTGTGAACTGCCAACCAACCTGAAAAATGGAGAAAAAAATGCTCAAGACTTATTGCAGTGGTAAAATGGTTGAATGATTTAATTCTTTTTTTATTTTTATAAATTTTTTTTTCTTCTTCTAGTAAAGAGAAAGTAACAGAATTATCATGATGTAAGCATAATGTATGAGTGTGCCAAAGAGTTATATTAAAAAATAGGACTGTAAGATTGAAATGGAAGAATTACTGTAACAAATCTAGATTTAGGAACATATCAGTTCAGTGTAGATTTATAAAAATATTTTTAAATTAGTGATAAACTTTACATATATTAAAATATGAAGTCATAAGTTTTTTCATTAATTAGTAATTAATTTTTAAAAGTACCATAGAATTGTTATTATCCCTTAAGATTTTAGTGGCAAAAATTTAGAGATAGTTATTTTTTAGGGATAAAAAATTTTAGTTGCCAAAAATGTTATATTTTTAGCGACGAAATTAGATATTTAGTGATAAATTACTAATCTTTTTGGGACAAAAAATTGTCTAAAAAAAAAAAAATGTAGCACCAAATTAGTTTATACTTAAAAGTGTATTTATCTGTGATATTTTCAAAATTTTATTCCTAATTTTTTTTGACTTTTTCGGGAGACCTTTCACGATTATCTTCATGACGACATGAATTGGTCCTTAAATATTTTTTACAATAAAATTTTTATTTTTAGAAACAAAAAACTAATATTTAAAATTCTTATATATTGTAGTGAATGTTGATTAAACAATATCATATATATATATATATGCATTTGAATAGATTGGATATTTTTTAATACTATATGTTATAAATATAGTATATAAAAAAGGGTGGTTGTTGGTTGGATTGGATGTTGGAAGTAGTACCTCGTGGCTTGGGGCAGGTTGTGGATGCATCATGCATGATTGATATATCTTCAAAATATTTCCACCCTTTGTCCCTTTTGCAAGGTGGGATGTATTCGGATTGTGAAATTTTATTTTTACGAAAAAGTTATACAAAAAATAAAATAACAATTATATGAAAAAGTTATTTTTATAAATAAAAAGACGTTTTATGGGTATTTTATTTCAAAGTGAAAGAGTCAATATTAATTATATCATATTTTACAAAAATTCTATATGAATTTTTTATTTAGATACCATCACTAATGCGATGTAAGCACCAAGAAAAATACACTACAACAAGCCTATTTGTTTAGACCAAGTATAACATGAGATAAAAACTCATGCTCTTCTTATGAACTCTTTTTTTAATCGATTTTTTTAAACAATGAAATATCACATGCACTACTTAAAAACAAGTTCACATATTTTGATCAAATACACTTGTTGGAATATGATCAAATTGGGTCAAAAGAGAGAGTGGACCTATCTTTATATATTGGGCTAATTCCCGTTAGCTAAAATTTCCAGGCCAAGTTTGTCGATAATAGGCTCAATATTGGGCTTAAAATTGATCCAAGGCCGGTCCAACAAACTTATTTGGGCTGGATTTGGGCAAAGTTGTCAACCCACCCGACTAAATTCGCGTACTTTGATTAACATCTCACTTTTGAACGCTCGTATTAAATTATGAAGAAAAATAAATAAATAAAATGAATCCATTATTCATTATATGAGATCGCCATGTTTGATTCACAAGACTAATAGTGAAAATATTAATAATCCTATCAAATTAGTGGGATATTCACTATTCAATTGGATTAGTAGAATAAATTATCCCCTTATCTATTGTTTGATTTGTATTGGATAAGAAAATATATAAATATAGGATTACAATTATATTTATCTTCTTTTCCAATCTTACCCTCTATCAGTATTTCTTCACAATCTTTACTTTATCAAAATTTATTTATAAATGTGGTTTTGAAAAAAATTATAAATAAATAAATAAAAGCAAAATAAAAATACAAAATACAAAGGTCATGTTTGGTTTGTTTTTAAATTTTTTTTTTAAATATAAATTAATTTGATAAAATAAATATCAAAAAATGTTTTAAATTTTTAAAAATTATTTTTAGCCTTCTAAAATATAAAATTATATAAAGATATTAAGTGTTTTAATTTTTAGTCAAGGGTAAAAGAGTCTTTTTATTTTATTTTCTAGCTCATGATATATAATCTCACCCCTATCCCATTACTAATAATCCTACAAATTTGTAGGATTAATTATCCATTGGATTAATAAACTTGAAACAAAATTTCAAAACAAACATCCTGTTTGGTAGAGCTGTGGGAAAGTGCTTATAGCTTATGCCTCAACAACTTATAGCTTATAACTTTCAGCTTAAGCTGATTTCCAGCTTATTCTTAAAGCATCTCCTGCCCCACTCAAAGAATAAGCTGATTTCTGACTTCCAAAAAGCTATAAGCTATAAGATATAAGCTAAACCAAACACATCAAAATAGCTTAAATTAAGCTGAAAGCTGAAATAAACTGTAATTAAGCTCTGCCAAACAGGCACATAGTATTATTAGGCCCACAGATTAATGATATTAATTCCATACTCTAATCCTGTCAATCAAACAGTCCAAAGTTTTCTACCATTTAAATTATTTTTTTAGAGCCTAAAATTTATTTGACTCACATGTTTGGTTAAATTTTTAAAATTTGTTTTTTTGAATTCAAATTTTTTGAAAATTGAATATTTTGCTTTTGTATTTTTGTATTTTTTATTTTTAGAGATTTTTTTAATATTTGAAGTAAATTTTTAACTTTTTAAATGTACCTAACCTAAATATACCTAAAAAGTAAAAAATATTTTTAAAAAATCAATAAATACATAAGAATACAAAATTGTATTTAATTTATATATATATATATGTAAATTTGGTATTTAGTGAATTTTTAAAATATTTTTTCACAAATATTTTACTTTTTAACTATATTTATATTAGGTGTATGTGAAAACTAAAAAAATTACTTAAAATAGTAAAAAAAATATTAAAAAATACGAAAAATAAAAAACTCAACCTTCAAGAAAGAGATTCAAACCAAACAATTATTTTTCATATGATTTTCTCTTTTTTGAGATGAAAATAATTTTTGAACACTTAAAAAATACATATATATATATATATATATATTTGTGTTTATTTTTGTCAAACTAATTTCTAATATTATTGTTTTAAAACAAAAAATAAAATAAAATCAGAAACAAGTTATCAAAGCTCAACCAAACACAAGAACTTAAAATTGGACATTTTCTAGGGTTTATAACTGCTATGAGATAGCCACACACTAAGTTGAGATCCTCTCCTTAGTCTCTCTCCTTATCTCCCTACTTGCAATGGTTGAGATGCACTCCAAGATAATCCAACGATTCAAATCTGACTATTTTAATTTATTCAACTTTTTTTTTTGAAATAACCAAATCTAGACCGTTAGATCATCTTGAAATGCATCTTCACCATTGCAAGTAGAGAGACAATAAGAGAGACCAAGGAGAAGATTTAAACTCCCAAACACTGACTTCTTTGTATAAATATCTAAAATAATACGGGAATCATACCAAATGCCATGAATGCGATTTTGGAGCTCATAAGAAGCTTCATTATACCATACGCAGAGTGTCCAAACTGCAGAGAATGGTTTGTTCTTCAAATACTGTGACTAATTGGATTAGTTAGAGCATCCACAGTGGAGCTGCTAAGGATAGTGTTAGTGTTAGTTGTTAAGTTTTAGCTAGCAACTATTGTTGTTTGGTGCTGCAGTGAAGCTGTTAACGTGTGTTAGTGGTCTGTGTTAGTGTCAGATGTTAATATGTTTGTTATCTGCAGCGAGCGTTTTAGCTAGCGAAGGGAAGCGTTTTTTTGGTCTTACCGGTTGACCGGCCGGACGTTCGGCCAGTTGACCGGTCAATGGCAATTTTTTTATTTTATTTATTTTTTTTACTTGTTGGGATTTTTTTTTGGACTTGAAATTTAATTTTGGACTTCAAATTTTTGATTAAACTAAATTATTTATTTATTTTATTTATTATATACACACACACATATATATATATATATATATATTTAAGACACACCTTAACACACCCCTTAACACATCCGTTACACCACCACTCACTCTCTAAAATTAACAAACTCTTAACACATCTTAACAAACATTTTTGGACCCCAAATTTATTATTTTTTGTCATATAACACACCTTAATACACTTTTCTAGCCATCCCATTCTGGATGCCCTTATTCTCAGTCTGGGACCTCCTCATTTATATCCCCTAGTTCATGGCACAAAGAAGCTAATTAGAACCCATTTGAAACTGGCTTATACATTTTTGAAAAATGTGCGACTTTTATTGAGAAAATTATTCAGTAGTTTTAAAATATATATTACAACTGGGTTGTGTTTGGTAAAACTTTGTAACTATGATTTGAGAGTATGAGTTATATTTTGAGTTTGTGAGTTTTGAAATTATGATTTAAGTGTGGAAAATTTGTTTGATGAAAGAGTTTTGAAAATAGTTTTAAAAAGAGTTGAATTGAGTGGGGAATTTTTGATGTGACATTTGATATTTGATACAAAAACATACAACTCATAACCAAACATACAACTCAAAATTCTATTAAAGCACATAAATAATTTTAAAAAATTCAAAAAATATTTTTTTCGAATATATAAAAATTAACATATCAATTGCAAAAAAAGAAAAAAATTGCACTGTTGCGGTCAATCGGTGGGATGACCGGTTAGGCCAAATTTCGAAATGTTTTTTTTTTGAAAATCGCACTCTCAAACAGAATTTTTTGTTGAGTTTTGTCTTGGTTGTGGAAATATAATGTGAAAGACGTATCCAAACGTGAAGATAGAATGTGTAGATAAAAAACTATTTTCAAAATCGTTCCAAACAGAGACTTTACGGATCTCCTACCAGCTTTTTATTTTTATACAATTGCAAAAACTCAATTGTGCTTTTCTGTACCACTCGAGAACTATTATTTAGTATTAAAAAAAAATTCGCCTAATCTTTAACAGAATTACCATTTGTTTTTCATTCTCCACTGTCATTCAAGAAATAGTGTTTGGCTGGGCTCCATTCTGTTCAAGCCAAGTCAATGATAAAAATAAAAATAAATAATAACATAAAATAGCTGTTAGAAAAATTTCACTTTAGTTTTCATTAATCAATTGATTTAAGAGGGATAAATTGAGTACAAATCTAATCTTTAACATTATTTGCATAAAATAGTTCTGGTTAGACTTACAATCCTAAGTTTTGTTTTTAGATGGTTACAATGTTAATATAAGTCAATTTTAAATACTGAATCAGCAGTTTTAATTTTTGTTTTTTTGGAAACTAGATAATATTTTTAAAATATCACTGTTAAATTTATTTACATTGGGATGATAGGGTTGGGTCTCAATTGATTAACTTATAATCAAATCAACAATTGAAATGTAACAATTTATGGAATCGGGTGTTAGCTTCTCTCTTTTCTTAAATACATAGTGCTTAACATATACAAATTGGACCCCTTTCGGGTTCAGTCTCTAATGATAAACTATGAATTATACTTTCAAGTAGGAATCTTCAAATTAGATGGAAATTGCCATCACATCTATCTCCAACTTTCTTGGCAATTCACCTTTGAGACGTCGATGCAAGCATTCGTTACTTTGCCCTTTATTTCGAGTTTGAAAAGTCTGTAGCGCCTGATTCAATTTAGAGGAATGAGTTGAATCGGGAAGTAAACTCCGCTTTTTCTCCTATCGCACTCCCTGTTAACCTAAGACTTTTGTCTATTTATCTCCAAGGTGTCTGCTCCCTCCTTTGAGTTTGCTTCTACTTCTCCCTTGCATTATTAAAAATAAATTTCTAAGTAATATATTTTTTTTTAAAGTATTTTACTAATTTATAGGGGGTTTAACACGAGAATTTACAGATATCTAAGGCCCTAAATTATTGAGCAGCAAAGCAAGACCCACCCACCCACCCACCCACATCCTTAGTGGGTCAGTCTAATAATGAGGAACACTATTTGGATCTGATAGAAACAAGACTTATCGGATTGACTTTCCTCCTGTCTAGGATCGGATTGAAAAATGTTGTTGGACTTATGAGGGCCTATCGCGGGATTACATTTTGATAATTTAAATCGTTCAATGTGCAGAACTCTTCAAATACTATATGCCTGTAAAAATTCACATTGATCAGATATCGATAGTTATTTTATCGGATCAGATTTCTGTCAATCGTTTCTTTTTTCACTATCCATTTTTTTTATACAAAACTGATTTGATCACGTAACTATCAATATCCGATTAATGTGATGTTTTACAAATATATAGTATTCGACGAGTTCTACACATTACGATTCAGATTATTAAAATAAAATATGTGATAAGTCCCTACGAGTTGAACAATACCTTCCAACCAAACCCTTTCTTTATATCTCCAAATGTTTCTCCTAGATTTTTTTTTATTGTCCCTTCTGATTTTTTCCAGTCACGTTTTAATCTTTAATAAGAGATGCTATAACCCTTAGTGAATGACTGTAGAAATGATCTAATGATGCCACATTGCCACCTCAGCAGCTGAGTCCCATTTGTAAGTGGGACTATTGTCTTCACCTCACAAACCGGTAAAAGTAAGGAAAATGTTGCCATTATATGGTGTTTACTCTTTTAAAAAATAAATTTTTCCCTTCAACATTTATTTATTTTTTTGGGCATTAAAATGAAACAATTTTTTTTAGTATTAAACAATGTACATGTATAAATTTCTAATCTACTCTCATTTAGGTTTTATTTTGGTAACACGATTTTATTTTTATTTTTTTAGTATTCATGCTTAAATATCTAATATACTCTCATTTAGGTTTATTTTGATGAGATGAAAATTTAGTTAAAAAGTTATTACAAAAAAATAATTATTTTCTATATTTTTTTGCACGGTTTTTTTTATAAAAAATTAAAAGACACTAAAAGTTAATTCTTAAAATAACCTTTGATTTGGGAATAGGTTATTTTAGTAAATTTTTAACTTTTCAATTAAAATATGATGTGAAAAAAATTAATATATTTAGAATATTTTTGTGCATGTTACAAAAAAATATGTAAAAAAATAGTGAGAATAAATTTTTTTGACTTTTTTATATAATTATTTGATTTTTTAGATGTTTAAGTAATCATTTTGACTTTTTAACTATTTTTATAATAACTTTCCAAACTTGTCAAACTAAAAAATATGACCACTGTATCTGTATCATCCTTCCCTTATCTATAGAGGTGCACATTTACTTTAATAAATAAATAATAAAATTTTATTTATAAAAATTGAGAAATAAGATTAAGTTGGAATTAAATATTTTTGTGAATAATTTCATACAATAAATATTAATTCATGAAATTTAAGTTGTAAAAGAAAATTAGGAAAATTATATCCATGTTGTATGTAATTTGTTTCTTGGATCAATATGATCTTTGTAACTCTAATTGATAATTTAATCCAATTAATGATATCTTTTTTAAAATTAGGCGGATATCAAAAGGTGAAGTAAATTATTTACTAATAGCAATTGGCATACGCGATGCATGAATAATTTAAATAAGTAAAATAAAATAAAATAAAATATTAGAAAATTGATTTGGTCCTCGAATCTGGGATGCCCCGAATCTCCCTAAATCCAAAATGACGTCGTTTTGGGCTTAGGCTTTTTTTTTTTTTTTTGTCATTTTCGACGCAGAGGAAAAGGAAGGGAGAGAGAGAGAGAGAGAGAGAGAGAGAGAGAGGGCTCGTCGTCTCGCCGTCCGATCGTCACCCGCCGACGCTCGTCTCAACCGCCCGATCGTCGCCCGCCGTCCCTCGTCGCAGCTCTAGCTCGTCGCTCGCCGCAGCTCCGGCTCTGCCTCGCCGCCCGGCCTCCGCCCTGCCTCATCTCCGAGTTTGTTGGCCCCCTCCCCCTCCCCTCCTTCTCTTCCTCCCTCCCCCTCCCCCTCCCCCTCCCCCTCCCCCGTCTTCGTCTTCCTTCTTCTGCTGAAAAAAAAAAAAAAAAAAAAAATTAAAACCATGAAACGACGTCGTTTCATGGTTTCGGGGGATTCGGGGCCGACCAATTCGAGGTCCGAATCACAACTCTATTTACAATATATTGTGTGTTACTCAAATTATAAAAGTCTTATTTAATAGGTCTAACGTTTAGTCTCACTCTCAATTCGTTGTTTTAATAATCAACTTTAATTGATTTTTTAGTTTTTACACAAACATATGTAAAAAAAAATAAAGAGAATTTTTTTTTTTTTTTTTGTGTAGTGATTTTTTAACTTTTAACTTTTTACCATTTATAATGTACACTGTTTTATACTTAAAAAAAAAAAAAAAAAAGTGTTCATTTTTTATGCCAAAAAAAAAAATGTTTTAGGCAAATAATTATTTATTAAAAGAGTAAACACCAACATTTATTTCCTTTACTTTTACCGATTTGTTGGGTGAGACAGAACAACCCCTTACAAGTGGGACTCATCTACTCAGGTGATATCATTCTATCATTCCTTTCATTTGCTAGGGGCATGATTCACAACATTAATTTTAGTATTCTAATAAAGTATTAATGACATAAAAAATAAAATAAAATAAAAAATAAAAAAAAATAATGAAGACTAAAACATCACATCACAGTGGAAGGAGTCCACTGTCAACTTATTAGAGCTGATTTTAAAACTCAAGAATTAAAGTTGTGGGGACATATTTTTTGAATGACAACACGTGGCCAAAGGTGACGCCGAAGTGTCAGCCGAGGTACCACGTAGACTAGTCTTGGTACTGAGGTGATCTCGGCTAGGCCGAGATTTCCTGCGGAGATATCGGTAGCCGAGATGAGCGGATAAGGGACAAGAGTCTTAGAACAAAGGAGGATTTCAGTCTGGATAAAGATAAAACTCTTAGGGAGTTTATCCCTATCTAACTGAGAGTCCAAGATGAGCATTGGGCCTAAGTCCATTGAAGTTAAGCCTCTACAAGGATCAGGTTAGTGCTAGTTATAAAAGTAGGGCACCCTCGTGGGTCTGAGGTAAGCTCTTTCTGGTGAGTTTAAGCACAATTTGCTATCTTTGAGAGATATTTGATTACTGACTTGAGCGTCAAAGTGCCCCCGGGTGAACGAACCACCGTCGGATTCTTATCTTTCTGTGATAGGTTGTTCGGGCTTAATCTATTCTGCCGGTGCTCTCCAGTTGAGTTCCCCGTTTGGTTGTGTGGTCAAAAATCAACACTCACAATTTGGCGCCGTCTGTGGGAACGTAAGGAGAATAGATGGCCAACAACGAGTAGAAAGAAAAGATCGGGAACAACATCCCTGGTGAAATACTCATCTCGGCCAAGAGGGAGACGCACCGAAGAAAGCCGGCCGAGACGAGTATCACAACGAAAGCGCCCTCTAGGTATGGAAAGATAGATGTCTAAGGAGGGACGGCGAGATAAAGGGAATGGCAAACAAGTTGCCAGACCTGCAATCGGTTGTCAATTTAATGATGCAGAACAACGTCATGCAGCCTCCATTTCCATTGAAGGACACAGCGATTCCAGCAGCCAAGAACGACGCCCCAAAAGGAGGGTAGAAAGCAATCCCAACAGTCCCTCAGCATGACAAAGTGAAAGAAAGCTCACATCGGCCTTTATGGGATGCCAGGCGAGCAGAATCAATGAGATGAGAGTCTCAAAGGACGCCTTGTACCAAGGGAACTTATGCCAAGGAACCTCGGCATGTTCAAGGGAGGGAACTTTGTTTTGACACGGTGAATGAAGAAAAATACAAGAGGACGCATAACGACACCGAGAGCAGCGCACCAAAGAGGCTGAAATTCCTCAACAGCCGAGCTCTTGGTCGAACTAAGGAGGATTTGAGGGACTACCTCTAGAGGAAGCGGCAGAATGTCGAGGTCACATCACCCGTCAAGCTGAGAACGCCATTCTCGATAGAGCTGGATAGGTTTGAGGCCCCAAAAAGGTTCCATATGTTGAGGTTCCAAATATATGACGGTAAGTCAGATCCGAACTTTTACGTCATCTTAGACCTGAATTTGATATACTGGGAACGAACCGTTACTGTGCAAGGTGTTCCCCTTATCCTTTGGGGAAATCGCTTCAAATTGGTTTCACAAGTTGCCGAAAGAAACTGTGAAGAGTTGGGAAAGCCTGGCCGAGATGTTTGTGGCCAGGTTTGTCACGAACAAGTTGCAACCATTAAGGGTAGACTCCCTGATGACTTTGAAAATTAGCAAGGGTGAAAGCCTCAGGGCTTATGCCAAATGGTATTATGAAGTGTTCAACCGAATACCGAGATGTAACTAAGAGTTGGCGGTCATGTCTTTTAACGGCCTAGAGGATAACTGCATGCTTCGAAAGTCACTAGCAAAGACTCTGCCAAAGAGTATGGAGGAGTTCATGGCAAGGATCGAGAAATATGCCAGAGTAGAAGAGGATACACTGGGAGCAAAGGCACCGAAGCAGGAAAAGAGAAACGGCTCGCCAAAGCGAGGCCAAGGTAATACTGGATTTAATAGACAAGAAATAGGGCTGAGGGCTGCACAGGCAGTCACCACTGTGTTTCGAATCCCAGTTTATAAAGTTCTAGAAAGGATCAAGAACCAGTCGTATTACAGCGTGCCGAAGAGCATCCCTGGCGAATTTATGGGGAGAAGTCTAGGAAAGCACTGTGCTTACCACAATGAAAATGAACACCTGACTCAGGGTTGTAGAGCCCTAAAGGCGCATTTAGAAGATCTAGTCAGACAAGGTTACTTGAGGGATGTAGTAGTTGAGGCCAGAACGAGGGAAGAGCAGGTGAGACTACTCTAAGCACTGACAGCACCACCTCTACCACAACCACAGCAAGCAGAACCTCGGGTGATCAATGTGATTCACTCGAAAGTTAATGAGAATGATATAAGAGGAGAAACCCATAAGGTAAAACACTTACAACATGTGTGTCAGGTCTAACAAAAGAGGCCTAGGACAAACGAGCACTAAGGACCAATAGTGTTCTTTACTAAGGAAGACCTAGACATGGTGCAGCATCCACACAACGATGCTCTGGTAGTAACCCTCAAGATTAGGGAATGCCAGGTAATGCACATTCTAATCAACCAAGGCAGCTCTTGTGACATTATGTATGTCCGATGTTACAAGGAGCTAGGCCTTCATCAAGATGACTTGGAGCACTCCAACAACTCAATGGTCGGGTTCAATAGAACGCCAACATGGCCCCTGGGAGCAATAAATTTGGAGGTGCAGGCAGGCACCAAGAAGGTAAGCACAAAGTTCACAATAATTGGCACTCCCTCTCCCTATAATGTTATCTTGGGAAGCCCATGGTTGCACGCGATGAGGGTTGTTCCCTCAATGTTGTACCAACTGTTGCAGTACTGTCACGACCCAAATCCGCCCCTAAGGGTTTAGCATCGTAACCGGCCAGTAATCCGTGATTACCGAAGGCCTGAATAACAGTAATAACAGTAATACAATATAAAAGGGGCTGGCGGAAGCCAAACAATAATAACAAGATGTCCAATGAGCTGCGAAAACCTGAATGGGAAAAACTTTTATAGACTAAACCACATTCATAACCATATATATACATATCAGATACACATAACATGCAGGTTAGGGATCCAATCCCTTCATCATAACTGTACAACCGAGTCTTAAACATTCGTTACATAACAGAGACAAAATGGTGAATCTGAAACACCCCAAAAACAACCTTGGCTTGAGCAGACTCGGAACCTCGAAGTGAGGCACAACGGTTGGCTGGACAAAACATGAGCTTAACTCGACGCTTTTAGCTTTGGTCCGGTGCCTGGCCACCTACATATAAATATAAACAGTGAGCTAAAGCCCAGTGAATAACAAATGCGTAAAGGGGGTTAAGAATGAATGTCCTTTCAGTAATTAAAACAGTCAATTGCATCCGTAGATCAGTTTTTCAATCAGTGATTCATATTTCATGCCACATCAGTCATTTAGAAATCATAGCAGTCATACGTGATACATCCAACAGCAGAACAGTACAATAGGTCTTAATAAACCGAACAGTCAGTTGATGGCCATCAAAATAGTAAACAGTAGTAGTTCCAATCATTGGAACTGACAGAGATCTTTGTAACAGTAGCAGTAGCAGTAACAGTAACAGCAACAGTAACAGTAACAGTAGCAGTAGCAGTGACAGTCAATTGCTATGAATGCCACGGGTGCAGTTCATAAAATATGACAAACATTCATTTAGTAAACAATGTCATTTCAAAAAACAGTAGAGTCAATTGTTCAGAAAATAATTGTAATTAAACATAACTTTACAACATTATTACTCACAGATTACTGGGCTATAGGTAGACTAATCAGCGTCCTCGGGTGCCAATCCTACACAGTTGCAGAACGAACACACACTAAATTATACACTTGGGATTAAGAACTTAGCCCCTAACTTGATTTGGTGTGGTTCTAGAACATTATCCTCATTATGATGCCTTAAACATGACCTAGGAATGCCTAGGATAGAATGAGGATGCAAAAATGTACTCAACAATATTTTTCAAAACTTGCTGAAAACAGGGGTCTAGCTCGAGTGGGGCTTTCTTCGCTCGAGCGAGTTTACCGAATGAGATAGGTCGCTCGAGCGTAGACTCCCTCGCTCAAGCGATCTGCAAAAATGTGAAAAGTACTGGTTGCTGAAATTCTCCGCTTGATGCTCGCTCGAGCGTGAGACACAATTCTTCGCTCGAGCGTAGGTCTCGTCGCTTGAGCATGCGTCTGCACACGCAAAAACCTGAGAGCTTGCAATTTATGCTCGAGCTAGTATTCCGTAGCTCGAGCGAGAGTCTGAAAACAAAGGTGGTCGCTCGAGCGTGGAATCCTTTGCTCGAGCGAGGAAGCCAAATTCTGGGTTTTCCAGATTTGCTCCTAAAGCTCAAACCAAGAATCAAACATTTCAAAACTCATCCTTTTGGGCCAATTTTCTGAAAAACACTTAGAAACTCATAATACAACATGTTTTAAAAATCATTTCATAAAATCAAAGCCCAAAAGTATGACAACTGAACCAAATTCAACTTCAAATAAAAGAACATGATGTAATTATGCATGCATGTGTTTATTTGAATTCATAGCTTTTAACACATGATCAAATGAGCCATTCTTTCCAAAAAAACATGATGAATTCTTAGATTTCAACTATAATATGAACATGCATGGAAGAATTTCATGCAAAATAACTTCAAACTCCATGATATGGACATGCATGCATGAATTCACTTGACTTCCTTAAATTCTAGCTCAAATAACCCATGAATTCACCTAATTAATCCACATGCAAGTCCTAGATGACTCAATTTCAAGATTAAGAGGTTGAGTCCTTACTTAGGCTTCTCAATTAAGCTTTACTTAAGCAAGGTTCTTCAGCAAATACACAATTCTTCAAGGGTCCTTCAAATTCCTCAAAATTTTCAAGCAAAACTCTAATTGAAACCAATTCTTCCTATTCTCCCTCTCTCTCACGTTTTGGGGCAAGAAGATGGAAAGATAGATGATGACAACCATGTAAGTAATGAGAACCCAAAACAATAGTTTTTTAGGGAGCCCACTCAAGGGCAATTATGTAAATAACTTACATTTAATTAATCTAGCATTATTTATTTTAATTTAATCATTCCAAATCAAATTTTAATTAAACTTACCATAAAATCATATAAATCCTAATTAGCATATAACACAAATCAATTTCTGAATCGGTTGTCGATAAGGCTTTCAATTCGCAATTCGAAATTAAAACATGAACAGATCATTCTGTAACAAACAGATAGAAACACAATTAAAACAACACACTCATGTAATCAATTTAGGATTTCATCTTAATCAATTACTAATCATGCTTAATCACAAATTAACGCTAATCAGAGGTGAGGGTTGCCACAAGTACTCCCTAAACGGAGCATGGAATTGAGAAAGTTAGAGGAGATCAAGTACAGGCAAAAAATTACTCAATGGTAGCAATGAAATCCACCTGCAACGTGCGAGAGACAGAAACAGCAGAAAATGAAGACGGAGACATGGAAGTTATAGATGATGTCGGCAACAAACCAACCGAGAAGAGTGAGGAAGCCTTGAAGAAAATTCTGGTCCAAAAAAAGAACGAAAAGTGATTCTTCCTTCTCGGCTTAGGCTTGGCCGAGGATGAGAAAAGGGAGTTGGAAGCTTTTTTTCGAGCTAACATAAAAGTATTTTCTTGGACACCATACGAGATGTCAGGCATTGACCCCGAGGTCACGTGCCATATGCTCAATGTAGATAGGTCGGCTAAACCTGTCATCCAACGAGCGATGAGGCTGACGTTGATGAATGTTGAGGCAGTTGAGGAGGAAGTGACAAACTACTGGAAGCCAAGGCCATTCGCGAGGTGAACTATCCTACTTGGCTGTCCAATACTGTGGTGGTGAAAAAGAAGAACAGCAAGTGAAGGGTTTATGTTGATTTCACCAGCCTAAATAAGGCTAGCCCCAATGACAGTTTTCCATTTTCCAAGATTGACCAGTTCATAGATGCCACTTCAGGGCATGGAAGGATGAACTTCCTGGATGCTTATAGGGGATACCACCAGATAGCAATGTATCCCTCTGATGAGAAAAAGACTGCATTTATCACCCCAAAAGAGCTGTACTGCTACAGAGTAATGCCTTTCGGACTGAAAAATACAGGTGAAACCTACTAGAGGTTAGTGACCAAAATGTTTAGACATCTGATTGGCAAGACAGTAGAAGTGTACATTGATGACATAGTCGTGAAGACCAAAGAACTTGAAAATCATCTGGCCGACTTGGAGGCAGTTTTTAACATCCTAAGGACGTATCAGCTCCGACCCAATGCTTCGAAATGTGCATTTGGAGTCAGGTCTGGTAAGTTCATGGGATACTTGGTTAGCAAAAGAGGCATTGAAGCAAGCCCGGATCAAATCAAGGCCATCCTTGACTTAAAAAGCCTAACATCGGCAAAACAAGAGCAAATGTTGATTGGAAGGGCCGTAGCCCTGAATAGGTTTATAAGCCGAAGTTTGGATGAGTGTAAACCATTTTTTAATTTGTTAAAGAAGGCCATAGATTTTTTGTGGACGGAAGAGTGCGAAGTCACCTTGACCGACTTGAAAAAGTACCTGACAACAGCTCTAGTTCTTTCAAATCCAGTACCTGGGAGGAATTGTTCTTATACTTGGCAGTTTCAGAACACGCAATGAGTGCAGTGGTAATCAGAGAAAAGAAAGGCGAATAAATGGCAGTATATTATGTGAGTAAAACCCTAGCAAGCGCAGAAACCAGGTACCTACCCCAGGAAAAATTGACACTAGCCTTAGTAATGGCTTTGAAGAAACTGGATCACTACTTTTAAGCCCACAAGATCGTGATACTGACTGAGCATCCTTTGAAGTCCTTGTTGCAACAAGGAGATCTAACAGACAGGGTAGCCAAATGGGCAGTAGTGCTGGGCCAATATGACCTGGAATTTATGCCCAGAACAGCAATTAAGGGCTAGGTTTTGGCCGACTTTGTGGTCGAGTTCACACCTGGTGCCATCCCACGTCGGACTCTGGTAAGCCACAATTTGGGGTGCCCAGGAGAGCAAGAAGAAACCCAGCTGGAGCTAGAGAACCCCACTCAAGCGAAACAAAAGAAAGAAGAAAAACCAAAGCCCTACGACATCTACATCGGCAACTCCTTCCGTCTGTTTATTGATGGAAGTTTAAACTGTCAAGGAGCGGGGGCATGGGTGGTGTTAGTATCACTAGATGCGCGAATGTTAGAACAATCTATTCATTTGGGGTTCAAAGCCTGAAACAATGAAACAGAGTATGAGGCACTAATTGCAGGGTTGAAATTAGCAGTAGTAATAGAAGCCGATGAGGTGGTAGTCTTCTGTGACTCCCAACTTATTGTGAATCAAGAAACAGGCGAGTACATAGCCCGAGATGAAAAAATGATAGTCTATGCTAAGGAAGTTGTTAGACTGCTAGCATTGCTCTAAGATTGTCGGTTACAACAGGTTAGTCGAGATGATAACAGCCACGCCGATGCCTCGGCTAACCTGGCTGGTGGAATGAAATCAAGAGAGGCAAGGATAATAATGGTTGATTATTTGTCAAGCCCAAGTGTGGAACCACTAATCACAGAGTACAAAACAATGTATGTGAAGATGAGACCAAGTTGGATGGATGCAATAGTGATGTTCCTTAGGGATGGCAAGCTGCCAGACGACCGAAAAGAGGCATATAAAATCAGGTTGAAATCGGCCAGGTTCAGCCTAATAGTAGATGGCCACCTCTATAGGAGATCCTTCATTGGTCCACTTGTAAGGTGTGCATCCCTCCCAGGTTGGAGACTTCTTGTATGAAATACATGAAGGAGTATGTGGAAGCCATGCTGGGGCAGATCACTTGCTCATAGGGCCATTACTTAGGGGTACTGGTGGCCCTATATGTAGAAGGATGCTGAAGCCTACATTAGAAAGTGCGAGAAGTGTCAAAGGTTTGCACCTTTGATATATCAACTAACAGCAGATTTGAACCCAGTTTCCAACCCTTGGCCATTTGCCCAGTGGGGCATAGACTTTGTTGGACAACTGCCCTAAGCAACAGGGCAAATGAAGTTTCTTCTGGTAACAACTGATTACTTCACGAAGTGGATAGAAACTGAACCCCTTACGAAGATTCACGATATTGATGTGAAGAACTTCATATGGAAGAACATCATCACCAAGTTTGGGATTCCAAGGGCAATAATAGCAGACAATAGTACACAAATTGACAGTAAGTTAATCAAAAGCTTCTGTGCAAAGTACGAAATCAAGAACTACTACTCTACTCCAATTTTTTCTCAGAGCAATGGTCAAGCAGAAGCATCTACTAAGACTATCTTGGATAGGATCAAAAAGAGGCTGGAGAAATGGGTGGAAGAGTTGCCCTATGTACTCTGGGCATATCGGACTATGCCGAGAAGATCAACTGGGGAGTCTCCATTTTCCATGGCTTATGGCACTAAAGCAGTTATCCCACTGGAAATCTGCATCCCTAGGATCAGAACCCAGGGAGTAGAAAATGGAACTAATGAGGCATTCCTAGCCCGAGATCTAGACCTACTGGAGGAGAAAAGAGAGAGAGCAACAATTCGGCTGAGAGCATATCAACAACAACTTGCTAAGGCTTACAACAAGAAGGTCAACCCAAGAGAGTTTAAAGTCGGGGACCTTGTCCTAAGAAAGGTTGTCGGCAACAAGAAGGTTCTTAGGGAGGGAAAACTTGGCCCAAATTGGGAGGGACCTTACAGAATCATCTCGGTTGCCGGCAATGGGGCATATCAACTTGAAGACACTGACGGCAAAAAGTTGTCAAGACCCTGGAACACTTGCAATTTGAAGTTTTTTTATCATTAGTTTTTTGTTTTTGCAAAGTTTATATCATAATTTTATTAGCAGAAGTAATAATAAAATGTTAGTTTGATTTTTTGAATTAGAAAATTGTGCGATGTTTCCGAATGAAACGTGACGAATAAGGCAAAGTTAAATTATACTTGCATATGATAGAGTTAAACTAAGTTGGCGATGTTTCCGAATGAAACATGATGAATAACTTAGACTTATTATATGGCAGAGTTGAATTATACTTGCATATGTAGAGTTGAACTAAGTTGGCGATGTTTCTGAATGAAACATGATGAATAACTTAGACTTGTTACATGGCAAAGTTGAATTATACTTACATATGATAGAGTTAAACTAAGTTGACAATGTTTCTGAATGAAACATAACGAATAATTTAGACTTATTATATGACAAAGTTGAATTATACTTGTATATAATAGAGTTGAACTAAGTTGAATTAATCTAGGCAGGCCATGTTGGCAGAGTTAGACTCAAAATAGAACTAAGTGTGCTTTAGTTGGATTAACAAAGAAACCAAGGTTGAACACCTCGGCTAGTCTTTGTTTGAATCTGACTTCGGTGAAAGACTACAAACACATAATGTAAACTTAAGTGAAACTTAGGTTCACATTAGGGGGCAGGGAGCTGGAATGATGAATAAACTTAAGAGTTTGGGACTTGTTGAAATCTTTTAGAAAAATTTACAAGTTAGAATTGGCTTAACACTTGTTGAAATTTCAGAAAAATTTACAAGTTAGCTGAGGTAATAATGAAAGAAGCATCCGAAGTACATATTACCCGAGATAACCAACCAGGTTGCCAAGATTGGAAAGGTTGGAAGGGTGAAGTCTTGATAGAAGACAATAAGTGAAAGCGAAGAAGTAAGTATACTGAATAAAGTTTAAAGAAACAGCACTTGTAAAAACTATTTCGAAATAGTTTTTAAGTGTTAACCGAGGTGCTTCAAGTGTTAACCGAGACAAACAGTTAGGGTATATCCGAGGTACTTTACCCGAGGTGAATAAACAATTAAGGTGTACTTTGGAGAAATGCAAAAAAAGTCTAAGTATAGAAACATGCATAGAAAAAAAACAGTAAAGCATAAAGGAAAGAAGGCATGCATTCATCAAAGGCACTTGTTCGGATACAAAAAGACACTTCGGTCAGGCATAAAGGATTGCTTGTCTAAAACTACAAAAGAAAACTTGCATTGAAGGAAGAAAACTTGTTCGGATATAAAAAGGGAGCATCGGGCAAATATGAAAGCTAAAACATTGTTCAAACAAAAAGGTTACAATGACTACAAAGGAAAAAGTACAAAGTACAAAGTACAAAAAGGGAAGAGATGATAAGTGGACCGCTCTGCTTCGGCGATTGGTTATGCATCGACCTTGGCAGACAGCTGGGAAAGCTTCTAGGCAGTCCTCTCAGCCTCAATCTCGTCATCGATATCGAGAAGAGTTTGGTTGAGGCTCTTCTCAACTGTCTGTACCTCGGCTTCTGACATAGTCCCCCTGGGAGAGGCACTCTTGGAGACCTCGTCCTCCTCATCCTGAGTCAAGTCAAGGACTTGCTCATTTAGAGTGGAGGACTTCGCCCCAACAACAGCCTCTTCTTCATCAGCAACCTTTTCCTCGACATCATCCTCCTCAGTGTCATCATCGGATTCCTTTGGAGCCAGAGGGAAGGGCACTTGGAGTTGGTCAATATCTCGGAGTGGGGAGTCCATTGGGACAGACATCTTGTTGAGCACCGCTGTCCAGTCGAAGTAATAACCTCGGTTGCAAGCCAAGTTGACTTGCCCTTTGTACTGATCTCGGATGGCGGCTTGCCCTTCTTCAAAAGCCTTTTCATCGGCTGCCTTGACCTCGACATCCTTTGAGTCAAGGGCCTCTTGGAGCTTGGCCTCTAACTCAGCTGCCTTCGCTTTGGCAGTCTCAAGATCGGCTTTGGCAGCTTTGGCTTTAGCATTAGCCATTTTTGCTTTCTCCTCGACTAAATTCTGAGCAGCCCTGGAGGCCTTGGCTTGATCCAAAAAAGTACGATTATTGTCTTTGACATGATTGGAGTGAGGAAATGAGTTTGGCAGCCTCTTAAGTTTTTTTGCCAACTCCTTCCTTGTCATCTCTATCTTGACCGCGTATGAATGCGCGTGTTGAATGGTCTGCAAGGATGGAAACAGATTAGAAAAATTTGACTAAGTGTTGAGAAACCTTAAAAAAAAGGTAAATAAGGAGACTCACCAAGACTGAGTGCTGCATCATCAGGCCGAAGTTTTCGTACTCATGGAGGTCGGCCATATGGTTCCTATCTTTTAGTAGGAGCACAACCATTGATAAGGCGGCGCCGACCTCTACGTCCTGGATCGCATTGTCACCGACTGTCAAGAGTCTGTCCTCTACCATGACCTCGGGCACCTAGATCATGTTTCTGGGAAAGCTGCTACTACCCTCAAAATGGTCAGACCCCGGCTTCTTTGCTTGTGGGGCATCGTGCGATGGGGCCTTGGCTGGCCTCTTGTCGGCAGCAGGAATGTTCTTTTCAATCTCGGCCAGTTTTGAGATCGGTATAGTATCCTCAGAATCAACCTGAGTCACTGTAGCCAAGGCCTTAGCCTTCTTGACCCTCTTAGGCTTTGGCTTGGATTGAGATGGAGAAGAGGAGGATTCTACAGTCACTACCCCTGGGATATTGGCTAGAAGGTCTTCAACGATCGCTGGTTTGCAGCCTATTTCATTGGCAGTGGCAGCAAGTGTAACTTTGGTACCGAAAGGAATGGTAGGGAGGGCGATTGGAGGGTTAGCTGGATCGTAGGCCAACACCTCAGAATCTCAGAGTCGGCGACTGCGAGTTCTGCGAGTAAGAGCGGAAACTGGAGCTCGGCATCAGCGTTGGCGCTGGGATGGAGGAATTAGTTGAGGGACAGAAGTAGATGGCCGCTCAACTGGGTCAGAGGTGGAGGCCTGATCTGGCCTTGGAGATGAAGCTGTTAGTGGAGTTGAAGCAGACAGAGAAGTCTTGCTGCGCCTAGGAACGTCGGGCAGGGCCGACTTGTATGTTGGGATATAAGTGAGTAGCAGAGTAGCTTTGCACCGAGCAATAGGCAGTCCCAACAGTCTTTTCAGGTCTTTGCTGTCATGATCCAACCCCAGGGCTTAGGACTGGAATCATAACTTACTAATTTATTCTAATCATAGCAATTTAAACTGCGCAAGCAGAGGCAAACGAAAATAAAATAATTAAACATAAAGTTACTTCATTCTACTAAAAAAAAACAAATACATCCATGGGCTTTTATTATTTGATTATGCAACGACCAGCCATTAGAAAAACGACAGGAAGAAAAGAAAATAAAAGCAAATTATCGGATCCGCATCAATTTCTTGCACAGATTCCACTACACAAGGTTATGGGTCTTCCCTACATCTCATCACCTGAAATGGTAACAGCTATAAGCACACAACAGAGTGAGAAATATTATGCCAAGAGTATAGGGAATACAATATAACCATGGATAGTTAGTTAAGCCAAAACATTTACATAACTCAATTTGGTAAATAAATCATTTAAATGGTAGAAACTGAAATACATAAATTATGTAAATAAATAACAATAACCACGGTACAGAACAGAACAGAGGTCACATAAGTGACAGTCAGAACAGAGGTTAATGGATCTATGACAAACAGAGGACCACAAAGTGGCCAAACAGAGGCCAATGATTATTTAAGTCCCCCAAGGTGTAGGACTCCCGTGGTGGTACTTACAAAACATAATTGTTTAGATGGTCATAGTCAAATATATACTAAAATTTAAACAAACATATCCATGGGTTTCATTTTAAATAAATAGAGTTCAGAAAATAACCCATGTAATTGAAATATTAATATAATTTACAAAACATAACTTGTATAAAATAAATTATGGTAAGTCAAAACATATGTAAAATATACTATGGTGACTCAAGGTATAATACAACTCACGTCTATATTGACCTTTACTATTTTCTTCTTATTTTTGCTACCCTCTCACAGCTGTTCCTTTGCTCTCCTTTTTTTTTTCCTTCTATTTCCTTCGTCCTATTCACTTACAGCCCACCTATCCTTTTACATAGAAAACCTGGGGGGTTTTGCATTAATGGCCCAAATTGCTGAATCACCCACCCTAAACCTAGAGAACCTAGATGGCCGTGGTTTTATTAGTCCAGCACCCACATGATAGATTTGTTATTATTACTATTAGATTTGTTATTATCTTTTGTTATTATAAGAGTTGTTTTATTTTACTTTTATTTATTTATTTATTATCTTTAACTCTAATTTGGCCCAACTAGTATTATAATTCTATTTTTGTGTTAATTTAGTTCCAAATAATAATCTCTAATTAATCCCATATTGATAACCCAATGCCAAATTGGATTTATATATTAATTTATTGTTATTTATTTATTTAATAATATATCCTTACATACAATCATAATCATATATAGTTATAAATATTTATGTAGTATTTAATATTTAGGGTGTCACATTTCTCCCCCCCCCCTGAATAGAAGTTTATCCCCAAACTTGACGTACTTTAATTTTTGAAGAGGTGTGGGTATTTGGCTTATATTTGACTTTCTGTTTCCCACGTAGCTTCTTCGATACGATGATTTCGCCATAAAACTTTTACCAACGGTATAGTCTTATTTCGAAGAACTTGATCACGACGATTGAGAATCTGCACTAGTTGCTCTTCATAAGAGAGGTCCTCTTGAACTTCCAAGTTCTCATAGTCGACGACATATTCTGGATCTCGAAGATTCCGTCGAAGCATTGAAACGTGAAACACATTGTGGACATTGGATAGTTTAGGTGGTAGTGCAAGGCGATAGGCTATAGGACCAATCCTTTCCAAATCGGATAACACCTGTTATTGGTGAGATCTTGAGGAACACATGATCCCTTATTTGAAATTCCAAGTCCCGTCTCCGTGTATCTGCATAACTTTTCTGGCGACTTTGAGTAGTGCGAATTTGTTGTTGGATGAGTTGGATTTTCTCACTTGTGACTTGCACGATCTTGGGGCCTAACAGTTTCCTGTCTCCGACTTTCATCCAACACAGAAGTGATCGACATCTCCTTCCATACAGAGTTTCGTACGGTGCCATTCCAATGCTTGCTTGGTAGCTATTGTTATAGGCAAATTCCACTAAAGGTAGGTGCTCATCCCAGTTACCTTTGAGGTCCAATACACATACACGTAATATGTCTTCCAACGTTTGGATTGTTCTTTCGGATTGCCCATCAATTTGTGGGTGATAAGCAGTGCTAAACTTCAGTGTGGTTCCCAAAGCTTCTTGCAATTTGTTCTAGAAATGAGACACAAAGCAGGGGTCTCGGTCAGACACGATTGAAACTGGGATACCATGCAGACGAATAATTTCCTTGATGTATAAAGTGGCAAACTTATTAAGGGAGTACATGATTTTGATTGGCAGAAAATGTGCCGACTTCGTTAATCGGTCTACTATAACTCATATTGCATCATTCTTCGAAAATGACTGTGGTAGCCCGACCACGAAGTTCGTAGTGATGTATTTCCATTTCCATTCAGGAATAGGGAGTGGTTGCAGCAGTCCTGCAGGTCTCTGATGTTCTACTTTAACACGCTGACAATGCAGACAATTGGAGACATGGCTTGCTATGTCTCTTTTCATTCCTGTCCACTAGTAGTGTTCCTTCAGATCATGGTACATTTTTGTGTTGCTAGGGTGGACTACAAATCTCGAGTTATGGGCTTCCACCAATATCTTCTTCTTGAGTTCCGGGATGTCGGGTATGCAAATTCGATTTCGAAATTTCAGTACCTCATTGCTTATAATGAAATCAAGATCAGGCGTATTCCTTTGCTCCTCGTACTTTTTCTTCAAAAGGTTATCTTCAAATTGGCGTGCTCTAATTTCTTCAATCAAGGTAGGTTCCATGGTTATGTTGGTGAGCAGCCTATTGATCTTACAGAAAATGAGAGTACATGCCAAACCTTTAGTCGTCTTTTGGTTTCGTCTATCACCACGTTAGCTTTGTCTGGATGGTGATGGATCTCTACATCATAGTCTTTCATAAATTCTAGCCACCGCCGTTGCCTCATATTCAGTTCCTTCTATGAGAACAGATATTTAAGACTCTTGTGATCAGTGTAAATCTCACAGGTTGTACCGTAGAGATAATGACGCCAGATTTTAAGGGCAAAGATCACTGCAGCCAATTCCAAATCATGAGTCGAGTAGCTCTTCTCGTAAGTCTTTAATTGTCACGAAGCATAAGCAATGGCTTTTCCGTTTTGCACGAGAACGCAACCCAAACCATTATATGAGGCATCATTATAAATTATGAACCCATCTGCTCCTGTATGGAGTGCTAGTATAGGAGCTGATACAAGTCAATTTTTTAATTCTTGGAAGCAACGCTCTTGTTTGTCAGTCCATTTAAAGGGTGTGTTCTTCTGAGTTAGCTGGGCCAAATGTGATGCTATGTTTCAAAAATCTTGCACGAAATGTCGATAATAGCCAGCTAGACCCAAGAAACTTCGATTTTCTAACACATTAGTAGGTCGTGGCCAATCCACGATTGCTGTAACTTTTTGGGGGTCAACCGAGATGTCATTTTGGTAATGACGTAACCGAGAAAGTGTACACTAGTGATCTAAAATTCGTGTTTCTTCAACTTGGCATAAGGTTTGTGGTCACGTAGTGTTTGTAGAACCGTTCGCAAGTGCTTCTCATGGTCTTCCGGTGGCTTGGAGTATATAAGAATGTCGTCAATGAAGACGATGACGAACTCATCAAGATAGGGTTTGAACACTCAGTTCATGAGGTCTATGAAGGCTGCTAGGGCATTTGTGACGCCAAAAGGCATGACAAAAAACTCGTAGTGCCCATAACGGGTTCTGAAGGTAGTCTTTTCGATGCTTTCCGTTTTGACTTTTAGTTGATGGTAGCCGGAACGCAAGTCGATTTTGAAGAATACCTGAGCGCCTTGAAGTTGATCAAACAGGTCATCAATTCGTAGTAGAGGGTACCGATTCTTGATGGTGACCTTGTTCAACTCCCGGTAATCGATGCATAATCTCATCGTGCCATCCTTTTTCTTCACGAACAGTATTAGAGCTTCCCAGGATGAAGTACTAGGTCGAATGAAACATTTGTCTAGGAGTTCCTAAAGTTGAGTCTTCAATTCTTTCAATTCTGTCATCGACATGCGATAAGGAGCTTTTGATATTGGTTGTGTGCCAGGTTGGGTTTTAATGGTGAATTCGATTTCCCGATCAATCGGGATACCGGGTAGATCTTCAAGAAAAACATCCGGGAATTCTCGAACCACAGGGATTGCATCCACGGTGGGGACCTCTTTTTGTGTATCGATCACATAACAGATATAACTACAACAACCCTTTTTTAGAAGTCGTTGGGCTGTCATAGAATATATAATACAGGGAGGGTTGGATACTTCGGTCCCATCAAAGACAAGCTCGAGTTGGTTTGGTAACCTGAGGGAGACCTTTTTGGTTTTACAATCAATAGAGGCGTAGTTGGCAGCCAGCCAATCCATACCTAAGATCACACCAAAGTTCCCAATACGGAGGGGAATCAAGTCTACGTATAAGGTTTTGCCTTTTAAGGATATAGTACATGATCTGTACACATCAGTACTACAGGCAGACTAACTAGAAGGAAAAGACACAGACAATATATATCCTAATGGTTTGGGTGTTGATGCCAACTTGGCAGCAAAATGTGGTGCAACAAAAGAATGAGTTGACCTAGAGTTAATGAGAACATGAGTTAAATGACCATAGACAAAAAGTGTACCTAACACAACGTTTTTGGTGACTTCTGGTTTTTTCAAATACCAAGACGAAAGCCCTTCCTTGGCCTTTTTGGTCTTTCCTTTCTCCTCTAGGTCCTACGAGTTTTCTGACTGGGCCAGAGAGGCTAGCTGTAGGATTAGTCAACTTTGGACAATCTCTCAGCAAGTGGCCAACTTGATCGCATTTAAAGCATGCTCCCGTGTCTCGATGACATTGTCCCCAATGAGCCTTCCCACAAGTAGAACAAATTGGAATAGTACCACCTTGAGGGTTGGTAGGACCTTGATTGCCTGAACTAGTTGTGCCCATATTCACCTTTTTAGGGGGCGCAATACCGGGTCTTCTGTTGTCTCTTTCCCAGAATCGTTTCTTTTGGCTTGGTTCCCCGGAACGCGAGGCTTTAATCCCCTTTTTTGCAATGTACGCCCGGTCTACCATTTCTATATGGGTTGGCAGTTTCAAGACCTCAAGCCTATCCTTAATTTCAGCATCCAATCCTGCTTCAAATTTTATTGCTTTTCGAGTTTCGGTGGGGATGACGTATGTCGCAAACCAAGCGAGTTGTGTGAACTTGCTCTCGTATTCGGCCACCGTCATGGTTCCTTGCTTTAGATGTATGAATTCTGATGCCTTCTGTTCCCGCAATGAATCTGGAAAGTATTTTTCGTAGAATGCTTCCAAGAATCTTGCCCAAGTCGCAATTTCTTCTTTCTCTAGAGTGAGAAGCCACTATTCCTGTGCATTGTCTTTGAAAGTGAAAGTGGCGAAAGTTTTCTTCTGTCTTTCAGTGCAGGGTAGGGCGCGAAAAATCTTTTCCATGTCTTTAACCCAAGTGTTTGCTACCATTGGGTCTGGGCCGCCGGTAAATGTGGTGGGTTTCAGATCCTGGAACTGTTTTATGATAACCGGCTCTTCTCACCGTTCCGGCATCCCATTGTTGATGTTAGTCTACAAGGCTTGCAAAAAACTAGTAACTGCCCTTTCCATTATTCTTTCCATTGATTCAGTGACACTGACTGATGACTCGCTTCCGTTACCATTATTGGTCATTCTACAAAGTAATAAACGAGACATTACATTCATAATGCAGCATATATATATATATATATATAAGCATGTGTAGCGCAATCTATATCTATATAAAATATCAACTTTACTATTTTTACAATTAATATTACATCTTTGTTTCAAAACTCAGAATATGTTAGTGTCTCATCCCTATGGTACCAAAAAAAAAAAAAAGACAACAAAAAAGGCTTAGAACATATCATGGTCAGCGTACAAAAAGGTTTTCTTCTACCAAATCTAGAGTGGTGGGTCAAACGGGCCAAACAACCATAGGAAATAGTATTTCATAAAAAGCTCAATTTCCCATCCTAACTGGACTACACCAAAACACATCCACACTGCTTGGACTGTGAAAATGGGAACGGACTGTATATATCCCAAAAATGCTCGATCAATAATCTAGCCGAGTGTCTTGATATACGACAAGTCATTATTAAAGTCAACATTTTGAATATTAATTATCTCCAGCGGGTTAGGAACAGTGGTGAAAATATAGTCGTCAGGGTACACGTTGCCCCTTTTGGCCACAAAATCTGGGAGTAGAGGGCCTATGATGTAATGCGGGCGGTCATGTCCCGGGGCAACGCTGAAGACACGAATGGGTCCAAGAAAACGTCTGCGCGTATAGGCACAGCTTTGCCTCCATAGTAAATATGGATATATGTAGGACCAGCCTGTATATAGATTGGCCGACCCATCAATTGGGTAAGGCCTAGATGCAGTCCTCTAATTATATCCTCTGAATCTCCCCATCCTTCAGGTGAGGCGGAGGCGGGGTGCTCTGCTAAAATCTCATCTAAATTAATGGTCCCGAGCTCATCCCAAAACGCATCATCAAGGTTAATCTCGGACATTCCTACATCACCAGAAAAAACGTGAGATTTTACACAAAAGGACTAATGTTGTAGGTAATTATTTATTTATTTATTTTTATTATGTTTATTTAGCTATATAGTTTTATTTATAGATTTATTTATAACTTTTCAAACTTTCTGATCGAATTAAAATAGCATTTTTTTTTTGAATGAACCATTGCTCTGATACCACCTTTGTCACAATCCAACCCCAGGGGCTTAGGACTAGAATCGCAACTTACTAATTTATTCTAATCGTAGTAATTTAAACTACGCAAGCGGAGGCAACCAAAAATAAAATAATTAAACATAAAGTTACTTCATTCTACTAAAAAAAAAATACATCCATGGGCTTTTATTATTTGATTATGCAGAGACCAACCATCAGAAAAACGACAGGAAGAAAAAAAAAGAAAAGGAAATTAACGGATCCGTATCAATTTCTTGTACAGATTCCACTACACGAGGTTATGGGTCTTCCCTACATCTCATCACCTGAAAGGGTAACAACTACAAGCACACAACAGAGTGAGAAATATTATGCCAAGAGTATCGGGAATACAAAATAACCATGGATAGTTAGTTAAGTCAAAACATTTACATAACTCAATTTAGTAAATAAATCATTTAAGTGGCAGAAACTGAAATACAAAAATTATGTAAATAAATAACCATAACCACGATACAGAACATAACATAACAGAGGTCAATGGATCCATGACAAACAGAGGACCACAAAATGGCCAAACAGAGGCCAATGGTTATTTAAGTCCCCCAAGGCGTGGGACTCCCGTGGTGGTACTTACAAAACATAATTGTTTAGAAGGTCATAGTCAAATATATTCTAAAATTTAAACAAACATATCCATGGGTTTCATTTTAAATAAATAAAGTTCAGAAAATAACCCACGTAATTGAAATATTAATATAATTTACAAAACATAACTTATATAAAATAAATTATGATAAGTTAAAACATACGTAAAATATACTATGGTGACTCAAGATATAATATAACTCACATTTATATTGACCCTTACTATTTTCTTCTTATTTTTGCTGCCCTCTCACGGCTGTTCCTTTGCTCTCCTTTTTTTTTCCTTCTATTTCCTTCGTCCTATTCACTTACAGCCCACCCATCCCTTTACATACACAACCTGGGGGTTTTGCATTAATGGCCCAAATTGCTGAATCACCCACCCTAAACCTACAGAACCCAGATGGCCGTGGTTTTATTAGTCCAGCACCCACATACTAGATTTGTTATTATTACTATTAGATTTGTTATTATCTTTTGTTATTATAAGATTTGTTTTGTTTTATTTTACTTTTATTTATTTATTTATTATCTTTAACTCTAATTTGGCCCAACTAGTATTATAATTCTATATTTGTGTTAATTTGGTTCCAAATAATAATCTCTAATTAACTCCATATTGATAACCCAGTGCCAAATTGGATTTATATATTTATTCATTTAATAATATATCCTTACATACAATCATAATTATATATAGCTATAAATATTTATGTGGTATTTAATATTTAGAGTGTCACATTTGCTGGGAAAGAAAGATTAGCGAAAGTCTTTTGATGGTTGAGGAAAAGCTGTAGAGAAAAGAAAGCAGACATTAGAACAAATAAGGGAAATAAAGTGATAAAGTCTTAAACAGAAAAGTTAACACTTAGTTCTTACCCTCATCCTCTTTAAACACCGATTGGCGTAGAGGGAAGAGATGAAGATCATCATCAGGAGCAAATTCCCAATTACCCAAGACAATCAGGTAATCATCTCCAATACCCTTGTTGGAGTCTGGGAGGTCGGCTATGATTTTGTAGGCTGTGGATCTCAGCTTGAGGTAATAAATGTAGCCTTTTTCAGACTTAGGCCACACATGGTGTAACAAAATTGGATGTCGGCTAATGTTATCCTAGCATTTTCTCGGCAGGCTAGAGCAATTATACCGCTAATAACCCCATAGGAATTGATGGCTAGCTACATAGGGTTGAGTTTGTAATAGTGAAGGATTTCCATAAAAAGGATGTCTAAAGGAAGCCGAAGTCCACACTCGATGAATGCTACGACAGGAAAGGGCATGAAATCCCCAACTAGCATGATAGAGTCTTCTTCTCTAGCCAACCTGATCTGAACATCGGCTGGAATGGAAAACTCTTGCCTAAAGTACTCCGGCTTGGTAGGGGTGTCTACACTATATCTAAACATGCCCATAATATCGGCTTAAAGTGTCTGGTGGAAGATCTCAAGAGAAAGGTTAAGGGAACCTCGACTAAACCTTAAACAGGTTTTGAAAATTCAAGGAGAGATTTGTTTCAGTTTCTCCTAAGTATGTGATTTCTAGCAATTCCCAAACCTAAAACTACAGAAGCAAGAATCAAAGACCAAAGATCTGAAAACAATCAAGAAGAACAGGAAAAAATGTGATTCAGAGTCAAGAAGCATCAAAAACAAACAAAATCCAAGAACATGAAGAATTACAAACGCTGTGTGAGTGTGTGAAAGCAATGTGTACAAATCTCAAGCAAATGCAATGACAAAACTTCGAGGAACAAGACAGATTCATGAACAGAGAATGACTCATACTAAGCAAAATACAACTACGAGAACAGATGTAACTTCCACAACAATAAAAACGGAATGGAGCATATGTCAAAACTCAAAAGGAAGATATATCGAAGAATATGACTAGGAAGTAGAAAAAACAAAACTAAGGACTTACCGAGTGAAACTGATGTTGGAATGAGTCTCACCGAAGTCAGGCAACGTGAATAATCGGAACCAAACGATGAAATGCTCATCGGAGGAGACGATCGGAGCATTTGCAAAAGCTTAGAAGCACAAAAATGGAGGTTTGGGAGAGGAGAGTTAGAGAGAGAAAATTTGAAGACAAATTGAATTCTCAAAAGTGAAGAGACGGAAAGAGAGGGAGAAGTTTTGTCAAAAATATGAAAATGCGGCAAACCATAATGATATGCCTTGGGCGACGTGTCTGTCAGGCGGCGTGCGCAGAAGCTACTCGACCTGATAGCGCGTGTCAACTACAAACCAGTGCAAAAAGGATGCGTGGTGGAAACGGTTGAGAAAAACCGTGCGTGACAGCTCATACACAGATAAAACTCTTAGAATTCTTGATTTAATGAGGCAACAACCTCAGCTAAAGAACGATCTCGGTTAAGGAACTCAAAGAACTAGGTCTTTTGGCTCTTGGTCATTGATAAGAGATGGACAGTTGAGTCTTGGGTATTTGAGACTAACGAGTCATGATCTCGGTCGAAGGGAAGAATGAATTTCAGCCGACATAAATATATATAAGCAATGTAAGTTCCATCACCTCAGGTTGCCAAGGTAATAGAACCTAGAGGGCAGTTGTGGGGACATATTTTTTGAATGACAACACGTGGCCAAAGGTGACGCTGAAGTGTCAACCGAGATGCCACGTGGACTGATCTTGGTACCGAGGTGATCTCGGCTAGGCCGAGGTTTCCTGCGGAGATATCGGTATCCAAGATAAGCGGATAAGGGACAAGAGTCCTAGAACATGGGAGAATCTCAGTCTGGATAAAAATAAAGCTCTTAGGGAGTTTATCCCTATCTAACTAAGAGTCCAATATGAGCATTCGGCCTGAGTCTATTGAAGTTAGGCCTCTACAGGGATCAGGTCAGTGCTAGTTATAAAACTAGAGCACCCTCATGGGTCTGAAGTAAGTTCTTTCTGGTGAGTTTAAGCACAATTTACTATCTTTGAGAGATATTTGATTACTGACTTTAGCATCGGAGTGTCCTCGAGTGGACGAACCACCCCGGATTCTTATCTTTCTGTGATAGATTATTTGGGTTTAATCTATTCTACCGATACTCTCCAGCTGAGTCCCCGTTTGATTGTGTGGTTAAAAATCTTCAAAATATTTTTTTACTAGGAATACGTAGCATTTCTTATTTTTAATATCCACACTATCCGCGAGCATTAAATTCAAAATGATCTAATTCCAACGATATGAGTCTCCTGTCTCCCAAGTATAGCCATGATGCATTTACCCCAATCGCTTTGTTCTTTCATGGAACTCCTCTTGTCATTCTCATCTTCTTGATGTGTAATGTTTTAATAAAGTTTCTTTGCTCATAAAAATAAAAATTTAAATTAAAAAAAAAATCACAAAAAATAATATAGAATGCTTACAATATGTGACTTTCGGCAAGGATGCTCAGATGTTTTAGGCAGAATATACAATTTTTGTTAGGGTTAATATACAATTTTTTAATAAATTGCTTTATTGAGGTAAAACATGCCCCCTTTTATATCTTTATGTGTGTGTAATTGAGAACTATGGCCAATGCAAATAATTGTAATTTTTTCTATTAATTTGTAATTAGTTTACCATTTTATATTTTATCTAATATTTTCCCTAAAAGATTGGCTAATTTACAGTGACTTAATCATATTTTTCTAGATGTGACAATTCTCCAAAATAATTAGACAGTACTAAAGTTGATTGGAGTAGAGTTTATAGTAAAATAAGAATCTGTCTCCAAAAATTACATGAACTCACTACCGTGACCCGCTCCCATTTCATGGTCTCAAAACAATCTGTCTCCATCAGAGTAATTTAATGACTTTTTCTTTTTTTTCTTTCATTTTTTTCCCCTTTTTAGATGGGTTGACAAATGGACGACTTTGAGGGTTATTTTAAAAATTAATTTTTTTTATTTTTTTTAATAAAAATACATAAAAAAATAATTAATATTTTAATAATAATTTTTTAATTAATATTTTAATAATAATTTTTTAACTATTTCTCAAATTTATCCCGAGAGACAAGGTGATTTCATTCAAACATCAACCTTTATTTTCACGCAAATAAAAGTTTCTTGCTCTCAAAAGAATCTGTCCCCATTCACAGTGAGCCCCGCCCATTTCATGCTCTCAAAAGAATCTGTCTCCATCAGAGTAATTTAATGACTTTCTATTTTTCTTCTTTTTTTTTTTGTTTTATTTATTTATTTATTTATTTATTTTGACTTTTTTAGATGGATTGACAAATGGCCGACTTTGAGGGTTGTTTTAAAAATGGGTTATGTTAGGTTTCATGAAAAAGTTTCATGAAAATCATCATGAAACCATCTGCACCGTTAGATCAGGTATGGTTTCATGATCTAACGGTGCAGATGGTTTCATGATGGTTTTCATGAAACCTTTTTCATGAAACCTAGCATTTTCCTTTAAAAATTAACTATTTTTTCCGTTTTAAAATAATAGTTCATTTTTAGAAATTTAATTTTTTTTTATAGTATAATTATTTTACTTTAAAATTACTAATTTTTCAAAATTACTCTTTGATAGTACATTTTTTGAAAATATTAATTGTCATAATTATATTTTTTGTGTTGTTAATAAATTTAAAAGAATGGCAAAATAGAAAATTCATATTATTTTAATTCTTGATTTTTGAAAAGGAAATATTTTGGAAGAATGAAATATAGAACAAGAAACAAATATTTTAGGACAAAAGAGAGAATTTTAGTTGATTTTTTAATTTTTTTATAAAAATATATAAAAAAATAAAAAGAATAATTAACTTTTTAATAATATTTTTTAAATTATTTTAACTAGTTTCAAACTTGTCCACAGAGACAAAATGATTTCATTCACACATCAACCTTTATATTCACGCAAATAAGTTTCTTAAATGTTCTCTTGAATTATTCAGTGTGTTTGGTTTGAATTTTTTTGATTAATTTTTAAAAATTGAGTTTTTTAGTTTTTGTGTTTTTTTATTTTTAATGAATATTTTTAAATTTTTAAATATTTTTTATATTTTTTTAGATATACTTTACTTAGATGTATCTAAAAAGTAAAAAATTATAAAAAAATATTTTAAAAATACATAAGAATACAAAAAATATATTGAATTCTCATTTTTTTTTATATTTTTGGTATTTAGTGAATTTTTTTAAAAAAATTCACAAATTTTTTACTTTTTAGATATATTTATGTTAACTATGTCTAAAAAGTAAAAAAAAAAATTACTTAAAATATTTAAAAATTTTAGTAAAAACAAAAAAATATGAAAAATAAAAAAAATAAAATTTTTTAAAAAATATTTTTTGAAAAACTTAACCAAGCAAGCTGAATCAGCTTAATGGAAAAAAGTCCATATTGTTGCTTTTTTTTGTTTTTTTTAGATGGTGGACTAATTCTATCATTGTAATTCAACAAATGAGAGAGAGAGAGAGAAAATGAGAGAGAGAGAGAGAGTGAGAGAGAGAGATCATGCATGTCTCTGTATTCAACAACTTATTATATATAATAAATGGAGAATAATCGTGTGGTGTACAAGCGGCTAAACTACAAACACGCTTTCATATAAATTGTCACATGAGATTTGAAAAATTATAAATATTTTTTTGTCAAAAAAATTTATTTAATAAAATTAATTAAAAAAATAAAATTTCTAACTGCTCTTTGATACAATAATAATATTACTTGAATTATTAATTAAAATAAATTTATGATATCATTAAAAATTATTAATTAACTTGATAATTTATTAATAAAATAGATTATTTATTATGAAATTCTAAGGGGATATAATTTTCAAAATCACATGAGTTAATTTATATTTTAAGTAAATTTCATAAAGCATATTTGTAATTTATCTAAAATAAAAAAATTTAAAAAAAAAAAACTCATGTGCTGCACATGACATAATCAAAATATATATCCTTAATACATTACTAGTTGGAAGATCGTGTCTCAAAATTTTTAAATTTTGATATTTTTAATCAATTGAAAATATATTGCACAGGAGGACAAGAATGTTTTCACTGTTGCTTTAAAAATATTTAGATAACAAGAATTTTAGAACAAAAAATATTTATAAATAATGAAAGAAACAAGAAGCATTTATATACAAGTCTCATTTTGTGAATTTATAATTCATTAAGTCCTGAATAAAATTATTTGCTTCTTCAAGTCTTGTTAATTTTTAATAGACCAATTTACCCTTCCAAGACCTCCTCCATAGCTGCCAAACATCCATTACTGTCTTCATTCTCTCTTTCTTACTTTTACACCCATTGCCCAACAACAACCAAACATCTCCTTCTCTCTCATTTGTTTTTTATCTTTTTTTCTTTTTTTTTTGTAGTTTCAAACTCTTTCTCTCTCTCTCTCTGTCTCTCAGTCACAGCCGAGAACACGTCGGTTCTACGAACTATATTGCCTAAATAGCTCGGCTAGTTTGTCGAAAATCCGCCGGAGCACCACCACCAACAGACACCACAACAAGTTGGTGTTGGACCGACATGGCTTAACAGTGCGATTCTCCGGTAGCAAAACTAGTACGATGATGGTAATTTCCTCAATGTACATACCAACTCCGATTCGACGACCACGTCGCAGCAGTAACAGTAGCAGCAAAGATCGAATTAGTGGCTCTCAAGATCAATTCTTCAGCGCATCGAAGTACAGGTCTCGAATGATTCGATGATGGCTGCTGCGGCGATATCACACGAATCAGCTGATTTGAACGACAATAAAGTGGAGAACAATGGAGGAGAGATAACAGGAAGCGATGTTTGTGGTGGCGATCTTCAACTACTTCCTCCATCAAGCTCAACTTCGTTGCCGCGTCCTCTGCCGCTCATGCGTGAGGTTGAGGTTGTTGTTGATCTGTCTCTAAACAAATTTACCTCTCTCCATCGCCGTCGATCTGCCTCGTCACCACCGCCGAGTTAGTCATTTTCTTTTTTGAAATTGAGAACATTCTCAGTTTATAATATTCTCAATTTTAATCATAAAAAAATTGAGAAATTTCTCAAAATTGATAATATTCTCCGTTCATACTAGAATAAAAATTTGAGAAATTTCTTAGTTTTGATAATTATAAACTGAAATCATTCTCTGTTTTGAAATTGAGAACATTATCAGTTTTGACGTTGACCCAGTTTAACGGCAATGCTATTATATATACATTTGTTTTGATTAAAGGGCAAAAACATCTTTTTACCTGTGAATGAGACTTATTAATTCAAAAACTTTTTCATAGGACCTAAGCTACTACTAAATATATAGATAGGACTTTTAGGTAATTAATCCAAGAAACAATTATCACTAGGAAAAATTAAAGTTTTAAAGATTAAAATTTAGGAATAAAAAGTATTTTTTAGGGATTAAATATTTTTATTGTGAAAAATGTCGTTATTATATTTTTAGTAACAAAAATTGGACATTAGTAATGAATTATTATCCTTTTGGGACTAAATTTTTTGTCTCAAAAAATAAATCTTTTTGAGATCAAATTATTTTATCCTTAAAAGTATAGGCCTCGTTTGGCAAGTGATTTTTTTAACCAAAAAGTCAACAAGTTATTAAAAAAGTAAAAAAGACAACAACCTATACCAAAAAGTCAAAGATTTCCTTTTTTCTTTACTTTTTGCACATCTTTTCGTAAAAAGCCAAAAAGTCATCCAAAACATATTAGTTTTTTTATATCATATTTTAGTCAAAAAGTTACTAAAAAACTATGTTCCCAAACGAGTTTGGCATGTCAAACTTTTTAGTTTTTTTGACAATTTAGTCACAAAAAGACAAAATAGACTAAAAAGTTAATAAAATAAAATGTCACATCCAAACCATAATCATTTCATTTTTTCTCTCACAAAAGTCAAAAAAGCCAAAAAGCTTATCCCAAACAAGGCTTTTTAGCCCAGGTTAAAATAGCCAAAAAGCCAACTCACATCCCGAACTACTCCTTATTAGTGACAATTTCAAAATTTTATCGCTAAAAGTCTTATTTTTGACTTTTCGATACGATCTTTTAGCGACTATTTTCACAATGATAAAAATTAATTCCTAAATATATTTTACAACAAAATTTTTATTTTTAGAAAGTAATTTTTTTTATTTTTAAAATTCTTATATATTATAATGTATGGGGTGAATTATCAATTAATTTTAATACGAGCAATGTTATACACAAATAAATTAAAAAATGCTATATAAATAACTTTCTTTTACTTGACTTATTTAACAAATTGATGTGATATGCAATCACAAAACTTTGATATTTGAATTAATGGGACTATAGAAATTAAATGAGAGGGTAAATTTTACTTTGAAATGTTTTGAAAAATTAGTAAAAAGTTGACTTTTTAATTTTTTGACTTTTTTGGTGGCTTTTGTGGCAAAAAGCTGGGTTCTTTTAAATAAAAAAACTGATTTTTTTATTAAAAAAATTAAAAAGTCAAAAACTGACATTTTTAGCTTATTGCCAAAATGCTCCTTTATTTCTTGTATTTTTTTAGGAATATTTTGGAAAATTAATTAAAAATTATTATTTTTGATTATTTTTTATAAATAAAAAATAATATGGCTCAAAATAAATTAAAAATTAACTTTTAATTGGATTTTCGAAACAACCCTTAAGTTTGCCCTAAATGATATCAACAATTTAAACGTCACATAAATATAAATCATTAAATATATATATGTATATATGTACAGCATGACTTTTTTTTTTCTTCTTCTTCTTTTAGCTGTGATGTACAGCTTCTTCTTTTTTTCCTTTTCTTTTTTGTTTAGCAGTGATGTACAGCATACAAATTATTATCAAAATTTCTTACAATTATAGACACAAAATTAAGAAAATCTATGACCGATGTATCTAGTTATATAAAAAATAAAAATAAAAATAAAAATAAAAATCTCTTAAAAAATGAACATTTTTTTTTAATAATGCTAAGGACCCCACTTATTAGTGGACTTGGTGTTTGGCAAGCGTTATTTTAACCTTTTTTTTAGGTTAAAATTCACAAATAAAAGAAAAAAAAGTTAAAATAATTAATAAGATAAAATGTTATATCAAATCCATAATCATTTTATTTTTTCTCTCACAAACATAATATCTAACTATAAAAAAATCTAATTATTTTTCAAAACATAAAAATTTTAACCTATTAAAATAAAAACTTCCCAAACATCCACACCACAGCTGATGACTGAGATTACTGCACTGTTGAGCAGCTAATATAATAACCTGCTTAAGCCTCCCTCCATATACACATTCACACACGGTTCTAAATTTGAACCAAAACAACAAAAACTCCAAAACCAACCACACCAACCACACCAAACCACCCACCCCCCCCCCCCCCCCCCAAAAAAAAAAAAAACACCCCTCCAATCTTCTCTCCTTCTCGACCCGATCTATGGAGACCACGGCAGCTTATGACAGGAGTTTCTCCAAAAACTACATGTTGCTGTCTCAAGAAAAAGCAAGTCTCATTGATCTCATTCGAGTCTTGTTCAACAGTGACTTAGCCAAGAGGAAATTCATTGACTGCCCAGCTGGGACTGAGCAGAGCTTCAAATACAGATGGCTCATAGTCGTGTCTATCTTGCTTCTGAAGATTCTTCAAGCTGTGTCTAAGCCATTGGCATGGTTCGGGTCTGTTGTGGAGATATGGCTCAACCTTCTCTCCAGCAACCGCAATTTTGGTGTGCTGATTTTGAATTTCTTCCGAGGTTTGTTTTGTTTTTTCAGATATATATGCTCTTATTTTAGTCTACTATAATTAACATTTTATGAAATTGGGTGGTTCATTGAATCTGAGAGATCTGATGACTTGACTATAAAACTTCATTGACTTTATCATGGAGAATAAGAGTTCATGGTTAGCTGGCTACTTGGCTTTCCATCCAATAGTTTTGAAGAGAGGAAAATTTTATTAAGAAAATATAAGCATATTATACATTTTCACTTTCAATTTAAAAAATCAATAAATAAATTTGAGTTAGGCTTTCTTTGGAATGATTATCAATATGAGAATGCGAAAATATGTTTTGGATGTACAAACTCTTATAATTTTAAAATATTTTAAAATTTTAATATAATATATAATATTTTTCAAATTTTTAGAGGTAATCGCCCCCTAGATCCATCCTTGTTTGAAAATTAGCTACAAAATAAAATTCTTCAAAAAAAATGAATTTATAAAAAATCTAATTTGTTTGGCTTTTTAATAGATTTTTAGAGTGGTAAATTGGGTTTTATTATGAAAAATGAGTTTTGCGAAATGAATTAAAGTTTATCATGCCAAAATGGGGTTTTTAGCCAATAAAATGTCTTTTAAACTACAGTCAAACAACACCTTATTAATATCACAGTTATATTAGGTTAACTAATATCAATTTGAACCACAATTAAGGTTTATTTTGAGAAGTAGGTTAAAAATTAATTTTTTTTTTTTTTAAACTTTTTTTAAAAGGAATATGTAAAAAAAAGTAGAGTGATATGATCTAAAAAAATTAAAAAATAAAAAAAAATTGGCTTTTAATTCAATTGCCAAAATAGGCCAAGAATCATTTTGGTTGTAAATAACACTCCGTTTGTTTGACCGGAAAACATTTTTCATATTTTTTGGTGTTTAGTATAATAGAAAACCAAAATTAACGATAATATTTTTTATGATCAATGAAAAACATGTTTATTTAGGCAAAAAAATATTTTCTACTTTTACAAGAAAAAAAACTTTTTTCAAATTAAAATTTTACCAATGTTACGACTCCAGCTATCACCACCCATCACAGTCACTGTGGCCCCCACCACCATTCCACCATCTCTCTATCTTTATTCCACCTCCACCACCATCACCATTAAACACACAAAAAAAAAAAAAATTAAAAATATTTTCTAAAAAAAGTTTTATAAAAAATATTTTATTTACGGACTTGCACAATTTTTTAGCATAACTAAACATTATAATCAGACGGAACGAATTTTGATTTGACAAATTGCTGGCCTTACCAATACAGTGACCCATCACCAAACACCTTGATAATTCATAATTAACACCAATTAAATTATATTTTATCTACAGCATGCACCAGGAGTGTTATAGCCTATTTTAAAAATATGATTAAAAATTAATTTTTTGACTTTTTAATTCTTTTTAAGTTACATTATTTTTTATTTTTTTAATATTTTTTTTAAAAAAATTAAAGAAATCAAAAAATTAACACCAATTAAATTATATCTTATCTACGGCATGCACGAGGGGTGTTATAGCCTATTTTGACAATATGGTTAAAAATTAATTTTTTGACTTTTTAATTCTTTTTAAGTCATATTATTTCTTTATTTTTTTTATATTTTTTTTAAAAAAAAATTTAAAAAAAAAATTTAACTTACGTCCTAAAATAAAAGAAAGGAATATATACCTGAAAACAATTTGTGAAAGTGGGCACTTTACTATTTTATTTCGAAAAATGTCTCGTAACTCAAATTTTGTGGCTCAAAAGTGGCTCAAATGGCCAAAACGACGTCGTTTTAGCCATTTTTATATTGTTCTGTACTCAAAACGACGTCATTTTGACCATTTGAGCCACTTTTGAGTCACAAAATTGAGTTACGTAACATTACTGTTTTATTTCTAATTGTCATAGCACGTGATGTGATGTGCACTTGACGGTACCATCAACCTCCACCACAGATCAAATATATGGATTAAAAAATAAGTGAGACGTCCACTGGGGTGACTCTCACCGCCCTCAGTGAATATTAATTGGTCTAAATTTCTTTTTCTTTTTTTTGATTTTATCCTCCTCTCGTTAACCCCCTCTTATATGTGGGGTGGTGGGGGTCACCCGTGGGCGTCTATATCAACTTTGTATATGGATTACTTTAGAGAATCAAACTCGCATGGTATTAATATTAACATAAACCATCTCAAAACCCTAGAATTATGGATATAATCTGTGCAAGTGCTTCTAAGGTGTGTGTGGAGAAGTTATTTAGTGCTTCTGAAATATTGTTTCAATAGTCACTTGTGTCAAAATATTTGTTCTGTAAAAGATAACAACATAAGATTTACTGTTTTATTTAATAAAAATCAACTTTAGACACCATTTATTATAGGGATATTTACCAATAAATCCTATCTCACAAACAGTTTTATCAATTGGTCCTAAGGTTATTTCTATTGTTCTGATTAATCCTATTAGTAGGGAAATATCTTACCAATTGATCCTATTTCTTTTGTTTAGTAACATTGAGTAGTCAATTATACCCTTCCGTGTGTGTGTCGCGTGACATACATCATTCCAAGACAAAAAACATAAAGAGTCTTAGTGTACTTTGTTGATGTGTGGCACCCATTGTGTGTGTCACGTAACATACATCACTCTAAGGCAAAAAACATAAAGAGGGTGTGTTTGATTGGACGGACTGGATAAGGGGGGATTAGAATCCATCGGACTTGAATCCTGGGACTGTGAATCCCCCGGACTATTTGGCTAGATTGGATATGTATCATGTGTTTGTTTTTTCATGGGATTAGATGTCTTGAAAAGATTATTTTTAGTGAATCCAATGTTTGATTGGACGGACTGGATAGGATAAATGAACAAACGACTATTTTACCCTTTTTCAATTGTTTATTAAGTAATAGCAATATTAAACATATCTTTATTATTTTAATTATTTTTAGCTAGATTAAATAAAAATTTATTTTATTTTATTTTTTACACAATTAAATAAATTTATTTTTTTAAATTAAATAAATAAAATATCAATAAAAATATATGTTATTTTTTTAATTAAAATTTTAAATAAATTTGTTTTTAAAAATAATAATAATTAAACAATGAAATTAAATAAAACATCTATTAACATTTAAATAATGAAATTAAATAAAATATAAACAAAATTTTAAAATAAAACATCAATAAAATAATTAATTTTATTTAATTTTTTCAATGTTTTTTTTTTAGCACCATTTTTTTTTCAATGTTTGAAACATATACACAACAGCAGCAGCACTTCATGGTCTTATTACACAACAGCAGCAGCACAGGATAAATGATTTGTGCCACAATTACAGAGGGCAAAATGGTTATCTCACCCCTCTAATCCAAACAGTAAATAATCCTATCAATATTGTCCCACAACCCCCCCCCCCGGATAGTATAAACCCCCATATGGGGGATAAAGAGTCCGGCCGGACTCCATGTCCGGCGGACTAAAAAAAAAACAAACATCGGATTGGATTTACTGTGCGGATTACAATCCGCACAGTAAATAATCCCCCCCTTATCCTCCCAATCAAACACACCCTTAGTGTACTTTGTTGATGTGTGACACCCATTGTGTGTGTCACGTGACACTCCAAGACAAAAAACATAAAAAGTTTTAGTGTACTTTGTTGATGTGTGACACCTATTGTGTGTGTCACGTGACACTCCAAGACAAAAAGCATAAAGAGTCTTAATATATTTTGTTGATGTGTGGCACCCATTGTGCGTGTCGCGTGACATATTGTGTGTCACGTGACACACCCTCATAAAGAGTATGCATCTAATAACATCTAAATGAGAGTATTAAGGTCCCTCAAAATATCCAAAGACTAAATGATTTATTAAAAAAAAATTAACACCAATTGATTCATAAGTTTAACATTTAAAGTTTATTGATAAATCTCTATTTCTTAAAGAAATTATTATAATTTTGTGTGTATAGAGTCCAATCCAAATTTAAAGTTAGTGGTTAGTTAGACAAGATGGGAATTAATTGATGGCGGGACCCAAGTTTTTTTTTTTTTTTTATTTTGAGGTTTTTTTTATCTTTTTTAAGGGTATCTTGTCTAATCTAGATAACTTATCTTTACAGCTCAAAGGGATCCAATAACTTATCTTTACAGCTCAAAGGGATCCATTAAATAACTAGAGAAAAGTTAGAGATCATAAATTTTTTTTATAAAAATAATTATGAAAGATTTATGATTTTTAGATTATTTTAATTAATATATAGTGTTTTATTCTAAGTGTAATCTAAAAATCACAAAATTTTTATAATTATTTTCATAAATTTTTTTTTATGATACATAGCATTATTAAAAGTATTATTATTTCTTTCGAGAAAACAACAGCATCATCAAGTTAAGATAGGGACTGGCAGAGCACCATTGCTTGTTTTTGTCCAGGGAAGTGGGGAATATCTACTACATGTGTTTCACGTAAAATTCCATTTTAAGTTTAATGACATCCCTTTAAAATCAACTTCTACCTTCTTCGACATAATTTATTGAATGTCATCATTAATAGTAATTAAAATAGATACATGGAACAAAAAATAAAAGGTAAATTATGCTGCTTTTTTTTTTAATAAAAACAAAAAATCTCACAAACTTAGCATAATTATATTAAGTTGTCTTAAGATCTTAATTTATACAATATTTAATCATATTTTTATCTGTGATTTATTAATTACATAAATAAAAAATAATATTGTTATCAATTTTACATTAAAATGTGTATTTTATCTTATTTATTCTAATATTATTCTATCATCTGCATTATTTCTTATATTTTTATTCTCATTAAATGAAAAACCAATATAATTATGTGTAAATTATAAAACTTATATTTTTTAAAATTTTAAAAGCGATCAAGATAATTTACTTAAAATGAAACAAAATTTTCAATTTAATGATTTGATCCAAAGTTGATCTTTCACTTTCATAAAAAAAAGTTACTTTCATCGTGATTTTCCTTTCTCCTTTTTACATAAAAATGAAAAAAATAACCAAAAAACAAAAAAACTCATTTGAATAACAGTTAATTGTAAAAATGCCACTGTTATATTATTCTGCTGCCAGATTATGTACTAGTTTTATGCAAGAATTTTTTTTATTTTTTTTTTTCATTTATAAAAATAAATATTGTGTTAGTATCAAATACTAATGGAGAGGGGGTTAATTATTGCAGGGAGGGTGGTGAAGCCGGATAAAGATTCAGCAACGTTCTTGTCATTTATAGGGAATCTAGACACGAGGGTGGAGTTAGATAAAAGCATCAAACATGGTGATAGCAGATACTATGCTGCACTCTCTATAATGGCTTCTAAAGCATCTTATGAGAACAGAGCCTATCTCCAATCTACTGTCACAGATCACTGGAAGGTAATTAAACAATCTTACAAATAAAGTAGATGCTCATTTTTATCTTTTTTTCAAAAACAAATTTAAAATTCAAGACAGTATTTGGAGATTTTGTGAGGAGATGTCGGATATGGATGTGGGCCATGTTTGGATTTTTGAATTTGTGGAGAGGAAAAAGAAAAATGTAAGAAAAGTAAATGAAATAATCTTTTCTTATATCCATATATTTTTATACAAATTCAAATAGAGGCTTTTTGTTGAGTTTATATGATAGAAATTTCTAATATCATTTGTTTGCCCCCGCAGATGGAGTTCTTAGATTGCTTTGATTTTTGGAATGGTGAGTTTGCAAGAGTTGTTTTCATTTTTTCATATATATTTATCGAAAAGAGAGAGAAAACCATCCATAATTTATAATCTAAGGCTAAGATTTACCCATGAATATTCACCCTATATTTACAATTCTTGGTAGATTTCGAATTTTATTTTATGTATAATGAATGATTGAGATAGTTGAATCGTCATTAGAGAGGTATTGTTGAGTTTTAGTGAGCTTATCATCTCAAGTCTATTTAGATAATTTGAATTATTTATCTTATTAGGCTCACTATGGCAATCATTTATAAAATTTAAAAAAAAATCAAGTTAATTAAACAATCAATATTTGTGTTAAAAAAGTTTATACTCATATTTGTTATTTATTTTGTAAAATAAATATGATTTAATTACTATATGGTCTCTATTATCAAATTTCATAAACCACTAACGAAACACTGAATCAATAAATTAGATAACAGTGCACAATTTCATTCGACAATCAAGGAAGCAATTAAATCCTAATCCAATGTTAATTGACAGAGTACCAAGACAAAGCAACAACACAAGCCTTCATGCTTCGCGACAAGAACGTCAATCCGGAACTCATCGTCGTAGCCTTCCGAGGAACCGAAACCTTCGACACAGACGCATGGTGCAGCGACTTCGACATCTCGTGGTACGAGCTCTCCGGCATAGGCAAAGTCCACGGCGGCTTCATGAAAGCTCTCGGCCTCCAAAAACACACGGGTTGGCCCAAAGACGTCCAACCAGCCGACAACCAACCCCCTTGGCCTACTACGCCATTCGAGACTTGCTAAGAGAGCTTTTAGGGACAAACAATCAAGCCAAGTATATATTAACCGGTCACAGCTTGGGCGGAGCGTTGGCGATACTGTTTCCAGCAGTTTTGGCATTTCATGAGGAGGAGTGGCTGTTGGAGAGGTTGGAAGGGGTGTATACTTTTGGACAGCCGAGGGTTGGAGATGAGAAATTTGGGGAGTATATGAAAGAGCAGTTGAGAAATTTTAATGTTGGGTATTATAGGTTTGTGTATTGTAATGATATGGTGCCTAGGTTGCCTTACGATGATAACACTCTTATGTTTAAACACTTTGGGACGTGTGTTTACTTCAACAGCTTCTACAAAGGCAAGGTGGTTACAGAAGAACCAAACAAGAACTACTTTTCACCACTGTCAGCGATACCCAAGATCATAAATGCTTTCTGGGAGCTGATTAGAAGCTTCAGTATTAGATACACAAAGGGACCAGAGTACAAAGAAGGGGGTGTTCTTCGTGTTCTCCGGTTAATCGGATTGGTAATTGCAGGTGTTCCGGCGCATTCACCTCAAGATTATGTCAATTGTACCCGTTTGGGATCCTCGGATGTTTATCTTCCTGCAGTTCAGGACCCCTCAAACCATCAACAGAGCATTTGATGTTGATTAAATTAATTGAACTCGTTGTCAATTTCAATTACTTGCAAGAGTGACATTATTACTTAATTTTGTGTCAAGGGTTGGGCTTTGCAGAAGTTGAAATGTCCCAACATAATGTTTTTGTAGTAAGTTTGTGGTGTTTTTGAGAAGTGAATGCCTCAAGTTTTGAATCTTGCTACTCTGACTAGAAGCCGTTTGATTGAAGAAAGATTGCACCGGGAAGAAAATGTCAGAAAAATATTATGCAATTATACAAAAGTTAATCAATAGAAATGACTTAAAGAGATATTTTTATAACAATTCTAGAAAATATGATGAATTAACAGTTACAACAGATAATTAGCAAGATAACATAAAAATAAAAAGTTGGTCTCTAGTCACCAAAAAAAAAAAAAAAAGTTGGTCTCTCATTTAGAGCATCTCTAATGGAGTTTGCTAAAATAGCATTGCTATTGCTATAATTTGGCAATGAATAGTACTATTTTGCCAAATTATAGCAATGATGTACCAATGGTCACTTGCTATTTTGACAAATCTTAACTAATTTTTTCTCTAAGTTTATAGGTGTTGTTTGAATATAAGTTTTCTAGTGATTTTTTATTTTTTATTTTTATTTTTTGTCTTTTGTGACCTTTTTTTAACTGTTTATAAAAAAAAAATTATATATTTACATTATTCCCGACTAGACAAATATAAAAAACGAAAAACAAAATTGAAAAAAAATAAATAAATATAATTCACCCCACCAAATTTCATACCACTACCAAAAAAAAAAAATAAAGAATAAAAAAATTGGCAAACAGAGCACAAACGCTTTTTCATTTCCAAGATAGCTCACTACCGTCCAACGATTGAGATGATTTCTCTAGAATCATCTCAACCCATTCGCAGACCTTCATGAGTCTTTCTTCCCGCTCCCTATCAGTCTAACTCTGCCTCTCATCTTCCTTTTTCCTCCTCTATTATCGAAACCCCTCTCTCTCTCTCTCTCTCTCTCTATATATATATATATATATATATGTGTGTGTGTCTGTCTTTTGCAACCAATTCGAGTAATCTTCGAGCCCGTACTCCTTATACCCCTTCCCAGAGATCACCTCTCCAGCTCCCTTGTTTGTGACCACAAATTCGAAGATGGTGAAGCAGAAGAGAATGACGATGAGAAGGAACATAGCTAAGAAGTAGACCCAGAGAAGCCATGAGACGCGACAACACACGCCAATGAGTCCAGCCAGAGAGATCACCATGAGAAAGACACCTAAATGATGACTGGCTTTGTTAAGAACTTCTCGCACTCACTTGCGCTATGGTGGCCCAACCATACTCCAACCCATTGCATCAAACCGATCACCGATCTCCAAAACTAGTCTTCTCTCTCTTTCTGTCCTCAAACCAGTCAGCTGAAGAAGAAGCCCTAGAGGTCGATCCAGGTATTTATCATCTTCGTTTATGAAATTTATATAAATTTGTGAAATTGATGATGAAATTTGCTATGTGATTCTGAAATTGATTCTAAAATTTGTGTGATCTCAAATTTATTATGAAATTTGGGAAATTTATTCTAAAATTGGGTTTGATTCTGAAAATTGGGTTTGATTCTAAAATTTGGGAGGTTTTATACTGTTTCAATTTTGTTTTTTTAACTAAATTTGGAGCCAAAAATCTGTTGATATTTGCTGATGTGGCATGTTTGCCAACTACTATTCAACCTGCCAAATTTGAGAATAGAAATGGCATCTGCCATCTATAGCAAGTAGAATAGCAGGCCATTGGAGAACCCATTTTGGCCTAAGCTGCTATATTTTGACAATAACAGGTGTTTTAGCAATCCATTGGAGATGCTCTTACTATCTTAAAATCACTGTTCCTTGCCACAAGAAGGTTCCAAGAGAGTGCAATGATGGGTCCGGGGTAATTGCTGTGAGATGAAACGATGTCGTTTCATCATCTATATGCATATTCAATAAATAAAAAAAAATGGTTGTTAAGAGGGCTTGAACCCAGACAACTTGGAGAGAAAAAAGGTCATGAACCACTGTGTTACTTAGTATACTCATTAATATTTTGGACATATATTATATTTATTACAATTTGTATTCCAACATAAAAAATAAAAAATCTACAATCTGCAGCCACAATAAAGCTTATAAAATTAAAAAAAATTCCTTTCCATCTTCAAAAAAAAAATCCCAATCTGCACAATTTGATGCTCTGTTATGTATCAAATACAAATAAAATAAAACACAATAACAATGGCTTCTCCTTAAATAAACCTTGAATCCATATTCAATATGCACAATTTGATACTCTATTATGTATCAAACACAAATAAAATAAAACACAATAACAGTGGCTAGGTTGCGAACAACTTTTGTTCTCTTAGTAGTTTTCTCATGCCAAGGTTTCAATCTACTCCTACCCTTGTGTCCGCTCTCTTTCTTTTTTAAGCCCTTAGCTCGTGCAAAGTTTGGATCAACTACAAAATCTTTGGTACCCACTTCAATATTGTCTCTAGCCGTCTAATGAAGTCATCACATTGTCTACTGTTGCACACAAATCCCTAAGAGTTTCATCAACTAATTGATAGGCATGTTTGCATTCAGATGATTAAGCTGCTAGTTTACCATTCTAGGACAAAGATCTCTGTAGCGTGCTGTTATCACCAACTTAGGGTTATTCTCAACCACTATAACTGTTTTCTCAATTGCACAATCCTTCGCATCTAGTCTCCATCAACCTAATGTATACCTTTCAAGAATTTCCATAATATTCATTCTATCAAGCGCCATAATTGCATAATCACATAAAATTTCAAAATTCTCAAATTTTTAACAAGTGCAACGAGTTTCTCGACAATTATTGCCTCCTCCTGACTCATTAACTTCCACATTACCTTTCACAATATACTCTCTATCCTCTCCATATAAGTCAATCACATACGTTACTTCTCTTCCTAACTCATGGCACCGCTTCACTTGAGAACAAAGGGATGTGTCTAACTCATTATGAAACAAAGTCAAAGATAGGAGGGGTATACAAATTAGCAACTTAAATTAACATAGGAGACATTTTCAACTTTATTCTCGGCAACTGTTGTCTAGAATCGTATACAGCTTTTACTTCTTCATACCGCTTATCCATAATAACTAGATTGAAGTGTGTAAAAAATTGAACAATGTTATGGTCAACTTTTAAATGCTTCTTCAATTCTGCATTCAAGCTTTCACTAAATTGAGTACTTCGCATTCCTGCAGTATTACCAACTTCATATACACATGCGCCCACTTCTCTCTAAGTTCCCAAGTCTTCTTTATCCATAAGTTCTCTTGCAAGTTATATTTATAAATCAAAGAATCCCAAGCTTCAACCAACTCATGTTCATCCTCATACCCAAAAATGCAAGTTTTGAAATCGTAACCAAATTTTAAACCACCATTTAACAAGTAACCTAAATGCTTCAAAGCATTTTATATTAAGTGAAAAGTGCACAATTCATGAAATACCTCAGGCATGATTTTAGAAATTACCTTAGCCATTGCCTGATCTTGATATGTGAAAAAACTAACAGACTTTTTCCCTAACATTACATGCAAGAAAGTTTCAAATAACCACTCAAATGATGTTGTAGTTTCATCATATAATAATGCAGCACCAAAAATCACAGTCATTCTAAAGTGGTTAAAGCCAGTAAATAAAGCAAGTGGACAGTACTGTTTGTTTGTTTGGAATGTTTTGTCAAATGACATAACATCACCGAAAATGTCATAATCTGTAATCATTTGATGATCAGCTCAAAAAATGTTAGTAATCATCTCATCAACATCCAACTGAAATGCAAAGTAAAAATATGGATTTTCAGTGGCTTGTTGCTGGAAATATCTCAACAAACTTCATGCTTCACCATATTGCAAGTTTCGTTGCCTTTTTGCACGCAAGAAGGTTTTTGGTCCTCTCGCGTGAACCCTATAATTTCCTTCCCCCCTGCTAAGGCGCTAATAAGATCATGTGATACCTTAAGTGATATACCAGTATCATCAGCTACATCGACATTTATGCCCTGAGCATTACACAACTTTCTCTAAGATGGCATCATATGCATATATTGAGGAATATGCAAAAGATGGTTGTGATTATCATCAAACTTCATCAGAACCCATTTTGACAAGTCCCGTCTAAAACATATATAGATGAATGTATTACATTTCATTCTTCTCTCATGTTGAGAATGTTTTACTATTACGTACCATTTATCTTTTTCATTTTCTCCCTCCTTACAACAAACAAACTTTTTATTAACCATAATAACATCTTTCTTACTTTTTGTATGGTAATCTCTTCTAATACTAAATCCCACAATCCTTCCATATTCATTGTAGAATTAATATGCAGCTTCTTCCAAATCAAATTTCATTCCAACACATGGCATGGAATTCTTAGCCAACTCCTCAAGTGCACCATCTTCCATTTCGACACTATTGAATATAAAGTCTAATAACAATAAGAATAGCACAAAAATAACATTAACAATAAGATAAATTACCGCATAATCTAAAAAATTGCCTACTTTCTTGATGTGGTTTATTATACATGAAACAAATCAATTATATTACTAAAAGAGTACACCTTTAAAAAAGATCATAAAATTTTATAACTTATATTATGTAAAGACATAATTTTTCTCGCCACAAAATATAACTTTTACTATAAATTCTCCATTCTTGACTTTTACCACAAATTATCATAACACAACAAACATTCTTAACTTTCATCACAAAAAAACATGTATTGATAAGAGTACTTGCCTTATTATATAACTTTGTGAAAAGATAATGAAAATGCCAAGAGTTAAATCACCATATACAATAACAGATTCCTATACATATCAAATTGTGAAGTTAATTTAACAGAGCATCAATCCCTAATCCAAAACACAATAACAGATTCCTATAACAGATAACAAAATCCAATCTGCACAATTTGATACAAATCACCATATACATACACATAACAGAATCCTATAATATTATATTAAAATCTCCAATCCAAAACACAATCTCTATTTGATATGAAAATAAATGACCATATATATATATACATAACAGATTCTCATAATATTATATTGTAAGCATATAAAAAATATATGTATATATATATATTTTTTCAAACCTGAGTAAAGATTCTTAGAAGGCAAATAAGCAACCTCAATGACAATGGTGATAGTGGAGCTACAGTACATCAATGGCAGAGGAATGTCAGAGCAAACGGTGAAGGGACGACGGAGCAATGATGGAGAGATGGCAGAGAATCCAAACCCTCCCCCCTCCTAACAGACCTAGCATTTTGTAGGGTTTTCATTGTTTTGTATTTTAATTATAGCAGATTCTAATTTTTTTTTTTAATGCTGGAAGGCCTACAAATTGTAATAAATACAATATATGTCTGAAATATTAATGAGTAGAATAAGTAGCACCGTGGTTCAAGACTCTTTTTCTCTCCAGATTGTCTGGATTCAAGCTGTCTTAACAACCATTTTTTTTTTTTATATTGAATATGCATATAGATAATGAAACGACGTTGTTTCATCTCACAGCAGTACCCATGTTTCCTTCAATGACTCCAAAATAAACTCACATCGAGTTACGAACCAAAGTCACCCACAAAATATTATAAAATAATATAAAACTAATTTTCCAAAGAATAGTATTTATGTGTGTGTCATCGTAAAAAATAGCACTAAGAATATAGTAATTCTATTTACTTAGAAAAAAAATGTAAAGACTTTTATCTACAATGTGATTGTGATTAAAATTAAATTATTATAATGTGAGATCTTTGTATAAATAAATTAAATTACATATTAATAATTCTAAATAAAATTGTAGGTATATAGGACTACTACTAAGATTATATTACAAACAACCATTCGGATACCAATTTGCAGCTTCTGGCTAATGAATTGGCTCAAAGGCTCGCGACCAAGCCAATGCTCGGGCTTGTCTAACTCAATCACTCTGTTTGTTTTCAGTTTTCAGAATTTATTTTTTCAAAAAATTCTATTTTTTCATTTTCCGTATTTTTTGTTTTCACTAATTTTTTTAAATTTTTAGAAACACCTAACATAAATATACTTAGAAAATATAATATTTGTGAAAAAAATCTTTAAAAAATTCACTAAATACCAAAAATATTAAATATATATATATATATATATATGAGAATTCAGTACGTTTTTAGTATTTTTGTGTATTTATTAATTTTTTATGATATTTTTTCATACATAATTTACTATTTAGATACATCTAAGTAAGGTACAACTAAAAAAGTTAAAAAAAAAATTTGCTTAAAATTTAAAAAATATTTACCAAAAATAAAAAATAAAAAATAAAAAAATTCAATTTTCAGAAAACTGAAACCAAATACTAAGCCTGTTTGGTAACCATTTCGTTTTCAGTTTTCAATTTATATTTACAAAAATTTTAAAAACTGTCACAAAAAATTGTTTGATATATTTTTTGGTTTATAAATGATTGTCTCAATTTGTAAATTTGAGGAAAAAACGTAAACTCAAAAAATGAGTTTACATTGGTTTTTAAATAGAAATTTAAAAATTTGACTAACAATTTTTTTTTTCAATTATTTTTGTTTCAAATAAATTTTTTTTCAATTAATTTTTTTTCTAATTATAATGTGTATGATCCCATTGTCATAAAATAATAAAAAATAAATATAAATATTTTAGGCCTGAACAAACATATTTTTTAGTTTATGTTTTTAAAATTTTTCAAATATTTTGTTCAAACCAAACGCGTTTGTAATTTATGTTTTTCTAAAAATAAACAAAAATCAGTTTATAAAATTTTTATAAATATAAACAAAAAAAACGTAAACGTTATCAAACACTACCTAAAAAATTGTTTTTTACCCAATTTAAGCTACTATATAGCAGGGTCGTTTGACCCAAATAAGGCTTAGATTGAACTTAGGCCTAGGGTTAAAGTTCGGTCGGTTGCCCAAGCTCATTGGTGTGTGAGAGATAGACCTACTAGGTAAGATCGAGAGTCCATCAAAAAATTATTAAAAAACAAATTAAAAATTAATTTTAAGTCTCAACCTGTTGGGCTAAACTCGTATCCTTGTGAGAGGCAATCTAGCCAGCAAGCCCCGTTTGAGCCAAGCCCATAGTAAAACTTTAACTTAAAATTTTGGTCCACAGATTGGCCCAGCAAGCCTACGAGAAAAAACAAATGCTCACACCAATGCATGCATGTCCTAAGTCCTTCGTTATTTTCAATGCAGATAGTTTCAAAAGCATCGTACAAGAACTATTTTTCTGTTATGTCATTTGCTCCAAAGATTAATGCGGTTTGAAAGATGTTAAGAAGCTTTGTCAATCAGCCATAAATGAAATTAAGTAGACATGTATGTCCTGTCTCTAATTAATTTCATAAATTATATTTTTTATCGCAAAGTTGGAGTGTCTATTGATTAGTAATAATATTACTATTATATCAATATTTAAATACTATAAAAAAGTTTGTTACTTAAAATAGTTATTAAAAAATATAATATCATAATATAATGTTATATTAATAATTTAATAATAAATAATGTTCTCACCATCTAAAAATAATAATAAGTATAAGTTTATGAATTCACTCTTATTTACCTTGAATGATGATTTGTAATTGGGATTGAATTTGTATGTATATATTCATATGTAAAATAAATTTGAATCACAAGATAATAATTCTGAATAATTTTTAAGTAATCAAATCTAAACATAAAAAAGAATAAATTATAATTTACTTAAAATCTTAATATTAAGAATTTGAAAATAAAAACTCTTTTAAAAAAATTGTTTCTCAAACGAGCCATTAATAACAGGAAATTCTATTTCTACACACCTACGTACATCAATGCACATCTTTTCTCAGTACACACACGTAATTTGATTATTAATTTTTGTTCTCATTCCACACACCAATTATTACAATCACACCCTTAACTTATATCTTGTATACAATCACTAGTTCTATCACCACCTCTGCATACATCAATCTCAGACAAACTCAGACGACCTCTGCGTTCATGAATAACTGAACCACTTTCCCCTAAACCTCCTAACAACAAATCTCTTCACCTCTTCGATAAACCGACAGACTTAGTCCGTGTCAGAATCGGAATGGCCTTCGTTGGAGAACAATGCCAAACATCAACATTTTTATTAGTATATTTTTTAGATAACACAACAATAGATGGGGCCCTCATTTATGAATTTTCTGGCATGTCACTCGTAAAATACTTCAGATATCCCTTCATTTTACAATACGTAATCCCCCTTTTAATATTCGAATTTTCAAGTTAATACTTCACCATCTAGGGCACCTGTTTGTCATTAATTGAACAATAACCATTCCTATAATAGACTAACTCGCATTGACAATCCATAGGGAAAAGAAACCACGCCTGGTAATGAGATTACCATCTAACCCCCGATGATAAACATTCACTCTGACCAACCTACTGGCATTGGGTGTGCAAAGGGGGGAATATTTTATCAACCTTAATACTCTTTTGTTTGTATCTTAACCTCAACTGCGAAAATAAATTAGGCAACGCAAGTTCAATACAACTGAAATCACTTGCTGAAACACCTTCAACAACACTAGTTTTTATATCGTCCACCTCCATTCAAAACCTGAACATTACAAATAAGAATACATAAATTATAATTCTAAACAGTCTTAAAGTACATTTGATTCCTTAAAGTAATTTTGCATTCTTTTCCACTAACAGTAACAGCCATTAAATATATGGCACCCTTTTGAATACTTCCAACATTTCCTAACAGCGTATCTTTATAGTCTGTCCAAACATCAATTGGGAAGAACCAGTCCACAACTTCTATACCGTGACGAACGTACTCTTTGTCCCTGTAATAACCCTCGTTACTGATCACTGATTAATACCGATTACTGCTAAGTTAATACCGATTAGGGAAAGTAAATGAACTGACTGACTTACTGAACTGACCGATTGAAATCTGAAACTGAATCGATTAACTGTATCTGTTTAATTGCATGTATCTGTTTGAATTGTAATTCTATCTGTTTGACTGTATGATTATCTGTTCAATTTCTATGTTTAAACTGCTAATTGGAGGCCTTATCAGCGGCCAAACCAGAAATCGTTTAGTGTTCCATGATTAGTAGAATTTATGTGATTTTATGGTGTATTTATCTGAAAATTGATTTGGTATGGTTAAATTAGATTAAGGTCCCGTTTGGGAACAGGCTAATTTAGTAACTTTTTGGCTATTTGGCTAAAATATGAGCTAAAAAAAACTAGTATGTTTGGGATAACTTTTTGGCTTTTTATGAAAAGATGTGCAAAAAGTAGAGAGAAAAGAGAATCTTTGACTTTTTGATATGGGTTGTTGGCTTTTTGGCTAATTTAGTAACTTTTTGACTTTTTGACTAAAAGAGAGGGTTCCCAAACGAGGCCTAAATATTGATAAAATGCGAAGTTCGACTTATTTACAATCTCGCCACTTAGTGGCCCACTACCTCACACATATTGGAGCATTGTACAACACTTGATCAAACACATTTCACCAGCCATTTTGAGTACACCACCGATTTAGAGAGAGAGAGTAGGAGACTAGAGTGTTTTCATCTTGTAATGCTTGGAAATTGAGAGGATTGGAAGAGTTCTTGATCAATTGAGCATCTTTACCTCTAATTCAAGACTTAAGGTAGAAATCCATTTCCTTGATTGTGTATTTATGTTGATTCTTGCATGTTTTGGAGCTAAGTTGAAGTCTAGAGCCAATTTATGGCTTTTAATGTTGTATTGTAGCTCATTTCATGCATGCATGTGTGTATTGATGAATTTTAAGTTGATTTCATGGCAAATTGTCACATGCATGTTCATAATTAAGCTTAAGTCCATGTTTCCAACTTGTTTTGAGAAGAATGAGCTCATTAGAGCATGTTTTGGAAGCTTTGAAAAGGTTTGAATTCATGCATGTTTGCATGTTCTTCATGTTCATGAAAATGGGTTTGAATTTGAATTTAATTGATTCACTCTTGGGCTTTAAATTCACAAATTGAGCTTTGAAACTTGTTGTATATTGAGTTTGGATGTGTTTTCCAGAATTTGGGCCCAAAAGGTCGAATTTTGAGCTTAGGAATGCTTGGTTTGAGCTTGGGAGGCAAATCTGGAAATTCCAGAATTTGGCTTCTACGCTCAAGCGAAGGATTCTACGCTCGAGCGACCATCGTTTCTTCTGAGCTCCACTCGAGCGAAGGAATGGTGGCTCGAGCGTAAATTGCAAGCTCTCAGCATCTTAGTGCACGCAGGCGTGCACTCGAGCGAAGAGCTGTGTCTCACGCTCGAGCGAGCATCGAGCGTAAAATTGGAGCATCCAGCATTTTTACTGTAGCACGCAGTCCGCTCGAGCGACGGAATCCACGCTTGAGCGAAGCTCTTTTGTCTGCATGTCCGCTCGAGCGAAGAAAGCCTCGCTCGAGCGAGACCCCTGTTTTCAGTAAATTTTGTGGAGTGTTCAAAAGTGCATCTTTGCATCCTCTTTCCATCCTAGGCATTCCTAGGGCATATTTAAGGCATCTTAAAGAGGATATAGATGTAGAACTACACCGAGGCAAATTAGGGATTAAGTTATTATCTTTCCCAACTGTGTAGCTTAGTGTGTATTCAATCTGTAAATTGTATAGGGTTGGCTTTCCGAGGAGACGCTCTAGTCCACTGTAGCCCAGAACTCTGTGAGTAACAATTGTGTAAAGATATGTTCAAAATGATTATCTTTTGAATACTGAACTGAACCACTTACTGAACTGACATTGATTACTGAATGAATGTATATCCTTTATTTCTGAACTATACTGTGGCATCCTTAGCACCTACCGTTTACTGTTACTGTTACAGAGATCTCTGTTGGTTCCCTTGTGGAACCACTACTGTTTACTGATTGATGGCCATCATTACTGTTTGGTCTTTTAAGACCTACTGTTACTGTTATGCTAATGGATGTACCACATATGACTGTTTACTGTACTGAACAACTGATATACTGATTGAATTGAACTGTTTTCATTACTGTAAGGACATTCATTCTAAACCCCTTTACGCATTATGTTATTCACTGGGCTTTAGCTCACTGCTCATACATATATGTAAGTGTGCAGGCACCGGATCAAAGCTAGAAGCGTCGGGGTAGATTCCCAGTTTTGTCAAGCCAACCAATGTGCCTCACTGTGAGGTTCCGAGCCTGCCAAGCTTAGGCTATGGGGTGTTTTAGTATTTCTCCTTACTGTACTGTTTTGTTACTGTATAGACTGTATAGACCGTACTGTACTGGTTATTTGGGACTTGATCCCTGTCTCGAATGTTTGTAAATGTTTTGCACATTGTTCTGTACCGTATATATATATGTGAATGTATGAAAAATCTTTTTGGCATACAGACTATCACAGCTCATTGGATATTGTTTATTTACTGTGTTGGCTTCCGCCATGCCCCTGTACTCTGTTATACTGTATTACTGTTAAGCAAGCCTTCGGTAATCTCGGATTACTGGCCGGTTACGGTGCTAAACCCATAAGGGCGGGTTTGGGTCGTGACAGTCCCTACCATCAACGACCTTGAATCTCATTTTCTTTAGCATCCGAAATCGGTCGGACTAGTCAGGATAAAAAATTCAGGTCTCTGGATTACACTCGCCAACTCCAATAAATATCTTGTCAGGTGTGTGGATGGAATCAGACGGACTATTATCACTTATGACGAAAAACAAAACGTGGTGGACTACAGCTTCGTCTTTAGCATCTTGTCCCATTTGAACATTCTTAATTAATTTTATACCCTTAACCACGATCTTGTTTGATTGACGGTCACATCTCTTATTACCCAACCCAATACCATTCAGCAATCTCGCCACACCTTTATTATCAAATTTAGCATCCCTTAATTGTTCATCGTACAATTATAACTTTCTTACTCCCCTCTTAGTCTTCTTAATATATCGGGGAATATTTTGTACGTACCATCTGCGTACATACACCGCCTTAAAAGATGCACGACCACGGTAACTACGCTTATAACCACTGGCCGTCGGTGTCCTTAACCGACAGTACGCAAAAGGAGTCTGATACTGGCTGCTCATTACTCCTTTCATTTTTGAAAAAACACTCCAAATCTTTTATCTTGCAAATTCTGCAGATTCTCTTACCTCTGCTAACCCTTCCGTTTAAACACCTTAGCTTTGATATTTTTTCCCTCTACTCCTCGTACCCACGAACAAACTTCGCCGGAGCTGACCGTCGCCTCTCTTCCCACATTCCTATTTGCCACGTCAAAAAACAATCTACACACATTTGAGTGAACTGCCCGTAATTCTCGAGATACTCTTCTAAGGAGTACAACATTGTATACCAAAACAATCAACAATAAAAGAAGACTGAAAAGGAGGGACGAAACAAAGTACTAGAAAACAACTTTACCACAATTGCTATCCCACTGCAAAAGCATATTCCTCTATGCCATCAAATGTGTTCTAGTACCAAATAAATAACAAAACTACCTAGTGATTAAGTACGAAGATTCCCCATGCAAAATAATTCAAACACATTTATTTTTTCGCCTTTGCTTTATGTCTATCATTCTGCAAGAATATTTGCTTTACAGCCACGCAAACCACCAGAAACACAAGACGTGTATCGCACTATCCGACAAAAGAATCAAAAGTACTCACACCTGGGCCCGGGTGTGACTTCCTTTTAACCCCATCCATACATGTGTCTATAAATACAATAATGGACGGCCTAGATCAGTGGGAGGGGGGCGCTGGTAATATTAATACAGCGCCATCCTAGTCATACCACTCAAACCGAGTTTTTTAACTAATAGAGAAGCCTTGTATGGCTGGTGTGAGTTCACTGTTTACCACTACAAAATGCCTTACCAAGCCTTTTTCCGTTTTTATGCCAAAAATGTTTTCCTCACCTACCCACAATGCCCATGCCCAAAAGAACAACTCTTGGAACTCCTTCAATCCTTAGTCCAACTAGTCTGTAAGCCATACTACATACTTGTCGCAAGGAAGCTCCACGAAGATGGAAACCCTCACCTTCATGCCATGGTTCAATGCACAAAGAAGATCCAAACTACCAACCTGAGATTTTTCGATCTCATCGGAACCAACGGCATAATCTATCATCCAAATATAGAAAAACTCCACTCTCTAACAGCAAGTCGACAGTATATACAGAAAGGAGGCGACATCGTAGAATGGAGAGAATTTTTATCGAAGGGGAAAAGTCCTTCGAAGAACAGAGACGAACTCTGGAGGGGTATACTTGTAGAAGTAGAAACGAAGGAACAATTCTTTGCACTGTGCAAAGAAAGATATCCTACCGATTACGTCACAAAATACCCCCAATTAAAAACATTTTCGAGGGATCAATACAAAAGAGAGAGGCCCCCATATACTAGCACCTTTAATTCATTTCCTTTATTAAATGAAGAAGCAAAAAAATGGGCAAAAAATAATATTTTGTTTGTAAGTCAAAATTTTGTACAATACGAGATATGTCAAAATTGTTGTCTCTCCGTTTAGATGAAAGACGACTGGATTAGATTAGGGATACACAAAAATAATATCAACAATTTATATACTGACGAATAACTCTCCTCATCCTCTGATAACAGGAACCAAAACAGCGGCCCATCCATCCAATCTCTCTCTACCTCGAAGGACCCTTAAGAACAGGAAAAACCGCCTGGGCTAGAAGTCTCAAACGACATAATTACTTCTCCGACAGAATAAGCTTCAAGAACTACGACCAAGACGCCGTCTACAACGTCGTAGACGACATCAAATACTCAACAGTCCCTACTGAATTAATGAAAAATTTAGTAGGTTGCCAGAAAGACTTCCATGTATTTGTTAAATTCCAACCAAATCTCATTATTAGAGGAGGAATTCCTTGTATTATACTAACTAATGGGGATAGTAGTTGGTTAGATGCAATGTCCCTAAAAATGAGAGAATGATTTGATGTTAATGCAACCACTGTCAAATAAAATGAAAAATTTTATTAGTTTTATTTATGAAACCACTCAAACTTTTATTTACTTACTACATTTCCCTTATCATCAACTATTACATCTTGAGTCACATCACTATTTTTTACACTCATTATTACATTTCGTAAAACATCAGAAAATTTTGCTCGATCCATAACAACTGATACTCTAAGATCAACTTCTTCTTTGCTAATACCAACCTCCGAAATCGACGGACCAGGATCAATATCACTAGTTCCATCACCACCTCTGCGTACATCAATCTCAAACAAACTCAGATGACCTCTGCATTCAGGAATAACTAAACCACTTTCCCCCAAACCTCCTTACAACAAATCTCTTCACCTCTTCGGTAAACCCACAGACTTAGTCTGTGTCAGAATCGAAATGGCCTTCATTGGAGGACAATGCCAAACATCAACATTTTCATTAGTATATTTTTTAGATAACACAACAATAGATGGGGTCCTCATTTGTGAATTTTCTGGCATGTCACTCGTAGAATACTTCAGATACCCCTTCATTTTACAATACATAATCCCCCTTTTAATATTCAAATTTTCAAGTTGATACTTCACCATTCATGGCACCTGTATGTCGTTAATTGAACAATAACCATTCCCATAATAAACTAACTCGCATTGAAAATTCACAGGGAAAAGAAACTGTCACGACCCAAACCCGCCCCTAAGGGTTTAGCATCGTAACCGGCCAGTAATCCGTGATTACCGAAGGCCTGAATAACAGTAATAACAGTAATACAATATAAAAGGGGCTGGCGGAAACCAAACAGTAATAACAAGGTATCCAATGAGCTGTGAAAACCTGAATGGAAAAAGACTTTTATGGACTAATCCACATTCATAACCATAAACATATATGTATATATATATCAGATACATATAACATACGGGTTAGGGATCCAATCCCTTCACCGTAACTGTACAATCAAGTCTTAAACATTCGTGTAACAACCCCCACACCGTTTACCGAAATTACTGAAATACGTACTGATTACTGCTAAATTGAACTGATAATGATTGATAATTGAATTACCTGAAGCACTGAATAAATCGATTGAAATCGAAACTGAAATTGAATAAGATTATTTGTTGTATTGCATATTGCATCTGTTGGATTTGTTAATTATCTGTTTATATTTATGTATTTAAACTGCTAATTGAAGGCCTTGTCGGCGGCCGAATTAGGAATCGTTAGTGTTTTGTAATCAGCATAACTTATGTGATTTAATGGTATATTTATCTGAAAATTGATTAGGAATGATTAAATTGGATTAAAATGAATTAAATTGCATTCCTTGAGTTATTTACCAAAATGCTGCTTAGTGGCCCACTCCATGTTTTATATTTGAGCCTTAGTTACCTTTGATCAAAACATTTGCTCAGCTCACTTCATTTCTTCCCCACCGAAATATAGAGGATTAGAGAGAGAGAGTGAGAGTTTGGCTTGTTCTTGAGTCATTGCTTGGTAATCTTGAAGAAATTGGAGTATACGCTAGCAAATTGAGCTCCTACACTTTAAATACAAGACTTAAGGTAGGATTTCATCTTCTCATTGTTGTGATTGAAGTAGTTCCTGCATGCCTCATGTTTAATTGAAGGGTAGAATCATAAATTGGTTTCAACGAGTTGAAGTAGAGCTCATCTCATACATGCATGCATGTTGATATTGAGGCATTTGAAGTTGATTACATGGCATATTGTTAACATGCATGCTCATGTTTCTATCAAAGACCACATTTTCAGTTGTTTTCCAACTATTAAGCTCACTAGAGCAAGATTTAAAGCTGAAAATTGGTTTAAAGTGCATGCATTGCATGTTTACATATTGTTCTTGAAAATGAGTTTGAAAATGGCTTTGATTGACCAACCCTTGGCCCTTGCATGTACAAATTAGCTTTTGAAACTTGTTATACATTGTGTTTTTATGAGTTTTCCAGAAAATGGGCCAAGAGGATCGATTTTGGTACTCCAAACTTGAGTTTCAAACTCAGAGCACAATTCTGGGTTTTCCAGATTTCTGGTGTCCGCTCGAGCGGAGGGGTACGTGCTCGAGCGGAGAAATCAAGCTTCCAGCAGTTTTGCAAATTTTGTACTGTCCGCTCGAGCTGAGGTATTTACGCTCGAGCGGGGTTTGCGAGCATCCAGTACATTTTGCAGACCGCTCGAGCGGAAAAACTCACGCTCGAGCGGGAAATGTTTTTAGCCTTTACGCTCGAGCGGGGATGTGTGCGCTCGAGCGGGGATCCCTTTTACCGAAAATTCTGAAATTGTTTTCTAAGTGTAATTTTGCATCCTCATTCCATCCTAGGCCTTCTTAGGCCTAGTTTAAGACATCTTAATGAGGATATAGATGTAGAACACACCGAAGCATATTAGGAAGTTAATTATTGTACTTCCCCAACTGTTAAACTTAGTGTGTGTTCAAATGTTTAACTGTTTAGGGTTGGCGACTGGAGAGACGCGCTCTAGCACACTGTAGCCCAGAACTCTGTGAGTAACAATTGTATAAAGATATGTTCAAAATGGCTATCTTTTGAATACTGAACTGAACTGTTTACTGGACTGTTTACTGAACTGGAATTATTTACTGAATGAATGTATGTCCTTTATTTCTGAACTGTACTGTGGCATCCTTAGCACTACTGTTACTGACTGTTACTGTTACAGAGATCTCTGTCGGTTCCCTTGTGGAACCATACTGTTTACTGAATGACTGGCCATCATTACTGTTGGGTCTTTAAGACCTATTGTTTACTGTTATGCTAACGGATGTACCACATATGACCGAATAACTGTTCTGACTGAACGACTGTAATACTGATTGAACTGAACTGTTTTCATTACTGTAAGGACATTACATTCTAAACCTCTTATACATTATGTTATTCACTGGGCTTTAGCTCACTGCTCATATATATATGTAGGTGTACAGGCACCGGACCAGAGCTAGAGCGTCGGGGTAGAGTTCCAGTTTTGTCAGCCAGCCTATGTGCCTCACTGTGAGGTTCCACGTTGCCGTGCTATGGCCTTGGGTTTTGTTTTAGTTTTCCCGTCGGCCTCCTCACTGTGTTGTATCACCGTATAGACTGTCTACTGTTTTACTGTACTGTTATTGAGGGGTTAGGTCCCCGTACTGAATGTTTGTATATGACTGTATAGACTGCATACAGACCGTACTATTTTGAACTGTATGAATGCGTGAAAAATGTTTTTGGCATACTGATTTTCACAGCTCAATGGACACTAGTTATTTACTGTATTAGCTTCCGCCAGGCCCTGGACTCTGTTATACTGTATTACTGTTAAGCAGGCCTTCGGTAATCACGGATTACTGGCCGGTTACGGTGCTAAACCCATAGGGCCGGGTTTGGGTCGTGACAATTCGATACATAACAGAGACAAAAGGGTGAATCTGAAACACCCCAAAAACAGCCTTGGCTCGAGCAGACTCGAAACCTCGAAGTGAGGCACAACGGTTGGCTGGACAAAACATGAGCTTAACTCGACACTTCTAGCTTCGGTCCGGTGCCTGGCCACCTACATACATATATAAACTATGAGCTAAAGCCCAGTGAATAACAAATGCGTAAAGGGGTTAAGAATGAATGTCCTTTCAGTAATTAAAACAGTTAATTACATCTGTAGATCAGTTATTCAATCAGTGACTCATAGTTCATGTCATAACAGTCGTTTAGAAACCATAGCAGTCATAGGTGGTACATCCAATAGTAGAGCAGTACAGTAGGCCTTAATAGACCGAACAGTCAGTTAATGGCCATCGAAACAGTAAACAGTAGTAATTCCAAACATTGGAACTGACAGAGATCTCTGTAACAGTAGCAGTAACAGTAACAGTAAGTTGCTATAGATGTCACGAGTACAGTTCATAAAATAGGACAAACATTCATTCAGTAAACAATGTCACTTCAGAAAGCAGTGCAGTCGATCGTTCAGAAAATAATTATAATTGAACATATCTTTATAACATTGTTACTCACAGATTACTGGGCTATAGGCAAGCTAATCAGAGTCCTCGGGTGCCAACCCTACACAGTTGCAGAACGAACACACACTAAATTACACACTCGGGATTAATAACTTAGCCCCTAACTTGACTTGGTGTGGTTCTATAACATTGTCCTCATTATAATGCTTTAAACATGGCCTAGGAATGCCTAGGATGGAATGAGGATGTAAAAATGTACTTAACAATATTTTTCAAAACTTGCTGAAAACAGGGATCTCGCTCGAGTGTGGCTTTCTCCGCTCGAGCAAGCTTACCAAATGAGAGAGGTCGCTTGAGCGTAGACTCCCTCACTCGAGCGATCTGCAAAAGTGTAAAAAGTACTGGTTGCTGAAATTCCCCGCTCGATGCTCGCTCGAGCGTGAGACACAGTTCCTCGCTCGAGCGTAGGTCTCGTCGCTCGAGCGTATGTCTGCACACGTAAAAACCTGAGAGCTTGCAATTTACGCTCGAGCCAGCATTCCGTCGCTCGAGCGAAAGTCTGAAAACAAAAGTAGTTGCTCGAGCATGGAATCCTTCGCTAGAGCGAGGAAGCCAAATTCTGGGTTTTCCAGATTTGCTCCCAAAGCTCAAACCATGGATCAAACATTTCAAAACTCATCCTTTTGGGCCAATTTTCTAGAAAACACTTAGAAACTCATAATACAACATGATTTAAAGACCATTTCATAAAATCAAAGCCCAAAAGTATACCAATTGAACACAAATTCAACCCAAAATTCAAGAACATGATGTAATTATGCCACGCATGCATTTATTTGAATTCATAGCTTCCAATACATGATCCAAAGAGACATTCTTTTCAAAAACATGATGAATTCTTAGATTACAACTATAATCTAGACATGCATGGAAGAATTTCATGAAAACAACTTCAAAATTCCATGGTATGGACATGCATGCATAAATTCACTAGACTTCCTTAAATTCTAGCTCAATTAACCCATGAATTCACCTATTTCATATACATACAAGTTCTAGATGGCTCAAAAACAAGATTAAAAGGTTGAGCTCTTACCTAGGCTTCTCAATCAAACTTCACCTAAGCCAAAACCTTGAGCAATGTAGACAAGTCTCCAAAATTTCCTTCAATTTCCTCTCAAAATCAAGCAATTCTCTAATTGAATTCAATTTTCCCCCATTCTCCCTCTCTCTCTCACGGTTTGGGTCTTGAGGATGGAAAAATGGTGTCAACAAAAAGATGAAATCAAACAAATGGCCTTGTAAAGGCCCACTAATGGCAATTGTGTAATAAACTCAAGCTAACGTAATTTAACATTATTTATTCCAATTTAATCATTCCAAATCGAATTTTAATTAAACCTACCATAAAATCATATAAATCCTAATTAGCATATAACACTAATCAATTTCTGAATTGGTTGCCGATAAGGCTTTCAATTCGCAATTCGAAATTAAAACATGAACAGATCATTCTGTAACAAACAGATAAAAATATAATTAAAACAACACACTCATGCAATCAGTTTAGGAGTTCATCTTAATCAATTACTTATCATGCTCAATCACAAATTAACGCTAATCAGAGGTGAGGGTTGTCACAGAAACCACGCCTGGTAATGAAATTACCATCTAACCTCCGATGATAAACATTTACTCTGACCAACCTACTGGCATTAGGTGTGCAAATGGGGGGGATATTTTATCAATCTTAATACTCTTTTGTTTGTATCTTAACCTCAACTGCAAAAATAAATTAGGCAACGCAAGTTCAATACAATTGAAATCACTTGCTGAAACACCTTCAACAACACCCATTTTTATATTGTCCACCTCCATTCAAAACCTAAACATTACAAATAAGAATACATAAATTATCATTCTAAACAGTCTTAAAGTACATTTGACTCCTTAACGTAATTTTGCATTCTTTTCCACTAACAGTAACAACCATTAAATATATGGCACCCTTTTGAATACTTCCAACATTTCCCAACAGTGTATCTTTGTTGTCCGCCCAAACATCAACTGGGAAGAACCGGTCCACAACTTCTATCCCGTGATGCACGTACTCTTTGTCCTTGCCCCAACGAGCTTGAATCTCATTTTTTTTAGCATCCAAAACCGGTTGGACTATTCAGGAACAATAATCCAGGTCTCAGGATTACCGTCCCCAATTCCAATAAATATCTTGTCAAGTATGGAGACAGAATCTGACGGATTAGTATCACTTATGACGAAAAATAATATGTGGTGGACCACAGCTTCGTCTTTAACATCTTGTCCCAATTGAACATTCCCAATTAATTTTATACCATTAACCAGGATCTTGTCTGATTGATGGTCACATCTCTTATTACCCAACTCAATACCATTAAGCAATCTCGCCACACATTTATTATCAAATTTAACGTCCCTTAATTGTTCATCATACAGCTGCAACTTCCTTACTCCCCTCTTAGTCTTCTTAATATATCGGGGAATATTCTGAATGTACCATCGGCGAACATACGCCACCTTAAAAGGTGCACGACCATGGTAACTACGCTTATATCCACTGGTCACCGGTGTCCTTGACCGGCGGTATGCAAGGGGAGTCCAATACTGGCTGCTCATTACTCTTTCCATTTTTTATAAAACACTCCAAATCTTTTATCCTACAAATTCTACAGATTCTCTTACCTCTGTTAACCCTTCTGTTTAGACACCTTAGCTTTGATATTTTTTCCCTCTGCTCCTCGTATCCACGAACAAACTTCGCCGAAGCTTACCGCCGCCTCTCCTCCCACAGTCCTATTTGCCCCATCAAAAAACGATCCACACACATTTGCGTGAACTGCCCGTAATTCTCGGGATACTCTTCTAAGGAGTACAACATTGTATACCAAAACAATCAACAAAAAAAAAAAAGTCTGAAAATGAGGGACGAAACAAGGTACTAGAAAACAACTTCACCACAATAGCTATCCCATTACAAAACCATATTCCTCTATACTATCAAATGTGTTATGGTACCAAATAAATAGCAAAACTACCCCATGATTATATATAAAGATTCCCCATTCAAAATAATTCAAACACATTTATTTTCCTGTCTTTGCTTTATGTCTATCATTTTGCAAGAATATTTACTTTACAGCCACGCAAACTACCAAAAACGCGACACGTGTATAGCACTATCTAGCAAAGGAATCAAAAGTACTCACACCACTCACACCTGGGCCCGGGTGTGACTTCCTTTTAGCTCCATCCATACACGTGTCCATAAGTACAACAATAGACGACCCAGGTCAGCGGGAGGGAGGGCGCTGGTAATATTAATACAGTGCCCCCCCACTCACACCATTCACATCGGGTTTTTTAACTAATAAGAAGGCCTTGTACGGCTGGTGTGAGTTCACTGTTTACCACTACAAAATGCCTCGCTAAGCCTCTCTCCGTTTTTATGCCAAAAATGTTTTCTTCACCTACCCACAATGTCCATGCCCAAAAGAACAACTCTTGGAACTCCTTCAATCCCTACTCCAACTAGCCTGTCAACCATACTACATACTTGTCGCAAGGGAGCTCCACGAAGATGGAAACCCTCACCTTCATACCATGGTTCAATGCACAAAGAAGATCCAAACTACTAACCTAAGATTTTTCGACCTCACAGGAACCAACGGGAGGATCTATTATCCAAATATAAAAAAACTTCATTCTCCAACAGCAAGTCAACCGTACATACAGAAATGGGGCGACATCGTAGAATGGGGAGAATTTTCATCGAAGAGGAAAAGTCTTTCAAAGAATAGAGACGAACTCTGGAGGGAATACTTGTAGAAGCAGAAACAGATGAACAATTCTTTGCACTCTCTAAAGAAAGATGTCCCACTGATTACATCACAAAATAGCCCCAATTAAAAACATTTTCGAGGGATCATTACAAAAGAAAGAGGCCCCCATATATTAGCCCTTTAATTCATTTCCTTTCTTAAATGAAGAAGTAAAAATATGGGCATAAAATAATATTTTGTTTGTAAGTCAAAATTTTGTACAATACGAGTTATGTCAAAATTACTATCTCTCCGTTTAGAGAGAAGACGACTGGATTAGATTAGGGATACATAAAAATAATATCAACAATTTATATACTGATGAAGAACCCTCCTCCTCCTCTAATAACAGGAACAAGAATAGCGGCCCATCTGCCCGATCTCCCTCTACCTCGAAGGACCCTTAAGAATAGGCAAAACCACCTAGGCCAAAAGTCTCGACGACACAATAGCTATCCCACTGCAAAAGCATATTCATCTATACCATCAAATGTGCTCTGGTACCAAATAAATAGGAAAACAAAATAATTCAAACATATTTATTTTCCCGTCTTTGCTTTATGTCTATCATTTTGCAAGAATATTTGCTTTACAAGCACGCAAACCACCAGAAACGCGACACGTGTATCGCACTATCCGACAAAGGAATCAAAAGTACTCACACCACTCATACTTGGGCCCGGGTGTGACTTCATCTTAACCCCATCCATACAAGTGTCCATAAGTACAACAATGGATGGCCCAGATCAGCGGGATAGGAGACACTGGTAATATTAATACAGCGCCCCCCCAGTCATACCATTCACACCGGGTTTTTTAACTAATAGGGAGGTTTTGTACAACTGGTGTGAGTTCACTGTTTACCACTACAAAATGCCTCGTCAAGCCTCTTTCTATTTTTATGCCAAGAATGTTTTCCTCACCTATCCACAATGCCCATGCCGAAAAAAACAACCCTTGGAACTCCTCCAATCTTTTCTTCAACTAGCCTGTCAGCCATACTACATACTTGTCGCAAGGAAGCTCCACGAAGATGGAAACCCTCATCTTCATGCCATGGTTCAATGCACAAAGAAGATCCGAACTACCAACCCAAGATTTTTCGATCTCACTGCAACCAACGGGAAGATCTATCATCCAAATATAGAAAAACTTTATTCTCCAACAGCAAGTCAACAGTATATACAGAAAGGGGCGACATCGTAGAATGAGGAGAATTTTCATCGAAGGGGAAAAGTCTTTCGAAGAACAGAGACAAACTCTAGAAGGGAATACTTATAGAAACAGAAACAGAAACAGATGAACAATTCTTTGCACTCTGCAAAGAAAGATGTCCCACCGATTACGTCACAAAATACCCCCAATTAAAAACATTTTCGAGGAATCATTACAAAAGAGAGAGGCCCCCATATACTAGCCCTTTAATTCATTTCCTTTCTTAAATGAAGAAGTAAAAAAATAAACAGAAAATAATATTTTGTTCATAAGTCAAAATTTTGTACAATACGAGTTAAAGTCAAAATTGTTGTCTCTCCGTTTGGAGGAAAGACAACTGGATTAGATTAGGGATACACAAAAATAATATTAACAATTTATATATTGATGAAGAACTCTCCTCTTCTTCTGATAACAGCAACCAGAATAGCGCCCTATCCACCCAATCTCCTTCTACCTTAAAGGACCCTCAAGTACAGGCAAACTCGCATTGACAATCCACAGGGAAAAGAAACCACGTCTGTAGACTGTTATTGCCATCTAACCTCCGATCATAAACATTTACTCTGACCAACCCACTGGCATTGGGTGTGCAATGGGGGAGAATATTTTATCAACCTTAATACTCTTTTGTTTGTATCTCAACCTCAATTGAGAAAATTAATTAGGCAACGGAAATTCAATACAACTGAAATCACTTGCTGAAACACCTTCAACTACACCAGTTTTTATATCGTCCGCCTCCATTCAAAACCTGAACATTACAAATAAAAATACATAAATTATAATTCTAAATAGTCTTAAAGTACATTTGACTCCTTAAAATAATTTTGCATTCTTTTCCACTAACAGTAGCAGCCACTAAATATATAGCACCCTTCTGAATACTTCCAATATTTCCCAACAACGTATCTTTGTTGTCCGTCCAAACATCAACTGGAAAGAACCGGTCTAGAACTTCTATCCTGTAACGAACGTACTTTTTGTCCTTACCCCCAACGAGCTTGAATCTCATTTTCTTTAGCATCTGAAAACGGTCGGACTGGTCAGGATCAACAATCCAGGTCTTAGGATTACCCTCCCCAACTCCAATAAATATCTCGTCAGGTATGGGGACCGAATCTGACGGACTATTATCACTTATGACGAAAAACAATATGTGGTAGACCACAGCTTCGTCTTTAGCATCTTGTCCCAATTGAACATTCCCAATTAATTTTATACCCTTAACCACGATCTTGTCTGATCGACGATCACATCTCTTATTACCCAACTCAATACCATTAAGCAATCTTGCCACACATTTATTATCAAATTTAACATCCCTTAATTGTTCATCGTACAGCTACAACTTCCTTACTCCACTCTTAGTCTTCTTAATATATTGGGGAATATTTTGTACGTACCGTCTGCATATACGCTGCCTTAAAAGGTGCACGACCACGATAACTACGCTTATATCCACTGGCCGCCGGTGTTTTTGACCGGTGGTATGCAAGGAGAGTCCGATACTGGTTGCTCATTATTCCTTTTATTTTTAATAAAACACTTTAAATCTTTTATCCTACAAATTCTGCAGATTCTCTTACCTCTGCAAACCCTTCTGTTCAGATACCTTAGCTTTGATATTTTTTCCCTTTGCTCCTCGTACCCACGAACAAACTTTGTCGGAACTGACTGCCGCCTCTCTTTCCACATTCTTATTTGCTACGTCAAAAAATGATTTACACACATTTGAGTGAACTGCCCGTAATTCTCGGAATACTCTTCTAAGGAGTACAACATCGTATATCAAAACAATCAACAAAAAAAGAAGACTGAAAATGAGGGACAAAACAAGGTACTAGAAAACAATTTCACCACAATAGTTATCTCACTACAAAAGCATATTCCTCTATACCATCAAATGTGTTCTGGTACCAAATAAATAGCAAAACTACCCCGTGATTAAGTACAAAGATTCCTCATTCAAAATAATTCAAACACATTTATTTTCCTGCCTTTACTTTATGTCTATCATTCTGCAAGAACATTTGCTTTACAAGCACGCAAACCACAAAAAACGTGACACGTGTATCGCACTATCTGGCAAAGGAATCAAAGTACTCATCCCACTCACACTTGGGCCTGGGTGTGACTTTATTTTAACCCCATCCATACACGTGTCCATAAGTACAACAATGGACGGCTCAGATCACCGGGGAAAGGCGCTGGTAATATTAATACAGCGCCCCCCCAATCACACCACTCACACCATTCATATCGGGTTTTTTAACTAATAAGGAGGCCTTGTACGGCTGGTGTGAATTCACTGTTTACCACTACAAAATGCCTCGCCAAGCCTCTTTCCATTTCTATGCCAAGAATGTTTTCCTTACCTACCCACAATACCCATGTCCAAAAGAACAACTCTTGGAACTCCTCAAATCCCGTCTCCAACTAGTCTATCAGCCATACTACATACTTGTCGCAAGGGAGCTCCATGAAGATGGAAACCCTCACCTTCATGCCATGGTTCAATGCACAAAGAAGATCCAAACTACTAACCGAGATTTTTCGATCTCACTGGAACCAACGGGAAGATCTATCATCCAAATATAAAAAAACTCCATTCTCCAACAGTAAGTCGACAGTATATATAGAAAGGGAGCGACATTATAGAATGTGGAGAATTTTTATCGAAAGGGAAAAGTCCCTCGAAGAACAGAGATGAACTCTGGAGGGGAATACTTGCAGAAACAGAAACGGAGGAACAATTCTTTTCACTGTGCAAAGAAAGATGTCCCACCGATTACGTCACAAAATACCCCCAATTAAAAACATTTTCAAGGGATCATTACAAAAGAGAGAGCCCCCATATACTAGCCCCTTTAATTCATTTTCTTCTTAAATGAAGAAGTAAAAAAATAGGCAAAAAATAATTTTTTTTTTGTAAGTCAAAATTTTGTACAATACGAGTTATATCAAAATTGTTGTCTCTCCATTTGGAGGGAAGACGACTAGATTAGATTAGGGATACACAAAAATAATATCAATAATTTATATACTAACGAAGAACTCTCCTCCTCCTCTGATAACAGGAACCAGAACAGCGGCCCATCCGCCGAATCTCCCTCTACCTCAAAGGACCCTTAAGAACAGGCAAAACCGCCTAAGCCAGAAGTCTTGGACGACAAAATAACTTCTCCGGCAGAATAAGCTTTAAGGACTACGACCAAGACGCCGTCTACAACGTCATAGACGACATCAAATACTCGACAATCCCTACCGAATTAATGAAAAATTTAGTAGGCTGCCAGAGAGATTTCCATGTATTTGTTAAATTCCAACCAGATTTCACTATTAGATGAGGAATTCCTTATATTATATTAAGTAATGGGGACCGTAGTTGGTTACATGCAATGTCCCAAAAAATGAGATAATGGTTTGATGTTTATGTAACCACTGTCATGATTAATGAAAAATTTTATTAATTTTATTTAAGAAACCACTCAAACTTTTATTTACTTACTACATTTCCCTTATCATCAACTATTACATCTTGAGTCATATCACTATTTTTTACACTAATGATTATGTTTCGTAAAACATTAGAAAATTCGGCAGGGTCCATAACAATTGATCCTCTACGATCAACTTCCTCTTTGCTAACACCAACCTCCGAAATCGACGGACCAGGATCAACATCACTAGTGTTATCACCACCTATGCGTACATCAATCTCAGACAAACTCAAACGATCTCTGCGTTCAGGAATAACTGAACCACTTTCCCCAAAACCTCTTAATAACAAATCTCTTCGTCTCTCCGGTAAACCCACAAACTTAGTCCGTGTCAGAATCAGAATGGCCTTCGTTGGGGCACAATGCCAAACATCAACATTATCATTAGTATATTTTTTAGATAACACAACAATAGATGGGGCCCTTATTTGCGAATCTTCTGGCATGTCACTCGTAGAATACTTCAGATACCCCTTCATTTTACAGTACGTAATCTCCCTTTTAATATTCGAATTTTCAAGTCGATACTTCACCATCCACGGCACCTGTTTGCCGTTAATTGAACAATAACCATTCCCATAATAGACTAACTCGCATTGAGAATCCGCAGGAAAAATAAACCACACCTGCAAACTGTCATTACCATCTAACCTCCAATCATAAACATTTACTCTGACCAACCCACTAGCATTGGGTGCGCAAAGGGGGGGAATAATTTATCAATATTTTATCAACCTTAATACTCTTTTGTTTGTATCTTAACTTCAACTGCGAAAATAAATTAGGCAACGCAAGTTCAATACAACTGAAATCACTTGCTGAAATACCTTCAACAACACCAGTTTTTATATTGTCCACCTCCATTCAAAACCGAAATATTACAAATAAAACTACATAAATTATAATTCTAAACAGTCTTAAAGTACATTTGACTCCTTAATGTAATTTTGCATTCTTTTCCACTAACAGTAGCAGTCACTAAATATATGACACCCTTCTGAATACTTTCAACATTTTTCAACAACGTATCTTTATAGTCCGTCCAAACATTAACTGGGAAGAACCGATCCACAACTTATATCCCGTAACGAACATACTCTTTGTCCTTGCCCCCAACAAGCTTGAATATTATTTTCTTTAACATCCAAAACCGGTCGGACTGGTCAGGATCAACAATCGAGGTCTCAAGATTACTCTTGCCAACTCTAATAAATATCTGGTCAGGTGTGGGGATGAAATCTGGCGGACTATTATCACTTATGACGAAAAACAATATATGGTGGACCACAGCTTCATCTTTAGCATCTTGTCCCAATTGAACGTTCCCAATTAATTTTATACCCTTAACTACGATCTTCTCTGATTGACGGTCACATCTCTTATTACCCAACTCAATACCATTAAGCAATCTCGCCACACCTTTATTATCAAATTTAACGCCCCTTAATTGTTCATCGTACAGTTATAACTTCCTTACTCCCCTTTAGTCTTTCAAATATATCGGGGAATAGTCTGAACATACCGTTTACGAATGTACGCCGCCTTAAAAGGTGCACGATCACGGTAACTTCGCTTATATCCACTGGCCACCGGTGTCCTTGACCAGCAGTACGCAAGGAAAGTCCGATACTGGCTGCTAATTACTTCTTCCATTTTTTATAAAACACTCCAAATGTTTTATCCTACAAATTTTGCAAATTCTATTACCTCTGCTAACCCTTCTATTCAGACACATTAGCTTTGATATTTTTCCCCTCTGCTCCTCGTATCCACGAACAAATTTCGCCGGAACTGACCGCCGTCTCTTTTCCCACAGTCCTGTTTGCCACGTCAAAAAACGATCTACACACATTTGAGTGAGCTACCCGTAATTCTCGGGATACTTTTCTAAGGAGTACAACATTGTATACCAAAACAATCAACAAAAAAAAAAAAAAAAGACTGAAAAGAAGGGATGAAACAAGGTACTAGAAAACAACTTTACCACAATAGCTATCCCACAGCAAAAGCATATTCCTCTATACCATCAAATGTGTTCTGGTACCAAATAAATAGCAAAACTGCCCTGTGATTAAGTACGAAGATTCTCCATTCAAAATAATTCAAACACATTTATTTTTCCGCCTTTGCTTTATGTCTATTATTCTGTAAGAATATTTACTTTACAACCACGCAAACCACCAGAAAAGTGACACATGTATAGCACTATCTGGCAAAGGAATCAAAAGTACTCACACCTGGGCCCAAGTGTGACTTTCTTTTAACCCCATCCATACACGTGTCCATAAGTACAACAATAGACAACCCATATCAGCGGAAGGGGAGCGTTGGTAATATTAATACAGCGCCCCCCCAGTCACACCACTCACACCATTCACATCAGGTTTTTTAACTAATAGGGAGGCCTTGTACAGCTGGTGTGAGTTCACTGTTTATCACTACAAAATGCCTTGCTAAGCCTCTTTCCGTTTCTATGCCAATAATGTTTTCCTCACCTACTCACAATGCCCTTGTCCAAAAGAACAACTCTTGAAACTCCTCCAATCCCTTCTCCAACTAGCTTGTCAGCCATACTACATACTTGTCACAAGGGAGCTTCACGAAGATAGAAATCCTCACATTCATGCCATGGTTCAATACACGAAGAAGATCCAAACCTCTAACCCGAGATTTTTCGATCTCATTGGAACGAACGGGAGGATTTATCATCCAAACATAGAAAAACTCCATTGTCCAACACTAAGTTGACAATATATACAGAAAGGGGGCGACATCATAGAATGGGGAGAATTTTCATCGAAAGGGAAAAGTCCCTCGAAGAATAGAGACGAACTCTGGTAGGAAATACTTGCAGAAGCAGAAACAGACGAATAATTCTTTGCACTCTGCAAAGAAAGATGTCCCACCGATTATGTCACAAAATATCCCCAATTAAAAATATTTTCGAGGGATCATTACAAAAGAGAGAGGCCCCCACATACTAGCCCCTTTAATTCATTTCCTTTCTTAAATGAAGAAGTAAAAAAATGGGCAGAAAATAATATTTTGTTTGTAAGTCGAAATTTTGTACAATATGAGTTATGTCAAAATTGTTGCCTCTCCGTTTGGAGGGAAGACGACTGGATTAGATTAGAGATATATAAAAATAATATCAACAATTTATATATTGACAAAGAACTCTCCTCATTCTCTAATAACAAGAACCAGAACAGCGGATCCGGTCCACAACGATCTACCCTATTTCGGTTCACAGTGAAGGAAACTCCATTAAAGAGATTGTAGACTTAAGACCCTCCATTGATAATAACTCCATTGAAGACCCTCCTCCTCCATTCGACACTATAGTTCTGAAATCTGTTGAAGGTAAATATTACTTTGTTTCGATTTTGTTATCGCATTTGGTACCATTTTGTTTTCTCTGGCGAGTGCGTTGACAAATTAAAATGAACCCTCGTTTTTTTCTTGAAAAATTGTGATTTTGGGAATTTGGCACTGGTTTTTCGAAATTCATTTTTTAATTCGACACATGGTTTTTGAAATAAATTGATTTTTTTTGACACTGTAGTTCCGAAATATATTGATTTGTTCGACACTGTAGCTCTGAATAAAATAGAATATTTTGACACTGGTTTTCCGAATTAATATCGAAAAAAAAAACTTCTGCACGAAAAAACATTTTCATTACTGCGTTTGCTGTCACCAGGCATATTTTTACTTGATTTTGAACTTGCATTAGTTTGTAACTCTTCTATAACAAAATCAAGAATAATTGTGGAATTAATGAGAAAACTGTATAAATAATTGAGTATAAACCTAGAGAGTAAAACAATATGAGAGTATTGTTTTGCAAGCAATAGAAGAGTATAGAGTGTGTAGCAAGCAAAGTCAGAAACAATGGAAGAAGTGACAAATAATATTAAAAAAAAAACTAGGATTTAGTTGTTTTTACTCAAAAGGAGAAAATACATAATGAGTAAAAATAAAGTAATATATATATATATATATATATTTTCTCTTTCTTGGATAATATTTATAGTGTAACATATTACTGTGAACCAGAAAGTAACATGTTACTATTATTGTTCACATCAATTTCAATGATAAAAATTTTTTGTTAAAAAAAAATTCATAATCAACATGGATCTTATTTAATAGATCTTGATAAGAGAATTCAAAAAATATTAATTTTATTAAAAACTGATATCTACTCAAAAATTATATTATTTTAAAATTTAGGCCTGGTTTGGCATACCAGGAAAAATTCAAAAGACAAAACATCACATCCAACCCATAATTTAGGCCTGGTTTGGCAAGGAGGTTTGGGGCTATTTTAGCCACAACAAACAAAACATCACATCCAACCCATAATCATTACACTCTTCTCTCACAAAAAAAGTCAAAAAGTCCTTCCCAAACCAAGCTTTTAGCCCAGGCTAAAAAATTCAAAAAAGCCAAAAAGCCAACTCACTTCCCAAACGAAAAAAGTTAAAAAGTTATCACTATTCACAAATTAAAAATATAAAAAAATTAATTTCCCCAATATTTTAATACAAATAACGACTGGACAGCGTTGGCACTGTTAGTACGTATTGGTCTATCTGAATGAACAAAAAAAAAATAGATGTATATATTTATTAAGTTGGAGAGTAATGTTGGGCCCGTGGGGGCCCAACACGGGTCCGTTTTTGATAATCCGAACCATTAAATGTGTAGAGCTTATCGAATACTATATGCCTGTAAAAAATCACGTTGATCGGATATAGATAGCTATGTGATTGAATCATATTTTTTTTCAGCCGTTTATTTTTCACCATCCATTAATTTCATACAAAACTGTTCTGATCACATAACTATTGATATCCGATTAAAGTGATTTTTCATAAGCATATAGTACTTAACGAGTTCTACACATTCCACGGTTCGAATTATCGAAACGGGACCCTTGGTTGGCCCCACAGCCCAACAATACCTATGAAGCCTCATGCACCATTTCAACCCAGCCGTCCTTTCCTATGCCGCCTGTCACTGATGTTTCTGCCAGGGATAAAAACGTAATTTTGTCATTTTAATACAAATTTTTTCATAAAAAAACAAAAAAATTATTTAAACAATCATATTTTTTTCCTTAATTTTTTAATTTGAAAAGTCAAAAAATTAGCTTATTTAAAACACCCCCAAACAACACTCGACCAAATCGCCCATTATTTTACCCCCACAAAATATATCAGTCCTCTTTACCCAATCCATATATTTTTTTCTCCGGGAAGCTATAATAAGGGCCTCAGATAGGACCGGCGAGTACGGGACTGAGAGGCGCGAGCGAGGAAGAGAGAGCGAGAAGGAGAAAGAGGTTAGAGGGAGAGAGAGAGAGAGAGAGAGAGAGAGAGAAAGGAGAGATCTGCGTTTAGGGTTTTGAAAACCCCAAACAACCAAGGTTAGTGAGCGTCTAAACCCTTAATAATTTCTTGTATTCTTTTTCTAGGTATTGTATTGTATTGTTATTCTGAAAACGAATTGGAGGAAATTGGTGAGTTTGTTTTGGTATATGATGATGATGATGTTTGTGTGTGAGAAAGAGGTGTGTCTGTTGTGTGCAGGAGTCGAGTGTGAGAGTTCTATTGAGAGGGAAGTGAGATCGAGAGCGAAGAGCGATCAAGAGAGAGCGCAGAGCGATCAAGAGTGTGCGATTTTCTCACCCTTCATCTCGATTTCCTAAATTGGTATCTTTCTTCCTCGATAATGTCGGACAGAAAGCTTGTGGTAAGTCTCTTCTCTTCTGTTCGAATTTCTTCATCTCGTTGTTACTGTTTGATTTGATCTTGCTACATACACAATTTGGTATATATTTTTTTGTATGGATTGTAGGTATTGGGTATCCCTTGGGATATCGATACAGATGGCTTGAAGGATTATATGAGCAAGTTTGGGGAACTGGAGGATTGTATTGTCATGAAGGTCAGTCTTCCCTTCCCTTATATTCCGTAATTGTGTCAAGGAATATATAATTTTTTTGACATTTAATTTGTTTATATGAACCGATTGTTTTTTATTGCTGGGAAGATCAAGATGGAGATTATAGAAGGTTCTTCATTTAAGGGATAGTGACATTTTTTTCTTATTCCAGCTAACAACTATTTTCTGTTTATAAGAGCTGATTACTATGCATGACTGGGTTCCCAATATTATAGGGTTGAAATTTTCACTCCATTGCTTTTGCATTGTCTGGGGATAATTTGGACCAGTGTGGGATAGGGGTTTGGTGTATTTTATTGATTGAAGGATGAATCCAGGAATAAGTGGAGAGTTTTGAATCTGGGTAAAATATTACCCTGTATGGAATGTGTTTTTTAACTTTTAAGCTTCATAGAGTTTGTGATCTTCTTTTAGATTCGCTATCCCATTTTACTTGTTACAATTTTGTTTAATGCTTCTACAGTTTGATGGCGAAATATCTGACGCTGTTGTGGATAAACTTTAAAAACAAATTTTGTGTTTTTATTTATTTATTTATTTAAGTTATTAAATACATTCATTTTGTCATTTTTTTCTTTTCTTTTCTTTGTAGGAGCGGTCCAGTGGTCGTTCTCGTGGTTTTGGATATGTGACATTTGCATCAGTTGAGGATGCTAAGGTGACTCCTTGATTATCTATTTAGTTTCTTCAGTCAGTTACCATTATGTCATTTCTTGGACAGTCTAGTTAGTTTGTAGTGTTTTCCATGCAAGCATTTCTAATCTTTGTATGTTGATGTTTGTCAATTGTTCGTTTTGAGAACTTCACTTGGATGCAATATCAGTTTTGCAGGTTTAATATGATATCTTATGCCATAACTCTCTCTCTCTCTCTCTCTCTCTCTCTCTCTCATGTGAAACAGAATGCATTGTCCAGTGAGCATGTTATAGGCAATAGAATGCTGGAAGTAAAAGTAGCCACACCGAAGGTTGTGTTCTAATATCATTTTCCACTTTTGCAATCTTCCATTGTAATTTCTATGTTACTTTTATTTTTTTTATTTTACACTCAATAATGTTTTGATTGTATGTGTATAGTTGTAGAGATATTTGCTAATAATTATATGTATATTGTTCTCAAATGTTTTTGATAGGAGGAAATGAAAGCACCGTCAAAGAAAGTGACCAGGATATTTGTGGCCAGGATCCCACCATCTGTGACAGAAGCGGCTTTCCGAAGGTAATTGTGGTTTTCGTGAAAGGTTTTTTAGGTGATTAATTTACATATTGCAAACATTATTCTTGAGCTGTGATGAGCAGCTTTGAACTCCTTGTATTATTTTTCTTGCAGTTATTTTGAGCAATATGGTGATATAACAGATCTATACATGCCAAAGGTCTCTCTCTCTCTCTCACACACACACACACACACACACACACTCACTCACTCCAATGCGTGACATTGTGAAGAAAACATTTTTAGTTACATCTCTACAGATACTGACTTGCACTTGCTCATTACTAAATTATTGGAATGTAAAGATACTGATACAATGTATCCTTGGGTTGTGAATTACATTGTTTATAATTAATGGTATCATTTTTGTAGGATCCAAGTACCAAAGGGCATCGCGGAATTGGTTTCATTACTTTTGCGACTGCTGGTCAGTCCTAAATTTACGCCTCCTTGATTTTGCTTTATTCAATTGAATATGTCTCTTGTCATTTCTCTTCTAGGTTTCACATGGTCATGAAGAAATTTACTTCATGCTTTGTGATTTTTGGTTAAAGGAGGATTAGAGAGGAAGATTGAGCATAGTGTGATATACAGAAAAAGAAAAGGGGGTTAGGGGGGATATATTAGGGGGAGTAGTTTGTAATGGGTAGGTGTGTTTGTTTAGCAGCATTTCTGGAATGCAGCCACAATATTGTGGCTCATACCAAGGTATTCAAGTTGCTTTTGTTTTCCGCTTTTATTGTCCTCTAAGTTGAATTGGTATGTTCAGAATGCTTCTTTAATACAATCATTGGAGAGAATTAGAATTTTAGTGAGTGATGATGCGTTAACTATCAAGACCTGTGGAGTGTATCGTTGAACTTTTTTGGAATGTATAAGATGTTATATGGGCATTGGATGCCGCTCATATTTTGTTTTGATTTGAAGATGATCCTTGCAGTGTGTTTGGTTGTTGGGGAGAGGGGAGGAAGGAAAGGAGGGGTAGAAGTGAAAAGGGAAGCAACCAAATGCGTACACATTATAATGGACAGACGAAGAGGAAGACTAATTTTTTTAATATTCCTTCTTTTTATTTTTACCACTTATTTACATAATAAAACTTTTCTTTTTGAGGAAAACACTCATTTCTCTTCTTTATCCAACCTAATTATCCAAGCAAGAAGGAAGACATCCCTATCCTTTCTTGTCTTCTCTTTTCTTTTTTTCTTATGCCTAATATTTTCTTTTGCTTTCTTTTCTCTCCTAGTTTCCCAAACCGAACCTTAGGTTATCTAAATGTGTTCAAACTAAAGGAAGTATGGCAAGTCCAAACCAAAGAAGGGTGTGTTTGTGAGCTGTTATTGGTTCAGAGTCTTCAGACTATTGTATGTTCACAAAATTAATCAACTAATTTTTTTGGTGGCAGAATCTGTTGACAACCTGATGGCTGAAACTCATGAATTGGGAGGCTCAACTATTGTTGTGGACAGAGCAACACCCAAGGCAATTTACAATACTACTGGCCTGTTCAGTTTTGTATTTTTTTTTTTTTTTTCTATTTGCCTGCAGAAACTTTAAATCTTTACATCCTGATGTAAGTGGGAGCCTTGTTCACTGAATACCTTGCAATATAATTTGCTTATCTAGAATATCATGGAAAGTCACATATCCTAGACATTAGATAGTTTTGTGAATGCTTTTCTAACAGTAAGTTGAACATGTACTTAATTGTTTATGTAAGTGCTCTGCAGTTTTTTATTCTGCTCAATATTATATTCTCAGGAGGAGGAGTTCAGACCAATGAACCGTGTGGCACCAATAAGCCGTGTGACGCAGGGTGGATATGGTGCATATAATGCTTATATTACTGCGGCAACTACATATGCAGCTCTTGGTGCTCCTACCTTATATGATCATCCGGGCCCTGTGTATGGAAGTAAGTTTCTTTCCACATGTGTGCTCATGCAATTTTTTAGAGTACTATTGGAAATGTTCTCATGTTTATTTGTTTGGTGTTTTAGGGGGGGAATCCACTCGAGGAGGAATGGGCAAAAAGATTTTTGTTGGCAGGCTTCCTCAGGAGGCTACAGTTGATGATCTTCGTCAGTATTTTGGTAGATTTGGCCGAATTTTAGACGTTTATATTCCAAAGGTAAAATGGCAGTGTTTTTATGGTACAACAGATGGATCCGGATTTTGAAATGTTTACGTGATCATGATGCAGGATCCTAAGAGAACTGGCCACAGAGGTTTTGGATTTGTGACCTTTGCTGAAGATGGTGTTGCTGATCGTGTCTCTCGTAGGTCTCATGAGATTTGTGGACAGCAGGTATTATTGGAAGGGTTATTGCCTTTTGTGTTACGTATTAATGTTGAAACTCCTTGCAAGAATTGAATGGCAGGATTTTCCTCGACATATTCTTTTTATTAAAAAAATGCTTTTTTTTGGGAGGGTGGATGTTAACAGTTTCAGTCTTTTTCATAAACATTTGCATGTAAATCCCACCTGTCCACAGCTGTGCCTTTGGGTGCTTGTATATTGAATTCTCATGGCATAGAAAATCTATTTGCCAGGAACTATACATTTCACAACCATGTGGTAATTTGTGATCCAACGTTCCATTAAATTTTGAGCAGGTAGATGGGCAATGCTTTAGCTGGCTTGGTTGTCTTTTAATGTTTCTTTTGAAACCTGTATTAGGCTGCCCTGATTTGAAAGATATAGTTCTGTCATTTGATTCTGGGTGGATTGGCTGATTTCTAGTAAAGCTCCAAGAAGGCAAAAGTAAGCTTTTCCTTTTTGTTACGTGGCTGGGGGTTTTTCAGAAACTCGAAGCCCTGCCCATTTGTTAATTGAAGTGATGATTATACAATCATACTAATCATACCAAGTTTTTGTATGGCCCTTTTTTTATGGTTCTGTTATGAAACTGCCAATGTGTATACTTGATTCATTAAACTTCTTAGGAATGGTGTTGCCATTTTCTAATTGTTGTATATGTCAACTTGCTTTGCAGGTTGCCATTGATTCAGCTACACCTGTTGATGATGCTGGCCCCAGTGGAAATTTCATGATGGATAACGCTGAACCATATGGCGGGGGTTATGGTCCTATGCGTACTTATGGGCGGATGTATGGAAGCCTGGATTTTGATGATGTAAGTGTAACAAGAATGCACATTGTGGTTGTTGGTATAAATAGAGTATTGAAAGTCTGCATTTTAATGTGCCTCCTTTGGGAGCGGTTTATTTAGAAGTGCAAGTGTTACTTGTTTCATTTTGAAGTGAAGTAGATTTGGTTTATTAATTTGGATAGTATCATATAGATGCTTATAAATTTGTGTAGTTTAAGATTATTTTGTAGTAGCATCACCGGTAATGCTTTAAGTTTTGATGGCACATTTGTTTAGTCTATTTGAAGAGCGTTTTACCCCAAGTAAATATATACACGTATACATTGTCCTTGCGGATTTTTCCTGTCAGTTTATGTAATGCTTCTTTTTGCAATTTAATTTGGTCACAATTGGGAACTTAAATATTTTTTACAACATTATCTCATAACCTCTGCAATTTTTTGTTTTGTTTTGTTTTGCAGTGGGGTTACGGCATGGGTGGAGGGAGACCGTCGCGAACAGATACAAGGTATCGACCGTACTAGAGAGATAGGAGACTTCACCTTGAAAATAATTGGCATTATTGCGCCTTTCAAGTTTATATTTTTGGTATTCGACTGAATATTTCATGACATTTGCCAATCAAGTTTGGTTAAACCATCAGGGAAGCCATTGAATGGGTAATGTTGCAAGTGATTTCATGCTGAATGCAGCTTCTGAACTTGGCATATCAAAAACTTTGTATGTTATATTCCAAATATGGCTTAGGTTGTTTAGAGTGTTTTGCCTTCTGGCATCTCATGCCGGAATTTGTACTAACAGCACAATAACTGCTGCCAACTGTAGTTTGATAGAACTTACTTTTTTTATTGAATAATTTTATGCATTTGGTAATTCACACGAGTCCTCTATTTATCTACGCTTGGATGTTGCGGGCTAGTTAAAATCTATTTGGAAAAAACTTGAAAAAAACTCAAGACAGCTGGTATTTGATGTTTTCCTTCTCTACTGATTTTCCCATTATCTGTTAGTAGTTATATTAAATAAAGGCAATGTTGGAGACCTGTTGGTTGATCTGGTCAGGAACCTGATATGTATACTAGTGGATCAAAGGCGTTTTGATTGTGGGTTGAAGATCACGCGTCTTACCCCTGCCTGAAATCCTCCTCAAATTTTAGTTTCAAGTTCCAGAAGAGGCACATTCAGTACTCATCATGATTCGATCCGGCCTGTTAATTTTATCTGAACTGATGCAGAAAATTGTGATTTAAAAACACTTGAAGAATACGGTGAACAGTGGTTGCAATTTTGTGTGTAATCATCAAGCTTTATTCGTGGTTTCGGATGAATGATTGGTACACTTATCAATGAATCCTGTCATTTTGTTTCAATCGCAACAATGTACACAATCACAAATCTAGATCAATAGAATCTTCAGCTGCATGGGGTGGTATGCAATACATTTATGATTGTTATTACTCTTTCTTTTTCCTCATCTATAATTCAGTGCTTGTGTTGATGGAGGAATGAGGAATTGTGCATTTTGATTGATAGGAATAATGAGAAATTAAGCAGGAAGGATATCCTAAGAGACGAGAGGGAAGACTTGGACGGTAGTTAAAGTGGTTATGGTCATGACACTTGGGTGTTAGTAAGGTAAAACCTCATATTTGAGTCAATTAAGTATAGTCAACTAGTGGTAATTTAATTCTACTAAGTTACTAACCATGTACATCTTATCATGCCGCAAAATAATAATAATAATCATACATTTAAAAATAGACATTGCACACAAAATAATAATAATGCATTTAAAAATAGACATTGCGCACCTATTTTCTCAGTTTACATCATGTAGTCCGTTTAGATATCAACCAAACATAAATTAATTGTAAGATATTAACAAATCAAACTGGGTTTTTGTTTGGTAATTCATATTCCAAAGCGACAAAGGTCTGCGTACCAAAGGACAAAAAATGTGGCTCAGAGAGTAAGCATCACTCAGTCTGCCACGCCAGGTGGCTAGATCAATTGTCAAACACACACACACACAAATTGAACCTTGTCATTCACCAAATCCTGAACGAATTTCAGGCTTCAACTTCAATGGTGAAAGAGTAATGTTAGGCATCATGAAAAACTTCATAAAGATTCTCCATCATTAGATTACACACACAATAAAACACCGCACACACTAATCAAATAATAGAAAATCTTCATGAAGCATTTCATGATATTTCTTACCTAGCATTATTCATGGTGAAATTGGAGAAAAATCTTAAACTAATCATTGAAGAATGTAAGGCCCGTATGAAAACGAAGGGAAATCGAACCCCAAATTTCGCATCTTCCCAATTTGTCATCAGCTATGGAAATGGGCAAGCATCACTCAGGCTGTCGTGCGTGCCGGTGGTTATATCAGTGGGTAATTAATCAATTTGGAAAATCTAGTTTAGCCCATAGAATCAACAGTGTGAAATTGGAAAAATAATCATAGTGAGAGCTTTGTGTAATAGAATGGAGTTCCCACAGCACTAGAAGCCTGTTGGCCATGGCTGGAGCTCTGCTGGAACCAGAAACTCAATGCTTAAATTGTCTCAAAGCAGAAATCATCAGTTTATAAAGATCTCCAATTCAAGATTCAATACAGAATATATATACTACTTCACAAGGTTCTAAAACACATCATATGCCCCAATCTAGTGATGCAAATGAGAATCTACGTTAGTATCAAAATAACGGCTACCTTTACATTCGCTTCACATCTAAAAGCTGTCTTGTGTCCAGCAAACCTAAGAACCAAGCCTTCTGCTTGCATAAATATGCTAGTCGGATTATCTACCTGTTTGATTGCTGAATTATTGTTGATGAAGAGACCTTGGCAATGTGCAACAGCTACTCCAACTTAAACCTGTGACACAGTTCCGACTGTTCATTGCTTTTTCTGTGTCCATTCAACATCAAACAAAAGCACAAGGAAAAATGCATGCAAATTATAGTTGTGATCACTCATCCAGATGGGATAATAACATTTTAGGTTCTACTAAATTAGACAGACCTGAAAAGAAATCACATATTTTACACAGATGATATCGTGTTAGTGGATGAGACTAGAGAATGAGTTAATACTAAATTGGAGACTTGGAGAGAAACACTTGAATCTAAAGGATTTAGGGTAAGTAGAACTAAGACAAAATACATGAAATGTAATTTTAGTAACAGTAACAATGGAAGCAGAGAAGAAGTGAAAATTGAGGATCAAACACTACCTAAGAGTAAACATTTTCGTTATTTATGATTGATCATCACAATGGCTGGGAAGATTGGAGCAGATGTAGTCCATAGAATTAAGGCCGGGTGGCTTAAGTAAAAGAATGCGTCTGGGGTATTGTACAATAAACGAGTACCTACTAGACTAAAAGGAAAGTTCTAAAGAACGGTTATTAGACCGACGATGTTGTATGGGACGAAATGTTGAGTAACTAAGAAACAACATGTAGATAAGATGAGTGTTACTGAGATAAGGATGCTAAGGTGAATGTGTGACAAGACTACAAAAGACAGAGTTAGGAACGAGTATATTCGAGAATGGAAAAAAGTAGTACCGATAAAAGATAAGTTGATGGAGAATACATTGAGATGGTTTGATCATATATAACGGAGACTGATAGAAGCAGTAATGAAGAAATGCGATACAGTGACGGTAGATGGAAGTATTAAGGGAAGGGGCAAACCTAGATTGATGTGGGCTAGTGTAATAATTAGAGATATGAATTTCCTTAATTTGACTAACGATATAGCATTGGATAGAGTCGAATGGAGAAGAAGGATTCATTAGCCAACCCCATTTGATGGGACTTAAGGTTTGGTTTGGTTTTACCTTACTTTAAGAACAGTCAGACAGACATACATTGTGCCACCAAACTGATATGCTAAATTAATGCAGTGTCCAATAACATCATAATAATTCTATGCATGGTTATGAACATTGAACATATCATGTTTCTTATTCCATACAAGCTAATTGCATAGATTTTGCAGATAAAATTTTAGATTAATGTAATTTGTAGTTGATGTTCACATCAATTTGTGAAGTCAAGTGAAGCTTTCTGATATTTAGATAAGAGAAAGAAATCAAGACATCAAGGAGATACTGAAAGAAAAAACTACAAAAATTAGGAATTACCTCATCTCAGGGATAAATCAAGAGAGAATATGCATGGAATTAGGATGCATGGCAGGTAAAACAACCCCTCAGCGAACCCATTTTGACGTACTTACGGAAGAACACAACTTTATGTGAAGTCTTCGCCACTAGTTGGGCGGAACTGTCTGACTTTGAGCTTCTCATCTCTTGGGCTTTCATCTGAGCAATTCTCAGCTTGTTCAAGATCTTATCCATAGAAGCCGATCTCTTTTTCTCCAATTTCATCTGAACCAAAGTTGTTGTTAGTAAAGGACACATTCTCCTATACAATTTTTGCACCCCGTCAAACCTATTCATAAGGTATTCATGCTATCTCATAAACATGGATTACGGGTAGAACATAGAAAAAGTATTAGCAGAAAAAATCCTATGAATTGGGGAAAAAATTCACCCCGAAAACATGGATACATAAGGGATGCCTTAGTAACATTTTTTTTTTTTGATCGGCAAAGAAAAATTTCATTTAACAGTATGAAATTAAAAGTACAAGAAGATGAGATGCATCGAGAGAGATTCGGAAGTATGAAAATACCCCTACTACTGCTACTCGCATCCATACAACCAACCCCTAAGCCTCTTGATTTTATAAATTAAAAGTTAAGAAGAACTTAACTAGAAAAATAAAATACCTGAAACCCCACATAATAACCCACAAAGACACCCAAAACAAAAATAAAAAACTAAACAAGACGTCACGCCTGCACCTGCTAAACAAAATATTAATTAAAACTAATCCCTGCCAAAGCCCACCCAAACAAAATATTAATTAAAACCACCCAAACAAGCTCTTCCCAATGACCCATGCTTGCTGCACGCTGTACGCCACGACCCAAAACTCACGCCTGCTGCACGCCTGATGACCTGCTCCTGACCAGCCTACTCCCACGCCTAAACAACTCCTTCCATCGGGCTTCACCCACGCCGGAACACCCACGCCGGAGCACTGCTCCCTTTGCAGTACATCACCCATGCTTGTACATCACCCAAGCAGTACACCACCCACGCTTCACCTACACTTTACAATTCCGCCGAACGTCGTCCCTCGCCACAGGTCCTACACCAGCCACACCTAAGCTGCTGCCCACGCCACAAGCAACCACTTCCATGCTGCAACTCCCCTCCCCTGCTGCAACTCGAGAAGACTCCAATCTGCTTCAAAGCTGCCGAAAATAGAAACAACACCCACTGCTTACACCTCTCTTCTTGCTCACACCCACTGCAGCCCCATGTACCGACCACCACCCACCAAACACTCACTGCAGACCCATGCACCGACCAACTCTCACTGCAGACCCATGCACCGCCGGACACCTCTAAACATTGGAAATAAGTTCACCCCTCAAACTCTCACTCGAAAAGAAGCGCTCGAATGAAAAACCAGACAGATCTGGAACGATTACGACACCCAAGTTCCGCCCAACCAAAGCATCAATACATCCCTACCAAATCTGAATCAGAGTTCATCCCTCAAACTCCTACTCGCAAAAGAGCGCACGAATGAAAAAGAAAACAGTTAAACCGGACCCCGAAACACCAAATCAAATTCTACCACAGCAGCACAACACACCTAGGTGGGAAAAATGGGGGAATCAAGTTTATTGAAGGAAAGAGCTAACAAGCAAACACAGGGAAAAAGAACAAGCTAGGCCAGCCGACCACCATGGCCAAAGGCGGTGGCCGGCCGGCCCAAAAGAGAGGCCTGGGGCGGAGGTTTTAGAGAGAGAGAGAGAGAGATTATTCAAAGCTGAGTATTTGGTGCCTTAGTAACATTTGATTGCATGTTAAAAAGATGATGAGCATAAATTAACCTCGAGCTTCCGAATTGCTGCCTCAGCTTTTGCCTTCTGCAAGTTCTCCCATGCAGTGATCTCAGCTTCCTCTCTTTCAAGCCTAGGCAAGAAACAAAATGTTAATATACTTGAGATTTCTTCCACATATGTTCCATTATGATTAGCAAGTATGAGATGGAGAGGTGCATGGCATTCTTCGGGCCTATTAGCCATGGAAATCATGCTAGTTACCAAAAAGGGACTAAATATCCTGACAAAGAGCTCTTATCCAATTTACCTACACATTTCCTCTTCAGCTTGCCAAATTCTTTCCTCCAAGAGATTTAAAATTGTCAAGACTCCTTATTTTTGGGTAAAGATGCAGAATTAACCAGTGCCAAGTCAAATAGGAGGAAATGCGTGGTCTCAAGAGGAGATGTAGTAACAAACAGGCCATTGGATGTTGCATTGTTGGAGAAATGGCTGTAAAGGGCACTGATGAATAAGAGAGCCTATGAATCATGGAAGTAAAAGTAACGCACCAAACAGGAACAAGCGAATCACAAGAAATCAGATTCGCCACTCAAACACACACTTCCACCGGAAACTTATCATGAAATGCAAATCTCCTTGCCAACAAAGGGCAGGAATTTTTATTAAATATATATCTATGGGATGGGAGACGTGTTTGGTATGGATTTGTTTCTATTTGAGTTGCTCTTTCTAGAGTAACACTACATAAGCAGGCCTGGTTAGGAAATTATCTTCCAGATTATAGTTGTTGATATGAGTCCCAAGATCTGCAAGAAACCTTCAGAACTAGGCATTAAAGACAATGAGCATTCTAACATGCCTGTATATTGTGAGATTGGCTCCAGGGGTGGTGATGTAAAAACATGGACCATGAAAAAGTTTTTGTGATAAATTATTTTTTCTTGTCCTTGAAAGGTCACTTCATCTGTTGACAATGTTTTGTGTTGTCTGTGTCTAATTTGGAGTTTGTGGATCAATGGAGCCAAAAACAAGTGGCTTAATAGGGTTACATACTTGGGAAGTTTCCAGGATAAGTTTTGAGAGCGTAGAAGTGGCAAATAATGGCATCGAGAGTAGAACAACTAACATGGTGGCTTTTTCCATGACAATCAAAAGGACATTCTGTTTATTATTTCATCGGTCATGCCCTTGTCTCTGTTCCTTGATTACAGTTGTTCTATAGTCTGCTTTATTGTTTCTTAAGGTCATCATCTTTCTCATTAACACCTTATGAGAAGGCTAGTCAAATAGTTTGCAATTTCAGGGAATATCCTAGAAACTCCTTTGAAACAACACAAACAAATAAATAACACAGGATTACCAAAAAGAAAGATGGTGTTCAATCTCAAGCTGTGGACATGGTTTTCCATCTGAACTACTGAAAGAGGATGACTTCGAATCTCAGAGTACGAAATGTAGTCCAAATGAAAAGTAGGACGGAGAGAGACTAAACCAATTCCCAACTCCAATGGAAACACATCTATGAGATGATAAATTTAATTGTTAATGTTACCCCTTAGATTCTGTCCTGTCATTGAAAGGTAGTGCTGGTGAGGTTGGTCTCTTAAGTTACTTTTTTTGGATAAATTCTTAAGTTACTAACTTCATTGATAAGAAAGTAAAGTAATGAAAAAGAACAAGGTGCAAAAAAATAAAAACTTACTTCGACATGTTATTTGCTGCCTCTGCAATATCCCAAGATGAGGTCAAGTTCTTAACATCTGGTGAGCCATTCTTAATCTTTCTCACTCCATGTTTTTTGGCCTGTTTTGTCACAGTGGCTCTTTTGTCTACCTGCACATCCCTGATTTCCAATTTAGCAGAATCGTTGCTGTGCGACTCCACAATGGGAAGGATTGAGGGAGGAGACGTAGAGAATGATGACCTTCCTTTGGGAGATGAGCCTGTGCTATCCCTAGGACTCATCTGGGTTGCCATATCCCGTCGTGAAACAACACGAGAAACCATGGTTTCTGCATCCTTGGCGCCATCAAGCTTCTCATCTACAATTGACCCAACAGTGACGGGCAACATCAGAAATTAAATCTATCATAAGGATAATTATGCTCCAGAAACATCATCCATTTTGATGACCATAGACCTCGAAATATTAGTATAGACTCTGGTTTTTAGTTGGCATCCAAAATCTCTCTCTCTTCTTCTTGTTTTTTTCTTTTAGGTTGTGTTTGGATGTTTTGATCTTGGATTTGAGTAGATTTGCAGAGACAGGGAATGGAAAATGGAAGCGAAGACTGGCAAAATTTTAACTTCTATATATTTTTACTTTTCCTTCCAACCTTCCTTTTCATCCACTAATCCCTACTCAGTTAATGATTCAAACATAGCCTTAATTTAGTGATCACGGTGATGTGTCCTATTACACTACCAACTTGTGCAAGCAAACAATATGCAAAACAAAATGACTCATTCAATCTGCATCACACATCCAAAGCTTTACTGATGTTCAATGCAAACAATTTCAATGTCCACTATCTACAAATAATTGTTCTATACATCTCATTGGCTATAGATTTGAAACATGGCCACATCCTCCAGTTTACACCTAGGGGCCCAAACAACAAAAAGTAGACAAACAGGAATGATAATGTTGTATCTTGAACGGTGTGGTTTTGAGAACATGACTTCACAATCTCCTTTGTTAATTAACACTCAACACTCATCTTTCCAGCATCTACAAATAGCTGGCATAATTTGGCTGCAAGTTCATAGAAGAGAAAACTTCCAATTTTCATAGGTACAGGATTATGTCAACCAATAAATTAAGCACAATTACCAAGTCGTCTATGATTTCCATCAAAAAAATTTAAAAGAAAAAAAAATTTGCTTCTCTTTTCCAGTCATCATTAAACAGCTGTTATGCGGCAAAAAACTCTTCACAGAGAATTTTTAACATATATCATTTTTATGTATTGCTCTGATTCTATTGATGTCCTGGTACCATTACAAACTTCATCATTAATAGCTGGTACAAGGTTCAGACTCTTTTCATTTGCAGTGACAACAAAAGTTGCAAAATGCTCACTAATCATATGCCAAAAATGTGGTGGTAAGATTAGGCTGGTATTGCAATAAAATGGTTTTACAAACTAAAATAAATTTTCCCATTATGCCAAATTATCATCTTTAACTGCTCTAATTCACTAGGGTTCTGACTTCTGAGAAGTGCTTAAATAGAGAAAGATGTCTTTTAATTATATTAACATATGTATGATCTTTCAGGTACTTGATTTCAGAATTTGGAGTGCAGGTTAAGAGATTGTTTGAAAGTGGGCAGACAGTGAAGAAAATAATACCTTGAGAGCTGGGTAGTGAAGACTCACTTAGCAAATCTGACCATCCAGGTAGACTACCCGCTCGAGCCATAGCATTCCCGGTAAGCATAAGCAGTGGATTAGATTGTGCACCATTGTTACAACCATAATGAATTGATAGACCATCCGGCACTATTACTCCAGTTGTAAATGGAGAGCCCACAATGAAATCCCTAACACTTGCCCCTCCTTGCAGCACTGGCATGGCAGGGGAATAGTTCGAGAAGCACCCAACACCTGGAGCCCCAAGTGGACCGCTCTTCGATTTAGGTCGTCTCTGAGTTTGTGCAAGCATAGTCTTGCTAACACCAAACCCCGAAATTGGGCTAGTAATCCACCTCTCGGCATCATCCCATTTTGAAGGCAAAGTCCTTCCGCTGTTGAATGGCATCAAGGCAGCTGCACTTATATGCCTCCGACTGCTGTTTGCAGGCAGTGGCACTCTTTCCGAACTCCATCCCTTCTGAATTCCGCCTGCATTGCCGTCTCGGTAATCCGGTGTTCCCGGGCTTGTATATGTACCTGAATTGCGGGACAATAAAGAATGTTTCCTCATACCTCTCAATTGCGGCGAAGAACAGGTCACATTGCGCCCTGCATTGCCCAAATGCAGTGAAGCCAATTGTCCCCTACAAAGATTAGATTTTTCAAAGGAAATTAGACTTGAGTGCTTGAAAGAAAGCAATTTTCAACAAATTGACAGTTCATGTAGCCTGTTCTACCTTTGCAAAATCACATTCTTGGCCCGTTGTAGGGTTTATCTGTGATTGAAACACAGCATTTCCCCAAAATTAAAAATATTTCTTTCCTAAGAATTAACCCTAGCCATGGCTTTACTCTCAGGTTTACCTATACATTCATATATGTATAAACACAATCCTGACCATACAGCAGAAACTGAGATGTGGGTGGATCTTGGACCACTCAAACGAAGATTAGGTACAGCCAAAGTAAAAAATGAAATCAACTTTCAAATTGAAAGAAAATCAAACAAAACTTAAATGCGATTCGAAACTTGGAAGCAGAAAAGAAAAAAATCGTACCCATCTATGTCAGACATATTTACTACTCTCGGTGACCATTGCTAATATGAAACCTCACACTCTCAAAAGCACAATTCAAAACAGAAGCTACAGTACCACAAATCTAAATAGCCGAGCTTTCGAAACCCTTACGTTGAAATTTGGAGGAGCCTCCAACCAGAGAGCGTGGTGGTAGATCAGTCAACAGTTGATTCTCGAGCTCAGCGTCCACATTTATATGCGTATACATATAAAAGCAAAAGTAAGGGAAGAGAATGAGAGATTAGGATAAAAATGTCAGTGTTTTCAGGGTATAATTATATTTAATTTGGTGAAGTAGAATGAGTAATGATTTGAACTAATAATTGATTAGTGATTGGGTACGGGGTGGTGTTCATAGGGCGTTCGACGAAATGCTTAGCTGAGGAGTGAGATTTTGGGAGGGAAAACAAATAGGGATGCAAGTGGTGTGGGGTCTCTGTGAGTTTTTGTCCGGGGAGTATTGGCCAAGAACCAAAAGGGTAGGCACACATTTGTCTGTGTCGAAGGGCAGTCCATGTGACGTCCAACGAGTCAGGGTGCAAGTTTCTGACTCGCTCGTGTCCGCGGTTCGCATTACATTCAACATTCAACATGCACATCTACATATACTATATGACACATACATTGCATACATTATATGTGTTTTTGGACATCTTTACAACAAGCCCCTCTCTCTCTCTCTCTCTCTCTCTCTCTCTCTCTCTCTCTAATGTGTTTTTGGACATCATTACAATAAGCCTCTCTCTCTCTCTCTCCATATCATTTTTGAGGTTGAATAATATTATGGAGAGAGAGAGGATGTTCACGGGTTTGACTCCTCTTTCATATTTCATTTTGTGGGTCTATTAATTTATAGCTCACAATATTAATTTCAATTATTTACTTTATAAATTTTATAATAAAAATTGTCTATATAAAAAGTTAATTTTATCATATATTGATAATAAATCAATCAATTGTATTTTGTTTTGTAAAATAAAATATAATTTGTTCATATTTCTAATGATGTCCAATAAAATTGATTTTTTTTGCATAACTCGTTGAATTATCATTATGGTCCTAAAATAAGACCCGTGAAATAGTGTATGGAGGGATATGAAGAATAATGGTATGGAAGAGAATAACGTTCTCAACTTGGTCGACTCTTGCTTGCCCTAAGGACAAGCTAGATTAGGCAGAATAAAATTTGGATTGGGTTTGGACTTAGGTGGTGAAATTCAGTATGTGAGAGATGCGTTTATTGACTTGCTTGCAAAATCAATAGAAAATACAAAATAAATAAATAAATAAAATTAAAAATAAAAAACTAGAAAGTAGGCCTAAATCTGAGCCCACTAAACTAAACTAGAGACTCGGTCTGTTAGCTCATTTAGGTCAATCCCATCGAATAGGATATAGGCATAAGGTTTTTGATTTTGTGTTGGCCCAACCAAAAAAAAAAGCTTTTCAAGCTTAGCTCACGGATGGGCAAGGGCACTAATTTCCCAAACTAGGCCAGCCCAAACTAGGCTAGCCCAATCTCAACCCTTATTATAGTCAATCAAGGCACGTAGTCGTTAAATCAAAATGTTTTATATTCAAAAATAAACAATATCATTAAATCAATTTTTTTGATTTTCATATTATTTATTAATTGTGAATGTTGTAGAACAAAAGAGCAAAGAATAACTACAAAGTTAATAAATTTAAAAATATAATCAAATTTAATTTATTTATATAACAAGTCAGTTCCAAAATATATTTTTAATAATCAAAAATAAAAGTTGAACTCAAATATCCTTTTTCATTTTAAAAAATACTCACCTAAGGGTAAGGGTGGGGGATATATGCCTCAATGCATGTGATGTGTAATGAACCACATTCAAGCAAAACCTTTGATATTTGCTTCTTGATTTTTTATTATGTCATCTCAATCAATTGATCAGTTACGTGCTTACGTCCGTTCATTCACTCTCCACTGCATGGTTCGATATCAAAACACAAAAATATGTGCAAACTTGTGTACATCAAAATATCTAAATTTTACAATAATATTAAAAAAATAAAAAAATAAAAAAAATCCCAAAACTAAAATCAATGGTCACAATCATCCACAACAAAAACTTTAAATACACACCGTTGATCTACTTCTTGTAGTAAAAATTTGAGATATTTTCTGGTCTTCTAGATTTTTTGCAAAATTTTATTATGTGGTCACCTATATGAAATTTGAATTTTTATGATATATTTTTATGGATAAAATTTATATAGCAAATATTATTAATATCAAAATGCATGTCGCGGTCGCAACGACGTAGCTTCATTAACACTACACTGTTAGATTTTCATTACCAATAATTTTATTATCCCTAAAATGTTATTTTAAATTTGTGTGATGAGTGTTAGTTGCTTGTGCTGCTTGCTGGACTCTGATCAGTGTGTGGTAACTAACGCCTTGGGATTAACAGTTGTATCCGGGCCCAACTAGATATTGCGATGGCCCATTCATTTGACTATAAGATAGAATTCCATGTGAAAACAAAAATGCTATATGCTTATTCTTAGGAATTTATAATTTATTTCGAATATATTTATGTGGTAAAAATTAAATTGATAAAGTGTAAAATTTATGAGTAAAATAAATTTAAATTATTGATTATTTTTTTTAGGTAAATTATGGGTTCATAAATCTGAGTTTGTAATGCTATTAATACAAAAAAGGCAAAAGATATCAACTGGCTGCGTTTGGGAAGTTGGGTTTTGGCTAAATTAGCCACTAAATGACAAAAGTGGCTAATTTAGCCACAAACGGACAAAAGAAAGTTGGGAGCATGGCTGCAACAATTTGACAAGTAAATTTACCATACTACCCCCACATGAAAGAGGGGCGGCAAAGTAAAAAAAAAAAATCAAATCAGACTTTTTACCAGGAAAGACAAAGAAAGTTGGAAAAAAAAAATAAAAACATTTTTTTTGTTTTTTGTTAAAATATTTTATGAAAATAAATTTAAACTATATTTGATAAAAATATTTTTAAATAAATTTTTTTTTTTGTTATGTATTTGGTTATGCTTTGAGTATAGAGTTGTGAAAGTAGTATGGAATTTCGAGTTATGTGTTTGGTTATGAGTTACCTCAATAATTTATTAATTGAGTTTCATTTTATGTGTTTGGTTACGACTTGAATGTAGAGTTGTTTTTAAATTTAAAATATTAACATTTTAAATTATTTAAATTTCGATTTATGTGTTTGGTTATGAGTTACCTCAATAATTTATTAATTGAGTTTCATTTTATGTGTTTGGTTACGACTTGAGTGTAGAGTTGTTTTTAAATTTAAAATATTAACATTTTAAATTATTTAATTTTTTTGAATATTTAATTTATTTAAATTTTGTTGTTAAAATAATTTTTTTATTATTTAAATTCATTAAATTTTTACGATTTACATATTTTTGAATATTTAATTTAAATTTTTGCGCATTAAATTTTTTAGATTATTTACATTATTTAAATATTAAAAATAAAATTAAAATTAAAATTAAAAATGTGAAAATATAAGGAAAAGGAAAAGGAAAAAAAGGAAAAAAAAAACAGAAATTAACATTTGTCACGTAATTTACAAATACATAAAACACATGAAAATCCATTTTTGAAATATAAAAACAAATTAATGTGGGTGAATAAAAAAAAGACAAAATCGTAAATTAAAAAAAAATAACGACAAAAATACGGCTCATTGAATTTTTTTTTTTTTTTTAAAAACATGAAAACATAAATTACCATTCGCCACGTAATTAAATAAGGCAATAAATATAAAAATAAATAAGGCAAAAAATAAATAATTAATGTATAAAAAATAAATAAAAATAAATATGGCAAAAAAATAAATAAATAAGGCAAAAAATAAATATTACGATTTAAATTTAAAATATTACGATTTAAATTTTTTAAATTTTAAAATGTTTTATAAAAAAAATTCAAACTCTATTTTATACAAATATTTTTAAATATTTTAATTTTTTTGTTATGTATTTAGTTATGATTTGAGTGTAGAGTTGTGAAAGTAGTATGGAGTTTCGAATTATGTGTTTGGTTATGAGTTTTAAAATAATTTCTTAATTAAGTTTTGTTTTATGTGTTTAGTTACGATTAGTGTAGAGTTGTTTTTAAATTAATATACTAACATTTTAAATTATTTAAATTTTTTGAATATTTAAATTATTTAAATTTTTACGATTTAAAATTTTAGATTATTTAAATAAAATTAAATATTATTTAAATATTTAAAATTAAATTAAATTAAATTAAAATTGAATTATTTAAAATACACAGGACAATAAAATAAAACCTCACTTTTTATCATTTTACAGAAAATGTAAACAAATTAAAATTAAAATTAGAATAAAAATAAAAACCACATGAAAAAACCATTTGTAAAAAAAAAAAAAAAAAAAAAAAAAAAAAAAAAAAAAAACTAACTTAGCCTGGGTTGGTGACGTCACAGTACAATGGACAGCTGCCGAAATAAAAACAAAATTTAATACCAGGGGCAGTTTAGTAATATTACATATGGACACCTCACCAAAAAGCCAAAAAGCCAAAAAAGCCAAAAAGCCCTTCCCAAACCAGACTTTTTAGCACAGACTAAAATAGCCAAAAAAGTCAAAAAACCAAAAAGCCAACCCATTTCCCAAACGAAGGCTAAAAGTTTGGCTAATAAGTGTCCGAAAGATAAGAAAATTGAGATACTTTTATCTTAATTCAATATAATTTTTACTGAAATGAATACATTTTAGCCTTCGTTTGGGAAGTGGGTTGGCTTTTTGGCTTTTTGACTTTTTTGGCTATTTTAGCCTGGGCTAAAAAACCTGGTTTGGGAAGGGCTTTTTGGCTTTTTTGGCTTTTTGACTTTTTGGTGATGTGTCTTACTATTCAATTACCAAACTGCCCCTTATGTTCAACTTCTACTTGTGGCAATGAAAGTGGTCCTCTACGTCAGCCTCCGTGGAGGACCGAATTTGGATAATTTTTTTTTTAAATTTTAAATAATTTAAATAATGTTAATATTAAATAATGTTAATATTGGATAATTTAAATAATGTTCAATTTAAATAATTTAAAATATTAATATTTTCAATTTGAAAACAACTCTACGCTCAAATCGTAACCAAACACATAAAATATTTATTATATTGTCCTGCGTATTTTATTTTTATTTAATTTTAATTTATTTTTAAATATTTAATATAATTTTTATTTTTATTCAAATTTTTATTTTTATTTCAATTTTAATTTTAATTTTAATTTTAATTTTAATTTTATTTTAAATATTTAAATAATGTAAATAATCTAAAAAATTGAATAAGTAAAAAATTTAAAATAAATATTCAAAAATTTATTTTAACAAAAAAATTAAAAAAATTTAAATATTTTGTTTTAAATTTAAATAATTTAAAATGTTAATATTTTAAATTTAAAAACAACTCTACACTCAAATCGTAACTACACACGTAAAACAAAACTTAATTAAGAAATTATTCTGAAAACTCATAACCAAACACATAATTCGAAACTCCATACTACTTTCATAACTCTACACTCAAATCATAACCAAATACATAACAAAAAAATTAAAATATTTAAAAATATTTTTATAAAATAGAGTTTGATTTCTTTTATAAATTTAATTTTAATTTTAATTTAATTTTATTTTTATTTTTATTTTTAATATTTAAATAATGTAAATAATCAAAAAAATTTAATGAGCAAAAATTTAAATTAAATATTCAAAAAGTATGTAAATCGTAAAAATTTAATCAATTTAAATAATAAAAAAAATATTTTAACAACAAAATTTAAATAAATTAAATATTCAAATAATTTAAATAATTTAAAATGTTAATATTTTAAATTTAAAAATAACTCTACACTCAAGTCGTAACCAAACACATAAAATGAAACTCAATTAATAAATTATTGAGGTAACTCATAACCAAACACATAACTCAAAATTCCATACTACTTTCACAACTCTACACTCAAATCATAACCAAATACATAACAAAAAAAAAAATTTATTTAAAAATATTTTTATCAAATATAGTTTAAATTTATTTTCATAAAATATTTTGACAAAAAACAAAAAAAATGTTTTTATTTTTTTTTTCAACTTTCTTTGTCTTTCCTGGTAAAAAGCCTGGTTTGGTTTTTTTTTTTTTTTTTTTTTTTTTTTTTTTTTATACTTTCTATGGGCTGACGCCGCCCCTCTTTCATGTGGGGTAGTATGGTAAATTAACTTGTCAAATTGTTGCAGCCATGCACCCAACTTTCTTTTGTCCGTTTGTGGCTAAATTAGCCACTTTTGTCATTTAGTGGCTAATTTAGCCCAAACCCAACTTCCCAAACGCAGCCTAAATGTTTACATATATTCAAAACACTTTTTCACAATGTACCAGGAACACTCTTTCACATTTATCTTACTAGTGGTAACCCGTGCTATGCACATGACTTTATAAATTTTAAAAAGTATATTATAATTATCTGAAAGTAATTTAATATTTTATCTTGTGGTATACATGAAATTTATAAGTTAACTTTTATTTTTATAACTTTTTAGATTATTAGTTTAAAAAAAATAAAAATATATATATATATCTATTTAGTGCAATTTTGATAATTTGTATTAAAAAAAGTTAAACCTTATTAAATGAGATTAAATGAGTTATAACATACCTGTTCTTGTTATGAAAATACACAAATTTAAAAGTAATAATTAAGATAAATATACAATTTTATTATTAAATGTGAAGTGAAGTGATATTTAATAATAATTAATATGATATTTCTATTATTAATCCAATAATTTAAGTTACATTTCTTTTTATTTTAATTTCATAACTAAAAATACAATATGAATATAATACACAAACAGATTTCTAGTCTTTAAGAATAAAAAGGTTTCAAAATATTTTAAAACTTTCATCATTTTCTTTTAATTTTTTTTTATCTAATTTGATTTTAAATTTGAATAAATTTTTTGATTTGATATGAATTATTTTAACTTAAATTTTTATCAATTTTTAAAAGAACCTTCATTCTTATCCCAAATTTTTTTCTTTTCACCAATTGTGATGAAAAAATAATAATTTTCAAAGTTTCATCTTTTTAAATTTTTTTGATAAAAAATAAAATTAAATAAAGGGTTAAAGATTCTTTTAATTGAAATTATAGTGAAATAACATCTTAAAATAGTCAAAGTTTGAGTATGTGATTTGTTAAAGTGTATAATTTAATTAATTTTCTTCTCATAGTTGTGTAAAAATTGACACTTATGACTACATCATTATAAGTCAGATTATGGAAAAAAAAATTGAGGTGTCAAACATTTCCCATTTATAAATATCCTACATATTAAAAAAAGAAAAAGAAAAAAAAAATATGTAGCTTTTGGATATGTGTTTATCAGTTTTGTTTTATAAACATAGATATAACGATTATGGTTTAGACCCAACCCATTTTGTATTCCGGACTCGGATTTCATGGTTTCATATTGTCTCATGTCTTGCTTCCTGTCACGACCCAAACCCGCCCCTATGGGTTTAGCGCCGCAACCGGCCAGTAATCCTTAGATTACCTACGGCCTCTGAACAGATAAGCATATAATAAGGGGCTAGCGGAAGCAAATACAAAAAAATATAATTGTCCAATGAGCTGTGTTGACTTACATGAAACGGAATAATTTAAAACTTTAATTACATAACCAAATAGTCAACCATACATTATATTATACCACACACTTAACAGTATTTTCCGTACAGACAATATGATTAAAATAAAGTCCCAGGCATAAACAGAATTAATCAACCCTCGAATCCAAGACACTTCAGGAACCTCCACGTGAGGCACAAAGGCTGGCTGACAACAGAAACACAGTCCCCCACAAAATCTTCGGGCTTGCACTCCAGAATGCTCACCTATAATATATATATATATAAACAGTGAGCTAAAACCCAGTGAATAACATTAAGGTAAAGGGGTTAGTGAACGAAATCCCGAACATTTTATACGTACAAAACAGATCATAGCATAATCATAGTCATCTCATATCAGAACATAATAATGGCATATCCCATAGAACAAATCACATATCAGATAACGTCTTCCGACTAGAGTAACCGGTCCCGGACACCGATTAAACAAACACCACAATGGAGTGGCTAACGAGATCTCGTAACTGTCATGGACCCGCATTTTCATGCTGTCCCCCATGACTTGGGACTATCTATGGATACCATAATAGATTTCAAACATGGATCTTCGTTCACAGAAACATATATCATTTCAGAAATCATAACTTGATATATCACATTTGAAACATAATTTCATATGAACGTATCTTTACGATAACGTTACTCACAGTGGTTCCGTAGATGGTCAATCACTTCTCGGACGTTGACCTACAATCACAAAATACATAGCACCAACGAATCTTATCATTACGTATTCATGTGGCCAGTAAGGCTTAGCTTACATCACTTTGGTTCATGTTCATTCTTGCTATATGGCTTAGAACACACACACCCTTGCAATCTCTTAGTGTGATTCATACTTATTTCAATGCTCAACTCACACACACACTTGTCATTCAATAACTCGTTACATTCTTTTCTTAGTGTGCGTTTCTAGCCCATAACCTCATTACTATAGCTTAATTAAGGTTTAGGAATGCCTAAGATGCAATGAGGATGTCAAAACATGCCTTGGAACACTTAGGCAAAATTCCAGGATTTTAGGTCCTCGCTCGAGCGAAGCTCTCCTCGCTCGAGCGAGCATGCAAAAATGTGACTGGTCGCTTGAGCGCACATTCCTTCGCTCGAGCGATCTATAAATGATGCAAACTTCTGGGAGCTTGAAATTTACGCTCGAGCGGACTTTTGGTCGCTCGAGCGGAGAGCACGACCTCAGAGTGGTCGCTCGAGCGAGCTCTCCTTCGCTCGAGCGAAGATGCAAAATCTGGAATTTCCAGATTGCACCTCCAACTTCAAATTCGACATTCAACCTTTCAAAACTCATCTTTTGGGCCCTAAAACTTGAGATAACCCAGAAAACTTGTAGAATATGAAAGTTCAAAGACCAATTTATAAAAATCATGGCCCAAGGTTTGTCAAAACTCACATTTTCAACTTAAAACATGATAAATGCTCAAGAACACCACATGCATGGACTTCTCTTGTTCCAACTTCTTAAAAACATGATCAAACACCATAAAACAACCTGAAACCTGAGGATTAGATGTAAAATAAGATGAACTCATGGATTAAATCAATAATGTGGACAAGCATGCAAGAAAACAACTTGAAACCCAAAATTACTTCATGAATATGACATGCAAGACCTTCTCCCACTTTAAACCTTCCAACTCATGATCAAACTTGGTAATTTGATGGAAAAGAAGATGATATCATGGTCTTCAACCCATATGTAAACATGCATGTAGATTTTTCATGAAATTAACTTCAAAATACAAGAATTTATGCATGCATGCATGATTTGAAACTTAACTCTTCTTCTAAGGCTCAAATTACATGCCTAAACTCATAATCTTGAAGAAATCTCATGCTAGATGACTTAGGTTCACAAATTAGAGGTTGAAATCATACCTAGAGTCTTGAATCTCACTTGTTCTAACACAATCTTGGTGAATACAAGCAAAATCTCCAATTTTCCTTTGAATTCTTCCTTCTCTCTCTCTAGAATTACTCTCCCTCTCTCTCTAAAATGGACCCTCAGATTTTTCCACTAAGGAGGTGAAACAAAATGAGCTCAAAATGAGCTTAAGGCCCTTATATCCAACTATGATGCCAAAATACACTAATTAAAATATTTGGCTAACCAAACATGACTTAATGAATCATTTTAAATCAATTTTTGATAAAGTTTGCCATAAGGTTCTAAAAATTCCAAATAGCACAATGGTATAATCAATTCCGGGTTTGGATGCCGATAAGGCTTTCAATTTTCATTTTAAAGCGGGATTCTAAGCAGATATCTTTATAGGTGACAGTTGGAAAGCCAATTTTTAATACAAATTACATATTAATCCCGTCATCAATCTTAATCACTCAATTAACTCCCTAAATTACCAATTAACAACTAATCACGGGTCGGGGTTATTACACTTCCCTTGTATATCCTTAATTTTGGTTATTGGATTGTAGTGGTTGTGTTTGGAACAAGTTGATTGCTTAGTTTTCAAACCTTTGTTGCCCAGAATTTTACTCCTCCGCTTGAGTGACACTTCTTGTGCTCCAGCGGGCTTTGTGAATTCTCAGTTCTTTTGCAGTTCTGCAAAACTATTGGGAAAGTGTATTCTACGCTCGAGCGGTTCCTTCTACGATCGAGCGGGATCAGCTCAAGCGGCATTTCTTACGCTCGAGCGTTGGTTTGTTGTCTGCAAAACTACTAGGAGTGTGCATTATGCGCTCAAGCGAAACAATTTATTGTGTTTGATGCTCGAGCGTCACTTCTTGCGCTTGAATGGACTATGTGTATATTAGTTCACAGCAGCACCTTTCTACATCACTTTTTCACACCTTTTTCTCTCAAAACCCTAGATGTAGAGCCTCTCTCTCTCTAAAACCTACATTCTCTCTATATTTTCACCTAGATCTAATGATTTCTCTACCTGTGTACCTTTGTTAAAAAGGTAGAGCATCTAAAGGGCTACATTTTGATCCGAATAGAGCTTGGTTTTGGCATATTTGAAGTCTCTCCATCTCTTTCTTTGGTTTCCTGAATTTGAGGTAGGGACTTTCTACACTTTTCTATGAGTTTTAACTTAGTTATTTGTTGATGTGTAAGAAATATGGGAACTTTGGGTGATTTTGAACAAACCTAGGGGTTTGATTTAAAATCAAAAGAGAGTTTTTCCAATGTATGTATTAAAATGGTTATGGGAGCAGATGTGAGGTTGTGTTGTAATAAATCTATTGATTTTGATATCCGAGATGGATTTTGGAAGAAAAGGGAGTTTACCCTAAAATGTCTCAAATAGTTATTTTGCATAAATAAATGAAATTGGTTTTGGGAATATGAAATTGGATGAATATTTATATAAATGGTGGAGTTAGATATGTAATACCTCTCGCCTATGGAAATTTGAATAATTTATATGTTGTGGAGATTGTATATTTGTTTATAAATATATGTTTTGGGCCATCGGTGGAGGATAGTTATGATTGTTGTAGAAATTGCATGAGGATTAGGTGAATTGAAACTAATCTCTTATTCGTTGTCATTGAATATGGCTATGTCTTTGATACATTGTAAATATATGATGTTTTGGAGGAGAAATGGGATGTACTCTATATTTGGGAGAAGAAAGGTGATGGACTCTATTGAATTAAGTTGACTTGTGTGTCCAAGGTAAAAGTCCCGAAAACTGTATGTATACATGGGTGTCGATTCCCGCTGACAAAATATTTATAAAATAGCAAAATGGAAGTGTTTGTATAATGGCTTTATTGATTAGAAACCCATCGAGTTGTATCTTCAATGTGGTTGTCTGAATGAATTGGTGAATAACTCATGAAATGAGATAACAAGGTAAATGAATCATGAAATAAGATAAAATGAATCTAAGTAACATGAACTGTGATATAAAGCTTGGCATGACATGATTTTTGCAAAAGAGTTATAAATGATTTTATCGTAGGCATTGAATATGCATCTCAAACTTATATCTTTGTTAAGATTCATATATTGTGTTAGATTATTTCTACTAGGTTTTAGATCACCCTATTTGGGAAAAACCATTTTCAGGTGTTGGAGATATGCCTTCGCCAAGACAGTAGTTTGGGGAGATTTGGAACAAAAGTTTCCTTTTGATTGTATTTATTTTGTATAGCCAAGGGCTAAATTGTATTAAGCCAGACTCATTTTGTTGTAATCAAGCAGTGACTTGGAAAGATGTAAACCTTTAGGACATATGAATATTTGTGTAGCTTTCATTACTCTTTATTATTTGTAACACATGCTATAGATTAGGATGAGTTATTTATGAATGTATATCGCATGTGTCACATTTTGTATATTAACTCTGATGAATGAAAATACTTTGTTTTAACTTGATTGCCGTTTATGAGATGCGTTTACCATATTTATTTTGGGGCGTTACAATAAACACTTGATGTTTCAATTTAAAAAATTTAAAAAGTAAAAAAAAAAAAAATAGATTGGATTTTTTAGAGATAAAAGAAGCCATCTAACTCTTCTATATAATATTCAACATGGACTATTTAATCACATAAAAAAATATAAATTATTCCTATATATTACGCTATTATATATAAATATAACTGTAATAAATTATTTATAATATCTATGAAAAGTTATATTAAGTTTTCATTTTTAATTAACTGAACTATAATTAACAAACTAACAAATAGCAGTAATGGTATAATAGGATAGAAAGAGGATAAAAATAAAGAATACAATGATATTTAAAAGTTTTAAATTTACCTAGTTATACAAAAATCTAATGTTATAGTAAAATCTTGAATTCTCAATAAATTTTCACATTTTCTATAAAATAAAATGACAATAAAATATAAAAATTTTGATGCCCATTTTTTTTACTTCAATTTTATGGTTTTCATTGAAGAAAATAAAATCCAATCAAAATCATTGGCACAGAACAGATATAGATACTTCGACTGCAACCATAATCACTAATAAATCTTCTCCACCATGCAAACTTGTAAACAAACACATAAATCTCACTAAAACCGAAACCAACAGTAGAGAAAGAGAATCACACAGGGAAAAAAATAAAATTAAAAAACAAATAAATTTATGGAATGGTAGGATATTACCCCCAACAACTTAAACCTCGCCCTGCCTAATCCGTCAGCTTCTCTGCCAATGCCCGCAAAGTCTGGGAGTTGGGATGACTAATCAGATTATTATTTAAATAAGACTTGAAAATTGATTAATTTATCTCATTGATTGATTTAAAATTTTGATAGATAGACATCAGAGAAATAAATAATTATATTACTAAATCATAATTCAAATTTAGATATTGTCATATTTTGTTTGAGATCCATATATAAATTCTTATTTTTTAAAATTTTTGTGTGGTTTTTTATTTTCAATTTATTTAAGATAGAATTGTGGGTTTCTATTTTTTTAATTTAATTTATCTATGGTTTCTATTTGTTTTTAATTATTATTATTTAGATAAGTTATGATGTGAGTTAGATATGTGATAAACATGTAAGTTTTGTTAATTTAAGTATGATGATAGGAGATATTTTCAAATTAGATTTGTTCAGATAAATTTTAAAGATTTTTAAAATTTAAAATTGGATATTGAGATCTAAAAGAAAGATTTTAACTGAATAAATAAAAATCAAATTTATTAATTTTATCTGTTTGTACACTTGATTTATTTATTTTTGGTTATGTTATAATATAATATATAAGATATAAATAGATATTTACAACTTTCATGAAAAATATTAGACGGAAGGCAAGTTTTAATATATTTTTTTTAAAAAACTGATGAGAGAGATTAGGATGGAGAGATTTTGAAATATTTTTGTTATCTTTCCATTTAAAATTCATAAATTAACGAATAATTATTATTTCTAAAATAATTAAATAAATAAATCATTCGATAGTTTTTTTTAATCTATTTTATAAATTAAAAAATCAATAATTTTATAAAATTGATTAATTTGTCCCATTAAGTGATTTAAAATTTTGATAGATATATATCAAAAAAATAGATAATTATATTACTAAATCATAATTCAAATTAAGATATTATTATATCTTTTTAAGATTCATATCTAAATTCTTTTGTGTGGTTTCTTTTTTTTTTTCAATTTATTTTAGATGGAGTTGTGGATTTCTATTTTTTTTTTAAATTTAATTTATTTGTGATTTCTATTTGTTTTTAATTATTATTATTTAGGTAAGTTATGATGCAAGTTAAATATGTGATAGGTATATGAGTTTTATTGATTTAAAGTATGACAGTGCGAGATATTTTTAAATCAGATTTGTTTAAATAGATTTTATAGATTTTTAAAATTTAAAATTGTTTATTGAGAGGCAAAATAAATATTTTAACTGAATAAATAAAAATTAAATTTATTAATTTTATCTGTGTGTATATCTGATTTTTTTTTTTATGTTATAATATAATATATAAGATATAGATGGATATCCACAACTTTCATGAAAAATATTATCTGATTTTTTGGATGAGAGAAAATAAATGCAAGTTTTAATATTTTTTTTTAAATTGGTAAGAGAGATTATAATGGAGGGATTATGAAATATTTTTGTTATCTTTCATTTTTCCTTATATAATATAGATATAGATAGATAAAGATATAGATATTTATATTTGTTTTAGATATTTTTTAATATACAAATTATTTTTTTTAGATTTTTTATAAAAATAATTTAACAATTCCATAATGTATGGTTGAAGTTGAAAATGATATAGTAATAGGTATGTGAGAAGTCACAAATGTCACGACCCGCTCCCCGTACCTAAGGGTTAAGCATCGTGATGGCCAGTAACTGAGGTTACCTCCGGCCAATTCTTAAACAAATAAATAAACCCGAGCGGAAGTAATATTTCAATAAGGGTACCAAAATAATCATTGGAGCTTCTATTTTTATTACAAAATATATTGACCTAAAAGGCCGATATTTACATAGAAAAATGTCATAAAAGTATTGTGTGTGTCTATTCCGCAGCCCCGCATATAAGATTTTTCAGAAGCTATTTCTGAATTGCATGTTTCCTGAAAATTGGTAAAAAACTATAAGCACATGGCAGAGTGAGAAATATTATATCAAGAGTATAAGGGATACGAAATAACCATGGATAGTTAGTTAAGCCAAAACATTTAGGATAACTTAGTCAGAACAAATAATCTTTTAAGTAACAAAACTGAGATTATGTAAACAAATCATTTAAGTGTTAGAAGCTGAAATACAAAAATTATGTAAGTAAATGACCATAACCACGGTACTGAACAGAACAGAACAGAGGTCACAGAAGTGACAGTCAGAACAGAGGTACGGATTCAAGAGGTGGCTTGTACGGATTCTAGAGGTGGCTCCCACAATAGTGTAGCACTTAGCTCCGCACAGAATAGAGGTCAATGGATCCATGACAAACAGAGGACCACAAAGTGGTCAAACAGAGGCCAATAGTTATTTAAGTCCCCCAAGGCGTGGGACTCCCGTAGTGGTACTTACAAAACATAATTGTATATAAGGTAATAGCCAAATATTCTTTAAAAGTAAAACAAACATATCCATGAGTTTCATTTTAAGCAAATAGGGTTCAGAAATAAAACCACATAACTGAAATGTTTATAAAACATAACTTTTATTAATATACTAATAAAACATAACTTTTATAAAATAAATATAGTAAGTCAAAATATAAGTAAAATACATTTTGGTAACTCAAGGTATAATATAACTCACCTTAACTTTAATACATCACCCTTTCTTTCCACTATCAAAAACCCTTTCAACTTCTACCATTCTTTCCTTCCTTTTCTTCTTTCCTTTCTTTTCTTTTCTTCTTTCTTTTCTTTCTCTCTTTTTCTTTCTTCTTTCTGTTTTCTTTCAAGGGGTGACACGCCTCCCTATTTATAGGGGACTAAGGCGCCACGTGGCAGATTCGGTAATGATTTCACAGATTCGTTCTTATCCTTAATAGATATTTAAGATAATTACCCTTTAACTTAATATTTTAATATAATTATATAAATAAATAAATTCTTAATTAAATTACACTTTATCTTATACTAAAAGAAAATTAATTATTTATTTTAGAACCACACCAATTATTATTCTTATTTATATTATCTATATTATTATTATTTATATTTTGACCCATAAACTTTTAATAATTATATTATTTTACAAAATTACGCATAATAATATATAATAAATTATATATTTTCCGAACTGAGATTAAATAATATTAGTATAAATTCTACAGAATAATTAAAAATCTGGGTTGTTACAACAAATGCTTGTGGGTTGAGAGAAGTCAATAAATATTGAGTTTTTTTTTAAATAAAAAAATAAAAAAATTAAGATTGGGATGTTGGAACTTCCACAATACTTGTGGGTTAAAAACTCTATTTTATTTATATAATATACTAGCATATCACCCGTGCTATGCACATATTGTGTTTACAATTATCTATATATATGAATTGTGATTTTTAATTTTTTTTTAAATGTCATTTTTTTTCTTTTTTTATATTATATTAAAGTTTAATATTTTGATAATAATCATATGTGTTGGACTTTTCAAGGAATTAAATGTCTTTTTTTTTATATTATATTAAAGTTTAATATTTTGATGATAATCATATGTGTTGGACTTTTTAAGAATTTTTTTTTATGTTTGTTCTTAATGCATTAAAGTGTTATTATGAGGGATAATAATCATGTGTGTTAGGACTTTTCAAGGAATTCATATGTGTTGGATTTCAAAATTTTTTTTTTATGCTTGTTCTTAATGCATTAAAGTGTTATTATGATGGTAAGACTTTGGAGTTGGGAGAAGTTAATAAATGCTATGATTTTTTTTTTTTAAATCAAAAAATCAAGAAATTTAGATTGGGAGATTGAAGCTCCAACAAAAACTTGGGGCTAAAAATCCCTTTTTGCTTAATATATAACTAGCCTATCACCCATGCTATGCACGGGATAATTATAAATATTTATATTTGTTTTAATTTTTTTTAATATATAAATTATGTTTTTTAAGATTTTTATAAAATAATTTAACAATCTTATCACTAATCATAGTGTACAGGAGAAATTAAAAAGGCTATTGCAGTAACTATGCATGGGCTGTATCTATAATTATTTGTATGAGGGGGTTTTAAATGCTAATCAGGGATTTTGACCAAATCAATAAATGCAAGCATGTGGATTGGAAAAGTTAATAAGTGCTAATCAGGAGATTTTGACCAAATCAATAAATGCTGAGTTTTTTTTTTTTTAAATAAAAAATTTAGAAAATTAAGATTGAGAGATTGGAGCTCCCACAAGGCTTGGGGTTTAGAAACCTCATTTTTCGTAATATATTTACAATTATCTATATATGTGAATTGCGATTTTTAAATGTCTAGTGTTATTATGAGAGATAATAATCATATGTGTTGGGACTTTTCAAGGAATTCATATGTGTTGGATTTCAAAGAATTTTTTTTATACTTGTTCTTAATGCATTAAAGTGTTATTATGAGGGTAAGATTTGGGAGTTGGGAGAAGATAATAAATGCTAAGGTTTTTTTTTTTATAAAAAAATCAAAAAATTAGGAAATTTAGATTGGGAGATTGGAGCTCCCACAAGGCTTGGGGTTAAAAACCCCCTTTTACTTAATATATAGTACTAGCATATCACCCGTGCTATGTACGGGTTGTGTTTACAATTATCTATATATATGAATTGCAATTTTTAAATTTTTTTTTTTAAATGTCTTCTTTTTTTTTTCCTTTTTTATATTATATTAAAGTTTAATATTTTGATAATAATCATATGTGTTAGACTTTTCAAGGAATTAAATGTATTTTTTTATTATATTATATTAAAGTTTAATATTTTGATAATAATCATATGTGTTGGATTTTTCAAATTTTTTTTTATGTTTGTTCTTAATACATTAAAGTGTTATTATGAGGGATAATAATCATATGTGTTGGGACTTTTTAAGGAATTCATATGTGTTGGATTTCAAAAAAAAATTTATATACTTGTTCTTAATGCATTAAAGTGTTATTATGAGGGTAAGACTTGGGGGTTGGAAGAAGTTAATAAATGCTAAGGTTTTTTTTTTTTTTAAATCAAAAAATCAAGAAATTTAGATTGAGAGATTGGAGCTCCCACAAGACTTGGGGTTAAAAACTCCTTTTGCTTAATATATAGTACTAGCATATCACCCGTGCTATGCACGGATTGTGTTTATAATTATCTATATATGTGAATTATAATTTTTAATTTTTTTTTTAATGTTTTCTTTTTTTTCTTTTTTTATATTATATTAAAGTTTAATATTTTGATAATAATCATATGTGTTGGATTTTTCAAAAAATTAAATGTCTTTTTTTTTATTATATTATATTAAAATTTAATACTATTTTGATAATAATCATATGTGTTGGACTTTTAAGAAATTTTTTTTATACTTGTTCTTAATGCATTAAAGTATTATTATGAGGGATAATAATCATACGTGTTGGGACTCTTCAAGGAATTCATATGTGTTGAATTTCAAAGAATTTTTTTTTTATGCTTGTTCTTAATGCATTAAAGTGTTATTATAAGTGGAAGACTTGGGAGTTGGGAGAAGTTAATAAATGTTAAATTTTTTTTTTAAATCAAAAAATCAAGAAATTTAGATTGGAAGATTGGAACTCTCACAATGTTATGCACGGGATAATTATAGATATTTATATTTGTTTTAATTTTTTTTAATTATATAAATTTGTTTTTTAAGATTTTTTATAAAAATAATTTAACAATCTTATCACTAACCATAGTGTACAGGAGAAATTAAAAAGGCTACTGCAGTAACTATGCATGGACTGTATCTATAATTATTTGTATGAGGGGGTTTTAAATGCTAATAAAGGATTTTAACCAAATCAATAAATACAGGCATGTGGATTGGAAAAAGTTAATAAATGCTGATTAGGAGATTTTGACCAAATCAATAAATGCTGAGGTTTTTTTTTTTTTTTTTTTAAATCAAAAATTTAGAAAATTAAGATTGAGAGATTGGAGCTCCCACAAGGCTTGGGGTTTAGAAACCCATTTTTTCTTAATATATTTACAATTATCTATATATGTGAATTGCGATTTTTAAATGTCTAGTGTTATTATGAGGGATAATAATCATATGTGTTGGGACTTTTCAAGGAATTCATATATGTTGGATTTCAAAGAATTTTTTTTATACTTGTTCTTAATGCATGAAAGTGTTATTATGAGGGTAAGATTTGGGGGTTGGGAGAAGATAATAAATGTTAAGTTTTTTTAAAAAAAAAAAAATCAAAAAATCAGGAAATTTAGATTGGGAGATTGGAGCTCCCACAAGGTTTGGGGTTAAAAACCCCCTTTTGCTTAATATATAGTATAGATGTAAATTGCGATTTTTAAATGTCTTTTTTTTTTTTTTTAAATGTCATCTTTTTTTTCCTTTTTTATATTATATTAAAGTTTAATGTTTTAATAATAATTATATGTGTTGGACTTTTCAAGGAATTAAATGTCTTCGTTTTTTATTATATTATATTAAAGTTTAATATTTTGATAATAATCATATGTGTTGGACTTTTCAAGAAATTTTTTTTTATGCTTGTTCTTAATGCATCAAAGTGTTATTATAAGGGATAATAATCATATGTGTTGGGACTTTTCAAGGAATTCATTTGTGTTGGATTTCAAAGAATTTTTTTTATGCTTGTTATTAATGCATTAAAGTGTTATTATGAGGGTAAGACTTGGGGGTTGGGAGAAGTTAATAAATGCTAAGGTTTTTTTTTTTTAAATCAAAAAATCAAAAAATTTAGATTGGGAGATTGGAGCTCCCACAAGGCTTGGGGTTAAAAATCTCATTTTGCTTAATATATAGTATAGATAGATATAGATAGATTAATAAATTTAAAATAATTGTATATTATTTTTTAATAAAATAACATGTACTTATTTTGAAATTTTGTTGATCCATGCCCCTGTGACACTCCCGAGCACTTGCTTAATAGCAATTAATGTCAAAAAATCATATTTAATAAATTTTGAATTAAGCACTAATGACAAAGATTTTTTCAAATCAAAATGAATGTTAATGTATCGTGGCATATTTTATATTATTTTTCATTTTGTGCTTTTTGTTCTTGAAAATAGAAAAGAACGATAATTAATACCCTAAAAAAATTTGGTTTGGTCGATTATTTTTAAAAGTTATTTTTGAGAATGTTTCAAAAAATATTCCTTTTTTAAGAAACACTTTTAATTTATTTACTGAATTTTTTTTATTTTTTATTTTTGTCTGTTTGAATATGAATTAAATTGTTGTTGATATTACATATTTTGCTATTCCGAAAATGTCCATGACAGTTTACAAATTACTTTTGTGAAAAAACTATGCATCTTTTTCAACTCATTCAGACTCTACAAATTTTAACTATTATCTTTTTTATTTCTGAACTATATGCATTTGAATATGTGCACCCAAGACTAGTATATATATATATAGATACCCAAAAAAAAAAAAAAAAAAGACTAATAATTAGATATTGTTGGCACCATAAATCTGTAATTTTTATTATTATTTATTATTTATATAATTGCAAGATATGTGGCATCCTCCTACTCATTTGGAGGTTATGAGAAGTTATGAAATGTAAAAAGATGATGGAGAATAAAGTAGAGAATGTGAAGCATGAAGTGGAGGTTGAAGAAAGTTATGAAAGATTATGTAGTATGAAATGGAGAAGGTGGAAGAATAGGTTGTTTTAGGTAGTTTTTTTTTTCTACAAATGTTTGCCTATAAATAGTCATTTATGGCTACATTGTAAAAAGATCGAGAGCTTAAATAAAAAACAATTGATTTTTATTTTTCTTGTCATTTATATTTCTTACATTTTATTTTACACACTTTTTTTTCGAATTATTTATTTTCAGCACTTCATTTTCGAAGCATTTTATGCATTTCCTTTTCAAAGCATAGGAGTAGAGGTAAATAATTATTACTTTGATTGTTCACTCAATCACTCAAATTGTTCACTCAATCATCTTTCTCGTTCTCCCTCATTCTTTTAATTTTTCTTTTCTTTAACACTTCACAATTTTGAAATCATCTTCATTGAGGCAAAAGAACCGTCAACGCAATCGCTTGATAATTGGCTTGAATTTAATCCGTAAAGATTTTTCAATCCTTGCTAGCACGCTCGCATTTATGATATTTTCCTTGGTATGAAAAATAAGCCAACAATTTTTTGTACGCCCAGTGGGACGTCAAGTGTAATAAATGAAAAATGAATTAGATTTGTCCATTTCAAATAGCCTAGATGAAATCTATTGGCGTAAACAAAAAAATTTAGATCTTCAAGAAGAGATCAATTTTTTTGATGAAATAAACTTTCATCCCTTACAATATTATTTGAGGGAAGAAAAAAGATACCGTTTAATTGGAGAAATTCATCAACTTTATATGAAAATTCGCTAATGGAATGATGGGTTATCAACTTTCACGACCAAATCTTTAACTGAGGCTTTAATGGGCGGAATTGATGAATTTTTTTAGAATTTTTTCATGGTTAAAAATAGTAAAAGCAAAGAGTTGATTTCAGTAATGGCTCGGGGGGTTCAAGAGCCAAATTATGAAATTAACATAACGAAAGAGCATGTTCTTGAGCCAAATTTGGCTAAGAATGATGTTCCATGCATGGCTTGGGGGGTCAAAAACCAATTTTTAGAGAGTCAAGTCATGAAAATAACATATCTATGGATGATTTTTATAAGTCATTAATGGCTAACATGGAAAAATAACCCACTTTGCCAAATAATTATGAAAATCAATTCGGCGAAAGTCATGTTTTTAAAACAAATATGGTCAAGAATAATGAACAAGCAATTATTCATGAATTCAAAATTTTTGACATTTTTCAAAGTGTCAAAAAGTATGAATTTTCATGGTCACACTATATCATGACTTTTATTGTTCGAAATCCATTTTGAATTTGTGGATCACATCAAACGTTGACTTTGATGGAATGGCTAACAAATAATATTTCGTTATTGCAATATATTGGGCCAAAAATATGATTATTAGTTGATCCATAAAACCATCGCCATTTGGTTTTGTGGTTACCTTCGAAATATGTCCCAAGACATTTCGAAGCATGTTATTCATTGAAATATCATTTTATAGCCATTAATGGCTAGTTAAAATGCCAAACTAATTTCATAGTAATCCAACTCTTTAGATTTGGTTCGAAGAGATGTCGTGAGCACTTTCGAATGACGACTTTGATCATTTAGTAACATATGTGACTTTCGAAGGGTGATTTTGTCATCAATAAATATCTTTGAAATGTAATATGGGACGAAAAACTTTCGAAATGTGTACCTTTCTTCAAATATATGTAAAATGGCAATTAATTAATTGTCGAATAATGCCTATTTTTGGCATGATAATTAGTGGCTTTACTGATAACTATTTTTATAGCCATTTGTTACATGAAAATGTAACTAGTATTCTAGAAAAGTTGGTTCGAATAACAACGATTTTGGTGTCTTCGGATAATTAATAATCGGTTCGAAGCAGAAAATTAATATTTTCATTAATTATGTGTGAATCAGAACATACAAAATTTAAATAACCACAATGTTGGCCAAAAATTGCTTCGAATGCCCTTTTGCCATAATTTTGTAAGTTTCGAAGTACTCCATCTTGCATTAACAGCTTCGAAGAAATAATAATGGTGGTTGTGAACCTTCAAAACTTTGCTGAGTATTTTCAAGAATGTAATTCGTCATTTGTCGGCACTTTTGACATTTGAAGAATGATTTTGATCCTCTATACCACCTTCGAAGCTTGTTACTAGTCCATAATAGCTAACATGTGTAACAGCTTGTTAAAATGAATCATGTTTGAATATTGGCTTTGCCTTGAAAATATGAGGTTTTGAATGATTCTAAGTGCAAGCAACATCAACCTACTTTAAAAGGTTCCAAGTTTTCTAAGTGTTTGAAGTACGAGTAAAATAAAATTGTTTAATTTCCTTCAATAGATTGATACCGATTTGAAGTACATATATAATATTCCTTCGAGGCATATATATATATATATATATAATTCGAGACATCTAGTCATAATTTTATACTCATTCGAAGCACTTTGTTGGTGCTATTATATCATTCGAAGCATTTTATTGATATTATTCGAAGCACTTTATTGTTTAGATTAGTCATATGCTTGGTTCGGTTCTTCAAAAATTCAAGTAAACATTATTTTTAAGGGCCGCGAGGGGTAATGTTGGCACCATAAATCTGTAATTTTTTTTATTATTTATTATTTATATAATTGCAGGACATGTGACATCCTTCTACTCATTTGGAGGTTATGAGAAGTTATGAAATGTGAAAAGATGATGGAGAATAAAGTGGAGAACATAGAGCATGAAGTAGAGATTGAAGGAAATTACGGAAGATCATGTAGTATGAAATGGAGGAGGTGGAAGAGTGGGTAGTTTTAGGTAGTTTTTTTTTTCTACAAATATTTGCCTATGAATAGCCATTTATGGCTACATTATAAAAGGATCCAGAACTTAAATCAAAGACAATTGATTTCTATTTTTCTTGTCATTTAAATTTCTAACATTTTATTTTACGCATTTTCTTTTCGAAGCATTTATTTTCAACACTTCATTTTCGAAGCATTTTATGCACTTCATTTTCAAAGCATAGGAGTAGAGGTAAGTAATTGTTACTTTGATTGTTCACTTAATCACTTCGATTGTTCACTCAATCATCTTTCTCGGTCTCCCTCATTATTTTAATTTTTCTTTTCTTTAACACTTGGTAATTTTGAAATCCTCTTTATTGAGGCAAAAGAACCGTCAACGTAATCACTTAATAATTAGTTTAAATTTAATCTATAAAAAAATTTCAATCGTTATTACCACACTCGTATTTATGATATTTTTTTTCGTAAATAAAATAAACCAACAAATATATAATTGTGATTGACGTTGTGCTCCACAAAAGATTTAGCAAAAGATTTATCAACATGATCAGTATACTATAATAAGACGGTCGGTTGTCCTCTTATCAAAAGCACATGAGCCACACCAGGCAAAACCCCAAAGAAACCTATGATTTTGTCCCAACTCATATGTTCACCACCGGCCTTGGCCCAACCCTTTCTATTATTTTAATGTGGTAACAATATTTGATTTTGTACGTTTAATTATATATATATATATATATATGTTGTTAAATATTGACTATAAAGTTTATTTTAAAGATAAAAAAGGTAAACAAGTGAGCATCAAATAGCACTAATCTAATAGGATTTGACTAATTGATATAAGAATATTTTATGTATATCTGTAGATCTTCCGAATCCATTTTTCTACAACTATTTGTTATAGTAAAAGGTTTTTTTAATGGGATATGTTATTGTCCAGTTTAACACCTTTCATGCAAGTCTCTTTTGGTGTTTTTGTTTTTGAAGGAATAGGGTGTAAGATTGGATTATTAGTTTGACCGGATTAATAGTCTATCGTCTGTTTGAAAAATTTTGCTCCGGAGTAATAATTTTCCGGATTATTAGTTCTACAAATATGAGACTATCCTATCCCATGGGGGTGGGATAAAAATCATGAGATAACTCATCTCATAGGATTAGACAATAAAATTATATTTTTGCCCTCTAGTATTTAATTATGTATTATATTTAGTAAAATTTTAAAAAATTTAAATGTCTCAATCTGAAAATAAAATAATTTTATTTAATTTTTATTTTTGTTTTATTTATTTAATTTTTTAAAATATTTTTTTATAGATATTTTATTTATGTTTTATTTTAAAATTTTGTTTATATTTATTTAATTTCATTATTTAAATTTTAATAGATGTTTTATTTTATTTCATTATTTAATTATTATTATTTAAAATAAATTTATTTAAAATTTTAATTAAAAAAATAACATATATTTTTATTTATATTTAATTTATTTAATTTTTTAAAAATAAATTTATTTAATTGTGCAAAAATAAAATAAAATAAATTTTTATTTAATCTAGCTAAAAATAATTAAAATATTAAAACTATGTTTAATATTGCTATTACTTAGTAAATAATTTAAAATGATAAAATAGTCATTTGAGCATTTATCCTTCTCTATAATATCCCAAACAAACATTGAATAACTAAAAATAGTCTAATCCAGACATCTAATCCCATGACTAAACAAACATAAGATACAAATTCAGTCTAACCAAATAGTCCCGGACAATGTATCTAGGACTAATAGTCCGATGGATTACAATCCCTTCTTATCCAATTCGTCTAAACAAAAACTCTGAAAAAAGAGTTCTGATGCATTTTCACATCCTTTAGAGACTCAAATAAATGAACAAATTCATTTTCTTAGAACACATCTAAGATGCGTTACTAAAAAAAAAATATCAATAATCTCACCATCAATTGCTTCATTTATGAATTACATAAAAATAGAAAAACATGTCCTATAAAGAATAATATTTTATTAATAAAGTAATCATATTTATTTTGAAAAATATGCTCTTCAAACGTTTGAATTTACTTAAATCACATCTAATCTAAATAAATAACAACACGACGGCTAGCAATAACACAAATTCCACGTCTGATCAATATAACCAACTCATCGGCCACTTTTGCTTTTTGGATGCAGCTCGCCTCCCGTCTAAAATTTTAACGGTGCTATTCGACTCGTGGGGATCTATTATAAGTTTTGTTTTGATAATTTAAATTGATAAATGTGTAGAATTTGTTGAATATTATATAATTATAAAAAATTACGTTGATTGGATATTATTAGCTATCTCATTAGATTAGTTTTGTATAAAAAAAATAGACGATGAACAAATCAATAGTTGATAAAAAACTGATTCAATAAGATAGTTATCGATATTCGATCAACGTGATTTTTTACAAGCATATAGTACTCAACGAGTTTTACGCATTAAATGATTCAGATTATCAAAATGAAATCTGTGCAATTTTTATAGAGCAAACAATATCGTCTAATCCGATCTCAGACCGAAGGCAAGGTGGTCCGTTGTTTTTTTTAATAAACCTTAGGCCTCGTTGGCAAGTGGTTGTTTTAGCCTAAAAGTCAAAAAGTTATTAAAAAAACTAAAAAGCCAACAACTTATACCAAAAAGTCAAAGATTTCATTTTCTCTCTACTTTTTACACATCTTTTCATAAAAAGTTAAAAAATTATCTCAAACATACTAATTTTTTTATCTCATATTTTAATCAAAAAATTAAAAAATTACTAAAACAACGTGTTTTCAATTGAGGCTTTATCAAGGTATCGCTTCTCTTGCCAATTTGCCTTAAAAAATTGGATGGAATACGACACCTGGGAGGGATACAAGAACAACCACAGAAAACATAAATACCTAATTAAATATATTTTTAGAATAAAGATTGAGATTCCCTTTGGGATCACCCTTTTCACCCATTTTAATTTTAATTGGTCAACTTTTTATTTATTTATTTATTTTTTTCTTCTCACTCAATTCCCAGCCTCCATATGTGTGAGAGATTGTGGGGTGAATATTTTAAGGGTCTAAATCAATGCCCATATTTTTATTCCCAAGTGAATGCTGAGCTAACTAACGAAGAGTGGGGCGACAAGAGAGTGCCACATGGCCTTAGAATCCCCATCATTGGTTTGGTGCACAAACCTTCTTCTCCATGGATTGGTTCCTAATCCTCCTCCTCCATCACCACTCACTCACTCTCTCTCTCTCTCTCTCTCTCTCCTCTTTTTCTTCTCCATTGTGAAAAGAAAACCCAATACAAAAGATCAAAGAAATCCCATTATTCTTTCCTAATTTTTGCCAACTCTCTTAATACTTGCACACAACAATGACTTCAACTGTGTTCTACACTTCAGTAAACCCATCAACAACGCTTTTCTCAAGAACCCACTTCCCAATTCCTATCTCTAGAGATTTCTCGCTTGAATTATTACACCCTGTGAACTCTAATTACGGTTTCAGAACCAAAGAGAATGGGCAGATGAAGAGGATGACAAAGCCCAAAGTCAGTGTGTCGGAAGCCCCGCCGGAACGAAGCAGCGCCGCCGAAGTTGATGGGAACTCGAAGAAGCTGAGGGTTCTGGTGGCCGGGGGTGGGATTGGTGGGTTGGTTTTCGCGTTGGCGGCGAAGAGGAAGGGTTTTGATGTGATGGTGTTTGAGAAGGATTTGAGTGCAATTAGAGGGGAGGGACAGTACAGGGGTCCAATTCAGATACAGAGTAACGCCTTGGCTGCTTTGGAAGCCATTGATTTGGAGGTTGCTGACGAGGTTATGAAGACTGGCTGCATAACTGGTGATCGGATTAATGGATTGGTTGATGGTATTTCTGGTAATTGGTATGTTGTTTAACCCCTTTTTTATTTTTTGTTTTTTTTTTTTTTATAATTGGGTGTCCTGGTCAGCTTGCATGCACCATGACTTTGATTTGCATAGCTTATAGTTTTCATTGAATATTTGTGATCCCTTCTATGTGATCATGTCAATAGAATTTTGAGAAGTATTGGCAGTGTTGAACTTTTGGAACTATGACAAGAAATTTATAATTTCAAACTAATTTTCATTGATATTGAAATGGATGCTGCAACTGTGATGACAAATTTATATTTTCAAGCTATTTCTGCATGTGGGAAGGTCTCTGTATGCGTAGGCGATGGAAATGGGTTGAATTGTAGTAGTTCTGTACTTTTATTTTCAAGCTTTGCCAACATATAAAGGATCGTGGAAAAGGATAATTAGAAGTGTGGGCCGTGGCTATAGAATTCACGAAAAATCAATGACAATAATGGGCATTCTACTCATTTGAATGTTCCCATGAAGTATAGGTTGTGTAGATATACAATTTATGACAAAATTATTAATTTCTGAGTACTTTAGTGGTTCCTCCTAGCTCAAATGAGCTAATAGGAAGCCCCTAGTGGAGCCTATGCGAGTAAACCATAAGATGTTTTGTAGACAGAAAAATTAGGAATCTAGAAAAATTTTACCCTGGAATTTATCCAGAAAGTGGGTCTATGGTGTAGATTCAAACTTGATGTGTTGTGGGCCACACCTAGAATGAATCTTGTCCACACATTTTAAATTATGGGTCATTTTCAAGGTTTTTTGTTTTTGTTTTTTTTTGGGCATGTAATATTGTTTTTTTGTAGAAGTGTCATGACTCAAGTTCCTGATGTATAAAAGATATTTTGTTTTAAAATCTTTCCCATTGAAACTTTGTTGGAATATATTCAATTACCAAAAAAATGGGTCCTTGACATCCTCAGAGTACAGGTGGACTGAGTCAGGCTGATATAATACATAGATAAGCTGAATGTCATAAATTTTTCCAGAATTTAAATACATAGCTCCTACAGATACAGAGTTTCCTCACTGGTTGTTTAAATAGTTTGCTGATTAGTTAATGAAAATATGATGATTTCAAATCATGTGCTTTAGAAGAGGAGGATAATTAGTTTTATCAGTTTAATTAATCAAGGGAGATAAGCAAATCCGTTATTGGCATGTAGCTTCCATCCAAATTAAAGAAAGTTTTCCCTTAATAATGGAATTCCTTCAGACTGGAATTGTTGATTTTAGTTGCCTTTCCAGGTGAAATGGTTGTGTTTAAGCAACTTATCAATATATTAATGCATAGTTGGCTGTCAGGTACTGCAAGTTTGATACATTCACTCCTGCGGCGGAACGGGGGCTTCCGGTCACAAGAGTTATTAGTCGCATGACTTTGCAACAAATTCTAGCTTGTGCTGTTGGGGAAGATGTTATTATGAATGACAGTAATGTTGTTAATTTTGAGGATGATGGTGATAAGGTAACATGAACTATAATGCTTGTAGATTTTTATTTTTTTGCCAACAAAGGTTGAGATTGTCCTCTTATTCTTGACATTGGGATTGTTACAGAGATTTTTTTAGCACTTCTTTATCTTCTTTTCATAGCATCCATTTGACAAACTGATTCATTAATGAATGTTTTGGCCTCATCTTGAGGTTGACAGTTGTCTTTGTGTTATGCAAAATTAGGTTACTGTGATTCTTGAGAATGGACAACGTTATGAAGGTGATCTTCTAGTTGGTGCTGATGGAATATGGTCAAAGGTATAGGAATTTTAATTTATTTAGAAATTTGAGTTTATTTAGTTTTATTTTTTTAAATCCTTTTTTGGAACAAGCCTTTGGTAATATATGCGCTTGGTGTATTTATCAAAAAAAAAATATATATGCGCTTGGTGTAATGGATCATCAAAGTTTGGTGTATTATTGAATATATAGATATTAGCCTACCTCACACTCTTGGATGACTTCTCTCTCAGTTCTTCTTTTCTTCGCCTTCTCTCCTCTTCTTTTCCTCTGCTCTTTCGTTTCCCTTACTGGTTCTATGCCAACAGTCTTTTCCTATGGAAAAGTTTTTCATCTCTAACTAAACAAATATAAAATTACACATTACGTTGATATTGGGGTGGTGATGTATGTTAACAATTTTTTGGAGATGATTTATGCCAAAAAGGTCTAACCTTATTGGCCGTAGGTACCTAGTGTACTAAAATTTCCCTCTTTTTTGGGTTTACGTTCATTTTATACTCCACCTTGTTTAATTTCCACACGGAGCAATTTTTTGGAGAAATTCATCAAAAAGTGGAAGATTGCAAATGTCGTGTTTTTCCTTTGGTGGACAGTCTTCTGGTCTAGAAAATGTTATATAGATTTTCTCTGTAGTGTGAAATTTATAGATACTCATTTCTCTTGAACAGGTGAGGAAAAATTTGTTTGGATTCGCAGAAGCCACATATTCAGGCTACACTTGTTACACTGGTATTGCAGATTTTGTGCCTGCTGATATTGAGACTGTTGGGTATGTTAATATTTCATTATTTTGTTGCTTTATAGGTTTATTTTTTTTAATCTTCATAGACTTCTTTATTCTGTACCTTACGTCTTGAGGGGAGAGGCTCATTTAAAATTTCTCTTTTTGAAGGTACCGAGTATTTTTGGGACACAAACAATACTTCGTGTCTTCAGATGTTGGTGCAGGAAAGATGCAGTGGTATGCATTTCACAATGAACCACCTGGCGGTGTAGATGGTTCCACTGGTAGATATTCCACTGTTGATATTTTTGTTATCTACTGTATATTTTTTTTTTAAGATTCTAAACATGCAATTTTAACAGAGGATTGGCCATTTAGAATAATTGGCATTTGGAAAGTTTTTGTGTAGGCACTCTCAAATAGTCAGGGTAAAGATATTGATGATGATGAGGATGTTCTGTATTTAAATATTCTATGTTTGTGTCAGGTAAAAAGCAAAGGTTGCTGAAGATATTTGAGGGTTGGTGTGATAATGTGATAGATCTGTTGCTTGCCACTGATGAAGATGCAATTCTTCGACGGGACATATATGACCGTGCACCAACTTTTAACTGGGGAAAGGGTCGTGTAACCTTGCTTGGGGACTCTGTCCATGCAATGCAGCCCAATTTGGGTCAAGGTGGATGCATGGCCATTGAGGTACAAATTGCTTTGCTGTATATTGTTTGCCTAAATTATAGTTGTTGTTTGATCTATGTTATGTTTGCTAGATCTTTGCTTCACTGAGGATTCTGTGATGTCACAAGTTCTTATTTTCTGTTTACTGAGTCAGAAATATATATACCCCCAAGACTCGTATTATTCTTATATTACTCTGGTGTTGAATGTCCAGACTTATCTCATTATTATGTAGTTTCTCGCATTAATTATTTTATTGTTTTGAACAAAATTCATCGTTCTAAGAAACAAATAAACATTACAATTTCTATAACATTACAATCTTTGCTGAAATATTTCATTCATAATTTCAGGATAGCTATCAGCTGGCAATGGAGCTTGATAAGGCTTGGGAGCGAAGCGTCGAGTCAGGAAGTCCTATAGATGTTGTCTCTTCTCTGAGGAGGTAATGCAATTTTTCCTTGTCAAAAAATCCAAGTAAAATTTGATTTGTATGAGCATTCACCCCAGAATATATTAACCTTACAAATGAAATAAAATTTTAAAAAGTATACTCCTCTTAAAATGCCAAAGCACATTCATGCATGTAAGGGGAGGGATTGCACCATTTTATGAGTCTTTCGACGAGAGGTTGTGTGACCATGTGAGTGACATGTCTTGTGTAAAATATCTAGTTTTAATGCAGTACAAGGAGTGTTCCAAATTTTCCATTTTGTAAGGTTGTAAATGGTAATAACTTTAACCAATGTCAAATGTCTGTGTCACTACTTTGGCTGACATGGAGCTTCATAGATGAAAATGCTACCTTGGTGACTATCTCTTCTCCTTTTATTTATTTAATTTTTAAATTTCCCCAGCTATGAGGATGCAAGAAGACTACGGGTTGCTGTTATCCATGGATTGGCACGAATGGCTGCAATCATGGCCTCAACTTACAAGGCATATTTGGGTGTAGGCCTTGGCCCATTATCGGTAGGAGTGTGATAAACACATGCTGTTGCCTAATTAAAATAAACTCAAGTTTTCCGTGGAGTTCTGCATGCATTTCATAACAGCTTATATTCTGTTTTACAGTTTTTGACAAAGTTTAGGATACCACATCCAGGAAGAGTTGGAGGGAGATTTTTTATCGACCTTGCAATGCCTTTAATGTTAAGTTGGGTCCTCGGCGGTAATGGGTCAGTTCAGATAACCCTTTTTCATATCAGTTCTTAGTATAGGCTTTCATGTTTTTATCCTGATTTTCCTTCTATTCTTTCATTACAACTAATATATAGTAATAGGGCTTATTCTGAGCTTGCTGGACTTATTGGCCAAATGCCAAGCATTACACATCAAAACCTCTGAGCCCCAAGATCTTCAAAATAAACATTTTGGTGTTTTTTTTGGATAAAATACTAAATAAATTTTGAAAATCTAGTTTTTGTAAAAAAATCTATCCATTTAGTTTGAAGTTTGAACTAAGGGGGTGTTTGGCAAAGTTTATTTTTTTGGCTTTTTGGGCTAAAATCTACAAAAAGACAAAATAGGTTAAAATAGCCAATAAGACAAAATGTCACATCAAACCCATAATCATTTCACTTTTTCTCTCACAAACATCACATTCAACTACAAAAATATCTAACTATCTTCTCAAACACAAAAATTTTAACCTACTAAAATAGTCAAATATTAAAATAGCCTACAAAATAGCAACTCCCCAAACACCCACTAAGGGAAAAAGTGGAATTATTTTGAGTAATCTACGCCTGAAAGTCATGTAGTTTTGTTTAAATTTAAACGAGGCTTTATTACTTTTGCAGCTCAAACCTTGATGGGAGATCATCAAGTTGCAGACTCTCAGACAAAGTATGTTGTTCAAGCACTGAGATTCTGTATATGTCACTTAGAATATAGTTCAAATATAGCTCTTTGTGCTTTTTGATGATTGGAATTTTGTTCTAAAGCTAATATGTGGCAATGATTAATGAAGGCAAATGATCAATTAAGAAATTGGTTTGAAGATGATGATGCTCTTGAGCGTGCTGTTAATGGAGAGTATGTATAACAAGCCCAAAATCTGCCTTTTTTATTTTTATATATATATATTTTTAATAACATATTCTGTAGTCATGTGCACGTTCCATCACTGTGTTCATGTCGATTCGTTTCATTTTATTTTTTTTTTTTGTAGGTGGTGCCTACTCCCATATGGAAATGCAGATGGTGCTTTGAAACCTATTTTCTTAAGTAGGGATGAGAAGCAACCTTGCATAATTGGGTATGCCTTCATTTCTGTATATAAAAATTACTTTTATACACATGGTACAAAAAGGTACATATCATGTCACTACAGGAATTTAACGGCCTCGTTTTAACTATATACATTTGAAGGCATTCTTTAAACGCCATCATTCTCATGGGCTGTCGTCTACCATTAACACGTCATCTACCAGCAATCAGTCAAAACGACGTCGTTAAATTTATACACTTATACAGCATTCTAAAAACAACATGAAAGGTGGACTTACGGTGGCATTTTTTCTTCAAATGCTGCTAATAATCCAAACTGTTGACATGCCTTTATGCGTTGCACTCAATTTGTTCTTGTTATAGTATCACCATATATTACAGCAAAAATATGATGCATTATTGTGATTACAGGAGTGTATCACATACAGATGTTCCTGGAACATCAGTAGCCTTACCTTCGCCTCAGGTTATACGAGAAGTTGTCTAAGTTTTCCTTTCCATTTTTATTGGTGGTATTGTTCTTACTTTCTCCTTTCAATCCCAAATAACAAGGCCTTTCATATGTCAGGTTTCCAAAATGCATGCTCGAATAAGCTGCAAGAATGGTGCCTTTTTCGTGACAGATTTGCGGAGCGAACATGGTACCTGGCTCAGAGAGTAAGTCATAGAAAAACTGCATGTATATTTCTCTGTAATCTTATTTAGAGATCATTATTAAGGATCTCACTTTATTTACTTTTGCAGTAATGAAGAGAAGCGGTATCGGGTGCCTTCCAACTTTCCTACACGTTTCCGTCCATCAGACATTATCGAGTTTGGTTCTGATAGGAAGGTGATACTCTCTTTCATGTGTGGTTGTGTAAATATTATGGATCAGTTGCAATTTCTCTGAGTAATACTGAGGTTCATGTTGCCTTGAAGGAATCTTAGGAACCATAATTTGCTAACTTGACCTCAGAGACCACTTGCAAAAACATTACTTTCTATCATTTCCTTCTTTTCTTGAACCACTTTTTAAAAAAAAAATCTTTTTCTTTACAATTACTAAGTTACTAATTAGATCTTATCAATACGTTGTTCCCCAACAACAAACTTATACCTGTTGAATTTGGTCTATTTTTTCTGGTAGTCTATACATGTTGAATATTTATTTTTAGGTAAACCTCAATCGTATGAGGAAAAAGTTACTGCTAATTCAAAACAGAGAGGGGGACGTAATGAGCCTTACCTCTCACGCAATATAAGAAAAAAATGCATGCAAAAAGAATCAACTAACTGACTCGAATTTACTAAGTTCCCAACCTATCTAAAGCCACAAGATCCTTATCCAGTCTAGGAAGTTCTGAAAAAGTAGAGAAATAAGACCATGATCACAACCCCAACTAGTTAACACATCTGTAACACTATTTACTTCAGAGTGGCGATGAACAATTGAAGAGACCCTAGTGGCGAATAAACTCTTAGCCTTAAAAGAGATATGGACGCAATTGCCAAGAGGGAAAGATAAGCCAGTCAGAAAATCCACCAGCACTAGTGAGTATGATTCCACATAAACATAAGTAAAACCAACAGTACATCAAAACTTAAGACCATCCAATGTAGCAAGACTCGTAAGAATGAACAAAAACAAAAACCATCTGACCATTAGAATCCCTAACTACTCCACCCCCTTCAGGCACACTAGAATTACCTCTACCGCATCTATCACTATTGAACTTCACAAAAGAAGCATCCGACTTACTCCATTTTAACAATTGAGCTGAGAACAATTTCATCTTAATAGGAGTAAGCTGCAAACTGTCAAAATTTACCTGAGTGAGATAGTCTGTGAAATTTGGACTGTTACTTAGCTCATTAGAAGTATATAATGGCTTGTTTGTTAATCCATTCTAAAAGCATGGATTTGTTCTGCCTTCAATTTCTAAGCGCAAAACAGAGAGATTTTCCATTTTTAGGCGGCCTCTAAGTATGCCATTAGTGTTTTGAAAACGATTATATTTCTTTCAATTTATTTTGGCTGTTCTGGCAACCAGCCCATCCACAAAATACTGTCAGTATAGGTTTTGCATTACTAGTAAACATACTTGGTAGTACAATTAGCTTGTGTATCATGAATAGGAGTCCCTACAAAATTCTAGGTTCAATAATGGCATATTAATTTTCTGGTATTGTGCAGGTAGTGTTCCGGGTAAAGCTGGTGAAGGATCCACAAAAGATTGCAGAGAACAAGGAAGTGGGTGGAATTCTACAGGCTGTATCGTAAGTTTCAACTAGTCCTTTTTTTAGTTGAGATACATGAAATTGTACAGCATTTATTCGGGGCAGCGGAGCCAGGTAAAGCCTGCCGGAATTTGTGTAATGTAGATCCTTATAGTGCCATACACGAGAAAAGAGACTCGTGATTTTCTTCAAGTTGGACCTGAAATGAAATTGTCAATTTTCTTTCTTGAAATGCTGAAATTTGTAAATACGAGTATAAAGAGAGAGGGCCATATATAATTTTTTTCTTGCAATTTAATGGTTTGTCTTGTTAACCATTTTAGCCTATTGTCTTTTAGTGGACTATTTTAGCCCAACCCTCTTCCCAAACATTCCCAGTGTTGAAAATTGTTTGATTTTTATATGGGTGTGTGCGCCTAGAGTTATAGAACGAAACTATCATTTGGACTTGGTTTGATTAGTTTGTTTGAAATTGACTTGAAAAAGTGAACAAACTAAGTTTGAATATATTGTGAAATTCCTTAAATTTTTAACCTAGACCTGAACGAACTTACTACAAATCACGCCCTCGTTTACAACACTAGGTGTGCCTGCGTGTGGAATCCTGTGTAAAGCATGGTTGTTGCTATTTCCAACACAATGGGGGTGATGGGCTCGTCGGGCCCAGTTTGTAGAAGCAGCCCATTCCGTATATTGTGATGCCTATATTCTGGGCCTGGTCTTGGCCCATAATAAAGCCTGTTTAAAATGAACAAGCAGCACTTCATTCCCTGACAGTCACAGTCCAACATAAATCTTTGGGCAGTTCAATGGATGCCACTGGCCCAAATATAACTTGGTGGATGGCTTGCGTTGTGGACTATGTTAACTTGCAATTGTCCTATTTTCTCTCTGAATTTTCTCGTCTTCTCTTTTCTTTTCTCAGAGAAAATATTCCTCAGCCTGATATCTTTCTTAGCTTTCATAGGAGCAACTGCTGTTGCTAGCTGTTTTTTTAGCGGTGCCATTGTAAATGCAACACTGAACGAGTTTCAATTTTTTTTTTTGGTAAATAAAATATGATAATTCCAATATTATTGTTTATCTTCTCCAAGATAGTAAGATTGTAAATGAGTCAAGTTAAATTTGAAATATTTGAATTCAACTTATTAAAAATTACTTGAGTTCGAGTTTAAATTAAACTTAAATAATCAAGTTTGAGCTTAGCTTATCAAAGATTTAAGAAATTCGAAGTTGGCTTGAACAAGTTTGATTACATAAACGAATCGAACTCAAGCTTCAAATAGCAATGTCAAGGAATAACCAACAATTTCAAAATAGATATTTTATTTTTTTAATACAAATATGATCTAATCATATGATTATTGAGTTTTAAATAACTTGATTTTTTTCTAATGATCTACTTTGCCGGCAATGAAAAATGAATGGTTCGAATCAACAAAGTGAACCTTTGGTGGATTCACAATTCACTTAATGAGTTTGTATTTGGATCATAAATTATAAATTTAAGTAAAAATTTAAAAGGGAAATGCGCCCAACATTACATAGGTTTCGTTTTGCATCATAGGTTGGGGCTAAAATAGTTATAAAATGACAAAATAGGCTAAAAAGTCAATAAGATAAAATGTCACATTTAAATCTTAATCATTTTAATTTTTTTCTCACAAAAGTTAAAAAAAGTCAAAAAATTCATTTCAAATCAGACTTTTTAATCTCGAATAAAATAATTAAAAAATTAAAAAGCCAACCTACTTTTCAAACAAAGGCATAGACATCTACACGAGTATTGAAACCCCCAAGTGGGTAGTGTGTCTCCTTTGAAATGACAAATACCCAACACGCCACTCACTCACCATTAAAGACAGAAACACCTTTCAGATTCAGAAGCCACCGCCACCCCCCTCAAACATAAAGGAAACAAAAACTTCATATCAATATCAAACCCACCCACCTTGGTTGGTCGCTTCAATCCAACTTAGGATATTATGTACTTGCTGATCACATGATCTACTGCTCAGATTTTGATAATATCATGCACTTTGATCAGTTTCAATGTGATTAGGATTTTGTAACAAATGGACCCCCCTACACAAGTGGATTCATTTAGTCGCTTTGCCCGAAAGCCCCTGACACTACCTTCAAATGAAGAGCTATACTCCCATACATACTCTTTAATGAATCCCACTGACGGTGTCCCAGCCAACTGCCAAAACTATATGTGAATTTTGATATTTTCTCGTGACTTTTCTCGTGATTAGTTGTTCAATATTTTTATAATATTAAATTATTTATATTAATCTTTTCGATGAATAACGTAATAATTTTATTTTTATAAATGAAACAATAATGATTTACCGTTGTTAAATAATTAATAAAAAATGACCAAGTTAATATTTTTTGCGGTGTATTGTTTATCAAAAGCATGTGGCTGTTCTAAAAGTAATAGCTATCAAGAAAAATTTCCATCAATAATGGTTGAGACGCCTTTTTTTTTTTTTTTGGAAACTCTCACAATTTTTTTTGAATTTCAACCATTAATAGTGTGGGCTCTACACATACATGAATGGATCCCATACATACATCAATAATTCAGATTCAAAGAAGATTGTATGCTATGAAGCATCGGTACGGGTACGAGTATTGGTACTGGTACGATACGGGTACGTCGATACGGTAAAATTCAAAAAAAGTAGGGTACGGATACGAGTACGGGTACGGCTTGGTATGCTTGTAAAAAAATATTTATTTTTAATTTATAGTAATGCAAAAATTAATTAAATGGTTTAATTGTTAAGATTCAATCTATAATTAACATTTAATGCCAAAAGTAAATATATAAATCAAAAGTAAATGTCTATATATTTTACAAACCATAGTTTAATTTTAAAAACATGCTAAGTATAAAATTAAAAATAAAAAAGAAGTCTAGTCAAATGAATTTTATAGCTATAGTAGAAGAAAATATTGTTTCAACTGAAGTATGGTACGACTTGGGTATATAGTAGGTACGTCTGAGTACGCCAAAAATTAAGAAGAAAAAATTTAAATATATATTTTGTGTATCTGATACATATACAGAAGTATCATATGAAGTACCATACACCGATAAATACCTGATACAGGTACGATACTTCATAGATTGTATGAGTCTAAAAAAAGGCATCCCAAAGCATTTTTCAATTTCCGTTTCGCATCTGTGACTGTGAGTGCCAGAGGTGACTGTTTCTTCCACGTGAGAGCAACGGTGGTGGCACGTGATAGGTGAGTAAATGGCGGAGGGGAATCGCACGTGATGAATCAACGGTCTGTTTCAGGTGGTGGAAGGTGACCGTTGGACCATTTATTTATTGATGCTGAGACTGTCCTTCGAGAAGTTATTCGGGTGTATTCAGTGGCGATTAAATTAGGAGGGTATTTATTAATTACATTTTTTTTTTATGGATCCAGCTTGTTTCAAATTGAGATCAAGACTGGACTCGTTCAGTTCGGTTCATGGAGCTCATTTTTTGGACCCGTTTTGATAATCCGAACCGTTCAATGTGTAAAACTCGTCGAGTACTACATGCTTATAAAAAATCACGTTGATCGGATATCAATAGCTATGTGATCAAATCAGTTTTGTATAAAAAAAAAATGGACGGTGAAAAAATTAATAGTTGATAAAAAACTGTTTTGTTCACATAGCTATCGATATCCGATCAACGTGATTTTTTACAGGCATATAGTACTCGATGAGTTCTACACATTGAACGGTTCAGATTATCAAAACGGGACCCATGGTGGGCCCCCACAGGCCCAACAACACGGTCCAGTCTGATTTTGGACTGGACCAAAGCCACTGTCTTTTTTTTATAACCAATAATAAGATGATAACAATAATTTTTGAATTAATATTAAGTATAAAAAATTAAATAAATTGTTACAAAAATATTTCACATAAAATTTTATAATTAATTTCGAATAAAATTGAAAAGAAAGTATTGCGTATAACTAGTGTATCATGGACAACGTAAAAAAATCATATATTTAAGTCATAAAATAAATTATATAATGATAAGATAAATCAAATTTTTACAAAATTTGAATAAAAATTTCATATAATAGTGATATCACGTCATTATTAACATATGATATCACCAACTAATAGTAAAACAACATATGAAGGGTGAACTCCACTTGCAAATATAACTAACACTCTAGTAATTTTTACATATATATAGTGAGATTAATTATATTTACATATCAATAATGATAGATATTACCTTTATATTGAGATTTTTTTACAAAATTTTCATACATAAAAATATAATTTTTTGTAGTTACTTCATTTTCAATAAAACAATCATTAGTATTATTTTCATAAATTTAAAATACCCTTAATATTTTATTCTAAATATTATTTTTATTTAAAATTTTATTTATATACATACGTAAAGAAAATAAAAAAAAATAAAAATGAAAAATCTGGGGGTGGGGATGTGACCCCCTAGTCCCTATGGTATTAGAGTATTCGGGGGTGTTACATGCACGAATTAGTGCACTAACTAGTGTATTAATACTAGTTATGACATTATTATTGACCCCATTTATTATACAAATTACAAATATCAAAAATATCTTAAAGTATGTTACATCATCAATTGGTACACTAGTTAGTACACTAATTGGTGCATATAGCATTATTCTAGAGTATTACTCCAAATCATTTATTAGTGGATAAGTATTTAGTTGTCTTTAAAAAAAGATAAAAAATAATAAATCTTATAATTTTAAAGAAAATGCTATAGATTCCAAACCTATATGAGAATTTTAATAAAAAATTTAATAGATTATTTGAAATTTTTAACTTAACTCTTATTTTAATCAATAAAAATTAAGTTAAAATACTGCCATCAATATGGTCTAAAAGTAAAAAGGGCCTTGCTACATCCCCTAAAAAACCCCCCCTAATCCCCTTAATTTCCATATCAAGTAAAAAAAAAAGAAAAAAAGAAAATAGTTACCCAAAATAAAAATTAGAGAGATTAGGGGGTGTTTTTAGAGCTCCCAATATTTTCCAAGTAAAAAAATGATTTTCTCTTTCTTTCTCTTTCTATTGTGTGGTGGTGTTTTTTAATCTTGTTTTGGTCATAGTGAATACTCTTCTTCTTCTGTGAACTTTTTGATTCTGTTTTTTGTAATTAATTGAGCAACTGTTGTTTTGTCAGTCCTAATAATTATCGCCACTAAAAAGGATTCAAATGCAATCAAAACCTGCCCAATATGATATGAGAAGACTATATGCCTTGACAAACTTCCTCACTAGGACCTCCACGTGTCTTTATTGTGAAAAAAATGCCCTTAAAACGACTGAGCTTGGACCAATATATTGTTGCTTTAACCTTTCTCGTTGCATTTATTGAGGGATAAAAAAAAAAAAATTGGATTCCAAGTGAGTGTCAATACAAACAAGCACATGAGTTATTTTAGCTTGAGACTATGCTATGAATTCAATTAGAAATTGTGTTTGGTTCATTAATCATATAATTTTATTAATTTTTTTAAAAGAGTAAGATTAGAGATCTCTAAAATATTACTATTTTTTAAGATAAATTTACGAGTAATGTTTTTTGTGATATATTAAACTTTTTTCTTTTTGAAATCATAGACCTATACCAACCTCAATTACATTGATGCAGTTATGCTATGAACCAAAAAAAAAAAAAAATCACTCACAAACATGCATGTAAACACAATAATAAATTGAATTATGTCTGATTCTGTGATTAAATTTTGTATACATAAAAGAACTCTTGAAATCTCAAAATTTGTATGTTATATAGATCTTTTTCACATACCAAACGACTCGAAAGTTGCAAGGAAAAAAATACTGAAAATGAGAGAATTTCTAGCTAAAAAGATGACAGCTCCCATCACATGGTAATAATTAGGAGCTCCAAATGGGGACATTTTGACAAATGATTATATGGAGCGTGTCGAGCTAGGCTTCTCCTCGAAGCAATTCGGATGCTAGATTCTTTTTAATGTGGCACCCAAAAAACAAAAAAAAAAGATACAAATATCATCACTAAAGCGCCCTTAATTCAAGAACAAAAAAAAAGTGCCTAGGAGTTAAAATTGACCATGTCAAATGCGAGGCCGATATAGCTATGAACCATGATTGTGTTTGAACAGCTATCTTTTATCAGTTTGATCAAAAAAGAAAATGGCATCACATTTACGGACTAAAACACTCTGAAGTGTTTTTGCATTTGGATGCTTCTAGTGGCCCCTACTATACAATTCTTTACAACTTTTGTGACCATTTCGTTTCGTTTGGAGCTTGGTGGATGCCTTTAGAATCTGGCCGTTCCTTGGATCTTGTTTGCATTAGCTTTCGAATGTACTTCTAGGTATGACGCCATACCTAATATTACTTTATTATTTAAAGTATGATGGATGAAGTTTTTAAGCCATAAACTTAACAGTGAAATTGTTGATAAAATCGTTTACCAAGTCATTGTTAGTGATTCAGGGCACCATCTTATCTCCAAATAAAGAGTAATTATTATTATTTTTTTTAAAAAAAGTAAAAAATATAGAAACACAAAGATCAATTACAGAATCACACACAACTCTTGTGTGGTTCTGTTATTGATTTCTATACAAGTAAAACAATTATTCAAGAAAATAAAAAATAAATAGGTTTGACCCATAAACATTTGGTGCACTCTTTTAATAATACAAAGACATATGACCACTTTTCCTTCTATTTTTCATATAAAATGACCATGTATATATCCCTCAATTATTGGATAAACATTGTGTTAGCAAAAATCTGGTTTGGGTCAGGGAAAAGTCGACAGGAAAAACCCATTTTCACAAACAACTTAATCAAACAATGTGGTTGGTGTCTTATACCTTCAGATTCAAAGACTTCTTTGGAGGTTGTAATATGAAGAAACAAGTAAAAACAAATTGAAATCCGATTGAATAACACTTAAGCTTGTCACTTAGTTATAAGAATCAAATTACAAATTCAAATAACATCACAATCGACAAGGCCAAACTGGGTTACAAACATTGAATTATAGATAACCTCCTCCTAGATAAGTTACACTACTCCTAAATTTCACATGAGTTGTAAATTTGGTTGAAGGTCTTGTCTTCTTCGAATTTTCAGCTTTTATATGGCTTCATTGGCCATGCCATGCTGCCACGTATCCATTTGCTGGCTTCCTTTATCTTCCCATGATCTGCAACTGCTTTAATTGTCTTAAACTCTCTTCTTTCCTGAAACTGTCATGTGTTACATCTTTAATCTTCTTTATTGAGCCACTAACTTCATGCTCTTGACTCTTGGACTTTTTCTGCACATGTCTATGCCCCTATTGATAGAAGATTTCAAATTTATGGTGCTAACACATTAGTAGTATAGAGTTATCTGATAACTTCTTTTAAAAACACCTCATTGAAGTGTGAAATTCGTGTTAATAATTTACAGTGTGTCTCTAAACTTATTAATAAGCATATAGTCAACACCTGATGTTTTATTTGAAAAGAAAATGGATTTGAATTAAAATGATCAAGAAAATTATGCCTTCAATTTTTATTATTATTACGCAACTTGAATGCAACTTCAACTCTTCCCTATATTACTCCAAACCAGTTGTTTTATTCGAGGTCAAAGGCAATGGGGTACATAACAAACAAGCAAATACAGGTTTTTCAAAAATTTTTATTTTACATTATTCAAATTTTAACAAAATCCAAGTTGTTGGGGGCAGACTCTGCTGACTGCTCTTGAGTTTACAATATATGTGAATGTGGGGTTTATGGGGATGATTCTTACTCAAGTATACACAACCATACAAAATTCTTTTACGTACACATTCGAAAACATCAAATTAATTAACGCTCATAGTCGGTGTGAAAACTATGAAAAAACTCCATCAGACCGCCGCGCCTCCCACTCCCCCAAACTGTACTCTCTCTCCTAATTTATGAACTGGACCCCTTGCATTACAAACTGTGGCCCTCCTTTTTCTCATACTAAAATGTATCATACTTTTTCTAAACATTACAAATTTACAACATTGGGGATAAGCAAGATTCAGTTTGGATTAGTTTGAAAAAATCAGGGACTAAATACCAACAGCTCTATAAAATTTAAAACTAAACTAAATCATACCCAACCAAGTCTCATACAGGATGAAACAATGGTTTATAATTACTTGCCATCCTCATAACCTACTTACAACAGTATTGTTAATAAAAACATGTCAAACAATTGCTCAACAATTCAACTCATGGCAGTAAATAGCAAGCAACTAGTAAAAAAAAATAAAAAATTCCAACCAAATTTCAACTAAATTCTATCATTTGTCAGCAGGCAACTAAATTGTCATTTTTTTTTAATATTAAAATATATTTTTTACTCTTGATTATTTATATGTCCACACACTACTTGTATTAATGTTATTTATTTTAACATTACTAGAAGATTCAATGTAATTATACAAACTAAATTCTATCATTTGTCAGCAGGCAACTAAATTTAGAAGACTTACAACAATTTTTCAAACTAATGATAAGTGTGATTTACAAAAATAAAAGAAAATATTCTCCTCGCACCCAAGAAGAAAAAACAGAGCACCTCGTTGTTCTGTCTCTAAAAAGCTAAAAAACGCTGATAAGGTTTCAGTGTGTCGGGTTAGTTTCCTCTGGTTGAAGATTGATTTCTCTTCCTTTCCCAAATTCCAAAACACCTCTCTCTCTTTCTCTCTCTCTCTCTTAATTTAAGAAGAGACTTTTGCAGACAATTCCCGCCATTTGCTATTCCCCTGTACCCTGTTTTCAAAATCACCGAATTAATCTTGTTTGAGAATTAAACATTTTAATTAAAAAGTTAAAAAATCATTATAAATTATTATATTATTCTCTTTATTTTTATAAAAAATAAAAAAATTATTAAAATAATTTATTCTCAAATGAGATCTGATTTTCTCAGGAAAAAAAAGCATCACCTGAAAAAGAAAATAAATAATACTAAAAGAAAAGTAACAGCAAAGCAAATCTCATTTGCTCCTGCCCCAAACAAAAGCTCAACAAACTTGAGGAGTTGTTTGGGATGACCTAAATAAGTATATTTTTTGTTTTTTTATGAAAAGATGTACAGAAAAGTAGATAGATGATGTGATGAAAAAAAAATAAAAAGATAAATTATTTTTAAATTGTCAAACTTAGCCTCACTCGCACATCGGGCCAACAATACGATAACATCTTTAATTGCACTGTGAAATGCACACATTAATGTTTTTTTTACCTTGAAAGCGATGCCATTTGTCCCACACCACCAACTTAACCAAACCCATGCATTGCTTTCAATTTAGATCCATGTTTCAGGTTAGGACATTGGGCCCTTTTCCTCTTGTCCAAAATATTTTTTAATAAAATTAAAAAATTGAAACTTTGATTAGTTTTACAATTTTTTTTTTTAATAACAAAGATAGAACAGGTTATTGTTAAAATCATTTTAATTGACATTTGTAAATCACTTTCTAAAGTTCACAACAGTATGAAATGTAGACCCACTCAACATTGTCAAAAGTAAGGTGTTGGGCACTCACTCTTACAGCATGTGAGAAAAAGTTTGTGACACCAACATACAACATGGCATTATCATTTCTTCATAATATATACAAACAATTTACCAAACAACAATAACAAATTTGTGATACATATATAAATTTAAAAAAAAATTATTTCAATATAAATACCTAGCAATCAAGTATTTTGAACTCTTTAATCTTTTTTATACACCTTTCATAGTACAGCGAAACCGCCTCCATTTTTTTTTTTAAAAATAAAAAAAATATTAAAAAAAAAACCCAAAAGAATCTCGTATCTGCCAGTTGCCGGTAAAAATCCATCATCATGACCGTGAAACCGACTCAGCCAGTTTGCCGAATCGTTCAACGAGAACCGGGGGCAGCTTCTTGGCCGGTTTCCTTTCCTTCTCCGGTCGAAAATCGAACCCTAACGCTTCCGAGACCTCGTCGGAGCTCCACCCGGCTTTCAGGAGCGAATCCGAGAAGCGATCCGCTTTCAGAAGCAGAGCGTCGAGGACCGCTTGGTTGTCTAAGAGAACCATCTCGCCTTCGAAGAACCCAGAGGCCGACACGTGTACGATTTCGGAGACGTCCGATTCGTCCCACCCGCCTTCTCTCAGCACCGACCCGATCTGGTCAATGTACTCGTCGACCCATTTTGGCATTTCGGATCTGGGCATGTCGAAGTACCGTTCTGGGGACGAGGAGGAAGAAGACGACGAATTAGAGTTCCTTCGCCGCCGATCCACGGCCGCGTCGCTCCAAAACTCAACCCATCTGGGGGTTCTACCGGCGGTCACGGCGTCGAGGCTTCTCCGAGAAAAATTGGATGACGACCGGGCAGATTTCTCGTTGAGTGATCGTTGCTTTGATAGGACCTGAGGGTCTGAGTTGTTGAACAAGGAAGACTCGCGATCAAAGAAATCAGAGAGATCGAAACCACAGCAAAAGATTCTATTCTCGTCAATGAAGAAGATGGGGTTTCCAGCTAAGCAGGGATTACAGGGAATGTAGCAATGGTTGAAGATGGGTATCAAAAGAGGCGCTCGTTTGATTGCGTTTCTGGCGATTTTGAGGGCTTTCTCTGGGTCGGAGGGTCTGAGTCCCCAACGCTTTGACCAGAGAGCGTTGCGTGCGATGTGGAATGAGATTGCGGCAATGGGTAGATCGATGGAGGCACGAAGGTGAAGCCGAGCGGACCCGGATGAGCGCCAGTCCGGGAAGCCGGGGCCGACGGGCAAGCCCGCGGAGAGTACGGCTTTGAGGTCAGGAGGGAATGCGAAGCCGAACTCAGCTTCGGCTCGGGCAAACTCGGCGTCGGACAAGCCGGGGTGGACTTGGATTCCGGAGTTCCTAAGGTGGGTGATGAATTTGACAGCAAGAGTAGTGAAGGAGATGAGGCCGTTGCGGGCGGGGAGAGGGGCAGAGGGAGGTGGAGCGGCGGAGGCGGCGGCACGGGCGGAAAGGCGGCGGAGGCCGGCGACATGGGCCGGGTTGAGAGAGGTCATTCTCCGGTCGACGTCGACCATGGTGGTGGTAGAGTAGCAAGTGGAGTGGGGATAAATTTGATTGCTTTGGTTTTGGAATATATTGACTTTGCCGAAAATTTGCTGCCCAAAATTGTTGGTTGTCTCTCTGATCTTTGTTACTTTTTAGACTGATGCGAGAGAGAATGTATAAAAAGACGAGAGAGAGAGAGAGAGAGAGAGAGAGAGTGGCAGTGGGATCCCGTGTTGTGGTGATATGAAAATCAAGTGGGTCTCTCAGAGAAAACGGGCAGAAAGGAGACTCGGATTTTGGGCTTTGTAAAGAAACGTTGGGTATTTATAGCAGGTGGTGAGGTGGGTCCCGACTTTGTGATTTTGCTAATTGAGGTTTTTTGTAGTATTAATTTCACTGGAGTTTTCACTAATGTGAGTGAAAAGAAAAATAAAAAATAAAAAAAAAATTAAAAAATTGAAACTACAGTAGCTATTTTTGTGTAGGAAATTTTTTTTGTAACTCATAAAAGCAAGAGTAATGTCGTGACAGGCCTAATGGCCAATTTTTAATACCAAATTTGTTGTTATCCAATAATAGTGCAATTAACCAAAACAGTACAAAAATTTAGCACGAAAATGTTGTTATTAGAAAATTATATTAAATATAAAAAGAATATTAATTTTTATAAATTTAAATACAGAAATAAACTCCTAAAAACAATTAATTAATTTTACGATTTTGGAAGTGCTCCACTGTACCGTAGGTGTAGACCTAGTACGTGTAGAAACGGGCAAAGACAAAGCTGTGAACTCTTTTATGGAAGTGGCGTGATTTGTCTCATGGATAACCAACTTTTTATTTTTATTTTTATTTTTATAAAGGTTATTTTAAGAATATGGTTAAAAGTTAACTTTTTAATTAATTTTTATTTTTTTTAAAAAAACGTGTAAAATAATGTGAGATGATGTGATTCAAAATGAATTAAAAGTTGATTTTTGATTACTAATTCACTTCCCAAAAGAGCTATTAATGGACTCTTCTTTCATGTGACAAATATATATATATATATATATATATATATTGATAACCAAGTATCTGGATCAGCATTTTTTTAAGATGCACATCTCGATTAATCTGGTAGTCCTGAATTGATCAACCAGACAAAGACACAATGACTTACTAGTAATCTAGTTAGGGATGGAAATCGAATTCAAGACATTTGGAGTTTATGGCTCATCTCAGAGTTTTCCTCCCTCGACCAACTAGGCTACACTTGAGGATTCATGTGACAAATATTTTGAGTAATTTTATTTCAGTATATATTTTAAAAAATATTTTAAATTAATGATAAATTTTATAAATATTAAAAATAAAATTATAATTTTTTTTCATACATTTATAATTAACTTTTGTAAAAACTTCTGACTTGTAATTTCTTCTAAATATTTTACATCAATTATCAATAAATATATAAAAATAATATATATCTTTCTATTTAAATTAATAATTATTAAATAAAAGTACCACATATACTTGTTTTAGAAAAATTAAATATGATAAAAAGTTGAGATTTAACTGATTAATTCTTAAATAAATATGTAACAATAAATTGATCAATAAGTTCAGTTACCATAACATTGATCAATAATTTGTCTTTTTACGTTATGGCATGTCCTTCCTTATCCAAATAAGACTATTCATCTTTTGTTTTCTTTGACGGGTAGATTGGACCAATAGTATCTCACTTCTCCAATATAACTGTCAAAGAAAAACACTAAAAAAATAACTTTTATAGTTTTTATATCTCATTAATAATGTGTCGAGTTAATATACATGTATCTATTATATATAGAAATTAGTAGGTGACTTGGCCCCATAAATAAATAATTTTTATTAGTTATTATTTATATAATTTTAAGACATGTGACATTCTTCGATTTATTTGAAGGTTATGAGAAATTATAAAGTATTAAATATATGTAGAAAGATGATGGAGAATGTGAAGGATCATGGAGTATGAATTGAAGGTTAAAGGAAGTTATGGAGACATAAAGATAAAGTGGAAGATCATGGAGTGTGAAGTGTAGAAAATTGAAGAATATGATAGTTATTAGGTAGTTTTTCCTACAAATGTTTGCTTATAAATAGCCATTCATGGCTACACTATAAGGATCCAGAATTCAAATCAAAGATAATTGATTTTTATTTTTATTGTTATTTATATTTTTTGTACTTAATTTTTTGCACTTTATTTTATGCACTTCATTTTCAAAGCATATGAGTAGAGGTAAATTTTCTGTACTTCATTTTATGCATTTCTTTTTCAAAGCATAGGAGTAGAGGTAAATTAATGGTTAATTTAATTGTTCGCTCAATCACCCCGATTGTTCACTCAATCATCTTTCTCCGTATCCTTCATTTTTCTTTTAATTTTTCTTTTTTTCTACACTTGGCAATTTTAAAGTCATCTTCATTGAGGCAAAAGAACCGTCAACATAATCGCTTGATAAGTAGTTTGAATTTAATCTGTAAGGATTTTTCAATCCTTACTAACATGCTCGTATTTATTATATTTTCCTTCATAAGAAAAATAAGCCAACAAATACATGAGAATTTACTTTTAAAATAAAATATTAATTTTAAGTCTTAATATTTTATTGTATAAAATTTTAATAATCGAAAATTAAATACAAACAAATTTGTTAATGTTTTTTGAAAATTATTATAATTGTGTGTGATCCTATGTAAAATAGGCTCATAAAAATATTTTTTTAAAAAAAAATAAAAAAATGTATATTCTTAACCTGAAATCAAATCTTTATTTGTGTTAATCAAATTTACTAAAAACCATGAGTTCCACTTGTATCAAAATATTTTTTTTTCTAAAATAAAAATAAAAATATCTTAAAATTCTATAATATACAAATTATGACTTGATTATAATTCACGGTGTATTATTTTGGTTATTACTCGAAAAAGTCTTTACTAATTTCTTATATTTTTTGTAATGTTTATAGTGGTGCATCCGGTTTTAATTATGCTTCAAGTGGTATTTGATTATAATCTATTATAATATTTTTATATGACAATATTTATGTATTTTATTACATGAAAAAGTGCTTAAGGTGGGTTGACTCAAATGTAGGATTTATGCTTATATCAGGAAGATCGCAAGAGTTATTCATATTGATGCACAAAAAATTATAAATTTAAATCATAAACGATGTACTCAAATAGAATTAAACACAAAATCGCTATAAACTTAATAATTTTAGTTCTCAAAGGGTTTCTGATTAATTATGTGACACATCATAATAACAAAAAAAAAAAAAAAAATTATTCCAACCAAATTATTTTTGCATCTTTTTTCTGGCAGAGCTCATGAATGTGCATTATCAGTAATAGTATAAATTCAAAATTTTTATTTAAAAATTATTCAAGAAAAACATCAATATATACACAATCATTTTCGATATATCATTATTATTTAATAATATTCCACACTATTTATCATTTGACATTTATCAATTTATCTTCTAAAAACTTAACAAAAAAAAGTATTGAGTTCATTATTTTAATCAATCAATATTAAATTGAACGCTACACGTGTATGTAAATCACTTCAAAAAATATGATGTCTGACATAAAATCACAATAGAGTTAATTTAATTAATGTAATGATATTTTATACTATGATATGTGTTATAAAATAATAATATTAATTTTAATTTAAAATAAATTTCTAATTTAAAGTGTTTATTTTAATAATAAATTTGGTTAAATGATTTGTTTATTTTGATAATTTTAGTTTTATTGTGTTATAACAGTTTAATTATCATATAATGATTTTGTATGATATATATTAAATTATAAGATAGTAAAACAAACACTCATTTTGATATTGAAAATAATAGTTAACTTAAAAAAGAGAATTAGTAATATAAAACTAAAAGTGATTCTAATTATTTAGTTTTATTTTTATTTGAAAAATAAAAATATGTAGAAATAGAACTACATAAAATTTATTTAAAAGATTAAATATAAATATGTTGTGATTGGATTAAGAAGAAAATACATAAATTAAATATGTAGATTGTTAATTTGTTTTCTTTAATATTCTTTTTGAATTATTCATACATGATGATACAGTTATGATATAACGGGTTTCAGGTGGAATGGATCGGACTGGTCCACGCTTCTCCAACCGGCATCTAAATCGTCAAGCTCCTAGTGAACCTGCACACGAGTTCAACGGGGAACGGGGAGTCCCCCAGCGAACCCTCCGACGAACAAGTTAGAGAGAGAAGTAGAGTGTAGAGATGAATTAGAGATAGAAAGTTTAATCTTTTCTTGTCTTTAACGTTTGCTTATATCCTTTGGTAATCATTTCGTTGTCCCTTCCGACCTGTCACCTTGGCCAAAAGTCTATGCTGTAGCTTACCTTATTCAGGGTGAGGGTGTGCTGTCCCGACGGAGAGGTGTTGTCATAATAAATGCAATGAGGGGCTGCATTAATGGCGATGTGCAGTGGCAATAACTTTGCAGATCTTTGTCTGCTGATGTGGCTTGCCCTTTACCTGCCACGTGTTTGAATATCATTGGTTCTTCATGCCATGTTGATTTCCAGATGGTGCTAGGTCTTATCAGTTGGGTTATGTATTGGGCCCTAAGTGGTAGGCTTGGGTTGTTCATAGTGGGTTATGGCCTTTATGGGCTTACCCACGTCAGTAGTCCCCCATTCCCAAGTGCAACTTTAGTCCAACGAAAGGAATACTGAGGAAGATGGGGGTGGAAGGTCGAGGGAAAGGAACGACCAACCAGAAGTGGTCGAGTGGAGGGATCGACCGTGAGGAGGGCCGACCGCGGAGGGTAACCGAGTGGAGAGACCGACCGTGAGGAGGGCCGACCGCGGAAGGTAACCGAGTGGAGGGACCGACCGTGAGGAGGGCTGACCGCGGAGGGTAACCGAGTGGAGGGACCGACCATGAGGAGGGTCGACCGCGGAAGGTAGCCGAGTAGAGGGACTGACCATGAGGAGCGCCGACCGCGAAGGGTAGCCGAGTGGAGGGACCGATGGTGAGGAGGGCCGACCGCGAAGGGTAGCCGAGTGGAGGGACCGATGGTGAGGAGGGCCGACCGCGAAGGGTGAGGTGGCGGGGTGCGGGGCTCGAGAGGTGGCGCGTCACGTGATAACTTGAAGTGGAAAAGACATGGTAGGGGAAGCGGGCAGTGGATCGTGGTCGTGCACGTAGCAGCATCTCGTGGTGGGGGAGGTTAGGCGTTGGGCCAGAAGTGAAACGATAAGTCATAATGGGTGTTGAAAAGACAGTTTTGGCGGATGGTTGAAAATTTTTCAAACTGGCGGCAATTAATTGGGACCCCTAGAATACAGGCAAGCCTTGGGCTTTTGGGATTATACGTTTTACCTACATTTTTTCGAAAAATCAAAACATTCCAAGTGTAGACTCCTTCGTTGCAAGTGATACACCCTTGCAACATTTTTTGAACTTTCTTGCGCCCGCATCTGAAGCCATTCGCAGACACACGACAAAAATGGCCCAGGAAGAAGCTAGAACTGCCAGGGTTGATCCACTAGGGGACGATGATGCGGTGGAGTTGGCGGAACAGTACAGGACGGAGAGGCAAGTGGAGAGAGTAGGGGGGCCGGCGGGACCGTCGCGTTTGTTGACATTGATGGCGGCTCCAAAGCCAATCAACCAGGCTGAGCCAGATCATTGGCATACGAAGGCCGATAGGTCGACTGTTACTGCGGGGGAGTTGGAGGGTATGCGCAAAAAATACCAGGTTCCCGCAGAAATAGAATTGATGCTACCAACACCAACGGAGAGGCCGTCCGACGGCCGGCCGGGGGAGTTTGCCCTTTATGAGGAGGCGTTGAAGGATGGGTTGAGGTTGCTGCTTCCGCAGGTAGTAGTGGATGTCTTAAACAGATTGGAAGTGGCGCTAGGTTAACTAATGCCCAATGCGTGGAAGATTGTACTGGCCTGTGCAAGTGCGTGGCCGAAAGCGAACGAGGGGGTGGCTATGACGGTAGACGAGTTTTTTGCGTGCTATAAGGCCTCAGGCCAGCAAGAAACTTGGGTCACTTTGCAGGCGGCAGGAGGGAGGGGTCTGGTGGTGGGGTTGCAGTCATCAATTAAGGGATGGAGGTCGCGGTGGTTCTACGTGTCTGCGAATGGGGGAGTGGAGTGCGCACGGTGTGGAGAGTGCCTACCAAGTCTGTGGAGCCAAAGCTGGGGGCCGCAGTGGAGGAGAGGGTGAAAAAGGTAAAGGCCTGGAGGGAGAAGGAGGGCGTCAAGTGGGACGAGCTCGTCCAGCTGTCCGCCTTGTTTGCCGCAGGATTGGGCCCTCAGCCGACCGGTGGAGATCTGGCACCGGAAGAACTAGAGGCAAGAAAAAAAGTGCAGGAGGCGGAAGATCAGACCATTTTTGCTAGAGCCCAAAAATTCAAGGAGGTGGAGTTAGGCCCGCCACCAAAACCGATCGCGAGGGAGAGAATCCGACCGCGCCCCAAGCCACTGGGGGAAAAAGACTTGGGCCGTGGATCCGGTAAAGGAAATGGCAAACATGGAGGCGGAGGCTTTGAAGAAGAAGAAGAAAATGAGGGTTCGCCTTGAGGGGGTCTCAGGTGAGCCTGGATTGAAGAGGGTGAGGGTTGGGGAGGAGGTTACCTCTATGGTGGAGGAGTCGACCGCAACAAGGGAGAAGGGAGTGGAGGCGACCCCAGAAAGTGTGGTGGCCCCAGACATGGAAGGGGACAAAGGCCAAGGAGGCCAGGAGGAAGAAGAGCACCTGAGTGCCATGCCTAAAGTGCCAGTGAAAAGTGGGTCAGCCGGTCCTAAGGAAGTGATGGAGCATCAGCCAAAGGGGGGCCCTGCGCTCCAAGGAGAAGGGGCCAGGCTGACGACTGCCATCTATCACGCTCGTGCAATGGCTGGGCGGCTGGAGGGAGAAGAAGGCCCAGCCAGGACGGCTGTAGATCGCCTTGTGGAGATTGTGGACGATGCGGCGGTGCGCTCGGTGGCCAGGCTCAATGAGGCTGAGCTGCTGAGGGGGTTGTGCTCCGCCCAAATGGAGGTGACCACCTTAGCAGGAGCTCTACTGAGAAAGGCGGCGGCTGGGAAGACCAAGTTGGGGGAGGCGAAGGCCCAACTTGCAAGTTTGAGGAGTGAAACTGCGGGGTGGAGGAGGACTGCACGGAGCATTTGTGCAAGGGGGTTGGAAGAGGCTGAAAAGGCCAAGAAGATGGAGGTACCTACACTGTGGCCGCACGAGTCCATGCTGAGCTACTCGCGACCAAGTTGGAGGTAGAGGACGAACGCCGCAAGGTAGTGTCGCTCGAATTCCAACTGGTTGGCGAGCAGAAGAAGTTGGAAGAGGCTAAAAATGCCTGCACGGTCGCCAATGATCGTTTTGAAGAGGCCATGGCGAACAATGAAGAGCTGCGTGCCCAGCAGATCAAAGAGAAGGATGAAGCAGACGTGAAGATCGCTGGGCTGCAGAAGGAGTTGGAGGATGAGCGCTCTAAGGCAATGGAGGAGAAGGCAAGATTGCAGAAGGAGTTGGAGGAAAAAAGAACCAAGGCAGCCTCTGAAAGGGCAGCATACCCCGATCTGTGCGTTGCAGCAGTAGAGCAATTCAAGGGGTCTGCTGAATTTCAGATGGCAGTCGATGCTGCGGTCGCCAGCAACTTGGCAAGGGAGGTGTCTGGGGGGGCGGGCCCGTCGGGAACGACCGTTGGAGGCAGGACTGAAGCAGAAGTTATTGAGAGCTTCTAGCGGTTGGACTTCTACAAACACGAAATGGCTGAGTTCTAGGACAGTGGCTGGAAGATGTTTAAGCGGAAGGCAGAAGAACTGTTCCCAGACTTGGACCTTAGTGGTGTAAGGATTGATGAAGACGACGTGGCCCAGACCCCCTAGATGAGGGCATTGAAGAAGAAGACCTTGTGTCAAGTGAGGAGGAGTGACTGGTGTGAATAAAACCTGTACTTAGGTTTTTTTTTTTTTTTTTTTGCTTTTGAATTTTGGCTTCTGCTTTTGAATGATTGTAAGAAACTTATGTATAAGTTTGTGAATAAATAAAATTTTGAGTCTTGTTTTCATGCTACTGCTTTTGTTTGCATATCTGAAATGAATGAGAATGGCGACTTCTATAAGGCTTATGTATAAATCAGTGTGAAGTGTAAAATGTAAGGAAAACTCAATGTAAAGTGAAGTCTATCTTGTAAGAAAAATTCAATGTAGAGTGAATGTGAGAAAAACTCAATGCAGAGTGAATTTGAACTTGTAACAATTCAATGTAGAGTGAATGTAGGAAAAACTCAATGCAGAGTGAATTTGAACTTGTAACAATTCAATGCAGAGTGAATGTAGGAAAAACTCAATGCAGAGTGAATTTGAACTTGTAAAAATTCAATGCCGAGTGACTGGGGCTTGAAGTAACTCAGTCTGGCGAGGTCCTGCATGCTCAGTCTGGCAGAGGCTTTGAGTGACTCGGTTTGGCCGAGTTCTTCATGCTCAGTCGGGCTGAGGGTTTTTATGCTCAGTCTGGCTGAGGCTTTTTATGCTTTGGTCTGGCCGAGCTCTTCATGGTCAGTCTGGCTGAGGCTTTTTATGCTCAGTCTGGCTGAGGCTTTGAGTGACTTGGTCTGGCCGAGCTCTTCATGCTCAGTCTGGCTGAGGCTTTGTATGCTCAGTCTGACAGAGGCTCTGAGTGACTCGGTCTGGCCGAGCTCTTCATGCTCAGTCGGGCTGAGGCTTTTTATGTTCAGTCTGGCTGAGGCTTTTTATGCTTCGGTCTGGCCGAGCTCTTCATGCTCAGTCTGGCTGAGGCTTTTTATGCTCAGTCTGACTGAGGCTTTAAGTGACTCGGTTTGGCCGAGCTCTTCATGCTCAGTCTGGCTGAGGCTTTTTATGCTCAGTTTGGCTGAGGCTTTGAGTGACTCGATCTGGCCAAGCTCTTCATGCTCAGTCGGGCTGAGGCTTTTTATGCTCAGTCTGGCTGAGGCTTTAAGTGACACGGTCTGGCCGAGCTCTTCATGCTCAGTCTGGCTGAGGCTTTTTATGCTCAGTCTGGCTGAGGCTTTTTGCGACTCGGTCTGGCCGAGGCTGCAATCAAAGCGTTATTGGAATACCACAGATAACTGAGATATAAGCTTGCTGTCATACAAAGTGTGGCCCATGGGGTCATAAATTTACACTATATGAGGAGAAAATGAGAACATAGATTGTCAAAAAGAACATACAACAATTTGGACGATATAAAAATACAACTTTTATTGAAAATAGCGCTTCAAATGTTCAGCGTTCTAAGGATGGGGGAGGTCTCGACCTTCCATGTCCTGAAGTCGGTAAGTGCCCGGACGTGGTCTGGCTTTCACAACGTAAGGTCCCTCTCATTTGGCTGCCAGTTTGCCCTCAGTCGGATTTTTGATGGCAAGAGTTACTTCTCGCAAAACAAGGTCCCCCACGGCGAACTCCCTTGGTCGGACTCTGCAGTTGTAATGTGTTCTCATTTTCTGTTGGTATGATGCCAGTCTGACTACAGTTGTTTCTCGGAGCTCTTCAATCAGGTCTAGGTCTGCCCGACGCAGCTCTTCAGTTAGTTCTGGATTCGAATGTAGAACCCTTGGGGTAGGAAGACCGATCTCTACTGGGATGACTGCCTCTGCGCCGTATGTTAAGCGAAAAGGGGTCTCCCCAGTGGGAGTTCGAGCGGTAGTGCGGTAAGCCCAAAGTACATTCGGCAACTCCTCAGCCCAGAGTCCCTTAGCAGCTTCCAGCTTAGTTTTAAGAATCTTGAGAAGAGAACGGTTGGTGACCTCAACTTGGCCATTCGCTTGGGGATGGCCTGGGGAGGAGAAACATGGCTGGATTTGGAGCTCTGCACAGAATTTCCTGAATTTGGCATTGTCAAATTGTTTACCGTTGTCGGAGATGATGGCTTAAGGGATGCCAAATCGGCAGACGATCGACTGCCAGATGAATCTGGTTGTGTTTCACTCGGTAATGGTGGCAAGGGGTTCTACTTCGACCCATTTGGTGAAGTAATTGATGGCGACAATGGCGAATTTGGTTTGGCCTCGTCCAGTGGGCAGTGGGCCAACCAGGTCGATCCCCCATTTGGCGAAGGGGTAGGGACTGCAGAGTGTGATCAATTCTGTAGGAGGGGCGTAGGGGATGTTGGCAAAACGTTGGCACTTGTCACATTTGAGCACAAGATCTGTCGCATCTTGATTGAGAGTAAGCCAGAAATAACTAGTGCGAAGTATTTTGTGGGTTATGGACCTGCCACCATAATGATTGCCACATACGCCTTCATGGATTTCTCTCATCACGTAAGTCACCTAAGCAGGATTGAGGCATCTGAGGTATGGGCGTGAAAAGCCCCTCTTGTACAAAAGACCATCAACAAGAATGTAATTGGACGACCGGGCCCTGACTTTGGCGGCCTGCTATTTGTCCTCTGGTAGCTCTCCTGTTGTCAAAAATAGAAAGATGTCGGATGCCTAGGGGATAGGTTCATTTTAGAGGAAGTGGACTTCTTACTGGTCGGGGGTAATGGCAGGGTGGGCTAGGTAGTCGAGGCGGACACCATGGCTGAGGTCGGACTGGTCTGCAGAAGCCAACTGAGCCATCTCATCCGCCTTAGAGTTTTCCGCCCGAGGGATGTGTTTGATGTGGAAGGTATGGAAGAGGCGGACAAGGGGGAGTGCTATATCCCTGTAAGCCCGCATTGTGTCCTCCTTGGCATCGAATTCCCCCGTAATTTGTCCGACAATGAGCTGGGAGTCGCTGAACACCTGGATGTGGCTGACACCAATATCCCTAGCTAGGCGGAGACCTGCTATCAATGCCTTGTATTCGGCCTCATTGTTACTGGCCTCGAACAAGAAACGGAGAGCACATTTGAAATAACCACCCTCAGGGGCGGTGAGGATGAGGCCAGCCCCACTGCCTTCCCTGCGGGATGATCCGTCGACGTTGAGAGTCCAAGAGTGAGGATCTTCTGGGTCGGTAGGGTTAATGGGGGTAGAGGGGCCGTGGCTGGGGTAGGATTAGTGAATTCCATGATGAAATCGGCGACAGCCTGCCCCTTAATCGCTGTTCGAGGCCGGTAGGAGATGTCAAACTGGCTGAGTTCCACTGACCACTGCATGAGTCTGCCGGAGAGTTCTGGTTGTTGCATTACCTTCTTCAAGGGTTGGTCGGTGAGAACCAGTATGGAATGGGTTTGGAAGTAAGGACAGAGTCGTCTGGAGGCGGTGACCAAGGCCAAGGACAATTTTTCTAACAGTGGGTAATTCTGCTCCGCTCCCTTGAGAGCTCGGTTGATGTAGTAGACCGGCCGTTGGACAGAGCCGTCTTCCCTAATAAGAGCGGCACTGACTGCGGTGCTTGACACGGCTAAATAGAGGAAAAGGGGTTCGCCCGTGAGTGCCTATGATGAAGGGAGGGATTGGCCATACACTGCTTCAACTGCTGAAAAGCCTCTTTGGATTCGGTCGTCCATTCAAAAGTTTGCCGAAGAACTTTGAAGAAGGGGAGGCACTTATCCGTTGCGCGGGAAATGAAGCGGTTGAGGGCGGCGACTCGGCCAGTGAGTCTTTGAACCTCCTTAACCGTTCTGGGTGACTGCATTTCAATCAAGGCCTTGATCTTTTCAGGGTTGGCTTCAATGCCCCGCTGATTGACTATGAAACACAAAAACTTCCCAAATCCTACATCGAAGGCGCACTTCTCCAGGTTGAGCTTCATTTGGTACTTTCGTAAGGTGACGAAGGTCTCTCGTAGGTTGGTTAGGTGATCAGCGGAGAGTTTGCTTTTGACTGGCATGTCGTCAACATATACTTCCATATTCCGACCTATTTGATGATGGAAAACAGCATTGACCAACCGTTGGTAGGTGGGCCTAGCATTTTTCAGTCCAAACGGCATCACACGATAATGGTAGGTACCTCGGTTGGTAATGAAGGAGGTGTGTTCACGATCAGATGGGTGCATCAGAATTTGGTTGTACCCAGAGAAGGCATTCATGAAGCTGAGCATTTGATGACCGGCCGTGGCGTCAACCAGCAGATCTATGCGGGGGAGAGGATAGCTGTCTTTGGGGCAAGCTCGGTTGAGGTCGGAGTAGTCGACACAGAGTCGCCATTTACCATTGTTCTTACGGACCAGGACGACGTTTGACAACCATCTAGGGTAGTACGTTTTTGATGAATTGTGCCTCAAGGAGCTTGTCGACCTTGCGGCAATGAGAGTGTTGCGCTCCGGATGAAAAATGCGCTGCTTCTGGCGGTAAGGTCGGAAATGGGGTTCAATGCTGAGCGATGGGTTATGAATGAGGGGTCAATACCCGGCATGTCTGAGTGGGTCCAGGCGAATACATCGTTGTGCTCGATCATGAGGGCAGTAAGGTCGGCCTTAGCTTGGGGGGATAGTTGGCTGCCGATTTTGGCGGTTTTCGTCGAGTTGGCAGGGTCGATGGGAACCTCAACGAGCTCCTCCACAGGCTCCCCTTTGACCAGCTCGTCCTCATCTTGGACGTCAAGCCCTTCAATGATCATTGCCTCTTTCAGCTTGACTTCTTTGAGTGAGGCGACATAACACTCCCTGGCAACTGTCTGCTCTCCCCTCATTGTCCCGACCCCCAGATCGGTGGGGAACTGAATGGCAAGGTGGTAAGTTGATGTGATAGCTTGAAAAGCATTTAGGGCGGTGCGGCCGAGGATGATCTTGTAGGCGGAGGGGCAGTCGACAACAAGGAAGGTGAGCAACTTTGTGCTCTGTTGCGGGTACTCGCCGATTGTGATAGGAAGATCAATGGAGCCGATGGAGGTCACCCGGTTACTAGTGAAACCGACCAAAGGGTTTGGAGAGGAGACAGACTTTTCTCCTCAATCTTGAGCTGGCGAAAGCAGTTGAGGAAGATGATGTCTGAAGAACTGCCGTTGTCGATGAGAACTCGTCTGACCTTGTAGTTGGAGAGGAGGGCAGAAATGACGAGAGGGTCATCATGAGGGTAACGGATGCCTGTGCAGTCGGCGTCCGTAAAAGTGATAGGCTCGGTCCACTGCTTGGGCTGCTTTGAGGGTCGGTTCACCGTGGCAATTGCTTTGTCTGAGCCCTGCCTTATCTTTCTGAGTTCTGCTTTCTGAGCCGAGCGGGATGGTCCCCCACAAGCAAGGCCGCCCGAAATAACTCTGATTTGTCCAACAGGTGGGGGGGGATTACCTTGCGACCGAGGCTACTGTGGAGGGCAATCATGGCCTTGGTTGGGTTGGGCGAGCTGCCGGGGAGGGGTACACCAGCGGTTGTTTCTGAGGGGCTCAGTCCTTTGCTTCTGCTGAGGGCGGGTGTCCGTGAACCGGCTAAGACGTCCCTGACGTATTAAGGTCTCAACCTGATCTTTGAGGTTGACGCAGTCATCAGTATTATGGCCGTGGTCCTGGTGGAAACGGCAATATTTGGACTGGTCTTTCCGATTGTAAGGGGTTTGTGATGGTTGGGGCCATTTGAGGGGGTAGTCCTGCTGGATCTGATTGAGGACTTGTTCCATGGGGGAATTGAGCGGTGTGTATCGTTCGAACCGACCGGACGGCAAACCGACTGAGCGATCGAGCTGGTGCCGTCCGGTCAGCTCTGAGGGGTCGGTCGGTATAGTGGGTTGTTGGGTTATTGTATTGGGTGTTTTTGGTTTCTGAGTCTTTTCGCTTTTCTCGGGGGGTCGGGTTTTTTGCTATAGGGTCTTGGTGAGCGGCTAGGGAATCTTCTGCGTTCATGTATTTTTGAGCTTTGGAGAGTAGGGCTGCCATGGAGGTGGGGGGGTTTTTAGAGAGGGAGAAGAGGAAGTCAGACGACCGTAGTCCGGCCATGAAAGCTGTAAGGATGACCTTATCGTTGTTTTCCGTCACCTGCAAGGCTTCGGTGTTGAAGCGGGTAACGAAACTGCACAGGGACTCTCCCTCGGTCTGGCGGATGTTGAGGAGTTGGGTTGCTGGACGGCGTTGGCGCTGGGCTCCAATAAAATGACTGAGGAAAGAGTCACTGAGATGTTGGAAAGTGGAGACGGAGTCTGCTGGTAACTGGCTGAACCACAGCCGAGTTGACCCCTTCAGTGTTACAGGGAAAGCTTGATACATGATCTCGTCAGGGAATGCATGGAGGATCATGAGGGTTCTGTAGGTCTCGAGATGGTCGACTGGGTCCGTCGTACTGTCAAAAGAGTCGATGGTAGGCATTTTGAACTTGGGGGGTAGTGGTTTATCCCGGATGGAGGGAACAAATGGTGAATTTGCTGTGGTAGAGGGTTTATGCTGGATGTTCTGCATGACCCCTTGGAGTTGGAGCTTCATGGCTCAGAGTTCGGCAGCCCAGAGAGGGATGTTATCACCTCCGGAAGGCAGCGGGGGTTGGACGCTACTGGCTTTCCCTTCAGGGTCTGGTGCTAGGAGTGATGGATGCGGGGGCCGGGGTGGTGGATTCATATTAGGAGGAGGAGGTTGCAAGCCTTCCAAGTTGGGTGGATAGGGCTGCGAGATAGTATGGCTCGGGGCTCGTTCTTGGTTGGGCGGAATATCGGGAGATGGATGAGGGGGTATAGGAAGGTTCCTTTGGAGTAGGGCATTCATCAGGGCTTGGTTTTGCTCGGCCATGCGGTTAATGCTGTTGGTAAACTCGATGAAATACTGTGGTGGGTTGTTTGGATTGGGGGGGTCGGCTTGATGGTCGGCAGCATTTTGGTGAGAAGTCATGGATCTAGTCGTGACTATACACTTTGATGGGTAGGAGGAAATGATTATTGGAACAGGGTCTCCGGCGACAATGAGCACAACTGGCGCGCGGAGCACAGCGTTCCCACAGACGGCGCCAACTGATGATACAGTTATGATATAACGGGTTCTAGGTGGAATGGATCGGACTAGTCTACGCTTCTCCAACCGGTATCTAAATCGTCAAGCTCCTGGTGAACCTGCACACGAGTTCAACGGGGAACGGGAAGTCCCCCAGCGAACCCTCCAACGAACAAGTTAGAAGAGAGAAGTAGAGTGTAGAGATGAATTAGAGATAGAAAGCTTAACCTTCTTCTTGTCTTCAACATTTGCTTATATCCTTTGGCAATCATTTCGTTATTCCTTCCGACCTGTCACCTTGGCCAAAAGTCTATGCTGTAGCTTACCTTGTTCAGGGTGAGGGCGTGCTGTCCCGACGGAGAGGTGTTGTCGTAATAAATGCAGTGAGGGGCTGTATTAATGGCGATGTGCAGTGGCAATAACTTTGCTGATTTTTGTCTGCTGATATGGCTTGCCCTTTACCTGCCACGTGTCTGAATATCATTGGTCCTTCATGCCATGTTGATTTCCAGATGGTGCTGGGCCTTATCAGTTGGGTTATGTATTGGGCCCTAAGTGGTAGGCTTGAGTTGTTCATAGTAGGTTATGGCCTTTATAGGCCTACCCACGTCAATACATATTGTATATAGGTATATAAAATTTAAATTAAATATAATTGTTTTGTAATAAATAATTTCAAGTTAAATAAAAAATTAAATACAAACTAATATTAAGATATCAATAAGATAGACAAAAAATATAAAATAAAATTAATTTCATCCATACGAGGCACATAGTTAAACACATTCTGTCTTATTTATTTATATATCGCGATATTTTTTTTTCAAATATCATAATAATTAAATTAAAATATCAACTATATAAAAAAAATCTAACAACAACAAAACTAAATACACAATGAAAAATATATAAAAAATAAATATTTCTTAAATAGAGTCCATATAAAATTGATTATTATAATTGAAATTGAGTTTATGTATAATTTTATATGTAAATAAAAAAAACATGTTGATGTGACTTTTTTAGAAAAAAAGTAAGCTGTTAGAATGTGTCACCTAAGTAAAGGAAAACACTACTAATTTAGTTAAATTATTTATATTTTTGAATATATAAAATATTAAAAATAATTGTTAAATTGGAAAAAAAAAAGAAGCAATAATTTAAAATTTAAATAATGATTCTAATTATTTATTTTTATAATTTTAGTTATATCGTTTCATAAAAGTGTTACTTAAATCAACATATATAATAATTTTAAATAAATTATTTATGTATATTTTAATAATTTTAGCTCTATGTGTTATAAAAATGTAATTTACATAAAATAATAAATCTCAAAAAAATAAATATTCTTAATATTTAATTTTTTAAAAAAGTGAAAAAAAGTAGAATAAAATTAATTGGTAAAGTTTTGTTTATGGGTAATTTAAATTAAGTAGAAGTCTTTTAAATATTAAATTTTAGAAAGAATTTTAATAAGGGTATATTGATATGGAATTTTAATAAAAAAGGAAAAAAAAAGAAAAAAAAAGGGAGATGCGCTACATAAGAGAGAGAAAAAAAAGCTAAAGGTAAACAATATTTATTTATTTATTTTGATAATCTTAATTCCATCGTTTTATAAAAGCCTTGTTTAAATCAGCACATATAATAATTTTAAATAAATTATTTGTGTATATTTTAATAAGGGACATTTGCACACAAGTTTTAATTTATGAACTTATAATCCATTAAAGTTCTAAGTAAGATTTTTTTGACCTTTAAGTCTTATTAAATTTTTAATAGTCGGAATTGCCTTTCAAACAATGATTGTTCATCATTTATAATTATCTATAAAGGAACATAATGATTTAACATTTATTTTGATTTTGAATATTTTAAAATATCACCTTCAAATTGAAAAAACTAATAAAAATTATGTGCCAAAAAAAAAAAAACTAATCAATATGTTTGGTTTCAGTTTTCTGGAAATTGAGTATTTTGTTTTTCGTGTTTTTATTTTTATTTTTAGTGAATATTTTTAAAATGTTAAGCAATTTTTAAAATTTTTTTTTTAGATGCATCTTACTTAGATGTATCCAAATAATAAAATATTTGTGAAAAAATATTTTAAAAAATTAATAAACACATAAAATATAAAAATGAACTGAATTTTCATTTTTTTTTGTATTTTTATATTTTTGGTATTTAGTGAATTTTTTAAAGATCTTTTTCACAAATATTATACTTTTTAACTGTATTTATGTTAGGTGTGTCTAAAAATTTAAAAAAAATCTTAAAATATTAAAAAAATTTAGTGAAAACAAAAAAATACAAAAAATGAAAAAATAGAATTTTCTGAAAAATGAATTTTGAAAATTGACAACAAACAGAGTGTTTTTTTTTTTTTTTTGAAAAAATTGAAAAAACTGAATTATTTTTTGTGCAAAACTAAAAATTTTGTGTCTATAAAGGAGTATGATGGTGGAACATTGATGTGCAAAACTAAATAAATAAATTACTTTAAAAATAAAAAAAACTGATAATATTATCAGTTTTAAAACTGAAAAAAATGATAATATTCTTGGTTTTATTGGATAGTTGAATCAAACCAATAAGTAGAAAGGCAAAAACGTTTAATCTCATGCTCTGTTTTTTCATTAGTTAGTGAAACAATTATCTAGAACATTACTATGCAAAATTGATAATGTTATTAGTTTTAAAATTATATAGGGTGAAGCGCCAATAAATCCCAAAATGCGATCTTGTGAACTGTTTAGTCCTCAATTTGTTTATTTTATTTTTATAAACCCAAAGGTCCTATTAAAGTGGAAATTACACAAAATGATAGTTACTTACATGTTTAGGTTTAATTTTTTAAGGATAAAAGTGGGTTTCTCCAAATATAAAATTATACATTTGGACAATCTGCACTATAGAGGTTTTGAATTTTTCCTCCTTATGGAACAAATCTCACATTACGAACAAAAACGTAACATTTCAATGTAACACTCTAATAACGTAACACTCTAATGTAATGTAACACATTAAAAAAACTTATTGGTGTACTTTTTCTAAACGTAACAACGTAATACTCCAAAAAAAAAATTTAGTTTACTTTTCCTAAACGTAACAACGAAACACTTCAAAAAAAACTCTGTAGTGTACTTTTCTCTCCTTAGTGTATTTTTTTTTTCTAAATGTAACACTTTGATGTAACACACAAAAAAAACTTCTTAGTTATTTTTCCTAAACGCAATACTCCAATCAATGTAATTCCAAACGTAACACTCCAATGTAATACATAAAAAAAATACTAAAAAACTATTCAATGTACTTTTTCCAAATGTAACACCCACAATTTGAAAATTATACATTTATCCAAAACTTACTAACGAATTTTTGTACTCTTTTTAGAATGGTTTGAAGAATTCTACATCTTTTTTATGAAGTGTTACATTAGAGTATTACATTAGAATGTTACATTTGGAAACACTAATGAATTTTTTTGTATGTTACATTGGAGTATTACACTAAGGATTTTTTTTGGAGTGTTACGTTGGAGTGCTACATTGGAGTGCTACGTTTGAGAAAATTATACTAACAATTTTTTTTGAAGTGTTATATTTGAGTGTTACATTGGAGTATTACAGTTTAAAATTATATATTTATCCAAAGTTTACTAAGGAGTTTTTGTACTCGTTTTGAAATATTTGAAGAATCACACAAACTTTTGTAATGTTTGAAAGTTTCCATATTTCAAGTTATTTTTAGAGATTATTTCATTTTTACCCATATACTTTGTCATGATTTTCAATGACCCCCCAAATTACTTTTATTTTCACGCGTACTCCTATACTATTTAAGTTACTATCAATTTTGCCCCTGCCGTCAGATTTGAAACTGAAAAAGTTAAAAAAATTACATTTTGGCCCCAAATTTCAAAAGAAAGATACAGATCCACTAGCAAACCACCACCAGCAACGATTACTTCAAGCCCTTCTATCTCCTTCGTCATAACTCCGTTTTGCCTCATTTTTACGTTGTTGGATTCAACTCACGGTCTAGTTTTCATATCACATCTCACATGTCTCGTTCTTTCTCTTTTTGCATGTTATCGGAGCTCCAAAAGTTGATTAAAAAAAATAAGGTTTTTCTTATTGTTTTCGACTTTTCTTCGAACCATCTTTCGGACTTCATATCTTTCTTGATTCTTGACGGTTTTACCTCATTCTTTCACCATTCTCTTTACCTCACTTCTTATTTCGCCCTACACTACTTCGTTTTCTCACTTCTTTGTGTAATGGGCGGTTTTTGTATGCCGAAAGTTGTCTGAAAACTAATTTTGAAAATCTTAAAACATTCATCTTTTGTTTTTTTCTTCTCCATCTTCCTCATTCGTCTTTTTCCTCATTCGTCTTCTTCTTCTTCTTCACTTATAACATGATGTGGAACATGGTTCTAGGTGATAACGAAACTGGTGATGGTGGTAGTGGCGGTTCGACGATGGTGGTGAAGTTGCTAGTTTGGGTAGTGATATTCTTCTCTTTCTTCAATTATATACATACGTATCATATTTCCTAATGAAATTTTCTCAACACCATACACATTACAAGCACTCAACCGCTTGCCTTGTCAATTGAACTCACTAATCAACATGTTGAAAGAAATCTTTGTGGGGATTGAACTTTCTCGACACATGAGGACTAACATCGACAATGCCTTCTCCACTTTTCCCACGACACAAAGTGCTCAAATGATATTGTTGAAAGTGATTTTCTTCGGGGCCTATGCAATCTTAACCATCAACTTCACCAGCATCACCACCAGAACCACCAACTTCACCGCCATCGAACTCCATTACCGCTACCATGAGCATTACCATCACCACCACTTTACAACACGAAACCCACCTTTTTCACAACCAAGTTCCATTACCACCACCACGAGCATTACCATCACCACCACCTTACAACACCAATCCTACCCCCATCGCTGGATCACCACTGCCACCATCACCAATTCCATTACCACTTAGAACCATGTTCCACATTATGTTATAAGTGAAGAAGAAGAAGAAGAAGAAGAAGAAGAAAAAGAAAAAGAATGAGGAAGATGGAGAAGAAAGAAACAAAAGATGAATGTTTTGAAATTTTCGAAATTAATTTTCGGACAACTTTCGGCATACCAAAACTGCCCATTACACGAAGAAGTGAGAAAGCGAGGTAGTGTAGGTTGAAGTAGGAAGTGAGGTGAAGAGAATGGCAAAATAATGAAGTAGAACCGTTAAGAATCGAGAAATATATGAAGTCCGAAAGATGGCTCGAAGAAAAGTCAAAAATAAGAAGAAAAACTTATTTTTTTAATCAACTTTCGGAACTCCAATAGCATGCAAAAAGAGGAAGAACGAGACATGTGAGATGTGATATGAAAATTAGATCGTAAGTTGAATTCAACGACGTAAAAATGAGACAAAACGGAGTTATGACGAAGGAGATAGAATGGCTTGAAGTGGTGGTTGCTGGTGGTGGTTTGCTGGGTGAGTCTGCATCTTTCTTTTGAAATTTGGGGCAAAAATGTGATTTTTTCAACTTTTTCCGTTTCAAATCTGATAGCAAGGGAAAAATTAATAGTAACTTAAATAGTATAGGGGTACGCGTGAAAATAAAAGTAGTTTGAGGGGTCATTGAAAATCGTGACAAAGTATAAGGGTAAAAATAAAATAATCTCTCATTTTTATACTCATTTTGAAATATTTTCCAAATAAAAAAGATTCCTGTATAAAAATTAATCATAAATTTAATTCTCATAAACTGTGTACTTTACCTTTCCAGCAGAAAAGAAAAAAGAAAAGAAAACATAATAGAAATAAGGATATAACTGTAAATTCAATTTCCAAATAATATATAAAATCTATATTTTCAAAATGAATTGGACTAATTAGTCTATAAGAAAATCCTTGGGACTAAATGAATCATCATTACTCAAGATAAGATTTATTGGTAAATTTTTCAATTATACATTGATGTGGCATTTTAATAAAAGAAGAAGAAGAAGAAGAGAGATATGTCACATAGGATGGAGCAAAATTGATAACAAACACTAATTTTAATATATATATGATATATATGATATATATGATGATGTAGCTATCGCTTTCAATTCGAGTTTTGATCTAAACTAGAATTCAATCTCAATTAGTAAATGAGACAACCTCAAACACTACACTACTCAACTCAGTTTAATTTGTTTCTAGCTCTATTCTGCTATACTATATTATTTGATAGCTTAAATAATTCATTCTACTTTCTCAATTCAAGAGATTGTAAACGGTTTCACGTTTCAACATGAAAATTGTAAGAATATGTTTACACAAATGATAATGGTTCCAATAATGCAAGTACATTCTTTCAATTTTCTACATCAAATTCACTCTTCTTCAATTAATGCTAAAGTTTTTGTTTGGCAATCAACTTTTTGGTTTAAAAAAAAGTATAAAATCGACTAAATAAGCTAATAAGATAAAATGTCACATTTAAACCATAATTATTTTACTTTTTCTTTCACAAAAGTAAAAAAAATCAAAAAAATCAAACCAATCTCAAACTAAAATAGTCAAAAAATTAAAAAATTAATTAAAAAAAGTCTATTACCAAATGACAACAGAGTTTTCGCGCAATTAGCACTTATTGAATAGCAGAAACCAAGGGAACCCACATATGATTATGTTGGTGAATTGTTGTTAAACAATAAAAACTACTACTTTTGTGGAACCCTTTTCATAATAAAAAGTTAAAAGCCATTTTATAATCGAATTAATAATTACATTAGTGATTCTATCCTTAGTAGTAATTGGTTAGATACTCGTTAACATGTTTAAAATGATTGTACATTCTCTCATAAAAATAATTAAGAATGTTAGAAACTATAAATTCAGATATAGAAAAGTATTTAGAAAACAATGTGTGAACCTCATCATAAAAGAATTGAATCATCAAGTACTTTTTTTTCTTAATATGTCTAGATTCAGTACTCTTCTATGTCTAGATTCTTCATTTTTAACCTTACTAAAAAACAATTAGTTGAATAATGTGTGACCATTTATTATTTTGTTACCCAATATAACAAAAGCAAATATGGATAAGATTTTTTCCCTCAGAGTTTTGCCCTCCACATTGAATTCACCAAGAGTCCACTAACATAAAGGAAAAAAGAAACAAGGAAAAGAGTAAAGGCTTGCATATATCATGCACCAGTGATTGTGTTTTCTGTATAGGTACAACATGATCTCTTACATTAAATCTAGAATTACAAAAGTAAAGGGCAAAATGCTCCATTAAAAATAATGATTAATTTAAAGTAGACATCAATATTTTAATCATTTTAAGAAAAGTGAATGAATTATTTTGCTTTTTAATTTTACTATAATTTCTAAAAAGTTATTATTATTGAGTTAAATTGACATAATTTTAAAAAAAAAATAATATTTATAATGCAATTAGATTAATACAATAAACAAACCACAGAAATGATGAATGTAAAATTTGCATTATATTTATAAAGATCAAAGAGAAACAAATAGACCCAAAGCAGACTCAAATACAAAAATCACTTTTGAAAGGTGTGCTTCAAAATCCAACAAAGAGTACACGAGAACGATTTCATTTCCAGAGTAGTACAATCAGTGTTGCATATATTAACGAGAAATGATATGTATTTCAAATATTTTTTCAAAACCTCTTATATGGGGTAAGATTCATACAAATTTATATGTGTATTGGTCCCACACTCATGTGAGATGTTTAGTAGAATATTTCTAGCATAACTCTATATTAATTGCTTAGAAAAGAGAAAAGAGAAAGTTAAGTTATGTTTGGTAGAGTTTTCTAAAATTAATTCTGCCTTTACATTCTAATACTATGTTTGGTTTGAATTTTCAAATCATGTTTCCAAATTAATTTCAAAATATATTTTGAAAACATGTTTGGAAAAGTAGACAATTTTTAAATTTTTGGTCTACCCGGTCGTCTGCCCGGATGTCTGACTGGTTGATCGGATCATTACTTTTTTTTTTTACAATTACCAATTGCCATCTGTTATTTGGAAGAAAAAAAATTTTATATTTATTTTTGATTTTTTTAAATATAGAAATTATTTTTAGACCAAAATGACAAATTATTTTTTTTGAATTGAATTTTAAAAAGAGTTTGGTTATGAGTTTTGAATAAAATTTTCAATAGAGTTTTTGAATTGTACGTTTGGTTATGAGTTATAAGGCTGTGTTTGGTTGTGTTTTGGAAATATAATTCCATCCCTCTATTTGCATTTCATGTTTGGATAGAGTTTTCAAAATGTGATTCCACAACACATTTCAAAATGTAATTCCACCACATATTTCAAAATGTAATTCTCCTCCACGTTTGGCTACCCTCTCTCTTTTGTGTTCTCCATTCTAAAAAGCACAAGATTTTTGAATTTTAGGTCTACCTGGTCATCTTTCCGGACGTCTGTCCAGTTGACCGGAGCAGTGTAATTTTTTTTTTTGTTATTTGGAAAAAAAAAATTATATTCGTTTTTGATATTTTTTAAATATAAAAATTATTTTTTTTAAACCAAAATGACATTTTTTTTTAATGTTAAAAAGAATTTGGTTATGAATTTTGAATAGAATTTTCAATAAAGTTTTGAATTGTGTGTTTGGTTATGAGTTATAACTTTTCGAGTTATTTTCAATTAAAAAAAAATTATGTTATTTTCTGCTAATAACTAATTTTTTGAATTGAATTTTTAAAAGAGTTTGGTTATGAGTGTTTTTTTGTTAATAATTATTTTTTTGAATTGAATTTTAAAAAAAGTTTGCTTATAAGTGTCCAGTGATGGAGCCAGAAAATTAAATTAGAGGGGACACTTATTAATTATAATATCAAAATTTTTTACAAAAATATTTCACGAAAAATTTTACGATTGATTTCGAGAAAAATTAAAAAAATAATGTTATTTGTAACTAGTGTATCATGGACAATACAATAAAAATATAGATATAAGTCTTAAAATAAATTATATAATGGTAAAAAAAAAATTTATACAAAATTTGATTAAAAATTCCATATAAATTTATAATGGTAATACCACGTCATCATTGATATGTGATATCAGCAATTAATAGTATATAAACACATAGAGAGTGAACCTCACATGTCAAATGTAACTAACAATCTAATAAATTTCATACATTTATAATGAGATTACTTATATTTGCATGTCAATAATAATAACATCACGGTTATATTCAAAAATTTTCATAAATAATATAATTTGTAATAGTCTTTTCATTTTCAATTAAAATAACCATTATTGTTTTCATAATTTTTAAAATATCATTGACATTTCACTCTAATAATATTTTTGTAATTTTTTTATTTAAAATATTTTCTTTATGTTTACAAAATTTAAAAAAAAAAATCTCAAAATCTAGGGGGGCACGTGACCTCCTGGTCCCCATCTCCCTTTGTCACTATAAGTGTTGATAAAAAATTTCAATAGAGTTTTGAGTTATATGTTTGGTTGTGAGTTATAACTTTTCTAATTAAGTTTTAAATTTTTTTTTCAAAACTCATAATTAAACAAATTTTCTTATTTCACATGTTACATCAAACATTCAATACTCAATTCAAAACTCTTCTTAAAATTTATAACCAAACAAATTTTCTATACTCCAATCATAATTCCAAATCTCATAAACTCAAAATACAACTCTATTCTCAAATCATATTTAAAAAACTTTACCAAACGCTGCCTAAGTTTTTCAAAGTTTTGAAAACTCTTTTTAAAACTCATAACCAAACAACTTTTCTCATTTCACATGTCACATCAAAAATTAAAAACTCTTTTCAAAACTCATAACCAAACAAATTTTCACTTTTTTAAATCATAATTTTAAAACTCACAAACTCAAAATACAACTTCATTATCAAATCATAATTCTAAAACTCTACCAAACACTACCTTAATGTGTTTGGTTTTAGCTTTTTAAATTTAGTTTTCTAAAAGTTGAGTTTTTTTATATTTCGACTTTTTTTTTTAATTTTTGGTGAATATTTTTAAAATTTTAAATATTTTTTTTTACTTTTTTAGATACACCTTATTTAGATATATCTAAAAAATAAAATATTTGTAAAAAAATATTTTAAAAAATTAATAAATATACAAAAATATAAAAAAATATACTGAATTTTCGTATTTTTTAAAATATTTTTGATATTTAGTGAATTTTTTAAAGATATTTTTTACGAAAATATATTTTTTAAATATATTTATATTAAATGTGTCTAAAATTTAAAAAAATTACTTAAAATATTAACAAAATTCAATAAAAACAAAACAAAAAATTAGAAAATAAAATTTTCTAAAAAATATTTTCAAAAAATTGAAAACAAACCTAGTAAATACTAGTACTACAATATGAAAAAAAATATTCCATCCTAATGTGGCATTGCACCAAAACCATTCAAGTCATTTTTTTGGTGTGAAAACCTGTACAAATGAATGACTTATTGTTTTATGACATGTTTACGTTAATGCCTAGTAGACCATGAATAATTGTTCCAACTATATCATCTTCCACCCCTATTCTATTCCATTCAATTTAATTCAATTCAATTAATTTGAGTACAGAAATATTAATGGAATGCACGTGACATACAGTTTCTTTTATTTTGATCGACTGTTTCAACTTCCGTTTTTTGCTTTTGAGAGGCTGTGTAGTTGAGAAAGTAGCAGCACCGCCGCACTATATTAATTGTGAAAACAACATTTCCCCCTTTCACTGTGCCCCGATGAGTCCGGATCTTCTGCCGTGATCTCCTGTCGTGGTCCTTGCGGTGTTCCAAAACGATGTCATTTTAAGACAAATTAAAAAAAAAAAGAAAAAGAAAAAAAAAGGCAAGAATCAGAACCAAAACAATCTGTATGATTTCTTGAATATTTTTTTCTGTTCCGAATCATATTTTTTGTTTGATCTGTACATACAAAAAATAAGATCTGAGACCATTTGATCCAAATCATACAAATAGCATCGCCTTGAAGAGATCGGAACAAAAAAATCAAGTGGGTTTTTTTTGGAACATACAAATCATTCATGAAGTTTTTTTTTTTTTTTTGGGTATATACATATAATTGAAAACAAAGTGGGTTTGAAAACTTCAAACATCAGATTCATGGAGTTTTCGAAGTAATTTCAAACTTCAAGATCAAATTCATATACAATTTCAAACTCATATCAATATTTGAAAAAAATTTCATATACATACATACATATATATATATATATATATTTTTGTGGGTTTCATTCATGAAGTTTTTTTTTTTTTTTGGATATATACATATATTTGAACACAAAGTGGGTTTGAGAACTTTAAGATCAGATTCATGAAATTTTCAAAATACAATTTCAAACTCATCAATATTGAATCTGGCCATGGAGATCGAAGGAGAGAGAAGGGGGCTCGTGGCTATGGGAGTGGCGATGGCGGGTTGCAGCGGCGATGGCAGGGAGATGGTGGCGCCTTGGGTGAAAGCCTTTCTTCCTCCTTCTTGCATTCTTTCTTCCTCCTTGCATTCTTTCTTCCTTTGCCTTCTCTTCTTTCTTCTTCCCTTCTCTGGTTCTTGCCTTCTCTTTTTTTTTTTTTTTTTTTTTTTTTTTGAAAACTTGCCCCAAAACGACGTCGTTTTGGGGCACCGCAGGGAAGCGCCGCAGGAGACCACGGCAGAGGATCCGAACTCGTGCCGCGATGGGATAAACTCCCCCCCCTTCCTTTTTGTTTTTTTTTGTATTTTCTTTTTTTTTCAATCTCTATACCTCTCTTTGTACTTTTTTATATTCCTTTTGTGGATCTTAATTTGAACTAACACTAATCTGAACCTTTTGCTTTGTAACTTTTTAATAAAAGTTATTTATATAAAAAATTATTTTTATCAGACATCTATAAACACAAATAAATCACATTTTGTTTTATGAAATAGATTAAATGTAAATTTAAACCATCTATTTTATAAACTAAAATGTAATTTGTTCTTGTATTTATAGATATCCAATAAAATTGATTTTTTGCATAGATAATCTTTATGACAGCCTATAAAGTAGACAGTTTGAATCATCGATGTGAGTTCAAATTGAAATATGAAGAAGTATGGAGATAAGTTCAACCCCCCCTCTCCCAATATTGTTGCAGTCATGTATAAAATGAAAATTAATAATCAAAAAGCAAAAATTAAGCTATTGCGCTCCCAATTTTTAGATAATCAAATTTCTTCAATTTGTTTAAGTTATTTTTACCTATAAACACAAGTTGCATTAAACCTTTTGGCATAAGCTCTCAAAATGAAAGGTTATAAGTAGTTTTATATAAGTTGTACCAAACAATCTCAATATGTTGGTAAAAATACCAGAAAAATTATATTTTATTGATATATAATGCAAAGAAAATGAGATACAAATAGATCAGGCTGAGACACAGATATCTCGTTTTCTTTAAGAAGATCAAGCCTACTACGATAAGAAGAACCTAAATATCGATGCAACAGTCACAAAACTATAACTTTTCCCCTCCAAGATACAACAGCCCGACCACTTTCATATGGTTCAAGCCAAACTCTGCACAAGATGGTGAACCTAAAACTCCACTAAGAAAAACACATTTCTTTGCTAGTAATCTCTCAAATATAAACAATAGGTAGTATAGAAAAGAATGGATGAGAAAAACTATTTATATACCACTAGGACCTTACAATTTATACCAAAAATAATAATGAACATTAAACTAGAGAAAATGGAGAGTCTCCAAATATTAACTCACCACCAAGTTCATGAACTCCAATTAATCTTCATTCATGAACAAGACAAAAGATCACCAAAACAATGAATCTCCATTTACCAAACAAAACGAGATTCATGAATAAGACAAAAGAAGATTCATGAACAAAATATATATATATATAAATAAATAAAAGATATTAAAATAGACCAACAATCCCCCACCCATTTTAATATCAGTAAGGACAAAAGAGATTACCAAACAAAGATAGACTAGTATGCATCATGAAGGTATGCTCTGCATTGAACCTTCATTAGTGAAATAGCAACCTTTACTCCAGAGTCAGTAGTGGTCTCATAATTGAACTATGACTACTTAGGGGAAATAAAGTATTACTGTTTACACATAATAATTCAGGTGTTGACATGAGTTTTTAATAGCTAGTACATTACAGCTTTATGCTAATTCTAGTTTTTATGAGTATATTTGAGAATAAGCCTTGTTCTCATAGAAAGCGGCCCCACTTTCATGCTCACATAGGTGAAATCTGTCAAGAATGTTCCTGTGATTTACACACCCCACTCAAAAAAACTACAGAATTTCATTAAAAGTATAAAAACTCAACTCTCCAACATTACTCAACCCTCAAACCTTTATGAATATTTTAAGGTTTAAATTGAAAATGAGTCAAATGATTAGTACTAGCATATTCAATTTTTTTTTCAAAACTCAATAGACTATAAAAATTATTCAAAATTGATTTGTTTATTTTTAAATTAATCGTTTGAATCGATATATTTTAACATAAAGTTACAGGCCATAGATGTATATATGTTTTTGGTATAGACAGAACAGAAACTGGGTGGTATGGGGATCTGGGGATTCTGCTGTGCACAGTAGGTTGTTCTGCTTTTTTGTGGAGTGTCATCCCGAGCCTCTTTTGATAATATAAACTGTTCATATTGTAAGATTTATCGAGTAGATCATCCATGCAAAAAATCAAGCTGATTGGATATCTACAACTCTATAACCAAAGCACATTTGTTTTTATAAAAATTAACAGTTAACATAACTTTCATAAATTTTTAGAAAAAATTAAGACCTAATTATGGGGTTATGAATATCCGATTAACTTGATTTTTTACATAAATAATATTCTTGACGAACCATACAATATGAACAATTTAAATTACCAAAAAATATTCGGAACGAACTCCTACGAAAAAGCACAGCAGGCTGCTGTGCACAGTAGCACCCCAAGTCTAGTGGTACGGTGGCTTAATGAGAAGATGCAACCATTGACGACATGTGAAACTCATAAAGCAAACAACGGTGGGTAATTATTCAATAATTTCGAAGTATAGACACGTGGTATTTCATAGTATTATGATTGGTGGAGAAAGTGGGTAGGTGAGGTATTGTGTTGGATGATTGGGGAACAATAAGGACATATTAAATTATAATTGGTTAAGGAGTACGAACACGTGATACTCCGGGAACATTCTATAATTTCCCAACAATGGCGGGCAGTTATATCTCAACATCTGGTAATGACTTTTTTAGCTCAAATAGTTAATAAAGATAAAATAGACTAAAATGGCTAATAATATAAAATGTTAAATCTAAATCATAATTATTTCACTTTTTCTCTCATAACCATCAAATCAATTACTAAAAAAAAAAAAGTCAATTAACTTTCCAAACACAACTTTTTTAGTCAGGCTAAAATAATTTTAAAAAAAACTAAAAAACCAATTAAAATAGTCAACTTTTCAAATGAGCTCTTAATAAGGATTTTGTATAACTTATCTATAGGAAGTAAAAATTTAGTATTAGAGTGATATCGATGAGGAAGTGGAGATACTACTGGCGGCTGCTGTGCGGCGAAATGGACCCATTTCGAGATCCGTTTTGATAATCCAAACCGTTCACATCTTAGAATACATCAAGTAGGACATGTCTGCAAAAAATCAAGTTAATCGGATATCGTTTACTAATTCATCCACTCACTTTTGTATCTACAAAAATAAATAATAATTTGATTTAAAGTATTAAAATGAATACAAATATGAGTAGATGAATTGGTAAACGATATCCGATTAACTTAATTTTTTGCGGGCATGTTCTATTTGATGTATTCTAAAATGTGAACGGTTCAGATTATCAAAACGGATCCTGAAATGGGCCTATTTTGCCGCACAACAACCGCTGTTGCGCAGCCCGCACAGCAGCATCTCCACTTCCTATTGATAATGTAATATCATTAATCAATAAATAATTACTTGTTACATTACATGCACATAGAATAAATTGCAAGAAAAGATTGGATGCTGATACCGATGACGTGTTATCACCATTACACTTTTAATATTTTTCGTTCTCAGGACACATTAAGAAATGTTTTAAAAATTATATATTCGGTATGAAATTATGTATAATAATTTTTTTCTTTAAAAGTATTTAATATATGCTTTAAGAATACACATTGACAAAATTCAATAAATAATTTAACAGTGATATAATGCGATGATAATATTATCGATCAATAAAAATATTCATATTACCATAGTAGAATATAAATGGATTCTCTCTGAGCATTCGAGAAGAAGAGTGGTTTTGGCATTTGCAATTTGGCCTCCTCACTAAACACATTCAAACTAAGCACGTGATTAGAGCACTGACACCTGCAAAATTACAATTCTTAATCTCCCTCTGTTTTTCTTAATTAATACTAGATAATTTCTTAACAACTGTACGAGGAGGAGGGTTGCAAAAGAAGGTTGATTTGTTTGACTTTCGATCCAAATACGATATGAATTCAGTTATAGTTATGTCGTCACTATCATTTAGGTGGCAGAGATGTAAATTGGTAAACCAATTGATTGTTTCATAAATTTTATAAGCTTATTACTTTTATCACACTTTGTTCTTCAAATATTATTAAGCAAAAAAATTAATTGTCTCTTAATAGATCAATTGGTGCAATGTAACCCTCCAATTAAATTATAGCAATGTGACTCCTTTGACAACTATAGTAGTATTAATATTACATGACATATAGTGGCTCGATAAACCTGTACATATCTATTTAAGATGATATATTGCTACAATTTTAATTCAATTTAAAGGGCATATTGCTCCAAGTTTTTTTAAGGGATAAATGACTCTTTTTATAATTTATCAACATTTTTTTATTTGTAACTACTAACTAGTAAACTGCTCAAGAGATGTTCTTACAAATAAATCCCGAATACTTGTAATGAAATTGTGACAGAGAGAGAGAGAGAGAGAAAGAGAGGGGTGGGGAAGAACCTTGTAGTTGGACTTTTGAGGTTTGGATGGGGCCATATGGCACATGGGAAACTGACTGACAAAGACCGAAACTCAACAATCTTTAACACAACAAATCAAAGGATCTAAAACGAGAGAGAGAGAGAGAGAGAGAGAGAGAGAGAGAGAGAGAGAGAGAGAGAGAGAGAGAGGATTAGATCAATATGATTTGATGATGAGGAATGCATGGACAAACTAGCAGGGTCAGTACTCGAATTATGAGGTACAAATTCTAGAAAAAGGTCAACAGTGGTTGTGCGAATGTGAAACCAATGGGACACCTCCATGGAAAGTGATTGGAGGATTCCCTTATCCTGTCCTAGAAATCTGAGCAAGTTTTGGATCAGAGAAAGAGAGAGAGAGAGGGAGATGTGTGAGAGATCAGATTTGTAAGACTGAGGTGTGCATGGAGTCATGGACAAGTACCCAGTTGAATGCTCACCAACTCATGACTTTGAGAGCTACAAAACTATAGCTAAAAAAAAGTAACCAAATAACCAATGCTTGTGCAAATAAACAACCCATGGGGCAAACTCCCAATAATGTTAGGGACTAGGAAAAATAGTAAGTACTTCAGATTCAATATTTGTGTGATGAATTTTATATTTTGAATGAATTTGAATTATATAATATTTTTTGTGATTTGAGTTTTTGGTCATTATTTGGCAAATTTCATAATAGTGATTAGATATCACTATCTTCTGTAACAATTATTTGATGCAACCGTATAATGTTATTCTATATATACAATTGAATAACTCTTATCTTTCACTAATTTAACACTGTAATTTTTACTACTATTATAATACGAAGCATTACGTAATATTATTGTTATATTTAATAATTATTTTGTATTATGCATGCATATATGCTAGACAAGCAAGGAGGTGGTCCATGCACGTAGGCCATGGAAATCAAATAATAGATACCCTGCTGGTGGAAAGTAGTGGGCAACATCGCTTGCCTGCTTGTTTGTCTTCCTAAACCCTACAACCCTGTTCCCTTAGACCTTGATTAGTCAAGCCCATCAATCTTTTGCCATGGCCTCTTAAAATCTTGCATAGTGTAACATAAACACAATGTCACATATATTCGAGGGCAAATTACACAAATAGTTCTTATAGTTTGGGACTCGTGTTACTTTGATCATTGACTTTTTAATTGTGACACATTTGACCTTAAATTTTGAATCTTATTCCAAATAAAAATAATTAAAGATACCATTGTTTAATTTCAAGGACAAAATCGTCAATTTAATAAAATATAAACTAATTTGACAAAAATAAATGTCTAAATATAAACTAATTTGATAAAAATAAATGTCAAAAAAATATTTTTAATTTTTAAAAAATTATTTTTATCCACTAATGATAAAATTATGTAAAATTGATAAAAATTAATAAAAATTACATGATTAATTTTTTTAAAATTAATTTTATATGATTATCATCCAAACACATAATAAAAATTAATTTGGTTAAAAAAAAAAATGTCTAAAAGATTTATCAATTTTACATAATTTTATTTTTAATGGGTAGAAATAATTTTTAAAAATTCAAAAATATTTGTTTGACATTTATTTTTGTCAAATTAGTTTATATTTTATCAAATTGACGATTTTACCCTTGAAAAATCTAATGATATCTTCAATTGTCCTTATTTGGAACAAGATTCAAAATTCAAGGTCAAATGTGTCACAATTGAAAAGTTAAGGATTAAAATGATACAAATCCCAAACTATAGGGATTATTAGTGTAATTATATTCAATTTTACATATTAAATAAATAGTTCATATTCTCACTTTTTTTTTCTTTTTTTAAATAAATGTTAAGATGACAAAAATATAAAAAGCTAAAGGAGAAATTTGAATATCATTTTCTTGAATAAAAATTACGTGGAACATAAGGGCTCCTAATACAGGCTTTCATGTCAATCAAATCAAGATATCTAGCCTTGCATGAGTTACAAAACAATAATATTAACGGGTATTACAGGCTATTTTAGAAGATGGTTATAATCAGTTTTTTGGTTAAAAATTAATTAAAAATTAATTATAATTAACTTTTTGTGAGAGAGGGAAGTGGGTTATAATCTGGGAAGTGGATTATAACCCACTTCCTAAAAGACCCCTACATAGAAAAATATCGTAACTTTAAAGAGCAGTCAAGAAGGGTTTTAAAAAAATAAAAGTGCAAACTAAAAGTGTAAATTTGGCTTGGTCCCGGCCCACATGAGTCATAAATTATTTAATAATTCCGGAACACCAAGTGGCTATACTCCAAGTCAATCACCAGTTACTTAGCCCCATGTTGTTTTCCCATCTCTAACATAAATCGTGGACCCCTACTTCTCTCTACCAATTATATACTCCGGGAATACTGAGGCCTGTTTTGAGAAGATGGTAAAAAGTAACTTTTTTGCTTTTAACTAAGCTTTTGGCTTTTTTAGACAAATGATTTGGAAAGTTGATAAAAAGTTACTTTTGGCTTTTTTGATTAATATTTGTTTATGATGTCAAATCATAATAAAATGACCAAACTACCCCCATTAATTTAAAATATTTACAACTTCACTCATATAGCACATTTTGACTCATGAGGGGTAGAATTGTAATTTTACTCGTAGCTAAAAACCAACTTCCCAAATGACAAAAGTGCAAAAAGGCCAACTTTTGGCTTATAGCGATCCCGGTTTTCCCTCCATTGGTTATTGTATTCCGGACTCGGTTCCGTGGATATCTGTTGTTGTATATGTTGCATTTTTGTCCTTTAATTCTTTGTATTTGAGTTTTGGGATGTGATGGACAGGTTTGTAATAGGTTGGGTGTGTTTTGAAACAAATAGTTGCTGTCCAGTTTTTGGTGTCTTCGCTCGAGCGAGGCTTTTGTCGCTCGCGCGAGCTCTGTGTTTTAGTTCCTTCGCTCGAGCTAGGGTTCTTTTGCTCGAGCGAGATTTGAGTGGTATGTCTGTTGGCTCGAGCGAGCATTCTTACGCTCGAGCGTGCGTCTGCGTCTAAGTTAGGACCTGAAGGTTGTGTTTCTTGGCTCGAGCAAGCGAGCTGTATGTTTTGGATTTCTTCGTTCGAGCGAGCACTCTTGCGCTCGAGCGTACTTCTAGGTTGCAGACCTAAAGCTTCGTGTTGTTCGCTCGAGCGAGGTTCCTTTGTGTCTGGTCGCTCGAGCGACCACTCTTTCGCTCGAGCGAGGCTCGTATATATCAGTTCGCAGCAGCAGCTTCTTCCTCACTTTTTGATTTCTTTTATTTTCAAACCCTAGATTCGGCTGCTCCCTCTCTCTCTACATACCTTCTCTCTACAAATATATCTAGTTCTAGTGATCTTCTATCCTAGTTCCTTTGTAAAAAGTGTGGAGCTTGGTGTGGGCTTCATTTTAATCCGAAAAAGTTGGTGTTTAGAGCATCTTGGGTTTTCACTTTTATCTCCTTTGAGTCTCTTCTCTTGAGGTAGGGATAACCTACTTCTCTATATGAGTTTTCACATAAATGTTGGGTATTTTGAATAGATGGTGTTGTTTGGAAATTTTGGGAAAGTTAGGGTTTGTTTTAAAGTTATAAAAAGGGGGTTTTCAATTGTTAAACTCCATGTGTATGTGAGACCTTGGAAAATAGATTTATTGTTATTAAATTGATGAAATTGAGTCTTAGGGTTGATATTTGAAAAGGGGGGAAAAAGCCCTAATTATGTTGAATAATTAATTTGGGGAAATGTAAAATTGAGTTGGAAATCATGAAATTGGGAAATTATGAGATTGAATGGTGTAGTTGGATAAATAAATCACTCACCTATGAAAATGTTGACATTTTATCTTTTTGATAAATTTATTATCTGTTTAGAATTAACTACTTTGGGCTATCGGTGGAGGATAGTCTTAATTGTTGTAGACATTGTATGTTGATTAGGGAAAACTGAAACTAATCAAATGTGTTATGTCATTGAATATGACAGTTGAATTGTCACATTGAATATGTGCCTAGATTGATCATTGTACATGATAGAGCTTTTAAATACATTACATATGTATCTTGTTTGGGAGGAGATAGGAGATTTACTCCATGGTTTGAGAGGAGATAGGGGATGTACTCTCAAACTCGTTTGGGAAAAGATAGGGGATGGACTCCATTGATAACTAAATTGGCCGGAGTGTCCAGGGTGAAAGTCCCGAAATCCCAATTGCGTTTGCATAACGTGGATGAATTGAAGTATTGAATTGTTAATATGAGTTGTAGTCTCATTTGAAATTGAAGTGTTGAAGTGTTAATAATGTGAGTTGTAGTCTCATATTAATTAATCATGAATTGAAGTATTGAATTGTTAACATGAGTTGTAGTCTCATTATAAACTGTTTGGATGAATAGAGAACCATGTCTATGAATTGATTTGGATAATAAAACGGAAAGGAGATTGGCATATAAATGTGAATATGAATGGGTTATGAAAGAGATATACGTTTGTTTATATGAGTTAAATATTTATCAAATGCTAATATTTTAGTTATTGCTCATATTTGGTTTAGTATATCTCCGCTGGATTTTGGCTCACCCTATATGGGACATCATTTTCAGGTTCAGGTGATATGTCACCTCCAAGGACGTAACTTGGGAGGCTTAGAGGCTGAAAGATCTTTTTATTGTTATCTTTTTGTATAACATGTAAATCAAGCCAAGGGCTTATTTTGTATAAAGAGTTAGAATTCTTTTCTTGTTGAACCCAAGTGTTGACTTGGAAAGTTGTAAGTCCGTAGGGCATTTACTTTTGTTGTCAACATTTAATACTTTTGTAATGAATACTCTGGTAAATGGAAATATGCTTTATTCTCTTATATCTATGGATGTCATGAATGTTGGGTTTATATGTATTATTTTGAGGGCGTGACATGGCTTTTGCTACAAACCAAAAAAAGTTGCTAAAAACCAACTTCCCAAAATAGTCCTGAATAATCACCCCGCATGGGTAGGGGCTCGATCTGGCTCATGTCAGGCCTCGCAGGTTCCTGCCAAAATTTGGGCTGGCCTAGCCAGGCTTATGGCCCAGAAAATTAGGCCCAGGACCAGGGGTATTCAGCCATTGGGCGGGCTGGTGAGCCTAGGCTTGGGCTCGGGCTTAGGTAGGGCTTGAACATTTTTATTTTTATTTTTATTTTTATTTTTTTTACCAAAATTTACACTGCGCCAGGCCTCCGGAGGGGCTTTGAGTGGGCCTTGAGCGGGCTGATAGGTGGGGCCGAGCTTCAAAATGATGGCCCAGGCCCAGGATTCCGAGCTGGGCTCAGGCGCGGGTCTAACCAGGCCTAATCAAGCTAGGCCCGCCTTGAGCCGCAAGCGGGCTTTAGGCCACCCACAGGTCACGGACTATTTTTACACTCCTACTTTAATAGCAGTGGTTGAAATTAGTGCAAATTAAATAATAAATAATAATATTTACATAATTTTTTTTTTTTCAAATTTTATTATTCTTGGAAACAATGGTTATGGGATCCATATAAATAAATAGATACGAGACTTCCTCTTTTTATGTCTAGTTATAGAAAAATATTGAAAGAAATTCATTTATGTACGAAACTGCTACAAATAAACAAAATCAAATTACTCAATAATGAATACATCTTTTTATTAGTGTGTATAATAACTTATCTAACAAGGCACACAGGTACCCTCTGATTGATGAGCATTGAAAATCTCGAGTTACCAACAAGATTTGATTAATTAATTTTGTAAAGTAATTGGTAATGCGGCACTTTCTCGTAGAAGTTGCGAAAGATCGTGTAAATCAGATTCTAATGGAATCAGACGATTATATATTATGTTATTCAAATGCAAATGCGATCTATAAAGTACATTTCTTTAATTTCTATTTTGTAAGTTTTAGTAGAACATGATACTTGGTCCCTAAACAAACAGTTTTAAAATATATACATAAATAATTTCACAGTTTTACCTCTGAGATAATTTAGTAAATGCTTCCCTCGTTGGGTATATTATATATATGATCATGACTTGTATCTATCTTTTGCTCCCATATAGTACTAGTGGTACAACACAATTTGGTGCAGCAACAACCATTTTATTGAATAATTAATTAATCACACTATATTTTAATATATTTGAATTAACTTCTAAGGTAGTGACATCACGATGAGGTGTGTAACAGAGGAGGGAGAAATTAATCAAGTTAAAATACATCATATATTTTAACTAAAGATCAATATTTACCTATCAAAATAGAATTTGCATTGGTAAACCGGGATTGTGGTGGCAGTATTATATGAAAATGATTTGCTATAAGAGGACAACGCATGCTTAACAAGAATAAAATCATTTTTGTAGGGTAGAGATCTAACACACTTATTAGCTTATTTTATACACTCTTTGGCACAAAGATTGCATATAATACATAAGCCTCAAGTAGTCCAAGAGAGATACACCATCCCATGTGCTCCATCAACCTTCTTACAATTTTAAATAAAAGAAAAAGAAATAAAATATAACAAGCTAGGGTTTGTAGGAATAATGGATAGTTAAAGCCTAACACAGATTGTTTAAGAAGAAATGGATAGGGATTCTTTGCTTCATTGTTTATGCTTAGAATAAATAAAGCTATATCATTAGTTAAAGGCACTTGAGAAGGCCATCAATTGATTCAAAAAGTTCTTTATAGAATTTGTTGTTTGATTTGAGATTGGTGAGAACATGATCTATGCAAGTATACATGCTATGTTAATTAGATGAATTAGCATTTTTACAATTATTAGTTTAAAGATCAATTCCTTTATAGTGTATCATATTCATATGTTTGAATTGACCCAAGATTATGATAAGAGTGACAAAATCGTATCGAGTTTATAATTTTGTCAATTAATCTAAGCCTCTCCTTAATCACTTATTTTGTATCCCACCTCGCTCTTGTGATTCAATAGTCTCCATATGCAGGGATGCCATATTTGGGTGTACTATTAATCCATACTTGGATTTTCTTGGTGAAATATGAGATTATGTATTTTGTTGGATTATTGATCCAATCTCAAAACTACATCCCCCAAAAACCTGATCATAATGTGAAACAAGAGCATTTGATCAGAAGTATATCAATTATAAATATTATGACATATTCAATGCCCCGAAACAAATACAGTAGGAGAAAAGATTCACAAACGTGGACAGAGTTGAACCCTGACCTCTCATTTCTCAATAAAGTGCATTGACTCTTTAACTAACGGGTTAATCACATTGATTAATTAAGAGCACATCTAGACATATAGACATGTAATTATCACCCTCAAAATCAAAATAGTGGCACATCTCTCTCCATCATAAGGTGTGGGTGTATATATGTATTCATATAGATATGTTGATAGCCCAGCCCTCTGGAGCAGTTGGGAGGCAGCAGAGATTTTTAAAGCAAAAGTTGTAAAAAGTAAAGAAGCATTCCTCCACCTCCACCCGTGTGGTGATCGCTACTTTTGAGTACTACTAGTTGATCATCTTCCTAGCCTAATCTAAAGCTGTAGATAGGTATAACCAAAAGTGTGAATTTGAGTTAAAGGTTGAAAATGAGAATATCTCTACTCTTTCATGAACCCACTTGATAGTTGTGTGTGATACAATACACGATGGAATAAAGTGTGGTTTTAGGTGTTGTAAATATTTGATCTCTTCTGCTTTTAGAAGGGTGTGTCCTTGAACATATCCCGTGTGGTTCACGGGACAGAAAAAGAAGATGCTAAGTTAAAAGGCCAAGGAAAGCTCCATTTGATGAAAAAATTTAAGGTAAATTACAAATACAATCCTGAGATTTGATTAAAATATGAATTGTCCTATGTGGTTTTGAAAATTATATTTCACCCCTAATGTTTCTAATTTCATAACAAATTATCCATTTTATTAATAAATTATCAAGTCAATTAACAGTTTTTAATGATGTTAAAAATATGTTTCGATTAATAATTTAGATAATTTTATTATTGTATATGAGAGCAATTATGAATTTATTTTTTTAGTTAATTCTGTTAAATAAAAAAATTCTAATAAGGGGTATTTGTAATTTTTCAAATCATATAGGACAATCTGTATTTTAAACAAACCTCAGAGGATATATTTATAATTTATCCAAAAAATAAAGAATGTAGAAATTGATCAAAGACAACTCTCTCACGTAAGTTAAGTCCGACATTACCGATTTTGGGTTTGTTTGACATGTCCCTTGGGCTAAAATAGCCATATAAGACCAAATAAGTTATTTTAGTTAAATAAGACAAAATGTAATATTCAATCCATAATCATTTTATTTTTTCTCTCATAAAAGTCAAAAAGCCAAAAAGTTTATCTCAAACAAGACTTTTTAGCCCCAAGCTAAAATAGTCAAAAAGTTAAAAAGTCAATTCATCCCAAATGAGCTTTTTATAATTTACGTTCAAGTATAAGAACAAAGATTTGGGTAGCGTTTGGTAGAACTTTCTAAATATGATTTGAGAATAGAGTTGTATTTTGAGTTTGAGAATTTTGGAATTATGATTTGAGTGTGGAAAATTTGTTTGGTTACGAGCTTTGAAAAGAATTTTGAATTGAGTTTTGGAGGAAGTTTTGGGTTTTTGAAATTAGAAAAGTTATTTGATTAAAAAATTTACAATTCATAATTAAATACACAATCTAAAATTCTATTCAAAACTCATATAAAAATTTAAAAATTTTAAAAAATATTTTTTATTTACAATATAAAAATAATAAGTGCCCATGAAGAAGGAAAAAAAAAACCGAACACTGTTCCAGTCAACCAGTCAGACGTCTGGGAGACGATCGAGTTAGCTAAATTTTCTCGTTTGAAAAAGAATTTTCAAAAATAGATATGAATTTATAATTTGAAAATTCAAAATAAATACTACACTCAAATGAGTGAATAGAAATACATAACCAAACATAGCTTTGATATTTCCACCACCAGCCACCTGCCACCCACCCGCCACCACCACCACCACCACCCACCACCCGTCATCGCCACCCACCTACCACCAGCACCCACCACCGCCACCGTCACCTACTCACCACCACCACCACCCACCACCGCCACACCCACACCCCCCCACCACCCCACCCACCACCACCCACCACCCATCTGCCATCTACCCGCCACCACCACCCACTCGCCACCACCCACCACCACCCGCCGCCACCACCCACCATCACCACTTTCCACCACCGTCTTCCGCCGCCCCACCGCCACTTGCTACCACTTTCCACCACCGTCTTCAGCCACCATCACCCACCACTTGCCACCATTTTCCACCACCGTCTTCCGCCACCACCACCCGCCATCATTTTCCACCACCGTCTTCCGCCGCCACCACTCATCTCCACCCACCACCCGCCACCACTTGCCATTTCTTACTCTTTTTTATATTTTTTAAACATTTTGTCTAAACCAAACGCGTTTGTAATTTATGTTTTTCTAAAAATAAACAAAAACCAGTTTATAAATTTTTTATAAATATAAACTAAAAACGTAAACGTTACCAAACAGGCCCAGTGTTACCAAACGATATCATTGTGTTTATAATTTATTTTCTGGAAATGTATATATATATATCCGCGGCAACTTTTGAATGCATTCACACTTCATAGGGGGGTAGGTTTCAGGCCTTTAAAAGAAAGTAACTTGCTTTGCACTCCTGGCTTTAAATATTGAAGTGTGTGGGTAGCTCTCCTTCGAGAGTCTTGTTGGCCCATTTTATCAAAGGGGAGAGTTTTAATTAACAAAATAGGAATAAAATTTGGAAACCAACACCCGTCAAAAATATTTTTGAATCTTAAAAAAAAAAAAAGAAAAAAGAAAAAAAAAAGAAAAAAATATAAATTTGGAGGATTGTGGTGCTTGTATTATGCTAGTTGATGGTATGATATTTGATAAAAGATCCAATAGTTTTTTTTTTTATTTTATAAGTAAGTAAACTTTATTAGAAAAGTATCGAAACGATACAAAGAACACAAAAATAAACCTAACAGCTAACAGTAAACATAAACCAAAACAACACTAATTCGCAAGACAAAGAGCAAACAAAACAGCTACTAAAGCAAATTCTCTACAAAATCAACAAAAGTCAAAACATTCAGCTCTACTGTAGCGACCCTAATTTTCTTAATTCATTATTTATTATTGTTATTATTACTTTATTTTTTTTGATTTTATTAATTATGTAGATATATGTGAATTTAATGTGATATTTAGTTAATTTAATATGTTAGTTAATTATATATAATAAATTATTTATGTAGATTTTACATAAGATATTTATATTTATATATGTTGTTTTAGATTGTATTTATAAATTATAATATAATAATAAATGCCAATTAGTTTATAGCATTAAAGGTTCAGAGAGATAGGAGCAGAAGTCACGAAAAAAGAAAAAAAGAAACGCAGAAGGGTGCTCTATGCGCGGGAGAAAGCCGAGGGAGAGAAAAAAAAAGAGAGACGGCGTGGAGAAAAGAAGAAACAAAAGGTTAGGGATTTGTTTTTGGTGGTTTTATTAATTTTTTAAATAATTTTTTAATTTTTAAAAAAATATTGTGAATATAAAATTTATTTTTTTTATTTATATTTAATTTGTTGTTTTTATTTATTTATTTTTATTTATTTGATATTGATTTGATTTTATATTTGCATGTTGATGATGGATTAATTTCATTATTTGGTTAGATGTGTATCTAAGGCTTATGATTTTTATATGTATTTATTTTATGATTGTAATCACACTCATAGATATATGAAATTAAAATAAATTTAGAACCCATAGATAAATTTCTTACACTCTACTATGACTCTATGGATTATTGTTTTATTTGAGTGTTGGTGAGAAAGAATGTATAAAAAAAAAGAGTGAGAATTATGAGATTTATTTGAATACCTTAGAGCATCTCCAATAGAGCTCTCAAAATACTTGCCAAAGCTATAATTTGGCAACAGTGACAAAAAGTGGGTCTCTAATGGCTTGCTATTTTACTTGCCAAAGATAGCATATGCCATTTCTGTTCTCAAATTTGGCAAGTAGAATAGCAACTGCCAAACATGCCACATCAGTAAACATGAACAGATTTGTGGCTCCAAATTTAGTTGAAAAAACAGAATTGAAATAGTAGAAAACCAAGTAATTTTCAGAATCAATTCCCAATTTCCATAATCAAACCGAAATTTGAATATACAGCCAAATTCACAAATTTCACAATAAATTTCACAATTTCACAATAAATCTTACAATTTCAAAATCAATTTCTGAATAAATTTCAAGATTTCAGAATAAATATGAACAGATTTCAAAATAAATTTCAGAATTTCAGAATCACACAAATCTCAAAATCAATTTCAGAATCACATAGAGCAAATTTGAGAATCAATTTTACAAATTGATATAAATTTCATAAACGAATTTAATCGATAAATACCTAGAAAAAATGTCACAAATAGTTAAAAAAATGTCACAAAAGATAAAAAAAAAAATAAAAATAAAATCACAAAAAAACTTATATCCAAACTATACCTACAAACTTGGAGGGAAATTTGGTTGAGAATTGCCAAAATAGCAAGTGACCATGGGAGCACCATTGCTATAATTTGACAAAATAGCACTATTCATTGCCAAATTATAGCAATAGCAATGGTATTATAGCAACAACCATTGGAGATGCTTTAGGCTTGGCATTGTTATGTTTGTTCTCATGAGTAGATGAGAGATTGTCTATATATATATATATTATTGTCTCGTTCTTAGGAATAGACGAATGTTTTGATTTACGTGCGTACGTATATACTAACTATCCGAAGAATGTGGGTCAAACTCGAGACGATTTCCCGATGCAAGTTTGGCTTCGGAGCGGTGTTAGGTATACGAGAGGCACATGGGATATATGTGTAGGTTGGAAGTGAAGGGCCGAAGTGGTGGAGTTAAGGTACAAAGAATTAAATATGAATTTATTGGTATAATTTGAATTGCTTTGATTTGTACATATCGAAAAATAGTAAACAACCTTGATGAATTATGAAATTTAGGCAGAGGCATGTATACTTAATTCTAGACAACTTTTGTATTTTAACTTTTCACTAAAAAGATCGATTAGAACTTGTAATCAGATAATCTTTGTTACAATAGTTTTTATTCATTTTAGCAATGCAGATTTTAGATGGTGTTTTAACTGACGAAACGAGCTCATTTCTATTGATTTCGCGTAAAATGAAGTAAAACATTATTCTGAACACTTTTCATGTTTTGAACTTTTCTGGAAAAAATCATCTTGGGACAGTTTCTTTTCGTTTTCAATTCCAGATTTTTCGATTGAATTTCATCTAGGTTCTTCTATTAAGTTTTCTTTCAACTTGTTCAGTTTCTACTAAATTCGTTCACATCACTTTTTAGGAAATTTGATTATGTACAACTTTTGTTCTTTGAGTTTTGATCAATTCGAATGATCTAAGTATGAAACATTGCATTTTTATACTTGTTCAGCAAGTTACTTATGATTAAATTATACTAACTTTATTTTTTGTAGAATGGTGGGTCTTACTAACTTTTTATGCAGGGCTGACCCACCATATTTTTATTTTGTTTATTTTATACTCAATTTATATTTAGTTGTGTACGGGTAAGAAACTAAATGCCACCATATCTCGGGAAATTATCCCTTCGTCTCGGTGCGAGTGGAACTGCTTGTCTTGTCCTGTAACAAGAATTAAATGTACTTTTGTTTGTGTCTGGTGGATACGTGGGTGTCAAATATTTGTACTCATACCAGTATATTTGTATATTAGCCAGTTTTGTCTCTTGGCATCTTGAGTGCGTTCTATTTTAGTACAGCCGAGCTTCCTTTGCACAATTAGTTGGGATTACAGTGGTGACGAGAAATAACTATAGTTGTTGGACATGTCGTTTGGACTTTTTTTGTTTTCTTGAATTTAAGGTTGATATTAGTTTATGTATTTATTATTTTTTTTATGACTTTAGTATTTTGATAATTTGGCATGGTTTGTAACTTTACATTATTTAAGTTGTGTTGACTATTTATTGTTACTTTGATGTTTGAGGTATTTGATAGTTATATAATTACGGTGGATGGTTTGGTTGGCGTTTTGTTAGTTTTTTGTTTTATCCCTTGTAGTCTTTTGAGTATGGAAATTTACTTAAACCTTATGGAGACGAAAACATTTAGATTTTGTTTCACCCCTAGGATTTGGATGATGGAATATTGATTGGGGTTTAGTTCTAATTTAACATTTAATTGTCCAAATTTTGGGGTGTGACATCCACTATCAACGATATCCAACTATGCAGCACCATGAACAAACGCCACTCCAACCATGCCACCGAACGCATCTCCCAAAAAAAAAACCCGCTTGTTATGCTCTAACCAAACTAGCCACATTAGACAATGGCCAGCCATCTTCCATGCCTTTCGACGTCTTTTCCCAATCCTACCCCTAGCCCAATTTTGTAACACCGCCCTTATTGTCCCTAGTTGAATCCAAGCCCAACCAAAGGTAGCAACAATAAACATCCAAAGGCGTAAAGCAACCGGATAACAAATAAGCAAGTAATCCACCGTCTTCGCATCTCCACAACACATGCAACACCAATTCACTAAAATATGTCCACGACGAATCAAATTATCAATTGTCAAAATATGCCCTAAAGCTACTGTCCATACAAAGAAAACAACTTTGAACGGACAGCCCACCACCCAAACACTCTTCTAGGGGAACGGCATCCCATCCTTTCCTGTGAGCATATGGTAAAATGAAGACCGAAAAAATACCCCTTTGGACTTTGGGCAATCCCACCTCAAAGAATCCTCCCCAACCCCCCCAAATCGAAGATCGTACAAAAAGCCCAGCAAATCCAGCAACTCACCCACCTCCCAATCCTTCACTTCACGATGCAACCCAACATTCCACACCACCACCTGGCTTTGCTCCTGAACATAAGAAGCCACCGTCGCCTCCCGATAATCACAATATGAAAAATCAACGGGAACATCACCTCCAAAGCTATCTCTCCACACCACTTGTCCCTCTAAAACCGAACCTTATCCCCCACCCCTACCCTAAAACAAACTCTCTTCCAAAACTCCTCCCGACCTAACCAAATTCCTTTCCACAAATTTCGCCCATGCGACTGTCTAACCTTCCCAATACTCCAATCCTCCCATCCCAAGCCATATTTAGCCTCACTACTTTCCTCCACAACTACTCCATTTCTACTCCAAACCTCCATAACCACTTCCCCAAAAAAGCCAGATTAAATGAAACCAAACTCCAAATCCCCAACCCCCCCCCCCCAATTATCTTAGAAGAACAAATCTGATCCTATACTACTAGATGGTAATGAAAAGAATCAGACCCTCCACCCTATAAGAAATCCCTCTGTAACTTCTCCAATCGCTTTGCAACAAACATAGCAATGACATGAACTGACATGAATTGAGTCAGAATGCTCAAGAGGATGCTCTTTATTAGTGCAACTCATCCTCATTTCCAAAGATATTGGCGTTTCCAGCCTGCCAAACGTCACTGCACCCTACCCACCACCCCATCCTATACCTCTTTCGCCTTATGCAAGGCACCCAAAGGTAAACCCAAATAAGTTGTGGGCAATGCTGCCACTTTGCACCCTAAAATAGCAGCCAAAATCGATATATAACCGAAATCAGCTCGGACTTCCCCAGATTCACCTAAAGCCTCGAAATCGCCTCAAAGCATAATAGAACACACCTAAAATATCCAATATGACCATCCTCCGCTCCACAAAAAATGAGAGCATCATCCACATAAAACAAATGAGACACCACCAAGCTAGCATTCTGATCCATACCTACCTTGAAACCCATCAACAAACCCTTCTGAACTGCATTGGATAACAAATGCCCCAAAGCCTCCATAATCAAGATAAACAATAACGGAGATAAAAGATCTCCTTGCCTCAAACCCCTATAAGTGTAACACCCCGTATTTTGAGGTATTAATATTTAGTGAGTGGTATTGATGGTTTATTATTTTAATTTAGTGGTGAGATTTTTAGATAAGAATTTAATTTTAAATTATTTATTTGTATTTATCTCATCCCTTTTATATTTATCATATTGTTATTTGTTCTCATTTAATAATAAATCTTACCATTCCCCATCACATGAAGGAAAAAAAAAAAAAAAGCAAACCGTGGGCAACACACCCACAGTACTCCCAAACCCACCATTCCATCATTTCACCTTTTCATTTATTTAAATTTTTTTTTTCTTCTTTCATTCCCTCATTTCCTCTATAAATCAACAGAGTGAGAGGAGCTCCTCACAATCCTTCCTTTATTCGGCTCTCCCTCTCTCATAAATTGTGTAGAGTAGAAATATTAAGTTTAGATATGGGAGTGTTTAGAGTGAAAATGAGTATTTTATAAAATAAATAAATAAATTGAGAGTTGTAGATTTTATTAAATTATACATACTTTATGTTTTAGAAGTTTGATCAAAGCTATTTTTGGAGATCCATGGAGCAATTTCAGATTTATGGTGATGGAATTAATTATTTTGAGGTAAATTCGGGTTGTATACAATATGCTCTATTTAAATCTCTTTACAAAGAGCTCTCTTATTTTAAATTATCCTCAATTTATAATCTACTTGATTATTGTGGTAAAATCACTTGTTGTCGAATCGTTGATATTCTGATCATTTGGTAAAATTCTCTACAAATATTTCAGTATTAAAATGGTGATTTGTCTGACTGAATGACATGAAAATACTCCGTACATAGATCAAGTGAATCTTATTAATTGTTTACACCAATATACCCGGATAAGCGTGGAGCTTGGGTAAGGTGGGTGAATAAATGAATTTATTCACTGGTCATGTACTGAGTAGGACCGGGTATTTGGTCCTAGATAAATTATAGTTGATTTGTTATGCAATTTGGTAAATTGCTTAATTATCGTATCGTTGATTTAATGTCATAAATTCTTGGATTCCTGTTAATTTATTCTGTATCCGAGCCTTGTATTCCTGTCGTATTGTATACTTCCCGAATTAATTTATTTTTCAGGTGCAAAGCAGATTTTAGCAGAGCTCGAAATTGAGATTAAAAAGATTTATTAATACAGAGATTTGGGATCCCCCACTTTAATTATTAAATATAGAGATAGTTGTAATATTGTTTATTTTGGAGGATATTGTACCAATTGGAGACAATTTTGTAGGTATTATTTTTAGGAGCAAAACTTGTAATTTTTTTAAGGCTATTTTAGTGTATTTAACGACCCGGGAGTAGGGTGTTACAATAAGTTAGGAAAAAATCCTGTTGGTGTCCTATTCACTATGATAGACATCCTCACAGTAGATATACAAAACTAAATTCACCTCCTTCACAACTCCCCAAACCCCATTCTCTCTAATATATACATCAAGAACCTCTAGTTCACATTATCATACGCCTTTTTAATATCTAACTTGCAAATAATGCCTGTTTGCCTTTGCCGAAGCTGTAACAACCCCGACTTCTAATTAACGTTGATCCATGATTAATTATGCCTAATTAGTAATTAAGACGAAATTCTGAATTAAAATGCATGTGTGTGTTGCATTGTTGTGTTAATATCTGTTAGGCGTAGGAAGATCTGTTCGCGTCCTAGTTTCGGTTTGCGAATTGAAAGCCTTATCGGCGTCCGAATAAGAAATTGACTTGATTTACGTGCTAATTAGGATTTATAGGAAATTATGGTGGGTTTAATTAAAATTCGGTTCAAAGCGATTAAACTAGATTAAAATAATGCCATTTGATTAGTTTAGATTAATTACTACCTAAAGCACCATTTTGAGCCCACTCACTTCTTTTTCTTGATTCCATCACATTGTGAGCTCATCCAAGAGAGAGAGTCAAACGTGAGATAGAGAGAGGGAGAGGAGAGTTGAACTCAACAAGAAAATTCTTGACGGTAGAGGAAGTTGAAGAGAATTTGGAAGATTAAGCTATCACACTTAAGAATTCAAGACTTAAGGTAGGCATTCACCCTCTTAACTATGAAATTGAATTGCTAGTACAAGAATTCTAGAGCGCTAAATGAACTCATGTAAGGATTAAGCTAAGAATTGGTGAATTGAAGCTCAATGCATACATGCATGTGGAATTCATAGCATTTGAGGTTGTCTTTCTAAAGGATCCTTGCATGCATGTCATAATCCAAGCTTTGTTTTAGAAGTTCTTCATGTTCCATGTTATATTGTCATAGTTGATCATGTTTTTGGGTTGAACATTGCATTTGGTCATGTTTTGGAAGACTTGAGTTCAAAGAATTGCATACAAGTCATGTACATGAATTAATTTCAAGTTTCAAGTTGAATGTGGCACAATTGGCATGCTTTTGGGCCATGATTTCTTGTTATGATCCTTCAAACATGTTGTTTTATGAGTTTCTAAGTGTTTTCCAAAGTTTTGGGCCCAGAAAATTGAGTTTGATGCTTCAAAGGTTGAATTTGAGCTTGGTGATCAAATCTGGAATTTCCAGAAATTTGATCCACGCTCGAGCGGGGAACTTTACGCTCGAGCGTGAACTCTGAGTACATGCACTTCCGCTCGAGCGTCGAGGTTTACGCTCGAGCGTAAAATGCATATACCCAAAAGTTCTTGTGTTTTGCAGTCCGCTCGAGCGAGGAAATCTACGCTCGAGTGAAGATCTGAGTCTCATGCTCGAGCGTAGGTCGAGCATCCGTCGAGCGTGAAAATCATGCAACTAGTGCTTTTCAAGAGTTTACAGTCCGCTTAAGCGGGAAAAGTTACGCTCGAGCGGAGTTTCATTGTCTGCATGTCTGCTCGAGCGTGGACCTTATTTTCAGCAAGTTTTATGAAATATTTTCCAATGCATTCTTGCATCCTCATTCCATCCTAGGCATTCCTAGGCTATGTTTAAGACTCCATAATAGAGATTAAAGGTTAGAAACACACTAAGAGCAAACGAAGTAAGTTATGTACAATTAGAACGTGTGTTTCAAGTGTGTGTCTGTTATGTGTTATGTAGGTCACACGCCGCGTACCGTTTGACCAACCTGCTCCGTCTATCTGTCTCAAGGCCAACTGTGAGTAATAACATAGTAAAGCTATGTTCAACTTTATTTATTTTCTGTGTGATGAATTAAGATCTGTTTTCTAAAATGATATGTTCTGTACAATGAATGATTGTCCAATTTCTGATATGTATTCGTGACATCCTTAGCATCATGTGATATTTGTTGGCTGTTACCCGGTATCGGAGGTTCCATCACGGAACTTAATATGTCTGCACTCTGTTACCCATACCGGAGGCTCCATCACGGGGCTCAGCGTGTTTATTCTCTGTTACTCAGATCCGGAGGTTCCTCTATGGAACTGGTTATTCATAACCCTCACATGTCTGCATCTGTTCTGTATCTGCTCTGTTAATGCTAATGGATGTATCACGTATACTTAAGTGTACCTCATGATTTCTGTATATGATCTGGACAAATTATGAATTTGATACGAAACTGAATTATGATTTCTGAATCTGTACGGACTCATTCATTGAAACCCCTTTACTCTGTTATTGTTCACTGAGCTTTCGCTCACAGTTTATATTATGTATGTAGGTGAGCTGGCATGTGACCAGGGCCAGAGTTGACGGCCTTTATTTCTGTTTTTGTCAGCCAACCGTTGTGCCTCCCGAGGAGATTCTGATCGAATTCTAGTTACACGGCTGTTTTTGTACTTATCCTAGTCTCTGTCTGTTTTGTAAAGTCGGGTCCTGGGAATTACACTTTTGTAAATGTTTTGTAATTATGATATCCTTCGACTGACACGCTTATGTATATGCAAGTTTTGAAATCTTCTGTCTCATGTATGCTATCACAACTCATTGGAACTTGTCTATTTTGTATAATTGCTTCCGCAGCCCCTCCCTATGTGCTTATCTGTTAAGAGGCCTTTGGTTACGATGCTAAACCTACAGGGGCGGGTTTGGGTTGTGACAGAAGCCGCGAATCAACACACTTATTTGTTACCAACATACCATCCAAAATCTAACACCCACCCATAAAGACATTTTGGGACTCTGACACCACCCCCTCCCAGACCCCCATAATCTGTTAGCCAAGACTTTAGCCAAAAGTTTGTACACACTCTCTAACAAGCTGATGGATCAAAAGTCCTTAATGTACTTCACCCCTCATTTCTTTGGAATTAAAGCTATAAAAGTTACATTAAGACTCCTCTCGAACTGCCTTGCCTGATAGAACTGAGCAAACATAGCCAACACATTTATCTTTACCACTCCCCAACACTACTGAAAGATGAGCATAGTAAAACCATCAATACCTAGCGCCTTATCCCCAAACATTTTCTGCAAAGCCCTTAAAACCTCCTATCTAAAAATGGCATTTCCAACATCTGTCTATCCATCTCTAAAATAGTATCAAACTGAACACTATCCAACCTCAGCCTCTAAGTCCTTCATTCCTCCCGAAATAGGTGTTGATAAAAACTTACTATACCATCCCTCACCTCCTTCTCTGACGATAACACCACACCATTAACACGCATTTTCCCAGTCAGTGGATGGGGGCATTAATGCAATTCCAATTGTTCGTGATTTTCCGGATGTTTTTCCAGAGGAGTTATCAGGGGAGTTAATTGATTGCGAGATTAAGTTTACAATTGACATAGTGTCGAGCACTCATTTCATTTCCAAGACCCCTTATAGAATGTCACCCACTAAAATGAAAGAGTTAAAGGTCCAATTGCAAGACCTCCTCGATAAAGGGTTCATTCGCCCGAGCACTTCTCCTTGGGGAGCACCAGTCCTTTTTGTAAAGAAGAAAGATGGGACCCTTCGGTTGTGTGTGGATTATAGAGAGCTCAACAAAGTAACCATAAAGAATAAGTACAATTTGCCTAGGATTGATGATTTGTTTGATCAATTACGAGGTGCACAAGTTTTCTCTAAAATAGATTTGCGATCTGGGTATCACCAACTAAAAGTTAAAGCTGAGGATATCGAGAAAACTGCTTTCCGAACTCGTTACGGACATTATGAATTTTTAGTTATGCCGTTTGGGGTTACCAATGCGCCAGTAGCCTTCATGGATCTAATGAATCGAGTTTTTAAGCCCTACCTGGATGACTTTGTGATTGTGTTCATGGACGACATCCTTATGCGGTTAATTCTTCAGACTCTTTAGGATAAGAAATTGTTTGCAAAACTAAAGAAATATGAGTTTTGGCTACACGAAGTGGGATTTCTGGGACATGTAGTAACGAATGAAGGTGTTACTGTTGATCCATACAAGATCGAAGCTATTGTGAATTGGCCGACTCCTACTAATGTGTCAGAAGTGCGTAGTTTCTTAGGTTTAGCTGGATATTACCGAAGATTCGTTAAAGATTTTTCCAAAATCGCTATGCGGCTTACCCAATTAACCTAGAAAAGTTTTTTGTTTGAATGGTCAAAACAATGAGAATCTGCCTTTCAGGAATTGAAGACGAGGTTAACTACAACACCTATTCTTGCCTTACCGTGTGGTCCCGAGGGATTTGAGATTTATAGTGACGCTTCTTACAAAGGGTTAGGCTGTGTACTGATGCAAAATGGGAGGGTTATTGCATATGTCTCTCGCCAACTTAACCCCATGAAAAGAATTATCCCACACATGACCTTGAGCTAGCTGCGGTGGTCTTTGCTTTAAAAATATGGCGGCATTATTTGTATGGAACTACTTGTGAAGTTTACACCGATCACAAGAGTCTTAAGTACTTATTTACTCAAAAGGAGTTGAATATGCGACAAAGACGGTGGTTAGAGCTCATTAAGGACTATGACCTATAAATCCATTACCACCCCGGTAAAGCTAACATGGTTGCAGATGCCTTTAGTCGAAAGGGTACGAGGAATTTAGCAAGTTTGCTCACGAGGTAGAAGGAGATGTTACGCGACTTGGAAAGAATGAATGTGGGAATTGTGTTACATAGCCAAAATACGATAGTAGCAGCGATATCGGCTTAACCGACATTTATGGAAGAAATCAAGCAACGACAATTGAAGGATGAATTTCTACAGAAAATTTATAATGAAATGGAAACAAAACCAAAGCCCGGGTTCATGATTGAAAATAAGTATTGAAATTTCAAGGTAGATAGTGTGTTCCAAGTGTGCCAGAAATCAAGAGAAGAATTATGGAGGAAACACATAACTCCAAATTTGCGATGCATCCCGGTAATACGAAAATGTACCAAGATCTGAAGCAGAATTTTTGGTGGCCTGGTATGAAAAGGGAAATTACAAAATTTGTCTCAAAATGTTTGCAATGCCAACAAGTAAAAGTGGAGCACCAAAGACCAGCGGGTTTACTTCAACCCCTCCCAATTCCAGAATAGAAATGGGAACATTTAACTATGGATTTTATTGTGGGTTTACCGCGAACACCTCGGGGTATGAATTCCATATGGGTTATGGTTGATAGACTAACTAAGTCAACTCATTTTCTACCTATAAAAACTCAATACAACGCAGATAAGCTAGCTACCATATATGTGGATGAAATTGTAGGACTACATGGTGTCCCAATTTCAATCGTGTTCGATAAAGATCCAAAGTTTGTATCAAGATTTTGGCAAAGTTTGTAGGATGCTTTGGGAATAAAATTGAAATTCAGTACGGCTTTCCACCCTCAAACAGATGGACAATTCGAGAGAACCATACAAACGTTGGAAGATATGCTTTAGATGTGTGTTTTAGACTTCAAAGGAAGTTGGGAAACTTATCTACCATTGGCGGAGTTTGCATACAACAACAGTTACCACTTGAGCATAGGAATGACACCTTATGAAGCTTTATATGGAAGAAAATGTTGCTCTCCCATGTGCTGGACCGAAGTCGGTGATAAATCATTGTTTGCACCCGAGATTGTTCAATTGGCAATCGAGAAAATTAAAACTATCCAAGAAAGGTTAAAGACCGCGCAGAGTAGACAAAAGAGTTATGCAGACCACCAACGAAGGGATTTAGAATTTGAAGTGGGTAATCATGTTTTTGTGAAAGTCACACCAATAAAGGGACACTCAAGATTTGGCAAAAATGGTAAATTAGCACCCCGATACGTTGGTCCATTTCAAATCCTAGAAAGAGTAAGTCCGATAGCCTATCGTGTTGCTCTTCCGCCAAATATGGAGCAAGTGCATAACGTGTTTCATATATCAATGTTACGAAGTTATCTTCAAGATCCGTTCCATATTATAGACTATCAACAAATTGCCTTGGATGATAATTTGATTTATAAAGAGAAACCAATTCAGATTTTAGACCGACAGATGAAGCAACTACGAAGTAAAGTGATCCACATGGTAAAAGTGGAGTGGCAGAAACATTATGGAAATGAAGCTACTTGGGAAAGAGAGGAAGAATGAGGCAACGGTACCCAGAGTTATTTTCAACCTAAGGTAAAACAAGTTTGAGGGACCAAACTTATTTAAAGGGGGGAGAGTGTAATAACCCGACCCTCTTATATGCTTTACATCTCTAGCTATATGAGTAATTACATGTTTCATGTGAAATTCCATGTGGAGTTGTGCTTACATATATGAATGATTTAATTATGACATTCTATCTGTTGGTTATTGGAGAAAATCTGTTAAAATTAAGACGTTTGAACTGAAATTGGAAGCCTTAGAGGCGCGATTACCCAAAATTGACTTTACATTTATGATTAGCATAATTTTTAAGACATAATATCAAGTTTTGTTAAAAATTTGACTCGTAATGAATTAATTGGGAAAAATTTAGGTTCAAAACTCTCAAAACTTATACCTAGATAGAGATATAAGAGTCTTGGATGACTTAGTATCAGAAACAAAAAAATATTTCTTGAGAGAGTGAGAGAGGGTGCTAGAGAAGAAGAGGAAAGAGAAGAGGCTCAACAAGAGTGAGGATTGAAGAAATTGAAAAGAGTTTTGAGATTAGAGTTCAAGTTAAGTATAATTCAACTAGAATATCCTAATCTCTCTCTCTCTCTCTCTCTCTCTCTCTCTCTCTCTCTCTAATTGATTTGAGAAGGAAATCATTACATTCATGTAAGTTAGGGTTTACAACAAGAGTCTTACTCATGGTAGTTGGTTGATTAAAGGATGATCTTTGTGTTTTAGGTTATGTTGAGCTATGTTGAGAATGATTACCTCTTATCCTTTAGTTTTACATGTTTTGAGCTCATACATGCATCTTAATATTTATAGATATATATTTTGATAAACCAAGTATGGATGAGAACATAAAAAGATTTGAGGTGTATATACGAATTTTAAAAAGGGCTATGAACTAATTATGCTTGTGATTCATGTTTATTGTGATGATATATCATGATATTGAGCTAATTTTTCCTATTTTATACCTTGCAATGTATTTAGTCAGTTGAATTTTGTCTAAGTTTCGGACTGCCCAAAACAGGGTATACAACCGCACGTACGAGCAGGTGTGCCGGACGTACGGGGTTCACAATCGCACGTGCGGAAAACAGGGAAGAAGAACTGAACTACATTGCAATAAAAGCACGTGTGGGCCGCACGTGCGGTGGGGACTTCCGCATATGCGGCTAAAGCTGGAAAATTCTGTTGCTTTCTTTCGCTCTTTTCAACCCTCTGAATGTGTTATTATGTCCATTGGATGTTCCTATAATGCATTTAATTACATGGAACTTAGCAAATTGAACATTTGAGAAATAAGAGGAAACTAAGGAAAAATGATGTACTTACGAGTTGTGTGCTATATGTAGAGCACATATAGGAGGGGACTATTGTTCATCCGCATCACAGTGAGTGATAGTAGTATAATGACATATTTCATTCATGTATTGTACTCATATATGTTATTCAATACTTAATTCACTCTTTTAGTAAATAACTTATGTTATATGAGTTATGTTTGATGGAGCAATTGGAATGATTGAACATTGGTACATGAGATATGGACCCGAGGTCATTCTGTTGTGCTATTGTAATGGGCCTGAGGTCGTTTTGTATTTCATTGGGCCCAAGGCCCTTTTGCTATAATAATGGGCCTAAGGCCCTTTTGTATTCTGTTGGGCCTAAGGGCGTTTTGCTATTATAATGGGCTTAAAGCCATTCTGTATTACGTTGGGCCTAAGGCCATTCTGTCTTATGTGGGCCCGAAGCCGCTCAGAAAAGAAAATAAGAATAAGACCAACTTGTGATCTATTTGGGAAGTGGGTTGGCTTTTTGGCTTTTTGGCTTTTTTGGCTATATGAGCCTGGGCTCAAAAGCTTGGTTTGGGAAGGGCTTTTGGCTTTTTGGCTTTTTTGACTTTTTTGTGAGAGAATAGTGTAATGATTATGGGGTTAGATGTGATGTTTTGTCTGTTGTGGCTCATGAGCCTATTCTGTCTTTTGTGGCTCATTGAGCCAAAAAAGCCCAATGAGCCCTTGCCAAACCAACCCTAAATGTGCACTACTAAATTATGCTTGTACTCTTAATCTGTTTGTATTACTATCATTCACTAAGCCTTGCTTACTCCATTTTTATGAATGTTTTGTAGGTAATCAGCCCGCAGGACAACCTTAGGTCAGCCCAGAGCCTTTTGCTGAACCTGTTTTGCTGAGTCACCCGAAGTGACTCTTTTGTTTTACTTTCGGAAAATCCATGTGATGACATGTTTTGTCGGTGTTTGGGGAAATAGACATATATATATTGTCAATACTTAACTTTTGGGTTGTTACCCTTTTTCAAATTCAGTGAATAGGAATGGTATATGGAATGTTATGTACTTATGTATGGTAATGCATTAAGATCCTAGCATTTAAACATAGCTCAATGAATGTTTTACTCTGCTATTATTTTGCTTCCGTTCAGGCCCCAATATTGAGTAAGACTAAAGATAACGAAATTGAGGCCTAAGGTCAGGTCGGTCATGTCCAAACTTTTAGGGGCAGGTTTGGGTCGTAACAATACTACTTCCTTGCCCCTTCCCGGGCCGCCAACTTCTCCTCGGTCAAGCTACCCTCAACTTCCTTCTCATCCAACCCCTGCAACACTACCAAAATATTTGTCTTTTGAGTTTCCAACAGACCAAATACCTCCTTGTTCCATCTCCACAAATCAGACTTAAGAAGCATTAATTTCTAAACCAACCTACTACTAGGATCTCTCATCACGTAGTAATCTTCCTACCACTAGGGCTGTGCAAAATATCACATAATCCGATAAAATCACACTGATCCGCATCAATTTGCACCGCTCTAACCACTAACCACAATTTAAACTTAAAAATTTATAATCTTCCTTCCAAACCACTTCCCTTCGCTATAGTTAATACATATATATTTTTTAACTTCCAATGAAATATCAAAGTAAAATGAGTGTGAGAGAGATTTAAGATATGAAATTTATTATAAATTAGTAATTATATATATGAAACATATTATATAAAATATTATACAAATTAGTGTTATATATTATGCAAATGTATGATAATTAGTTAGAATATTTTTTAATCTACCAATCCGTCAAAAATCGCCTAAACCACAACTTGTCAATCCGTTAATCTGCCAATCCACCATTCGGTTTGTAATTTTATTCTTAAACCGCCCGAACCGCACCGCTCACACGCCTACCCACCACGACCGAACTGTATCCACAAAACCATCTGACTGCAACTACATATTTTCAAACCGCAATGGCACCAGACCACTCTGAATCCCACCACTGTCCAACAACACCAGCCAATGATCTGAAACTGAACGCTCTAATCTTTCCTGAACCACCTAAGAGAAGTGCTTTACTCAAACCCTAGAAATTAAAAAACGATCATGGCAAGAGAACACCTGGCCCCCAGACCAAGTGAAGCAATCTCTCTGCATTGGTAAATCAATCAACTCCAGATCATCAATCAACGATGAAAAAGTCCGCATTACGCCCATTGAAGGACCCAAACCCAACTTCTCCTCCGACCGATACACCACCTTGAAGTCACCCTGTACACACCATGGCGCCAACCACCGAAAAACAATACTCTGTAACTCTTCCCAAAAGAGAGGCCGTTTTGACCCCTTCATCGGCCTATAAACTCCAGTAAACACCGACCAAAAATCATCCCCAATGCAGCGAAAAAGACATGACATCGAAAAATCACCCATCTCCTCCTCTTTTTCAACCACCCTACGATCCCAACATAATAGAACCCCTCTAGCCACCCCAACAGCTGGAAAATATGTCCAATCCACATACTGACCCCCCTACACCTCCCTAACCACCTCCCTATCTATGTGTTCCATTTTGGTCTCCTGAAAACATACCACATCCGCATTTGCCTTCTTTAATACAGCTCTAAGCGTCACCTTTTTTTCCCTGTCATTCAATCTACGCACATTCCAAGACAAGATTTTTAATCGCATGGCAACATGATTGGCTAGCACGTTCTTTCCTCAAGGCCCGACCACCTTCTTGTGAACGCTGTAGACACCCCATTTTTGACCGTCCTCAAGACTTGGACGTCATCGTTTGAACACCCGATGATTGTGCTCGCTCGTGTTCGTTTTGAGTCCCTAAAGGTCTCGACTGAGCGCCTTTCCTTGGAGCCTCTAATCTTGTCTGTTTTGTGCTTGGTTGTGGGCCAAGAGCTTGTTGCTTCACTTTTGGAGGAGAAGGTGACCTATCGGCCATCCCCTTAGCCTGCCGGCCATAACTTGTGCCTGCCGGCCACCACTGCTATGTTGATGGCCGGTCGGCTACATTGATGGCCGGTCGGCCACTAATGATGGCTGACGGCCATTTTTCTCATTTTTCAGATATTTCTTTGCCAACTGTGCCAGCTGTTGTTCACTGATGCTCATTTCCATACACATGTATGGAGGGATGAAGGTAAGCCTTTGGCTTATTTTTCTATATAATGGGGGGTCTCTTCCCCATTTGAGGGGTTACAAAAATTTGTGAGCAAATTTCCTCTCTCTCTCTCTCTCTCTCTAGAATCCTCTCTCTCTTCCTATTTTGTGTTTGAAAGTGAGAGTTCTCTACACATTGGCACTAAGACCCTTGACCAAACACCTTCATCTTGGAGCTAAGGTTCTTGGAGGCCTAGTTTGAGTTCTTAAGGCTAGTTTTAGCTGTTTGTTGCTGTGCTTCAAAGGTATAAGACTTACCTCTTTTAAGCTTTGTTTTAGTTGATTGCTTGGCTATCTTTTTACACTGTTTTTGCCTGGTTTTTTAATCATAAAAAACTCTGTTTTTAAGGTTTTAAAATGGTGGTTTGAGTCTTGTTGAGTTAGGGGGTGGTCTCCTCTTTTTGCTTTTTGGCTTGTGAAGCCTTTTGTGCTATTTCTTACCATCTTTTCATCAAAATTTTTGGGTCTTTTAACCACTGAAATTCAGAGCTATTTCAGTGGTAAAAAGTATGTTTTGATGTCCAAAATAGGAGGGGGTGGCCTCCCCTTCTTGTGTCTTGTTTGCAAGTGTAGATAGTGTAACACGTGAGTATGTTTTTCTACCTTTTTGTGACTTATTTTCAGCATGTTTTAGGCTTTGATTTGGCATGATTTAACTCTGTTTTGGGCTGCTTTGATCATATGAGCCTTGTCCTGCATAGTTGTAGTACAAATGCCTTCACTAGCTTAGTATTTTAAGGCTTCTAACATGTTTTGCATGAGATGATTGCATGTTGTAGCATCATTTAACATGTGATTTCAGCATATATAGCTCTGTCACACTCTCACTTATATCACTCTTTCATTGCTTTTGAGAGTTGTGTTTTGAGCCTTGTTTGCGAGCTAACATGTGAGCATGTTTTTCTTGCCTTTTATGCTTCAATCTCAACATGTTTTAGCCACTGTTTCAGCATGTTTTAGCTCTGTTTTGAGCTGGTTTGGTCATTTAAGCTTGATATTGCATGCCTCTAGTGTAATGCTCTTTACTAGTTTAATGCTTTTGGCTTTTGAACACGTTGTGCATGTGTTGCTTGCATGATTTAGTGCCATTTTTTTATGCCATTTCAGCACTGAAAAGTCTGCAACTTCTCTCTATTCTTCACTTTTTAATTTGCTTTGAAAGTGGTCTTGAGCCCCTTGTTAGCTTGAGTGTGAACTTGAGGCTCTCATACCTAATGGTTTTAACCCTCTCTTGAGGGTTCCTCCTAACCAACAGCATAAGGCCTCTTTCATGCTCAAGACACTTGTGGTTTAGGTCATCTTTCCAATTAGAGGAGTCTCACATTGGACTTAATCGGTTAAAGGACTAATCGATAATCTAAAATGTGTAAACAAAATTAGACAAGTAAAACTTGAGCAAGATAAACATGTTTACGTTGCATTGCATTGTGTTTGGATTGGACGTTAATCCAAACACAAGAAATATGGGACGTTTCATACTCAAAGTGATGAAACGTGTCACGTTTCTTGGTCACCATCACCCTTGATCATGCATGATAGGGTGGTGGTCCTTCGAGTCTTATTTGTGCATTTATTGACTTTGTACAAGCTTGACTCTTTGGCCATCATGCATTGAAAATGCTTGATTGGTGGCTTGAGAGCCAAGAATTACACTCCTTTGAGCTTGAGAAATGATAAGAAGAGTAATAGTACATATATTGTTTGAGAATATACTGTTTTGCCTCTGTTTGCTCTCTATTGCAGCAAAAAAGAGAATTTCAAGGAAAGGGTGGCCGACACCCATAAACGATGGCCGACCGCCCAGCAGTAGTGGCCGACAGCCACCTGTGGTAGCCAACCGGTCATTAGTGGAAAAGTTGTTCAAGATGTTCCTGTGTTAGGGCAAAAGCAGTCTAGAAATTAGTGTAATGTTCAGAGATCAAAGCAAAGTGCAAACAGAGACATCCAAAGGCAAGGCGGTGGATTTTCAGAAAGAAGCCAACCGAGCATGCATGCGTCCCTCGTCCTCGAGGCCATTTTAATTGCTTTAATTAGTTAGCATAGTTAATTATTTAGTTCAAGTGTTATACTTAATTAGTTTTTGTAACTAGTTCTTCAATTTCAATTTGTTGTAATTAATTAGCTTAGAATAAGTTAGTTAATTAGTTTCAATTGGTTTGTAATAATTAATTAGCTAGAATAGTTAATTAGTTTCGTTTTGTAATAATTAGCTTAGCTTAAATTAGCTTAGCTTATTTATTTGGACCCTCCTTCGCGAGGGCGCAGTGTTGTAATAAGTATGCGTGCGTGTGTGCATGTCTTCCAACCCCACTTCTTTCTCCCTTTTATTTAACCGCTTTCGATGATTAGATTAGGGCATGTTTTGATTAGCATACCTTATGCTCGCATATTTGCATCATTCATTTGTCTTGCATGCACCGAGGCTCGGTGTATCATTCAAACTGCATTGCAATTTCAGTACACTTATATGAATACGTGTTTCAAAGCATGTTATCAAATTGTTACATTCATATGCCATATTAGTAGCCGAGCCTATTAATTGCATTATTGCATGTGTTACATTAGGCATCTTGTATAGTTAAGATCATGCATATTTCTAACTAGCTTTTGTTTTGGCTTGGAGTACACTGTGAGTTTTACGCTTTAGCATACTTGCACAAGTGTGAGTGTTGCCATGTTTCGCATGCTTGCCATGAGGCTATTTGCTTAAATGATAAACTGCATGAATGCCTGTGGATGAAGGCTTTGTTGCTTGAATTGGAACAATTCATCGAATGTGAGTTTTAAGCCCACTTTGCGAAGTGGCAAATCATGTTTTAAGCCCATCATGTTTGATGGTAAATCTGCGCTTTAGCTCACTTGAGGGTGGCATTTTCAAACCATTTTCGAAAACAAACATGAGTTAATTTGTTCGAAGTCTTGCGACTTAGTCTATACTTGCTTGTGTGCGTTACGTAGTAAAGTTAGCTAATAATCGGAATAAAAACACATGTGTTTATAAAACAACATATCATACTTAGTAGAGGTCGATCCTTTGATCAGACGAGCAGGGGTGCTTATTTCAGGACCTTCCCCTCTCGTACCCAAGTTCCCGAGCCGAGGCAACTTTGGTGATAACGGACACGTGGCCTTTGGCACGAGTCAGGATTTCCTAAATTTTCCAAAAAAAAAATATTTAGGTGGTGACTCTGTAATCTGGTAAAGCAGTATAGTTTTGACATTATTTGATTCAAAATTGATTTTCCAAAATGATTTGCCGGATTGGACTCTTTGGTGTTTATCAGTCTCACATTGCACTTTGTGAGATTAGATTCAGAACCGGGACAGGAGTTCGAACTGTAAGACCAATTTAAGCTCTCCGAAAGGGGGCGCGAAGAAAGTCGAGTCTACAAATGCCTATCATAATTGATAGTATACTCTAAATTCCTCAACTCTCTTACACCCTTACTTTTTTGCCTAACAACCTGTATTTGTTTCCCCATAGGAGCACTCCTCCTCCACTATGTCTCTATAGCTGAAAACAGCTTCATTCCTACATCCTCATGCCCAACAAATGATACCCCAACAGCACCCAGTCGGACACCTCTCCCTCAAAACCAGTCATCGTTATCTCTCTGTCAGTCCCATACTCAGCTGCATCAAACTCCTCTGTCTCTATTGCCAAAGGATGCAGAACTAGAGGTAGTTTTTCGCCCTCATCTATCCATTAACTTAAAGTTGTGCTATAATCCATCCCAGTTTTAAGGTCGTCCTTGCGGCCCAGCCTCTCTCCCTTCTTGTTTCGAGTTTCAGTCCTTAGATCCAGTAGCTGATTAAGCACAAGAGGCGACCTCAAAACAACTTTGCCATCTACAAGACTGGGCTCAGAATCACGTCACGAGGAGCCAATAGTGGGACTAGCACAATGTTCCGTCGGCCGAAGATTCATCGCCAACAACCCTCGCTCATTCCTCACCAGTAAAGACACCTTTGTAAAACTCAAACCCACACTCCGTCGTAATAGCTCGAAAACCCACTACACAGGCGGGTCGTCCGTTTGACCCGAGTGCTGCAGATTTGACCTAATAGGATTAAGACCCAGCCCAATCTCAATACCATGAACTAAATTTAAATCTTCTAAGTCACCTTTTGGGCCCTTTTTAGTCAGGTGCACATGCCCAACTTCCTTAACTTCTCTGTGTGCCTCGATTTGGGCCTAAACTCGCTTCTCTTGGTCCACTTAGCCCAGCTCTTGTTGGGCCTGTGGTCTCCAAGCTTGCCTAAGCCCTTATCCCTCTAAAGCAATCCTCTGTTGACCATCACCCATAAATTTCCCAAATCTCTGAAGGTTAGGTCGAAATCCCCTCTGTCCCCCCAATATCTGAGAATGATCTGTCCTCCGCCATCTTCACCACTTATGCTGCCCTAAATTTGCACATTCCAAACCCGGTTGATTCTTATCTCATGGAACAACCGTCGTCAGAGCACAGACCACTACCGGCCCAATTTTTGACCAAATTGGAAGTGTGTAGCGCTATGAGCCCCATCGGATTGAAATTTGCGACAGAATCCCACTAACCATGCCGCGAACCTTCATCCGAACACACCTCAGCAGCTCTATCGACTCATCAACCACCACAAATCCTCTGTACCTATTTCCAATCACTCGGTATACCTCAATGCCTTGAAGATGGATCGAGAGGCCCAATACCTATATCTAGTTGCTTCGTGCCAAAACTGGTACCCTTCTATCAGCATAGAGCAAATCCGGCGACCACTAGTTGAAGACCACGTCGCGACTAGCTATCGTCCACCTCTGACGCACCACAGCCTCCGCCTCTCGCCTCGACTAGAAGACGAATAAGTAAAACTAGCCTTCAATACCAAAAACCTCCACTTCCCTAGACAATTTCCATCATCGATGCACCCAATCAGTGACAACCATAATGTCCCCACCACTGCTTTGTCAAGTTTCTGAAACCATCCCTCTTCAGCTCCTTCCTTAACCACAACATTCCCCTTAACCCCACCCCGGTGTTCCGTCGCATTCGCCGTCTGTGGCCCCTTTGATGCATCCATCCTCTATTGGCTCTATTTGCGTCTGGTTCAACCATCCCCAAAAGTAAAACCCTCCATAACCAACGCAATCCTCTCTCAGCCACCCCAAAATTCATATTCCAGCACAAAAATTTGTTCTCTTCTACCACCCGTCGTGGCCACAATCTGAATCGAGGAACTACCATCCTTTTCTCCTCGAATCTATACACTACCACACTCTGACACCCACCAATCAGACGACCCAAGTACGCCAAACGACCTAGTTCCCGCGAGGCCCTCCGAAGCTTCTCACAACACCATCCAACCTCGTACTCGCAAAGGATAATCGCTTTACGAAGACCCTGCCCTCGCTCTACAATCACCAAACTCCGATGCCCAATCTGATCTTCCCTTGCTTCTTCAATCTCGAAGTAACGACCTCCTAAGAAGAGAATCCTCCAACAAGGTACGTTCCTTCCTCCAGAGAACATCTCTCTAAGAAAACATTATCGAGTTTCAAAATCTTATCGTAGTCCCCAAAATGACATGACATACCATTCAAAATTTTCGAAAGTCAATTTTTTGGAACTTCACTTCCAGCTCGGCCCTTGCAGCACATTGATCTCTTCTTCTTTAATGGTATGGTAATGTGAAATTCGATTGTAGAACACTTGCGCAAGAGATCCAACTGTCTTCAAATATATAAAATGGGCATCATATTGATGTCAAATGAGAGACAACATGACAAATCAAAGATTTTTGATTTGGGCGGACAAATTAAACAAAAAAATTTAAACTATAGGTAAAATATAACATTTTTCTATTTTAGTGGGGCAATTTTAAAATTTTAATGTATCAATATTAAAAATAAATTTCCAATACAAAAATAATAATAATAAATTTTAAAACATATACCAATAAAGTTAGTGGAGCCAAGTAGGGTCATAACCTCTCAAACTCAAATAAAACTGACATGAACCCATATTAATTTGACTATTTATAAATAAAATTAGCATTTTAACCCTTTCCCAATTCACTGTGCTTGGTTACCAGGTTTCCAAAATACTTTTCAGAAAATTCTACTTTCTTATTTTTGTGTTTTTTTGTTTTTACTGAATTTTTTTAATATTTTAAGCAATTTTTTTACTTTTTAAACACGCCTAACATAAATATACCTAAAAAGTAAAAAAATTGTAAAAAAAATCTTTTAAAAATTCACTAAATACCAAAAATACAAAAAAAAAATACAAGAATTCAATACATTTTTTATATTTCTATGTATTTATTAATTTTTTAAATTTTTTTTTTTCACAAATTTTTTACTTTTTAGATACCTCTAACTAAGGTGCATCTAAAAAAGTAAAAAAAATGTTTAAAATTTAAAAAATATTCACTAAAAACAAAAGAATACGAAAACTAAAAAACTCAATTTTTAAAAAACTTAATCCAAAAAACTCAAACCAAACACACTTTCCCTGGACCCTAGTCATTGAGCCCCAAAAATGAAATTAGAATTTTAACCCTCTTGTAAAATTTCGGGGTCTGGCACCAAGGGCAAGTGCTCCCACTTGTACCTTAATATATCTTCCCTAGTCATCAAGCCCCATAATTATATCCTCTAGTTTTAATTAAATCTTAAAAAATGTTAGAGACCCTAATGAATGTTAAACTTTAATATTGTGTTTGGTTAAGAAATTTAAGAAAAAATTTCAAAAGAAAAAAGAAAATGATAAATAAAATATGAATAAAATATACTTATATTTCACCTAATTTCACACATATTTTTCCTTTCTTTTTCCAATTCTCTCTCCAAATTCCCCAACCAAACACAGTATAAATGTATTATCAAATATTTTATACAATACTCGCATACTCACATTAGTGTAGATTCTATGTAATGTGAGTCCCACACCTATATAAGAAACAACTCCGATCAAATTCTAATACATGTAGAAGAACCATGAAGTTAAACATTCAAATCCCAAATGACCAAATAGTACGAAAGACTAAACAAACTAAAGTGGATAACGAGCTTTGCCTAAATCCCAATTCAAATAAAAAACCAACTATACTTGCACGGCCACCATTAGAAAAGAATGGGAAGTACAGAGAGCATTGATCAAGCAAGAGCTAATAATAGTAATTACTCACACAGTCATTGTACGTACAAAATGCAATAAAACTTAAAAAAATATTTGAGCAAAGAACAAGGCACAAGTGTGGGCACCATCCCCGTGACAATTCCACATACACAGTGACATGAGAGGTAGCTGCAGGGTGCTGCTGATGCCGCTCATTGTTCTATTTTCTTATTTCAGAGAGAAGGTTGCCACTTGTTATACTCACTGCCACTCGTCCAGCTACAATATCTTTATCAATACCTTGAACGGCTTCTTACCCTGTAACATTAGGTGTCTCTCATCAGTGCCAAAGTGTGCACATCCCAAAAAAAAGCAACACAAAAACAATAAAATCACCTGGGAGAGCGAGAGCGTGAGACAGAACGAGTGTGAGAACGTGAGTAGGGGGGAGAGTGAGAGTGGGACAGTGAACGAGAACGAGAACGGGAATAACATCTTCGAGAACTCCTGCTTCTACTTGGACTTTTGCTGTGCCTATATCTTCTGCAGTAAGCACATGTGGGATGCACCCGGTTACAAAGTATTAGTTTTAATTTTTACAAACTTCACCAGAAGAACATCAGATGTTGGGTTCATAAATTAGTAATAATTCTTAATGCCCATAAGGTTGGTTCATAAGTCAAAAACCTTAAAAACCATCAGAGGTGCAACAAGAAGCATCATTTCTTGTTTTTCCAAGTCCATGATCTGAAAAGATTTGAAGGAGACCATGGCTCCAAGTACAATTGAATGGTAAATTTGGACACAACCAAAAAATTATGTTTTGATTAAACTCAACAAAGCCTGAATCCCAACTACTTGGGCTACCTAAATCCTTCTCCAGGCAGCTCCATCAAGAACTTAAAGCCAAGTCCTAAACCCAGATCATCTTGAATGGATCACCATAAACATTCTAAAATGACGATCTTCAAGCCATAAAATGTATTGCACAACCATGCAGTAGCATCTAAGCAGGGATCATCCTACCTTGAGGGAGATCGACTGTAGCTTCTGCTGCGGCTGCGACGCCTATATCGACTGAATCGGGTTGTTTCTGCAAGTTTTTCAAGCCTCCGATGCTCCTGTTCTCTTTTCTTTGCCATTTCAATAGCAGTATCTTTCTTAACTGTAAAAGCAATCAATGAGGCTAATGAATATCTATACTATATATTAACCAAAAGGGAGTTTTTAACCCCAAACCTTGTGGGAGCTCCAATCTCCCAATCTAAATTTCCTGATTTTTTGATTTAAAAAAAAAAAAAACCTTAGCATTTATTAATTTCGCCCAACCCCCAAGTCTTACCCTCATAATAATACTTTAATGCATTGTACAAGCATGAAAAAAATTATTTGAAATTCAACACATGAATTCCTTGAAAAGTCTCAACACATATGATTATTATCCTTCATAATAACACTTTAATGCATTAAGAACAAACATAAAAAAAAAATTCTTGAAAAGTCCAACACATATGATTATTATCAAAATATTAAACTTTAATGTAATATAATAAAAAAAAGAAGACATTTAAAATAAATAAAAAAAAGACATTTAAAAATCACAATTTATATATATAGATAATTGTAAATATATTAAGGAAAATGGGGTTTCTAAACCCTAAGCCTTGTGAGAGCTCCAATATCTCAATCTTAATTTTCTAAATTTTTGATTTAAAAAAAAAAAAACTCTGCATTTATTGATTTGGTCAAAATCCCCTAATCAGCATTTATTAACTTTTTTCAATCCACATGCTTGCATTTATTGATTTGGTCAAAATACCTGATTAGCATTTAAAACCCCCTCATACAAATAATTATAGATACAGCCCGTGCATAGTTACTGTAGTAGCCTTTTTAATTTCTCCTGTACACTATGGTTAGTGATAAGATTACTAAATTATTTTTATAAAAAATTTTAAAAAATATAATTTATATATTAAAAAAAATTAAAACAAATATAAATATCTATAATTATCCCGTGCATAGCACGGGTGATAGGCTAGTGTATAGTTACTGCAGTACCCAAAATTCCCTGATTAGCATTTATTAATTTTTTTCAATCCACATGCCTGCATTTATTGATTTGGTCAAAATACCTGATTAGCATTTAAAATTCCCTCATACAAATAATTATAGATACAGCCCGTGCATAGTTACTGCAATAGCCTTTTTAATTTCTCTTATATACTATGATTAGTGATAAGATTGTTAAATTATTTTTATAAAAAATCTTAAAAAATATAATTTATATATTAAAAAAAAATTAAAACAAATATAAATATCTATAATTATCCCGTGCATAGCACGGGTGATAGGCTAGTGTATAGTTATTGCAGTACCCAAAATCCCCTGATTAGCATTTATTAACTTTTTTCAATCCACATACCTGCATTTATTGATTTGGTCAAAATACCTGATTAGCATTTAAAATCCCCTCATACAAATAATTATAGATACAGCCCGTGCATAGTTACTGCAGTAGCCTTTTTAATTTCTCTTATACACTATGGTTAGTGATAAGATTGTTAAATTATTTTTATAAAAAATCTTAAAAAATATAATTTATATATTAAAAAAAAATTAAAATAAATATAAATATCTATAATTATTCCGTGCATAGCACGGGTGATAGGCTAGTTATATATATATATATACAAAGATATGCAACCATATAACAGAATGCGAGGAGAAAAGAGAGGGAAAAAATGAGGATAAAAGCAAAACAATATCACTTCCTATCAAGCTCCATCACGATATGGCAACAAATAATATTGGATTAGCTGCTTAACTACTAAAATGCAGATAAAATAGGATATACTTTGTTTATTAAGTTGCCTGCTCATGATTCGTTTAAGTCGCTCTTGAGGAGTTTCCTTCTTCTCCCCTTGTTTGGATAGGGCCCCACTACTTGTTGGCTTACTTAACTTTGCTAAAGCTGATGAAGTGCTGCACATGGAACAAAGATAGCAAACAAAAAGAAGCAAGACAATAAGATCCTCATTATCTACACATACAAGTCTATTAAATTAAGCTGATGATACTGCATTTCAACCCAAAAATCATGAAATACCTCACTTGTGGCCTCGATACTTTAGTATTCTTGTCCTTATCATGGGATAGACTGGAAGCAGGATCAATATGCAGGGCCTCAAGTATCCGACCAGATGATGGCCTGCAGAAAAGAATAAGCATTAGACACACCCATTTTAATGCTTCTAGGTAACTTGGATGCATTCATACAAAAGCCCATTTTGGGAGAAAATGAGCTTCAAAAAAGAAGCTTCCTTCCCTCTCCCTCTCGGCAATTATGCTGATAACCTAAGCCTCACAAATTCTAAACCACAAAACTTGGCCTCAGGTAACATAATGGAGGATAAGCTGCAGCAGAGTAAAGACTGTCCAATCTATCTTTGCAAGAATTAAAGGTCGAGTGCTCCGACCGGTTCAAAACATCAGCTTGTGATGGAGGAGACGGTGGTGGAGAAAATCCTTCAAGCTTTCTCTCATCCCCATCAGCAAATCCACCGAATTCAGTAATATACTCTATTTTAGCCTTTGATTTGCTTTGATAACCATCATCAGAATGCACACCACGAGCACTGCGCCTTGAGTGTGATGGGGAGTAAGACCGTGACCTTGATCTGCCAAAATAGATCAACTATAACATTAATAAAACAAAACAAGTCCATTAGGGGGGAGAGGGAAGCACGCACTCACACCTTCTAAAACGAGAATAAGCCTCATAAGTTGGACTTCGTCTAGATTCCCTGCAAATTATTAATATTAACTACATCAGCATAACGCAATACTCAGTTTAGCCATTTTGCATCTGAAGGTTTATAGATTTCAGATGCTTTATATATCCCACCAAACAAATGCAAAAAGATAACATATTGATGTTGACCTGTAGGGATCATGACGAAGCCCAAGAGTGCCGGTAATCTGGGCAGCATCTCTCTCTCTCTCTCTTTCAATTTGAGAAGCCTTCCTCCTTTCCTTGCGACTAAGCTTCCTCTGAAAAATTCAAAGTACCCAGCGCAGAAAATTTTAGCACAATTGAGACTTCCAAAGTGTCGCAATCTACAGCTTTGACAAACTTACAATTGAAGGATCCCCCTTGACGACTTCTTTTTGCCTCCTTTCCTCCTCTTTAGCCTTTTTATCCATGTAAACAAGCCAACCATACCTCTTGACACCAAATTCTTTTGCAATTTTCTCCATCTCTTCATCATTGCTATCATCACTGTTAAAATCGTCATCATCGTCATCATCATCCTCCTCTTCCTCATTGCCATCGGAATAGTGGGTTTCCTCTTTTCCTTCCCCTTCGTAAGAGAAACCCACCTGAGAATATGTACCCTTGCTTGCTGGAGCCTGAGCTGGATGAGATCTAGAAGATATACACGAGACATGAGACATTATGTGAAGAATTACTCACAAAAGAGCGCCATTAAACACGCTACCTAACCATCAGTTGAAAAATACCTTCTAGTATTTTCACAAATAGAATATAAGACTATCATAAGAGCTTAGGGTAAAAATAAAAATACTTAAAAACAAAAAAAAGTTGTCATTCCACATTGCAAAGACAACAAAAAGGAGGAAGCACTCTCACAATTTATTCAACAGTGAGTAGATTTTCTGTTTTTGAATGCTTCTAGAACTCATAATTAATCAAATGGCTAAATAACAACATAATTTAATTTTAAAAAGAAGAAAGGAAAAAAGGGAGAGCTTTTCTAAGAACAAAAAGGTTGAACCTGTCAGATCCAAATGGTGTAGCAATCTTTGCCTCTATCTCGTGATCCACATGTTGCAAACCCTCCTCATCAGTAACTGTTAATAAACAATACTTAGTTTGTAAAATTGTTAGTACATTAATCTCTTGCCATAAGAATGATTCCCCCAGACACATGCATGAAAACTGTTGCGGAATGACTATTAATAACTAGAAAATAGATAAAGCATAATATATATATATATATAAATGTTCATGAATTCAACACATGATCAAAAATCAAAAAAGTACCGACATCCTCTACGTTGATGCTTAATTAAATCCCGATAACGCTCAAAATTAACAAACTCTTCTAATTCTTCTTCTTCCTCTGTCTTTTCTGGGGCATGAAAATGTCGAGAACTAGAATCCCAAACAAAATCGAGAAGAGCTCGACCGTCAAATCTGTAAAGAGTAAAGAGAATCAGTAAAGTGAAACATCTTGACCAACACACACAGACACAAGCACAGAGACAAATGTACCTGTCAATCAGAATATCTTGTTTCCCATTCCAAGGTATCCTGAGATAAAAATAAAGATTAGCTAAAATCAAAATGCATATATAGATGCTCAACCATGATGGAACTAGGAACAGTGAAGATAAGCTGATTGCATGAGAAAGGATATGATAATATATAAATCTTTTACCACATGGACGACCCACAAGTAATTTCAAATTCTCCTTAGAACCAACATGACATGTTTGTATATTGTTATGCACAAGGCCAAGTGAACTTCACTTAGAGCAAGGTCTGAGAGCAGCTGATGATCTGTTAAGTAACAGGCATTATGCAGTCAGTGGCCCCAAAACTCCTTGCAAGCCAGTATAGTGTGCAGCACAAAAATCACACTGATACTGCATTTGACTTGCAAGGGGAAAAAAACACTTTATTCGTTTGTTTTATTATCTCTTCAGCTTAGATGAGTTCCTTTGCATCCAATATAGTGAGAAATTGTTAGATCGACAATTCTAAGGCACAATTTTGTAGAATTGGGCTCAGACAAATAATCAAATGTTGTCAGGTATAAAACATACAAGGTAAACTTGTTCATGTTTGAGATCAGCTATTTTAAGGCACAATCTTGTAGTCTTGCGTGTAGATCTTCATTCCAAAAAATCAAATGTTGTTAGGTATAGACCTATGAAGCACGGGTACGGGTATGAGTACCGGTACGATACGGGTACGTTGTTACGGTAAAATCCAAAAAAAAAGTAGGGTACGGGTACGGGTACGGCTTCAGCTTAGTACACTTGTAAAAAAATATTTATTTTTAATTTAAAGTCATGCAAAAATTAATTAAATGGTTTAATTTGTTAAGATCCAACCTATAATTAACATTTAATGCCAAACGTAAAGGTATAAATCAAAATTAAATGTCAATATATTAAATAACTTACAAACCATAATTTAATTTTAAAATTATGCTAAGTATAAAACTAAAAATAAAAAAGAAATCCAGTAAAAGAAGTTTTATTTCTGTAGTATAAGAAAATATTGTTTCAACTGAGGTACGGTACGGCTTGAGTAGATACTAGGTACGTCTAGATATGCCAAAAATTAAGAAAAAAAAATTTGAGTACGTGTTTCGTGTACCCAATACGTATGCAGAAGTACCATACGAGGTACCATACGCCGGTAAGTACCCGGTACGGATATGGCATGTTTTTCAAAGAAGCCATGCTTCATAGGTATAGACTATACATGGTAAGCTTCTTCCCCTTTTGATTCTTTTTTTATTTCATTTTTTTGAGGTTATTTCAAGTTAAATTTGTCAAAGGAAAACTTTAAAACTGCTTAGTTTAATTTAAATTGGTTGGCAAAATATTGGAAAGCTCCAAGTCTTTATTCCACAACACAGCTAAATTGTTTGAAGGTTTTTTTTTTCTCTTCTATTCCCCAACAGCACTTATAAATGTGATTTGAATTTACATTGGCACATATCTTATTACTTGTATTGAATATCAAATTAATGATTATTTTTTATCAACATTTATTTACAGAAGATCAACAGATCGTGCACATGAAACCCTAATTTACCCTAAAGACAACAGTTACACCTACCTATGTACTTACTTTTATAAATCCTTCAATTTTCCAATTTAACCATCGCTGAAAAACCAAAAATCTCTTGCCCATTGTATATTTATGAAACAAATTATAAATTTTATGATGGAAAACAGAAAGAAAAAGCAAAGATGGAGAAACAGAAATTAGGGGGAGAAAGAAAACATACAGGCCTTGGTGATCCTGGGTGGCCTGGTAGAGGGAGTCGTCGCGGTACATGCGGGAGCGAGAACCGATGACCTGGATCGATTGCAGAGGATCGCCACGTCTCTTCGCCAAATACACTGCTCGTCTCTGACCTCTTTTCCGAGCCGCGTCCATTAGCTCGTGGACCTTCTTCTCTGATCTCCGAGCTTCGTGCCACATCCTCTCCCTCTCTCCCTCTCTCCCTCTCAATTCAGATTGCGTTACGTGTGGAGTGGTGGAGATAACCTGAACCCTAAATCGTTTGATCTTTTGTTTGACAGAAGAGAGAGAGAGAGAGAGAGACAGAATCGAAACGCTAACTGAGGATAAGTGTTGTTTTAGGAGGTTGATTAAAAATTAATTTTTAAAGTTTTTTTAAAATAATATAAAAAAGTTAGTTGTCGTTTAATAACACTTACGTTTTCAATTTTTTTGTTTATATTTATAAAAGGGTTTTTTATTGATAAATCTGGTATTTTAACCCAATAAGTCCACCAAGAAAAATTATAACCTAATTTGTCCCATGTATTTATACTTTTATTCCAGGAGGTCCTTTTTTCCTAATTTATATTATTTGTTGGACTATTATACCCTTATGTCTATTTGTTGATATATATTATATACAAAATAACATACATGTTTCCCTCTGTTTTTGTTGTGGTAGGATTTCGTTCCTATAAGAGAGAAGACGACGGCACATAGTTCGCGGTAGTGTTTCATTGCGATATGGTTTCATTCCTGTAGAAGAGAAGATGACGATTCAGAGTTTATGCTTTTTTTTTTTTTTTTTTTTTTTTTTTGGCCATAGTTATGATTTCAGCCAGAAATCAAAGGAAGAGAAAATGATTTGAATCAAAGAAACAGGGGTAATGGCTTACAAACTTGTTCAGTAGATTGACTAAAACCCACATTCAACTGGATTGAATCAAAGGGAAAGATGAGATGGTTTTGAATATTTGTTCTTCGAAGGTGGGTTTAATTTGATTTGGATTGGTGGAATGGTGAAATTACACGGGTTGTTAATGATAGTGATATGATGAAGCTGAAGTGTGGGTGATAATTTTTTGTTTTCAGAGAGATTGGGTTTTTTTTTTTTTGAATTTATAGTTCTATTGTTGCTATTATTTTTGGTTTTTCTGTCAATCAATATGAATGTTCACATTTCATATTGTTTGGAAGCTTAAGAAATAAGTGTTAGAATTGTGAAGAATGAGGTTTCTGATACAGTAATGTAGCTTTCTTTATAAAGAGATGAGGAGTGTTTGGTTTGATTTGGATTACTGTAATGGTGGAATTGTAAGAGGTGTTAATAATAGTGATAATGATGAAGATGGAGACGAAAATTATGAAGATACAGAGGAGGATTTGTGTGATGGTTTTTTTTTATTTTTTGAGAGATTGAGATTTTTGAATTTAGAGAAGACGAATACTGTGCTCTGTTTGATTATATTGTCTTAAGGTTAGTATGTAATGGATGCATGTCATTTGTGATTGGATTTATATGAAGTGTTGTATGCTCTGTTTTTTGCTTCCAATTTCATTTTCTAGAATTGATGGACATGCAAGTTTTTTTTGGTTGTATGGGGTTATGGATTTTGGCTGGTTATGTGGTTGAGTTATGGCTCTGTTTTTTTGAATGTGGTGAATATTCACATCGCATTAAGAATGTGAATGTATATGAATGATTGTATGATCTATTTCTTGCTTTCAACATCATTATCTAAATTAAATTTTGGTTGGTTATATGAGGATATGGGTTTTTCCTAGTCATGTATATTGTGAGGCATGCATGTGTGTGATGTGAATATTTATATTCTTATTACCATTGACAGTATGAAAGTAGTTAACATGAATATTTATATCACTGTAACCATTCACATTATCAACACATTACCAAATCATTTATGTGAATATTCAAATTTGTATTATAAATTGTCATTGTAAGTGTTTTTTGCTAGCAAAATGGGATGTTGCTGTGTATATTATGCATGGGCGCGGTGTGAATATTGACATGTCTGTTACCATTTATAACATGAAAACATATGATGTGAATATTCACATCATCTGCAATATGCTATTTGATGTGAATATTCACATTCTTGTTACCACTGACAACATCGAAGTAGTTAACATGAATATTTATATCATTATAACGATTCACATTACCAAATCATTTGATGTGAATATTCAGATTTGTATTACGAATTGTCATTGTGAGCATTTTCTGATAGCAAAACGGAATGTTGTTATGTATATTATGATGTATGCATGGGCGCGGTGTGAATGTTGACATACCTGTGACCATTTACAACATAAAAGCATATGATGTGAATATTCATATCATCTGTAACTATTAACATCATCAAATTATTTGCTGCGAATATTCACTTATGTGTTAAGAAATATGAAATTCACACCAGTTACATTGTGTTACAATAATATTTTAAGTAATATTCACATCCATGTGAATGATCAACACGAAATAGGCCTCAAAATGCATATACATATATTGAATGAAAAATTGGAGTACAAGCATTGATACATAATTGATTTACACTTAAGCTAGTCTGCTCCAATATGTAAAAACTATTTATACTAAATTGTCTTCAATGTGGATAACAATTATAGATAACAATTACAGGTGGACACCCCCCACCTATAGGTTTTCATATTGCACTGTCTTTGGGTGATTCAGAAAAATGTGTACAATGAGTCTCTTATTTGACACCATTCAAAGCGATTAAAGCTGTCAACAAGTTCCTTCCGGTATACATGCGCCCTGATGATGTAACACACTGCGGGCTCGCAATCCACCTTGAAAATGCAAAGTTGTTATTGTTAGAATTTGAAATTTAGGTGTGTATAATGGTTGTGGAAGATGTGTACAAATTGATGTAAGGCTTACCATTGGTTTGTAGTCATTATCAATATCTAACAATCTGATGTAAATATTGACATTGTGTACAATAAAATTCAGATTTAACCAAAAAAGGGTTGACAACCATTCAAGATTAGGGGCTTTTCATCAACAAGCAACAATACTAACAACTTTGTTAATATCTACATCATATTCCATTGATAACAGGAGGTGAATATTGACATTGATGTTAGAATGTAAATATTGGCATTATGTTCAGAATGTAATTATTTCATCACCATCAACAACCAACAACATTAACAAATCTGACATTGACACAAGGGAGGAGATAGGGAGTGTATTACAAAAGAGTGTATTACACATGAAAATTTAAGACAAACAAGTCATTACCAATATATAGCAGTCTGATGTAAATATTGACATTATGTATAATGAGATACACATTGAACCAAAAGAGAGTTGACAACCATCCAAGATTAGGAGCTCTAATTGCTTTATAACCATTAACACACAATAATACCAACAACTCTGTAATATTTACATCATATTCCATTGATGTTAGAAGTTGAATATCTATATTATATTGATAATGTGAATATTGACATTGAAGTAGATATTTACATCAATGTCAATATTTACACCACATTCACATCATATTTGATCACCTTTTAAATATTATACAGATTATGTATAATGGAATACACATTGAACCAAAAAAAAGTTGATAACCATTCAAGATTAGGAGCTCTAATTGGCTTATAACCATCAACACGCAACAATACCAACAATTCTGTAAATATTTACATCATATTCCATTAATGTTAGAAATTGAATGTCTACATTATATTCATAATGTGAATATTGACATTGAAGTAAATATTTACATCAATGTCAATATTTACACCATATTCACATCATATTTGATCATCCTTTAAATATTGTATGGATTATGCATAATGGAATAGACATTGAACCAAAAGAGAGTTGACAATCATCCAAGATTAGGAGCTCTAATTGGTTTATAACCATCAATACGTAACAATACCAACAACTCTGTAAATATTTACATCATATTCCATTGATGTAAGAAGTTGAATATCTACATTATATTTATAATGTGAATATTGACATTGAAGTAAATATTTACATCAATGTCAATATTTACACCATATTCACATCATATTTGATCATCCTTTAAATATTGTATAGATTATGTATAATGGAATAGACATTGAATGAAAAGAGAGTTGACAATCATCCAAGATTAGGAGGTTTAATTGGTTTATAACCATCAATATGCAACAATACCAACAACTCTGTAAATATTTACATCATATTCCATTGATGTAAGAAATTGAATATCTACATTATATTCATAATGTGAATATTGACATTGAAGTAAATATTTACATCAATGTCAATATTTATACCATATTCACATTATATTTGATCACCCTTTAAATATTGTATAGATTATGTATAATGGAATAGACATTGAACCAAAAGAGAGTTGACAATCATCCAAGATTAGGAGCTCTAATTGGTTTATAACCATCAATACGCAACAATACCAACAACTCTGTAAATATTTACATCATATTCTGTTGATGTAAGAAGTTGAATATCTACATTATATTCATAATGTGAATATTGACATTGAAGTAAATATGTACATCAATGTCAATATTTACACCATATTCACATCATATTTGATCACCCTTTAAATATTGTATAGATTATGTATAATGGAATAGACATTGAACCAAAAGAGAGTTGACAATCATCCAAGATTAGGAGCTCTAATTGGTTTAAACATCAATACGCAACAATACCAACAGCTCTGTCATATTCCATTGATGTTAAAGTTGAATATCTACATTATATTCATAATGTGAATATTGACATTGAAATTAGAGAAGTGAATATTCACATTACTGCTAGGGTACAAATAGGAGTGAGACAACACCAATATATGTTGATTTTTCATATTGACACAAACAAAATTTCACAACATAAAGGAAACAACACATGTGAAATAGCTAGCCTTAGAATGTGAATGTTCACATTGATTGTTACTCAATAACAGATAATCAACAAACAACACAAACATTGATTGTTACTCACATTACTGCTAGGGTACAAATAGGAGTGAGACAACACCAATATATGTTGATTTTCATATTGACACGAACAAAATTTCACAACATAAAGGAAACAACACATGTGAAATGGCTAGCCTCAGAATGTGAATGTTCACATTGATTGTTACACAAACATTTGAGACTACGAAACTGAGAATAAAGCAGATAATCAACAAACAACACAACAAACATCATAATGTAAATTTATAAAATGGCTAGCCTCAGAATGTGAATGTTCACATTGATTGTTACTCAATAACAAGAGAAACAATAAGATGTTATTATTTACAACATGCCTACAAGAATTCACATTGAACTAAAACAACGTTGACAACCATCCAAAATTAAGGTTGTAATTATTTGATCACCATGAATAACCAACAACACCAACAAGTCCGACATTGACATAAGGAGGGAGATACAACATACACCATAATGTAAATTCATAAAATGGCTACCCTCAGAATGTGAATGTTCACATTGGTTGTTACTCAATAATAAGAGAAACAATAAGATGTTATTATTTATAACATACCTACAAGAATTCACATTGAACTAAAATAGGGTTGGCAACCATAAAAAATTGGGCATCAACACCAACAAAAACAATGTAAGTTTATCCAGTAATGAACAGTAATGTGAATGTTCACATCATCTATGTTTGCAAAATCAATTCCGAAAACAACAACAGTTATAGGGCAATGTAAATGTTTATATGGGTGATCACATTATGTTATAATTGGCTGAAAAACAAAGGGTGGAACCAACAACACCAAACAACACCCAACAACACCAACAAGTCTGACATTGATGTCACAATGTGAATGTTTACATCATATTCCATCACATTGTTGAATGAAGATTGGGGGTTCTATGGACATCAACAATCAACAATATCAACAGTGACAGTAATGTGAACATTCACATCATTATACACTGATGTGAATGTTCACATCAGTGTCTACTAATGTAAGTTTATCCAGTAATGAACAGTAATGTGAATGTTCACATCATCTATGTTTGCAAAATCAATTCCGAAAACAACAACAGTTAGAGGGCAATGTAAATGTTTACATGGGTGATCACATTATGTTATAATTGGCTGAAAAACAAAGGGTGGAACCAACAGCACCAAACAACACCCAACAACACCAACAAGTCTGACATTGATGTCACAATGTGAATGTTTACATCATATTCCATTACATTGTTGAGTGAAGATTGGGATTCTATGAACATCAACAATCAACAATATCAACAGTGATAGTAATGTGAACATTCACATCATTATACACTGATGTGAATGTTCACATCAGTATCTACTAATGTAAGTTTATCCAGTAATGAACAGTAATGTGAATGTTCACATCATCTATGTTTGCAATAACAGATATAATATGAAGTTCACACATTGAATGAATAAGATCATATACTATGAAGCTCACTACTGTAGAAGTTCATATTGATGAAATGGGTATAGGAGATTCACATGATTAAAACATACAACAACAACAACAACAACATCTGAAATAATTGGCTTGGCCCAACATTTTTCATTCCCATGTAAATGTTCACAGCTTTTGACAACACAACGTAATTGCCACTGCATTATTTTTGGGTGAACAAAACCATATACTTGGAGATTGGGATTGAGGGGTTCACATTAACAATTAGGGCATGAACAATAAAAATATGAAATTCCACATATTGTATGAATAGAAACAGGGGATATTGGAAGTTCACAATGGTGTAATTTGAACAAGAGATTTAGGGTTTACATACAAGATTGATGAGATTACTTACTCTTTTTCCATATTGACGGTTTGGTTGTCACAAATGGTCATCGGTGATGATTTTGACGAAGATGGAACTTCAGGATGTTCACCAATGGTGATTTCCACGTTTCCGTAGACAGATGGTGGAGGTATGACGAAGCCGACGATGAGACGTTGCGACGATGGAACAATGAGATACGTATGGGTGTGAGACGATATGGAATACGATTTTGGTTTTCGGAAGGGTGGAGATATTGTGTGTGATTTTCTGCAAAAAAAGAGAGGGGAAGAGGGACAGTTATTTGATTCAAAAAGAGAGGGGAAGAGGAGAAGGGTGTTTTGGTCTTCTAATATAAATAGGACCTGATGGAATAGTAGAAAACACTATGGGGTTTATGGAATAAGATTCTTAGAGAATGGACTTATTAAAAAAGCTCCCTTTATAAAATTTAAAAAACTTAAATAAAAACTTATTTGTAAAATTTTTGATTAAAATCAGTGTCTCAGTTTATAAATTTGGCCAAAAAATGTGTTTCCGTTTTAAGTTTTTAAGTTTTTTTTTTTTTTTACCACCCAACACTAGTCACCACCCGCCACCATTTTTCCACCACCGTCTTCCGCCACCACCACCACCACCCACCACCACCTGCCACCACCACCCGCCAGCTACGACTTCCCACCTTGCCACCACTCGCCACCACCACCCACCCCTCGCCGCCACTACCACCACCACCACCACCACCACCACCCACCTGTCATCACCCGCCACCACCCGCCACTACCATCCACCGCCAGCCACCTACTTGCCACCACCACTTACCACCCACCTACCACCACCAGTCAATCACGTGCCATCCACCCCCGCCGCCCGCCGCCACCACCACACCCACTCGCTACTACCTACCACCCGCCATCCGCCACCCACCTGCCACCACCACCCGCCGACCACCACCACACCACCACCACCCACTCGCCACCACCCCACATCGCCACCGTCACCCCCCACCCACCACCCCCGCCACCACCACCACCGCCATCCACCACCACCTGCCACCACCACCACCCACTCGCTACCACCACCACCTGCCACGTCACCCACCCACCCACCCACCCGCCACCACCCGCCATCGCCAACCACCACCCACTTGCCACCATCACCACCACCTACCACCCCGCCACCACCACCACCCACCCCCGCCACCGTCACCCACCCACGCACCACCACCACCAGCCACCACCTACCATCACCCGCCATCCGCCACCCACCTGCCACTACCACTCGCCATCGCCACCAACACCACCCGCCTCGCTACCACCCGCCACTGTCCACCCACCCACCCACCCACCACCCATCCACCACCAGCTACCCACCACCTACCGTCACCACTTTCCACCACTGTCTTCCGCCGCCATTTGCCACCATTTGCCATTTCTCACTATTTTTATATTTTTAAAATTTTTTAAACATTTTGTTAATTACCAAACGCGTTTGTAGTTTATGTTTTTCTAAAAATAAACAAAAATCAATTTATAAAATTTTTGTAAATATAAACTGAAAACATAAACGTTACCAAACACACTGTGATTCAAACTAAAAAATTATTAAATTAGGCGTAAGTAATTATTAGATACTCCTTCAATATGGTCACGTAATGTGCCTGTGCATAATTTTATGAAATTTATAATTTTATATTAAGTGGTGTTTCGAAAAGTTGATAAAAAATTGATTTTTTAATTTTTTGATTTTTTTGATGACTTTTTTGGTAAAAATTTAGATTATTTTGGGTAAAAAAAAATAACTTTTTGACTAAAAAAAAGTTAAAAAACTGACTTTTTTTTAGTGTATTCCAAAAAACCCTAAGTGAGAAATTTTTGAAGTATAGTGTATAATTATTGGTGAAGAAGATGAACGTGGTGCTCGAGGACACCCAAAATTTTTTCTGCCGATGGAGTCCATTTGGGGTCTGGAAATTGATTGTAATATGGTGGTTATGTATATATTAATTTAATTAGTGTATTGTAACACTTCAAAAATTTGAATTTTATAATTATGTATAATAAAATGTAATTTGATTTAAATTAAGAGTTATTATATTTTATCAAATAAATAAATAAATGTAATTTGATATAAATTAAGAGTTATTATATTTTACCAAATAAATAAATAAATGCAATTTGATTTAAATTAAAAGTTATTGTGTTTTATCAAATAAAAAATAAATTGACATGGGTAGGCCCATAAAGGCTATAGCCCACTATGAACAACCCAAGCCCACCACTTAGGGCCTAATACATAATTCAACTGATGAGGCCCAACATGGCTGGAAGTCAACATGGCATTAAAACCAATGACACTCAGACACGTGGCAGGTGAAGGACAAGCCACATAAGCAGATAAAGATCTTGCAAAGTTATTGCACTGCACATCAGCCATTAATGAAGCCTCTTACAACATTTATTGCGATAAGCCCTCCCCGTCGAGACAGAACGGCCTCACCATGAACAAGGCAAGCTAGAGCATAGACTTTCGGCCATGGCGACAGGTCGGAAAGGACAACGAAATGATTACCAGAGGATATAAGCAGACGTCGAAGACAAGAAGAATGTTAAGCTTTCTATCTCTAATCTATCTCTACATTTCACTTCTCTTTCTAACTTGCTCGTCGGAGGATTCGCTGGGGAACTCCCCGTTCCTCGTTGAACTCTTATACAAGTCTTCTAGTGGGCTTGGTCACTCAGACGCTGGTTTGGGAAACGTAGATCAGTCCGACCCGTTTCATCTGGAACTCGCAGTATCATCAGTTGGCGCCGTCTGTGGGAAAGCTTTGCTCCGCGTGCCAGTTGTGCTCATTGTCGTCGGAGACCCTGTCCCAATAACCCTTTCCTGTCACCCACCAAGGTGTATGGTCACGACTAGATCCATGGTTTCTCACCACAATGTTGTCGACCACCAAGCCGATCCTTCCAATCCAAACAACCCACCACAGTATTTCACTGAGCTCACCAATAGCATTAACCACATGGCCGAGCAAAACCAAGCCCTGATTAATGCTCTACTCCAAAAAACTGCCTCCTCCACCACCTCCAGATATCCCATCCAACCAAGAACGAGCCCTGAGCCACACTATCCAGCAGCCCCATTCGCCCAACTTGGAGGGCTTGCGACCACCTCCCCTAGATATGAACCTATCCCCCCGGGCCCCGCACCCATCAGTCCCAGCACTCTCCCCCGAGGGAGAGGCCAGTAGCGTCTAGCTCCCGTTCCCTTCCGGTGGTGACAACGTCCCTTTCTGAGATGCAGAACTCCGAGCAATGAAGCTCCAGCTCCAAGGAGTCATGCAGAACATACCGAATAAACCATCCACTACAGCCAACTCACCATTCGTTGCCTCTATCCGGGATAAACCTCTACCGCCTAAGTTCAAAATGCCCACCATCGACTCTTTTGACGGTACAACAGACCCAGTCAATCACTTGGAGACCTACTGGACCCTCATGATCCTCCATGCATTCCCTGATGAAATCATGTGTCGGGCTTTCCCCATAACACTCAAGGGGTCGGCTCGACTTTGGTTTAGTCAACTGCCAGCAGACTCTGTCTCCACTTTCCAGCACCTCAGTGACTTCTTCCTCAGCCATTTTATTGGAGCCCAGTGCCAACGATGTCCGGCAACCCAACTCCTCAATATCCGTCAGACCGAAGGGGAGTCGCTACGCAGTTTCGTTACCCGCTTCAACACCGAAGCCTTGCAGGTAGCGGAAAACGATGACAAGGTCATCCTTATGGCTTTCATGGCCGGTCTACGGTTATCTGACTTCCTTTTCTCCCTCTCTAAAAACCCCCCGACCTCTATGGCAACCCTACTCTCCAAAGCCTAAAAATACATGAACGCCGAAGATTCTCTAGCCGCCCGACAAGATCCTATAGCCAAAAACCCGACCCCCAGAGAGAAGAGAAAGGACTCAGAAACCAGAAACACCCAGTACACTCACCAAACACCTCAGTATACCGACCGACCGACCGACCACCTCGAGCCGACCGGTCGGCGCCAACCCGACCGCCCGGCCGGTTCGAAAGATACACATCCCTCAACTCCCTTATGGAACAAGTCTTGAACTAGATCCAGCGAGATTATCTCCTCAAATGGCCCTAACCGTCGCGGTCTCCTTCTAACAAGCGAGACCAGTCCAAATACTGCCGCTTCTACCAGGACCACGGCCATAACACCGAAGAATGTGTTAACCTCAAAGACTAGGTTGAGGGCCTGATCTGTCAGGGACGTCGCAGTCGGTTCACGGAAGCTCGCCCCTAGTAGAGGCAAATGACTGAACCCATCAGAAACAACCATCGGCGTACCCCTCCACGGCAACTAGCACAACCCAACCAAGGTCATGATCACCCTCCATAGCAACCCCGGGCACAAGGTAACCCCGCCCCACTTGTTGAAGAAATCAGAGTTATTGCTGGCGGGTTTGCTTGTGGAAGACCATCCTACTCGGCCCAACGGGCAGAACTTAGAAAAATAAGACAGGGCGCAGACAAATAAGTTGCCACACTGGACCGCCCTTCTAAACAGCCCAAACAGTGGATGGAGCCCATCACCTTCACGGAGGCCGACTGCATAGGCATCCGTTACCCTCATGACGACTCTCTCGTCATCTCTGTCTTCCTCTCCAACTACAAAGTCAGACGGGTTCTCGTCGATAATGGTAGTTCTTCCGACATCATCTTCCTAAATGCCTTTCGCCAGCTTAAGATCGGGAAGAAAAGTCTGTCTCCTCTCCAAACCCCATTGGTCGGTTTCACTGAAGACCAGGTGACCTCCATCGGCTCCATCGATCTTCCTATCATAATCGGCGAATACCCGCGGCAAACCACAAAATTACTCACATTCCTTGTTGTCGACTGCCCCTCTGCTTACAACATCATCATTGGCCGCACCGCCCTAAATGCCTTCCAAGCTATCACATCCACTTTCCATCTTGCCATCAAGTTCCCCACCGATCTCGGGGTCGGCATAGTAAGGGGAGAGCAGATCATAACCAGAGAATGTTATGTCACCTCACTTAAAGAGGTCAAGCTCAAGGAGGCTATGATCATTGAAGGACTCGACGTCAGAGACGAGGACGAGCTGGTCAGAGGGAAACTAGTGGAAGAGCTTGTCGAGGTCCTCATCGATCCCACCAACCCGGCAAAAACTGCCAAGATCGGCAGCCAACTATCCTCCCAGGCCAAGGCCGACCTCACCGCCCTTCTGATTGAGCACAACGATGTATTTGCCTGGACCCACTCCGATATGCCGGGTATTGACCCCTCTTTCATCACTCATCGCCTTAGCATCGAACCCCATTTCCGACCCTTCCGCCAGAAGCAGCGCATCTTTCATCCGGAGCGCAATATTCTTATCGTTGCTGAAGTAGATAAGCTCCTTGATGCACAATTTATCAAAAACGTGGATTACCCCAGATGGTTGTCAAACGTAGTCCTAGTCCGTAAGAACAACGGTAAATGGCGACTCTGTGTCGATTACTCCGACCTCAACCGAACTTGCCTCAAGGACAGTTATTCCCTTCCTCGCATAGATCTGCTTGTTGACGCCACGGCTGGCCATCAAATGCTTAGCTTCATGGATGCCTTCTCTAGGTATAACCAAATTCTGATGCACCCGTCTGACCGGGAACACACCTCCTTCATCACCGACCAGGGAACCTACCATTACCATGTCATGCCATTTGGGTTGAAAAATGTCGGAGCCACTTACCAACGGTTGGTCAATGCCGTCTTTTATCATCAAATAGGCCGGAACATGGAAGTATATGTTGATGACATGCTAGTCAAAACCAAACTCTCCACTGATCATCTGGCCGACCTACAAGAGACATTCGGCACACTACGGAAGTATCAAATGAAGCTCAATTCGGAGAAATACGCTTTCGGCGTAGGATCTGGAAAATTCTTGAGTTTTATGGTCAGTCAGCGAGGCATCGAAGCTAACCCCGAAAAGATCAAGGCTTTGATAGAAATGCAGTCACCCCGAACGGTTAAGGAAGTTCAAAGGCTTACTGGCAGAGTCGCCGCCCTCAACCGCTTCATTTCCCGTGCAACGGACAAGTGCCTCCCCTTCTTCAAAGTTCTTTGGCAGACTTTCGGGTGGACAACCGAGTCCGAAGAAGCCTTCCAACAGTTGAAGCAGTGCATGGCCAACCCACCCTTACTCTCCCAAGCACTCACAGGCGAGCCTCTTTTTCTTTATCTAGCCGTCTCGAGTACCGCAGTCAGTGCAGCCCTCATCAAGGAGGACGGTTCAGTACAGCGCCCGATTTACTACATTAGCCGGGCTCTAAGATGCGCCGAACAGAACTACCCATTGCTAGAAAAAATGTCCTTGGCCTTGGTCACCGCCTCAAGACGACTCCGTCCTTACTTCCAAGCCCACTCCATAGTGGTCATCACTGATCAACCTTTAAAGAAGGTAATGCAACAGCCCGAGTTGTCCAGCAAACTCATGCAATGGTCGGTCAAGCTCAGCCAATTTGATATCTCCTACTGATCTCGAACGGTGATTAAGGGGCAGGTTGTTGCAGATTTCATCCTGGAATTCACTAATCCCACGCCGCCCACTGTTCCACCGCCCCCCCAACCCCAGACTGAGGCAGAAGACCCCCATTCTTGGACCCTCAACGTCGACGGATCATCCCGCAAAGAAGGCAGCGGGGTTGGTCTCATCCTCACCACCCTTAAGGGTGGTTATTTCAAATGTGCTCTCCGGTTCTTGTTCGATGCAAGCAACAATGAGGCCGAATATGAGGCACTGATAGCAGGTCTCCGCCTAGCCAGAGACATTGGTGTCAACCATATCCGGGTGTTCAGTGATTCCCAGCTTATTGTCAGACAAATTACGGGGGAATTCGATGCCAAGGAAGACACAATGCGGGCTTATCGGGATATTGCACTCCCCCTTGCTCGCCTCTTCAATACTTTTCACATCAAGCACATCCCTCGGGCGAAAAACTCGAAGGCAGATAAGATGGCCCAGTTAGCTTCTGCAGACCAGTCAAACCTCAGCCACGGTGTCCGCCTCGAGTACCTGGCCCACCCTGCCATTTCCCCAAACCAGCAGGAAGTCTACTTCCTCCAAAATGAACCTATCCTATGGGCGGCCGATATCTTTCTATTTTTGACAACGGGGGAATTGCCAGATGACAAACAGCAGGCCGCCAAAGTCAGGGCCCGGTCGTCCAATTACGTTCTTGTCAGCGGCCTCTTGTACAAACGTGGCTTTTCACGCCCATATCTGCGATGTCTCAATCCAGCTCAAGCGACCTACGTGATGAGGGAAGTCCATGAGGGTATATGTGGTAATCATTCAGGGGCCAGGTCACTAGCCCACAAAATACTTCGCACTGGTTATTTCTGGCCTACTCTCAACCAAGATGCAGCTGACTTCATGCTTAAATGTGATAAATGTCAACGTTTTGCTAACATCCCCCATGCTCCTCCTACAGAATTGATCACACTTTGCAGTCCTTACCCATTCGCCAAATGGGGGATTGACCTAGTTGGCCCATTGCCCACTAGACGAGGCCAAACCAAATTCGCAATCGTCGCCATTAATTACTTCACTAAATGGGTGGAGGTGAAACCCCTAGCTACAATTACCGAGCGGAACACAACCAGATTCATCTGGTAGTCAATCGTGTGCCGATTTGGCATTCCTCAAGCCATCGTCTCCAACAACGGCAAACAGTTTGACAATGCCAAGTTCAGGAAATTCTGTGCAGAACTTCAAATCCAGCCGTGTTTCTCTTCCCCAAGTCATCCCCAAGCCAACGGCCAAGTAGAGGTTACCAACCGTTTTCTTCTGAAGATCATCAAAACTAAGCTGGAAGCTGCTAAGGGACTCTAGGCTGAGGAATTACCAAATGTACTCTGGGCCTACCGCACTACCGCTCGAACTCCCACTGGGGAGACCCATTTTCGCTTAACATACGGCGCTGAGGCGGTCATCCCAGTGGAAATCGGTCTGCTTACACCGAGGGTTCTACACCCGAATCCAGAACTAACCGAAGAGCTACGTCGGGCAGACCTAGACCTAATTGAAGAGCTCCGAGAGACCACTACTGTCAGGCGGGCCTCATACCAACAGAGAATGAGAACGCACTACAACCGCAAAGTTTGACCGAGGGAGTTCGCTGTGGGGGACCTTGTTCTGCGCGAAGCAACCCTTGCCACCAAAAATCTGGCCGAGGCCAAGCTGGCAGCCAAGTGGGAGGGACCTTACGTTGTTAAAGCCAGACCTCGTCCGGGTACTTACCGACTTCAGGACATGGAGGGCCGAGACCTCTCCCATCCATGGAACGCTGAGCACTTGAAGCGTTATTTTCAATAAAAGTTTAATTTTTGTATCAATCTTTTGCTATATTTCCTTTTTGACAATCTACGCACTTGAATGTTCTTATTCTCTTCTCATATGATGTAAATCTCTGATCAAATGGGCTACACTTTAATGACAAACAATCTTATTTCTCAGTTAATCTCTGTGGCATTCCCATAACGTCCTGATTGCAGCACTCAGCCAGCCTCAGTTACTTAAAGCCTCAGCCAGACTAAGTTACTTAAAGCCTCAGCCAGACTGAGCGCGAAGGGCTCAGCCAGACTGAGCACGAAGGCCTCACCCAGACTGAGTTACTTAAAGTCTCAGCCAGACTGAGCACGAAGGGTTCAGCCAGACTGAGTTACTTAAAGCCTCAACCAGACTGAGCACAAAGGGCTCAGCCAGACTGGGTTAATTATGACTCAAGCATTCTTACTACTTCATGTTGGTAGCATAGTTGCCATACTTGGTCAAGTTCCAGGTCAATGTGTTTACACCTCTTAACATGCTTTACATTTTTTAACTCTCATTTGCCAACGGTTTAACATTTCAAGACTATCACATTTTGAGACCTTTTCACTCTCACATTTTCTCAACACTTTGAGACCTTTTCACTGTCACATTTTCAAGACTTAACACTTCAAGATTCTCATATTTTAAGATCTTTACATCTGATAATATTCTTTGCATCTTCATTTTCTCACAAGCTAAATTGGCTCCCAAGCCTTATTTGAATAACCATTCTCATTCTTTTCAGCTTTACAAAAACAAAGGCCACAGTGTGACAAACACAACTCATAATTTTATTTACTCACAAACTTATACATAAGTTTACTACAGAAGTTACACGCCCACCCAAAAAAAAAAAAAAAGAACAAGAACAAACAAAGCAACAACAAAAGTTTTATTTACAAACAAAGTGCAAAAATTTTACTTTCTTCATTCCTCTTCAATCGAAACAAGATCTTCTTCGTCAACTCCTTCATCTAAGGGGGTCTAGGCTAAATCTTCTTCCTCTACTCTAACATTGTTGAAGTCCAAGTCTGGGAACAGCTCTTCAGCCTTTCGCTTGAACGTTTTCCAGCTGCTGTCCCAGAACTCAGCCATCTCATGTTTATAGAAGTCCGACCGCTGGAAGTTCTGAATCACTTCTTATTCACTCCTGCTCCCAACGGTCGCTCCGATGGGCCAGCCCCCCCAGACCCCTCTCTTGCCAAGCTATTGGCGATTGCGGCATCAATAGCCATCTAAAAGTCGGCGGACCCCTTGAACTGTTCTACCGCTGCGACGCACAGGTCGGGGTACGCCGCCCTCTCAGATGCTAGCTTGCTCATTTCTTCCTTCAAGGCCCTCTCCAGCCCTGCCTTCTCCGCCACCACCTTTGCGCGCTCGTCTACCAACTCCTTCTCCAACCCAGCGATCTTCGAATCTGCTTCTTCTTTGTCCTTGATCGACTGGGCCCGCAAATCCTCATTGCAAGTCATGGCCTCATCCCATCGTTCGTTGGCGACGGTGCAGGCCTTCTGCGCCTCTTCCAGCTTCTTCTGCTCGCTCCCCAATTAGAACTCGAGCGATACCGCCTTACGGCGTTCCGTCTCCAGCTCTAACTTGGTTGCGAGCAGCTCAGCATTGGGCTCGGTCGGCTGAATAGCGCTGCACCATCGCCAACACTTCCATCTTTTTGGCTTTCTAGGCCTCTTCTAACCCCCTGGCATACACACTCCGTGCAGTCCTCATCCACCCCGCAGTTTCCCTCCTCAAACTTTCCAGTTGGGCCTTCGCCTCCTCCAACTTTATCTTCAGTGGCCCCACTTCGCCTTTGGTGGTCGCAGCCTTTCTCAGTAGGGCTCCTGCTAAGGCAATTGCCTCCATCTGAGCAAAGCACAACCCCCTTAGCAGCTCGACCTCAGTGAAACTGGCCATTGAGCGCACGACTGCCTCTTCCACTACCCCTAAAAGGTGATCTGCAGTTGTCCTGGCTAGGCCTCCTTCTCCTTCCAGTCGCCCAGACACTGCTGGAGCATGGTAGATGGCAGTCTTCAGCTTGACCCCCTCTCCTTGGCGCGCAGGACCCCCCTTGGGCTACTGCTCCACCCCCTCCTCTGGGCCAGCTGACCCACTCTCCACTTGCATCTTAGGGCCCATAGCACTCATGTGCTCTTCTTCCTCTTGGGCCCCTTGATCTTTGTCTCCCTGCGCTTCTGGGATAACCACCCCTTCTGGAGTAGCCCCCACCCCCCTCTCCTCTGCCTCCTCCGCCATGGGAGTGTCCTCCCCACCAACCCTCATTTTTTTCGAACTGGGCGCATCTGTAACCCCCTCAGTGGCAACCCTCCTCTTCTTCGACCTCTTCAGTCCCACCTTCACCTCTCGTTTGCCCCTCTCCTTCAGGGGGTCTATGGGTTGTGGCAATGAGGCAAACTCACTCAGGTTCTTATCACCCAAAGGCTTAGGGTGAGGTCGAATCCTCTCCCTCATTACCACCTTAGGGGCAGGACCCAAATTTGCCTCTTTGTACTTGTCCGCTTGGGCGAACAATCTCTTCTCCTCATTCTCCTCTGCCTTCCTCTGCGTCTCTAGCTCCTCCCTTGCTAGGTCCTCTCCCAACGGTTGCGGTCCCAATTTCAGGGCGAACAACGTTGAAGGCAGGACCAGCTCATCCCATCTCACCTCTTTCTCTTCCCTCCATTCCCTCACCTTCTTCACTCGGTCTTCGGCCTCCCCGCCCAACTTAGGCTCGACTGATTTAGTGGGGACCTTCCACGTTGTACGCACCCTAACCCCACCGTTCGCCGTCACAAAGAACCATCTTGGCCTCCACCTCTTCACCAACGATGGAAGACCCGCCACCAGACCTCGCCCCGCCACCGCTTGCAGCGTCACCCAGGTCTCCTGCTGACCAGAGACCTTGTAGCAGGAGAAGAACTCCTCTACTGTCATTGTCGTCCCTCCGGTCGCTTGCAGCCAGGCACTCGCGCACACCATTACTATCTTCCAGGCGTTCGACATTAGTTACCCTGGCGCCGCTTCTAGCTTGTTTAGCACATCCACCACTACATGGGGGAGAGGTAGCCTTAAATCCCCTCGCAACGCCTCCTCATATAAGCTAAATTCGCTCGACCGCACATCTGATGCCCTCTCTTTGGTTGTGGGCAATCTTAGCCCTATCTCCGAGGGAATTTGATACTTCTTCCTTATTCCCTCCAACTCCTCTGCTGTCACTACGGATCTGTCCGGTTTGGTGTGCCAATGGTCCGGCTCCACCTGACTAATAGGTCTCGCGGCCGAAATTATTGTCCTGGGGCGAGCTCGCATCGCCTGACTCGCTCCCTCCTTCTCCCTACGCTTCGTACGATATTGTTTCGACAAACCCACCGCGTCGTCGTTGCCTAATGGATCAACCCTTGCAGTTGTTGCTTCCTCTTGGGCCATCTCTCTTGTGTGTCTGCGAATAACTTCAGATGCTGGTGCGAGATAGTCCACAAAATATTGCAAAGGGGTATCACTCGACACAAAGGAGTTCACACTTGGAATATTTTGGTTGTTTGCAAAGAGATACGTAAAACGAATAATATCAAAAGCCCAAGGTTTGCCTATATTCCAAGGGTCGTAATTAAATTTCGCCAGTTTGAAAATTTTCAAAAATTCGCCAAAACTGTCTTTTCAACACCCTATATTGACCTATCGTTTCATTTCTTCCTCAACGCCTAACCTTCTCTTTCATGGGATTCCGCCTCGTGTACGCCCACGATCCACTGCCCCCTTCCCCTACCCTATCTTTTCCACTTCAAATCACCACGTGCCCTGCCACCTCTCGAGCCCCGCGCACCGTCACTTGGTCACCCTTCGCGGTCGGCCCTCCTCATGGTCGGTCCCTCCACTCGGTCACCCTTCACGGTCGGCCCTCCTTATGGTCGGTCCCTCCACTCAGTCACCCTTCGCGGTCGGCCCTCCTCATAGTCGGCCCCTTCGCCTCGTCGGTCTCTAGCAACCATTATTCTCTTCATTATTCCCTTCGTTGGACTAAAGATGCACTTGGGAATGGGGGACTACTGACATAGGTAGGCCCATAAAGGCTATAGCCCACTATGAACAATCCAAGCCTACCACTTAGGGCCCAATACATAATTCAACTGATGAGGCCCAACATGGCTGGAAGTCAACATGGCATTAAGAACCAATGACAATCAGACATGTGGCAGGTGAAGGACAAGCCACATAAGCAGACAAAGATCCTGCAAAGTTATTGCACTGCACATCAGCCATTAATGAAACCCCTTACAACATTTATTGCGATAAGCCCTCCCCGTCGAGACAGAACGGCCTCACCATGAACAAGGCAAGCTAGAGCATAGACTTTCGGCCATGGCGACAGGTCGGAAGGGACAACGAAATGATTACCAGAGGATATAAGCAGACGTCGAAGACAAGAAGAAGGTTAAGCTTTCTATCTCTAATCTATCTATACATTCCACTTCTCTTTCTAACTTGCTCGTCGAAGGGTTCGCTGGGGGACTCCCAGTTTCCCGTTGAACTCTTGTGCAGGTCTTCTGGTGGGCTTGGTCACTCGGATGCTGGTTTGGGAAGCGTGGATCAGTCCGACCCGTTTCATCTGGAACCTACAGTATCATCATAAATAAAAAATGATAATGTAATTTGGATGTGCTATATAAGTAAACTTTTTATCTTTTTTTGATCACATCACTTTTTTATTTTTCTATATATAAAAAATTAAAAAGATATATTTATTTAAATCATTCTAAACAACCCAATCTCTTCTTAATCAAACAATATATATTTTATAATATTGTTATAATAATTATTATTATTATATATTGGAAAGAAACGAGAGAGAGGAAGAAAGTGTTGGAAAATTTGGTTTATTAGGCTTATTTTGGGCCGACTTTGAGCCAAAATTGAGTGGGCCCCAAACGTCTTTTAGGGTGGGTCTGAAGAGGTGAAGTGTTCCTGCCGCATGGCAAGTCACACGGTGAAGACGGTTCGTCAAAACCATTTATGAGTGAATGGGAACATGACGTCGTTTTCGGGTTCGAGGAATGGACATTTAAAGATTTATATGTGGGTTTCCTTTTAATGGGTTGTCCCACATTGAAACTTTAAGAGAGTTTATTTGTGTATATGAGGTCTAGCCTACAACACTTGGGTTGGGCCCCAAGGGGCACCCCAAGTTTGTAGAAGGGAGGAGTTATGGACAAAATGAACCTTAGCCCAAACTACCAGTTCCCCATCCGGCCGAGCCGAGCTGCGCCGTGCCGGGCGCGGGTGTGGGTTGTGGGTCGGGTCAGTTCTAATATTAATTTTTTGGACAAAATTTATTTGAATTTTTTCAAAAATTATTGCGGGAATTTAATTCAAATTTGAATTCCAATTTTTTGTTCAACTCTTGAGCCTCCTTCAGTCTGAATTTTGTAACAGTTTAACTGCTCATAACTGCCCAGCAGTTACAGTCCGAAACTGCACTGTTTGACAGGTTCAAATAGATCTACATATCCAGCAGTTATCTGTTCAGTTCCTTATGCACCTATTCATTTGAAACCATATCTATTCATTTCAAATTAAGCACTTGTTCGGGTCTATATATTCAGATCTGTTCCAGCAGTCTTAACCCCCGAAAAACAATTTCAAAAATATTCATTTGCTGTCCATATTTCATTTGTATGCATTACTCTTCATTTTAGTTTTAAAATAAAATTCAGAGAGTTAGAACACAGGTTTGGTTCGCCGAACAAATTGTTTGGAGTGCTACTACAATTTGTGAAGATCATTGTATCCTGGGAGATAGACGCCACTCAACCGTAAGCACCGTAGTAGGGTGAATCTGTCTTAAGGACAGAGTGTCACACACTCGACTTGGTCTTTAATTATTGATTCGGTTCAACAAAATAAATTCTGTAAGTTTTATTTTATTTTGTTTGAATTATTTCAATTTATTTTATTTACATAGAAGATTGTTCCAACAGAAAGATAACGGAAACGAAGAAAGAGAGAAATGGTGACCAAAGAAGAAAAAAAAGAAATTCCATATTTGGAGGTTTCGCATCGTAACAACATAGTTATCATATTATTATTTTAAAATCATGACACTATTTATTATATAAATTATAAAAGTTTAAATTTTTAATATTTTATTATATTATTTATTAATATATTAATTAATACATCAATTGATATATTGATAAATTAAATTAATCGTTTTGCAATGAAAGGGCAAGGTCAAGCACCCACAATTTGGACCCGTTTGGTAGAATTGTGGGAAAGTGATTATATATTATAGTTTACAGCTGTGAGCATAAGCTGGTAACCTGTTTGGTGTAGCTGTGAGATTATATATTTAAGCAGCAGAATAGTGTTTGGTAAATAAGCTGTAAAATAGCTTTTTGTTGTGTAATTGTCATTTTGCCCTTGTGAACATAAAAATTGTAATTTTGTCATTTTCTTCACTTTAAATTTTGAAAAAGTTATTTCATTAATGGAAGTTGATTAATTAATACCTAATTTAGTATATTTTTACATTACCTCAATTTTTTTTTCTTTTTTAATAATATTGAGTTCACAAGAGAACAAAAAAATGTCACTGCAATAAAAATACAATAAATTACTATTAAGGTAAGAAAAATAAAACTTCCTAAATATTTAAAGAACTCTTAATTTCATCTGCAAATTGACATACAAATATTATGTCTCTTCACTTCCATCTCGTTATCATCACATGCAACATCATTTCTTTGGCGTGCTTATTGAGACGAAGATCCTTCCTCTTCATTAGGCACATAATCTGTGAATCTATCATAAGAGTCAAATGCAATATCGCGGAACTCACTTCGTCAGATGAAATTATGAATTGCCATTGTTGCACAAACAAGTTTGACTGGGGTCGACCACTTGTAGTTTGGTGGGATATCCTTTATCATCGGCTATCTTGTTTTCCAAACCCCAAACGCTCTTTCTATTAAACTTCTAAGTGATGAATGTGCTTGGTTGAATTTTTCTTGTGCATTTTGGGGGGGTTGACTATGTTCAAATTGAGCTAGATGGTATCTCTCTCCTTTGTAAGATGCAAGATATCCTTTCATGTTTGGATAACCAGCATCCACCAAGTAAACCTCATTTATTTTAAAATTCCAAAATGAAATTAAAGTAAGCAATTATAAATGTAAAAATAAATATGAAGATGTGAGTGTGGTGCATCTATTGTAGCAATCAAATATAAAACAGTTACCTCCTTGTGGTTTTGGAAAATTATAACTAGGATTCCTAATTGTATCTAAAAATATCCGAGTATCGTGTGCACTTCCTTCCCATCCTGGTAAGCAAAATGTGAAACACATATCAAAGTCACATGCGGCCATTATGTTTTAAGTCGCATACCCCTTTCTACTTATTAAACAAGCTTGCTTATCTGGAGATATATATGCTTTGATGTGTGTTCCGTCAATTGCTCCAATACAATCCTATTACATAATAGCGAATAAAAATATTTTTAGCCACAGATTATTAGAGATATCCTACCAACATTAATTATATATAACACCCAAGTTGCATTTGTAGTTAATTATTTACCTTGAAATGAGGATAATATTTGCGGTTGCGTTGAATATATGGATGCACACCATTAGTCGGTTGAGGCTTTACCCAATCAATGGACATCATTGTAACAGCCTTTAACACCTTCTTGAAGTATTTTGAAATAGTCTCGCTGGAATGTTGAAATCTTTCTTGGACATTTCTATTTCGAATGTCACTGCCAACAATATACAAAAATATTGCAATTTGCTCTTGGACCGAGACTTTTCGTCCAGTTTCAAGGCCATACTTTGTCTGTAACAAATTACACAATTGATAAAATACCTCTCTTTCCATTTGAAAATTTTCAAATATTCTTGTCCGATTCCCTTCTTGTAATTCTATCATCCACTTCCCTCCTATTAAACTAGATGTCCTACATGGTTTTTTTATCAAATAAATTGTTGCATATGTCACTGCAACTGTAGCCGCCGTAGCTATGAGCATATTATTATTTTGTTGGGTTTGCGATGTGCTGCCTTCATCTTCAGTATCTTCATCATCGTGATCATCATTCCGTTCATCTTTATCACTGTTACTCATCTTTAAAATACCTACTCATTTAAAGGCTTAGTTACTATTCAATTCAAACAAAAATAGGGTGAGATCAAGAGGGGGCCATCTTCTATACGTGGCAGTACCAAATTTACATATTATAACAAAACTTACATATTATATATTCAAATTTTGAATAATTTTCTAACTACATAGCATTTCTGTTTACTATAAATTGTGTTGTCACATGGGGGTGATCATTAATTGTGTTATGTTCTATAATTGAGTGAATTGAGTGAGGGTGATCATTAATTGTGTTATGTTCTCATAAATACAACCTCATGTCTTGACAAGGGCATCAATAACAACATCATTGTTGACATTCTCAAGCTATAGATATTATATTACTCTGCCCTAGTGTACCTCTAATGCTCCATGCTTCTTTGTTAATCATGGCATTATGGAAAGTTCAGAAACAATTTTTGCAACAAGGATATAAAATTGCCATTTGAGGTAGTGGTCATGTGCATGTCAATCAATTAACGCAAATTTAGTCATTTTTTGGAGCAGGAACAAGAACTTCAACGTGCTGAAAGATACATTAAACGCAAATTTAGTCCTATTTATAGGGCTGGAAATTCGTTAATTACAATGATGCCTACTTTCCAATTTCAGGGAGCATATATATGACTAATAAATCACGGATATATACTAAAATGCAACTAGATTTTAGTATCAAACTCTCAAAACTAAATTTGCAAAATCTTTTGGCTGAGATAAGAGTTCAACTTCATGCTCTCTTCTACTTTTTCTCTCCAAAGAATTCAAAAACTAACATAGGAATCCAAAATTAAGAAAAGCAGATTATTTGTTTTCCAACTTCTAATGAAACATCTTCTATGTTACCATGTGTTCTAACAAGTCTTTTTAAGGTTTCATGTTGAACTAGAAATTTAACAGTTCAAAATCATTCAGATCAAGAAATATGTAAATAATAAAATAAAATAGGTGAAAGAAAGGCCATAGAGGAAAAACCAACAAACCACACCTTGATCATCAGATTTTTCTTACCTAAATATAATCAGATTAAAAACACTAAATATAATCAAAATTTTCTCTTGCAGCCATCAACACAAACACTAGATTCAAATTAAACGCAAACAACACAGTGCTCATAAATTGGGTATTTGATAGAACCTGAAGAGATTCAAATGTAAAGGAAAAAAATTATACCTTCAACTTCAAACAACACAGCAATATAGCAGCAAATACAACAGAATAGATGCCCAAAAAAAATACAGAACAGCACCATATGGGAATTCAGCATAGCAAATACAGCTCTTACACCACACTCACATTTCAAAGCCTTATATCTCAAGTCCAAGGTCTCAGCACCGGAAGAATAGTTACTAGAGGATGACATGCCTCTGCATTAATTAGGAAGAATTGAATCCAAATCCTCTAAAATTGATTAGGAAGTTACAGATGTTATACATGACCATTGTCTTTAATTCTTAACACTATTGTACACTTTGGTCCTAAATTCCCATCAACACAATCAAACAAACAGAATAACGAGCATATAGTGGAGAGCATGTTTGGTGATAGGGAAATCAAAGTCCCAAATAGTATAAAGAATTGGCTTGTTTCTCTCAATTTAATAAATCAGCTATAATAACCCGAAAATTTAAATAGTCCTTTAAATTTTATATTAATATTATTTAATTATAAATGATTTCAAAAAAATAATTTTAACTTTATTATATTAGTCGATATTATCTTCTGAGTGTTATGGTATTTTTATTATATTTTTCTCTATATTTTTCCTGAACCAAAATACACTGAAATATAACATTTTTGGTACAACTACGATGCGTGGCCCCCAAGTCGCTTGCTGCCTACGCCTTGTCACCTATATATATAAGGATAAACATCATGTCCTAATAACACTCTTAGTCTCTCTCTCTTTTTCTCTGCCTCTAAGTGTTTTGTTTTATTATAAAACTTTGAGTTTAGTTTGGAGTATCTACTAAGTCTCAGTGAGCAAAAGGTAAAAGTTGAAATTAAAGTTAAGGTGAGTTATATTATACCTTGAGTCACCATAATATATTTTACGAATGTTTTGAGTTATCATAATTTATTTTATACACGTATTTTATTAGTTATATTAATATAAGTTATGTTTTATAAATATTTCAGTTACGTGGATTAATTTCTGAACTCTGTTTGTTTAAAATGAAACCCATGGATATGTTCATTATATTTTAAAGAATATTTGACTATGACCTTATAAATAATTATGTTTTGTAAGTACCACCACGGGAGTCCCACGCTTTAGGGGACTTAAATAACCATCGACGTCTGTTTGGTCACTTTGTGGCCCTCTATTGTCATGGATCTATTGACCTCTGTTCTGTGCGGAGCAAAGTGTTGTGCGGAGATAAGTGTTACACTATTGTGGGAGCCACCTCTATAATCCGTACGAGCCACCTATTGAATCTGTACCTCTGTTCTGACTGTCACTCTTGTGACCTCTATTCTGTTTTGTTCAGTACCGTGGTTATGGTTATTTATTTACATAATCTCAGTTTTGTTACTTAAAAGATTATTTGTTCAGACTAAGTTATCTTAAATATTTTAATTACATAACTATCCATGGTTATTTTGTGTCCCTTATACTCTTGGCATAATATTTCTTACTCTGCCACGTGCTTATAGTTGTTTACCAATTTTTAGGAAACAATACAATTCAGAAATAGCTTTTGGAAAATCTTAGACGCGGGGCTACGGAATAGACACACACAACACTTTTATGATATTTTTCTCTGTCAATATCGGCCTTTTTGGTTAATAAATTTTGTAATAAAAATAGAAGCTCCGATGATTATTTTGGTACCCTCACTTAAATATTACTTCCGCTCGCGTTTATTAATTTGTTCAATAATTGGCTGAAGGTAACTTCAGTTACTGGCCATCACGATGCTTAACCCTTGGGTACGGGGAGCGGGTCGTGATATCAGCTTCCTACTTTGTTGTTTTATAGTTACAGAGAATGAAATAAACAAACATGTGCCTTCAGTCAATATGATTAAAGAAGCCTTGATTTGTGGTTTTGGATATAATGTTTATGTACTACTAGCTTTCTAACATATTTTTCTACAGAGTGTTAAGTTGGTCTAACTGTAGGGAGGAGAGTTGAGTGATGAATGGTCTATGTAGGTTTAATGAGTAAGAGATGTAAGCTTAGAGAGTTGAGAGATGGGAGCCTCATATAGTTTTTCTAACTGTTTGTTGTTGCAGATTCTAAGCTTAGAGAGTTAAGGGATATTCTTCTTGACGGTTGAGTGATGTAGTCCTATATTTTCATAGAGGTGTGGTCACTTGCTATACCAACTTCAATGAAATAATTATCTGTCACAATAGGTATTTGTTTATACTAACCATTTGCTATACATATGGGATTCATAGCAAAAAAAAATGTAGTGGTCATTCTTTTAAATAGTGGAGACTCTAATCAAAGCACAAAGTCATATTAAAAGGCCAAAGTAGAAATGAAGATAGATAAAAACTGAATCAGTGGCTAAGGAAAAGGGTATTAACAAGACATACCAAATCAAACAAGATGGAAGCCCAAAAAGAAACCACAAAATGTCACAAAGATGGTCCACTTTTTTGCATAAATTATTAAATCTTCACCACTTATATATTTATTTCAGTTTGGCCTAGTGGAAAGTGGTAACAATAGTTACAAACTTTTTTCTCATCAAAAAAATCCTTACACTCAACAATGTATGTGCTTGTGTGCTAGGAAGCTTACTTGAGCAATGCAAAAATGAATTGAAACCAAACTTTGAATCCTTCCTGAACCACTATACTATAAATGGCCGTATCAATATCAAAAAGTGAAAAACCAAACTGATCTCTTTATATTTATGTCTTGTTTATTTATTTTCTATTTGTGACCATGAATTGATTAAGGAAAATTCTTTATTAGATTAACAGATTAACAGATCAGTCAAATACCTATTATGAATTTCCATTTTCTCCACAAACCCAATTTTCATGAATTTCCAGATCAGTTAAATACCTAATTTCCAATTCTCCACAAACCCAATTTTCAGATTAGTCAAATACCTATTATGTCTTGTTTATGAATTTCCATTTTCTCCACAAACCCAATTTTCTCCATAGATCAGTCAAATACCAATTTTCTATTCTAATACAAAAACTAGCAGAGAAACTAAATGCTGATTCAAGATTTTGTCAACATTTAAACTGATTGGGCCAATCTTTAAATATATATATATATATATATATAATTTAAAAAAACCAAAAAAAAACCAAAAAACTGAACCAAAAGTGATTTTGATTTTAACACTACAGCAAACAAGTAAACAAGTGAACAAGAATTGAGCAGAAATTGAGTAGCATTTGACCAAAAATTTAACAAGAACACTAAATATTGAGTAGAAGAATCTCACCTGAATACTCAGATGTCGAACTCGTCCAACGGCTGTAAATGGCGGCTAGGGAAAAAAAATAAACAAAAAAGATGATGAAAATCGGAGAAGAAGAAGAAAGCAAATAGAGGAACATGGAGTGTGATCTGGTCTCTGTTTGTGTAAACCCTAACTCGATGTGTGTATACATATGTATATATATATATATATATATATCATAAACAAAAAGGCATGAACTCTAACCTTTTTGGTGTAGATCAACGGAAACAGGGAGGAAAGTAGTTCGATCGGCTTATCTTGGAGATGTAGAGGAGTTCGATCGGCTGATCTTGGAGATGTGGAAGAGTTCGATCGGCTGCTGTGGAGGATCATCTTCAGTCGGCAAGAGAGGAAATGAGAAGAGGAGTATGAGGAGCGGAGCAAGCTAGGGCAACAAGACGGTTTATATAGTGGCAATTATGTAATTGTTAAAGTTTTAGAGGGGCATTTTAGTCATTTCATCACCCATGAATCAGCTGCGCGCTTAAGCTATAATTCATAAGCATGCCCCGAGTTGCTTATGAAAATGAGCTGAAAATAGCTTTTTTTAAGCTATAATCTGTTAATATAAGTTGTACCAAACACAACATTATAGCTTAAATTAAGTCAAAAGCTGAAATAAGCTACTTTTAAGTTTTACCAAACAGGCCTTTTATATACTTGACCATTGATGGTTTTCACTTGTGGTAAATTAAAATTGATTGTTTTGTAATAAAAGTGCAAGATCAAGCACCCGCAATTTATATACTTGACGATTGATGGTTTTCGCTTGTGGTAAATTAAATTGATTGTTTTGTAATAAAAGTGCAAGGTCAAGCACCCGCAATTTATATACTTAACTGTTGATGGTTTAGCTTGTGGTAAATTAAAAAGAGTTTATTATTAGCACCTACTTAAATTTTTTTAGATTTTTTAATTTTTAATTGTTATTATAATTATATCTTGAAATAAAATTATATTAAAAGATAATTTTTAATGAAATATTCACACACTAAATAAAGACAATTAAAATGACACTCTATAATATTGTAGACTCATCTCCATCCCCATCTAAATATATTCCTCACCAACTTAAACCCGAAACATATTCCTCTTCATCACCATCTTAAATCTTAAATGTATTCATTTTCATTGCCACCATAGTTCTATCCAAATCAGTTAATGTTTCAAACAATCCTATTACATCTATATCTGTGGTCGTTTTCACCATTCGTTGATACATATAGAGCAATAGAGGACAAGAACAACAACTCTGATGAGGTTTTCATTGCATTGATAAGTTTATCTATCTTGTATTAACGATTCTTTGTCATTTTTTATGGTGGTGTTGGCTATATATTTTGTAAAAGCTATTCGTAGCTTGACACGTGGTACATGGAGGGCAATTCAAGGAGTTAATACAAGTCTCCAGTCAAAGACAGACACGTGGCAGGTCATATTGGTTATAATGGATCTGCATAGCATTGGAATAGCTAGAAAGCGCAAGATGACGTGGCACAATGGTTACTCACGAATTCAAATTCAAATCCAAGAGGGAAGCCTAACTACAATAATGGTGTAGTGGGACTGACTGTGAGAGAGCGTGATTAGCAATCATGGGAGGACATTTCGACGGTTGGAAGCCCACTTCGACGGTTACCCTTGAAGAGTATAAGTAGCATGGAAGGTCCCAAATTAAGGACCCAGACTCAGATCTAGAAACCAATTTATTTACTTCGTCTTATTTACTTCCAGTTTTTACATTTCCAGCACTTCAATTCCTGTACTGTACTTCATTTCCTAGGAGTAGTTTCAAGTAGTCGTTGTTGTAAACCTTTTCAAGGCTGGGTTATTTCATTGTAAGTTCCTATTTACTTAATGAAATTTAGTTTTCTAAATTGTTCTATACTCGTTATTTCTTATAAATTTCTCCTCAAACAAGCCACTAGTAAAAGTCCTCTTCACTGAGGCTGAAAGAACTTTAACACAATCGTCTGATAATTGGTTGGCAATTAAAATTCTGTAAAGACTGATTGATCCTTGCTGGCATGCTTAAAATTACACAATTAACCTTCAAAAGCCAAAAAAGCCAACATATATTTTTTGGCACGCCCAGTGGGACATATTAAAAATGGCTAGACGTAGAGCAAGAGGAGAAAATAAACGCCTAGAAGAAAGTGTGGAAGGAGAGGTAGAAATACCTAACTCAGAGGACAATGTGATGGATGCACCTATCCCATTAGATCCTCCATAAATGGTCGAACAGACCAGTATTTCAGAATATACAACACACGTCCACCACACTAGACAAGGCCATAAAACTGGACCTTCGAATGTCCTTTCTATTCACCCAATAAATCTATAGAGAGAAGTAGTAGATGCTATGGGGCAACAATTAATGTATACAATGGAAAGATGGGCAACATCCTTTTTGGATCGAGTAAACTCCCATCAACTAATGATCGCATGACAGGTTGAAGAAAGCATGAATTCTTTTAACATAGATTGGCTCCAGACAAACAACTTATGCAAAATAATGAACAAACCAATGGTCAGACTAGCAATCATAGTCATGAAAGGTCGCCACCTGTGCCTCCGTAATGGTATGAAGCTCCTTTGAGACCACTAGCAAACCAAAATGTACTATTACCCACTAGCAAAACCATACAAATTGGTGGATCTCGGCTAGCACAAGGGAATGGTATGAGGATGTTTCCAAATCCTATGTTCGAAGCCATACCTGGCACACAGGGCTTCATTAATCCTGTGTTTGAATTTAAACCCGAGGATTGGAGGGATTTCTTAAGGCTAGAAGAGAAACAACACTTATTCTTCCTCCTGTAGCACCTATCGTAGGGCTTATCCCAGGACAGATTCCAAGAGGTCAGCCATACCTCCAATAGCAACCAATACAATAAGGACAATCAGTCTTGTTATAGCGATTCTGGTTTTGACCCGTCACTTGTTGTATCCCCAGACTTAGGTTTAATGCTTTCATATTGTTGTTTACCTTTTGTTCCCCTTGTATCTCTTTAGAATTGGCTTTGGAATTATAGTTATGTATTTGGAATAGGTTGGTTGCTTGTTTTTCCCAAACCTTTGTTGTCCAAATTTTTGTTCTTTTGCTCGAGCAGGAATTCTTGCGCTCAGTGGGCTTCACAAATTTTGCTTCTCCGCTCGAACGACCATTCTTACGCTCGAGTGGGATTTGTCAACTCTCAGTACTTTTGCAAACCTGCAAATACTAGAAGAGTGTGTTCTACGCTCGAGCGGTGTTTTCTATGCTCGAGCGGGTGGACACTCGAGCGTCTAGTTTTACGCTCGAGCGGGGTCCTTCGTCTGCAACACTTCTAGAAATGTGTATTCCACGCTCGATCGTCACTTCTTACGCTCGAGCGAGACTTTGTATCTGATGCTCGAGCGTCACTTTCCACGCTTGAGCGGACTGTGTGTATAACAGTCTATAAAGATAATGTTTTTGTTCACTTTTTCATTTTTCTCTCTCTTTCTAAAACTCTCCAAAACCCAAGATCTTGAGTTTCTCTCTCTAAAATACAATCTCTCTCTACATTTTGACCTAGATCTATTGTGTTCTTCACCCTAATGCCTTTGAGAAAAAGGTAGAGCGCTTCAAAATCTCAATTTTGATCCAAACGAAGTTGGGTCTCGGTGTCTTTGAAGTTTCAACCTTTCTTTACTCGTCTTCTAACTTGAGGTAGGGCTTTGTTATGATTTTTAACTTAGTTATTTGTGGTTGTGTGACAATGGTGAGATTTGGGAGTAGTTTGAACAAACATAGGGTTTGGGTATGAAATGAAAAGAGAGGTTTTTGGTGAATGTGGAATAAATGAGTATGGGGCATGAATATGAGGTCATGTTGTGTCAAAATAATTGATTTTGATACTTAGGTTAATATTTAGAAAAGGGGGATTTTGCCCTAATTGAATTTAATTGTTATTTTGTATAAATAATTGAAATTGACATTGAAAAGGTAAAATTGGATGATTATGGATGTACATTATGGAATTGGATATGTATTATCTCACACCTTTGGAAATTTTGAATAAATTATCTATCTTAAGAATATATATATCTGTTTAGAAATATCTGTATTGGGCTATCGGTGGAGAATAGCTATGATTGTTGTAGTAATTGCATGAGAATTAGGTGAATTAAAACTAATCATGATTGGTTATCATTGAATATGATCGTGTTGTAAATACATTGTATATGTATGATTATTTGGGAGGAGAAAGGGGATGTACTCCTGGTGTGATTATGTGTTTAAATACATTGCATATGTATGATTGTTTGAGAGAAGAAAGGGGAAGGATTCCATTGTTTGGAAAGAGAAAGGGGATGGACTCCATTATAATTAAGTTGGCTGAAGTGTCTTGGGTGAAAGTCCCGAAATTTATACATGGGTGCCGATCCCGCGGACGAAATATCTGTAAAATGGTAGTTTGAAGTGTTGTATGTTTATAATGTGATTATAGAACCATTGAGTTGTAGTCTCATTTGGGTTATTAAAAAAATAATGAAATTGGCTCATATATTGAAATAAATTAGAGGAAAATGAAAACGAATATGGAATTGGTACTCTTTGGCAATATAAAAGTATGAATGTTTTATCCCGGATATTGTATATGCACATGCACTTATATTTTTATTAAATCTCATATATTGTGTTAGATCATTCCTACTGGGTTGTGGCTCACCCTATTGGGGAAAAACATTTTCAGGTAATGATGGCATGCCTCCACCAAGATAGTAGTTTGGAGGGACTTTTGGGAGTAAAAGCTTCTTTATTTTGATTGTGTATTTTTGTATAGTCAAGGGCTTTATTTGTAAAAACTAGTCTCATTTTGTTGTAACCAAGTCAAGGCTTGGAAAGATATAAGCCTATAGGGCATTTATTTATGTTAAACTCTTTTGTATTATTAATTCTTTGAAATGAAAGAACATTGTACTCAGATTCATGTTGTCATCCATATATGTTTTTGGGTTATATTTATTGTGTACTTTTGGGGGCATTACATGAATGTACCTATATACTAACCAAGAAGCCCTCAAGCACATGGTGTTCCTCCAAACCGTGTGTGTGTCCCTCTAATAGTGGTTCAACCAACACAAAATATGGTTCCAAGAGACCAAATTGCTAATATAGTTAGAGAAATGTGTGGACCTATAGCTCAGGGGGTCCAGACACTAGTGTACATAAAACCTTACTCGGAGTGGGTAGATAGGGTACATGAGTATCCTAGGGGGTTTAGAATTTCAGACTTTATCCTTTTTTATGGTGTTGGAAATCAGTTAACAATGGAACACATTGCTTGGTTTATAAGCTAGTGTGGTGAGTTTGCTAATAATGATTACATCAAATTGAGACTTTTTTCAAATTCTTTAACTGGAGCAGCCTTCGTATGGTACATAAACCTTACACTTGGCTCTATCCAAACTTGGCAGCAAATGGAGGAGGTTTTTCATGCCCAATTTTTCCAAACAGAACTTGAAGTTTCCATGCCAGACTTGGTAAGATTGAGCCAAAGGCCTGATGAGAAGACTGCTCAGCTTATTGTCAGATTTAAAAGGGCACGAAACAAATGTAGGGTCATGTTACCAGAGCCTGAATTTGCAAGATTGGCTCAAAATGGTTTGGAGTTTAGGCTTCAAAAGAAGTTTGACTCAACTGAGTTTCAAGACTTAGAAAAGTTAACATATAAGATGTCTAGATATGAAACTTTACTCGAAGAAGAACAAGATCGAAGTAATGCGTCATATAAGACCTGTTATAGGGACCCTAATTATGAAATTGATACAGCAAAGAGTGTAAGAAAAAAACCTATGACTTGTGAGGCATTAATTCAGAGAGGCAGTACAATAGATTAGCAGTTTAAAAAGAAAAACCTGCATAGGAAGTATTCTTTTGACTTAACAAAAGTAGATGACATTTTTTATCATTTGCTTATAGCAAATTTCCTAAAGTTACCAAAGGGAGTTAAGATCCCTACCCTTGAAGAACTTAAAGGAAAACTGTATTGTAAATTGCACAATTCTTGGTCTCATTCAATTGAAAACTGTATTGTTTTCCGTGACATGATCCAAGAACAGATTCGGAAGGGGAGGCTAAAGTTTCTAGCCAAATCCAAAAAAGCTATGGGAATTGACACCAACCTATTTCTGGAGATTGGGGAGGCTGCAGCTAATGTTGGCATGCAAGATTTCCAAAACCTAGCCTTGAAAGAATTGGAGGAGGTCATTGTGCAGATGCATGTGGCTAGCTAGGCTGCTTTCAGGAAGAACATAAGAAGTTCACCAGCTGATGGACAAAGCTCTGCAGGCCTAAAAGAAGGCTCTAGTGAAGAGATGTTGGATGGCGATTCTCTCGAAGCTGCTGTAGTGCAGAGGATGTGTGTCCCAGGTGCAAGATGTGTTACAAGTGGCTGAAAGGGCTCCTAGTTGATGGGAAAAATATTACAAAGAGATGCAGAGGGACCGAATAGCCAGCACCTATAACAATAGGCCATACCCAACTGGTCCTAGACAGCATTCGTCCTTGGTAGTTCCACCAGATACCAAGATGCAATCAAAAGGAAAGATGCCTTTGTATGAAATCAGGCCACCCAATTATTACTGGGTAGATAACCAGCCTGAAAGCAAGCATGGATTCAGTGCAAGGTATGGGACCTGGATTGATAATTGGCCCCTAAAGACTACTTAGAAGACTGTTTCAAAGAGTGGGGCAGCAGATCGAGCAGCCAGACCAGTGGGCTGATGGGTCCCAGGAGTTCCAGATTGGTTTGTCATGTAGAACAAACCTAAGGAAATGCCTACTTAAAGAAAGGTTTTTGGAAACCAGGGAAGAATGATCAAACCTCCCTTGGTGGCTCCAAACAATTGGATGTTATTAAAGAACCCAAAAACAAGGGAGCCAAATGTGGTTCCTATGATTTCTAAGTCTCAAATGAGGAAGATCCAACGAAGATACACCTAGTATCAGAGGGATCTGAAAGAAAGTGGAGAGAGCACTTCCATGGCACAAGTAAAAGACCAGACAGATAGGGGAATAGGTTCAAAGCCTTCTCCTAAGATCAACAGGAGTGCCAGCATGGAGCAGTTGGCTAAAGTTCGTGCTGAACTGAGAGCCAAAGAAAAATCCAGTTTAGCAGGACTCAAGAAGGCTTTTATGGAAAGTGATGATGAAACAGATAAAGGGACTAAGTTAGGTCAAGAGAAAACATTAGCTAAAGATGAAATGTTTGAGGCCTTCATGGTTGAACATACCTTTCTAGTTGACAAGCCAACGGAGGTAGACCACCAACAGGCTGCTTCAAAGGAACTTGCTAGCACAAAGGTACCATAATGCAGTATGGAGGATGCTTCCGAAATAATAGAACAAGCTAGTTTGGAAAGGAAACAAATACAGCCAGTAGTTCAGTTTAGCTCATTCCCTCCAGTGCCAGTAAACGTGGTATATATACTGCTACAGGAGTTCCAGGCTAAAGAGGGAAACCAAGAAGGTCAAGAAGATGACCCCATTCCAGTTTCTAGTGAAGATTCACAGGCCAGCATGATTCAAGATGAGTTCGAAGTGGCCACACCAATGGAAACTAAAGAAGAAAGTGAGGAGGTAAGTATTAACCTCTCATATCTTTTTGAGTGCCCTACAACATCTATGACTCAGTACATTAAGCCCCTGTATATCAAGGCTTACTTCGATGAGATACAAATGAATAGGGTGTTAATGGATAATGGAACGGCAGTGAACCTGCTTCCGAAGTCCTCCTTGAAGCAATTGGGAAAAAGAAACCCCAGATTAATCCCAACCAGCACAACCATTACTGGTTTTGTTGGGGATAAGTAGATGGCTCAGGGCATTCTGCCCATCAACCTAAGTGTGGGAACCAAAGATTGCATGACAGCATTCTTTGTTATAGATAGTAATGCCAAGTATAATGCTTTGCTTGGCAGGGATTGAATCCACACCAATAAATGTGTGCCTTCCTCTCTATATTAGAAAATGATGATAGCGCTATGCAATGGAGAGGCAAAGGAGATCAACGCAGACCCCTAACCTTTTATTGCTTGTGCTGATTTTGCAGAGGCCAAGTTATATACTGAAGAAGTGACACCACTCAGTATGCTGAGGAAGCCTGATAAAATAACCGAAGTGATGACTAATGAGGAAGTAACACACTTGAAGCAGTTAGTACAGGAGAGTGCTGATGAAGAATTCATCACCAAAGATAACAATGATGCCTAGTGGTAGGCAAGAAAATCAAGACCAAAAAGCCAGACCTTTGGCTTTAATCAAGTTTTTAGTATTGGACTTAAAATCAATAGTCCAGAAGGTGCAAGAACAAAAGGGAGAAGCCATGGTGATTGGCTGTAATCAGGAGGAACAAAAGGCCAGATTTTTGGCTCTAGGTAAGTACTGTGCATTGGATATTGAAACAAAAGTTCGAGAGATACAAGAAGAAGAAGCCTTGTGGACAGATTTTGTCTACGAAGAAGAAAGCAAAGAGGTGGAACTTGAAAGGATAGAGGTAGACAAAAAGGTTACTTTGAAGGCAAAGGAATGTAAGGGGGAAACATCAGTGAATACTTGTAGATACTCCATTTTGACCGGCCTTAAGACTTAGGCGCTTTCTTTTGATTACCCGATGATAACAAGTATAATGTGTTTCTCACAGAATCCTCAGTAAAAGAGATGAAACTTAAACTTTAATCCTAACCTTCATCATTATAGTCAAATTGTTTTAAAATACTAAATATTTCATTAGTTTAGTATTTTAGTAATTTTGCATAATTTTATGTGTTTGTTCATATTTTTGGTGTTTTTATATAAATTGGTATAAATTATATCTTTTATATATATAAAATAAAATAATAAAAAGTTATAATATTATGTTATATGTTTAATATTATTATATTATATGTTTAGTATTTTATGTATAGTTATAGTATTATATTATATGTTTAGTATTTTATGTATAGTTATAGTATTATATTATATGTTTAGTATTTTATATATAGTTATATTATTATATTATATGTTTAGTATTTTTGTATAAATTATATTTTTTAGATATTTTATATATATATATATATATATATATTATAAAAGAAAAATAATAAAAATTTGTTTTGATATTAATCAGCCCTTGACTGCCGACATTCAAATCTCAGCATAACATATATATAGTATATCAAATATAATCTTTATATAATATCTATATTATTATATTATATGCCTATAACTTTTTATATTATTATATTATACTTTGTTGCCTATATAAAGTCAAAGAGGGAGAGGCTCAAGGGAGCAAAAAAAAAAAAAGAACATAAGAATGCTTCAAGAGAGTTAGAGACAAAAAAGAGTAAAAGATTGTCTACATTTTCAATTTTGAGCCAACACTTCCAAGCTTCCATAGCTACTGAAATTCCTCATTTCCATACACCAAAAACACTCCAAAAATTCTAATATAGCCAAAGATCAATTGCCTTGATCATAAGGAAGAGTATTTAGTGATTGAAAGTGAGAGAAACTAGAGAGTTAGCCACTTTCCATACCATAAACTCCATAATTTCGAATTGAGGATTTGAGAACACACTTCCTACACTTGAAGGTGATCAAGAGGGAGTTTGTGAACTAAGGAGTGCATCCTTTCCTTGGAAGGTGAATTTCACAAACCTTTCATTTTCTTGCATTTCTTACTTATTTTGTTCTTTTGTTTTGATTTATTGTTATATTGTATATTGTTGTAATCTAATTGAAAGTGGTGAATTGATGTCCCATATATGTTGTTTTTTAGCATGAGAAAGAGACCTTCCATGCTAAATGGTTTGATCTCTTCAGAGGTTCATTACCAGTGTATTACATCTCTCTCTTGCCAAGAATAACTCCTTGTTTGACGCTTCTTTTCATTTAGACGACTTAAACTCACCATTGGACTTAATGAATTAAAGAATGGATAGTAATCTAAAATTGAGTAACTAAAATTGAGGCTAAAATGGTGCAAGATAATTTGGTTGTGTTCAATCGGAACTTAATTGAACACATGAAAACTTGAGGCAGTTTATACTCATTAGTGATGAAATGATTCAAGTTTCCAAGGTCACCACTTCCCTTGAACAATTCATGAAAGGGAAGAGGTTAGAGTCATATCTTGTTGCATTTATTGAACTTGCACACTTTGATTCACAAGACATCATGCAATAAAATTGCTTGAGTTAGTGAAGTTTTTTTGCTCTCCTGAGCCTCTCCCTCTTTGGCTTTATATAGGCAACAAAGTATAATATAATAATATAAATATAATAATATAAAAAGTTATAGGCATATAATATAATAATATAAATATTATATAAAGATTATATTTAATACACTATATATATGTCATGTTGAGATTTGGATGTCAGCAGCCGATGGCTAACCGACATCAAAACAATTTTTTATTATTTTTCTTTTATTATATATATATATATATCACTACAAAAAAAGGCATTTTTTGCGACGGTACCGAGCCGTCGCAAATGTTCCCGGACCCTGTCGCTAATGCCTTTTGCGACGGTAAGTTGCCTTTTTGCGACGGTAATGAGGGGTCGCGACAAAGGGGGTTGCAAAAGAGCTTTAGCGACGGTACGTACCGTCGCCATTAGTTTCTGCGACGGTAAGGTCTCTTTTTTGCGACGGCATTTTTCCCGTCGCCAATAATGGGAAAAATATCAGTTTTCGCGACGGCACGTATTTACCGTCGCTAAAAGTGAGGTTTTGAGACGGCAACCATCCCGTCGCTAAAACTCTGACATCATATAAGTATTGGCGACGGCAAAGGTTACCGTCGCTAAAGGTGTCTTCTACATTCAAATGGCACAGCTTTTGTGACTATATTTGGTGCCGTCGCAAAAGCCTATATTTGGTTTTTGCGACGGGTTCTTATCCCGTCTCAAAAAAAAAAAAAACCTGCTGAAAAATTATTAAAAAAATTAAAATAACCTGTATTAAATAAAAAATAACTATAAAAAAAACCAAAAATTACAGAATAATATAAATACATACATAAACAAAAGTTGACAAATAATGAAAATTAATAATATTGTTCCATTCATAACAATACATAAATAAAAATTCATAACAATAAAAATTATGCCACTACATAACATCCCATAATACATACATAATGTTGCTCACAAATTTAAATAACATAAATCAAAATCAAAACTAAAAGTTTTCGTCTTCATTCGTTTGTGGGTTACAAAAACAAAAATTGGTCATAATCTTGATACGCCTGCATTCCAGAAGAAGCCAACTGCTACTCAGGAAATATCTGAAAAAAACAAGATAAACATAATTAAAAACCATATAATGGTGTTAATATTTTAATTATAGAAAAATATAAAAAAAAATTGACTACTATATAATTAGAAAGATTGTTTAGTAAATAATTTTGACTGGACAAAAATCCGGCTCTAACTCCCAAACCGGGAATCCGATTCGAGCCCCGTCTTCTCCCACAAGTCTCTCATGCCTAGGCGGTCGTGTGTGCCAAGTTTCGTGCTAAACCGACGCCGTTTGGTGATTTTGGGGCGTTAACGCCTCGAATTAAAGTTTCTTAAAAAAGTAGTTTGCCTAAAGTGAAATCCGGCTCTAACTCCCAAACCGGGAACCCGATTCGAGCCCCGTCTTCTCCCACAAGTCTCTCGTGCCTAGACGGTCGTGTGTGCCAAGTTTCGTGCTAAACCGACGCCGTTTGGTGATTTTGGGGCATTAACTCCTCGAATTCAAGTTTCTTAAGGAAGTAGTTTGCCTAAAGTGAAATCCGGCTCTAACTCCCAAACCGGGAACCCGATTCGAGCCCTGTCTTCTCCCACAAGTCTCTCGTGCCTAGGCGGTCGTGTGTGCCAAGTTTCGTGCTAAACCGACGCCGTTTGGTGATTTTGGGGCGTTAACTCCTCGAATTCAAGTTTCTTAAGGAAGTAGTTTGCCTAAAGTGAAATCCGGCTCTAACTCCCAAACCGGGAACCCGATTCGAGCCCCGTCTTCTCCCACAAGTCTCTCGTGCCTAGGCGGTCGTGTGTGCCAAGTTTCGTGCTAAACCGACGCCGTTTGGTGATTTTGGGGCGTTAACGCCTCGAATTAAAGTTTCTTAAAAAAGTAGTTTGCCTAAAGTGAAATCCGGCTCTAACTCCCAAACCGGGAACCCGATTCGAGCCCCGTCTTCTCCCACAAGTCTCTCGTGCCTAGACGGTCGTGTATGCCAAGTTTCGTGCTAAACCGACGCCGTTTGGTGATTTTGGGGCATTAACTCCTCGAATTCAAGTTTCTTAAGGAAGTAGTTTGCCTAAAGTGAAATCCGGCTCTAACTCCCAAACCGGGAACCCGATTCGAGCCCCGTCTTCTCCCACAAGTCTCTCGTGCCTAGGCGGTCGTGTGTGCCAAGTTTCGTGCTAAACCGACGCCGTTTGGTGATTTTGGGGCGTTAACTCCTCGAATTCAAGTTTCTTAAGGAAGTAGTTTGCCTAAAGTGAAATCCGGCTCTAACTCCCAAACCGGGAACCCGATTCGAGCCCCGTCTTCTCCCACAAGTCTCTCGTGCCTAGGCGGTCGTGTGTGCCAAGTTTCGTGCTAAACCGACGCCGTTTGGTGATTTTGGGGCGTTAACGCCTCGAATTGAAGTTTCTTAAAGAAGTAGTTTGCCTAAAGTGAAATCCGACTCTAACTCCCAAACCGGGAACCCAATTCGAGCCCCGTCTTCTCCCACAAGTCTCTCGTCTTCTCCCACAAGTCTCTTAACTTAGAATGTAAAGAATGCAAAGATACATTTTAGCTTAGAATGCAAAGATACATTTTATACCTGATCTTCTGGTGGTGGTGTATATGGATTCTCGTCTTCTGCAGATTCCCTAAATGCCCGGTGGCCACTCGATGCATCAGGAACCTATGTTAGTCAGTGCATAATGTGTTAATCATATTCGAATTTCATACATAAGCTTGAGTGAAAATTGAACTATCAAACAATTGTGATGTTTATATGGAACCTGTCTGTTGGGATCCACACTCGCCCCCTGTGACACAAGGGCCATCATCTCAGCTCTCATCTGCTGCAACTGTGTAGAGAACTCTGCTCGAATCTCCTCCCTCAACTCATCCCTTAGCTCAGCACGAACCTGCTGCGTGATCTGATCAATAGTCGATGGCTGGGGTGTTGACTGTGATGGCCCAGCACCATCTTTATACACCACTCTCCGAGGAACGATTCTCCCGTATGTGCGACAATATCCATGTCTGTCATGACCTATCAACTCATGGAAAATGGCATTCTTAGCCTCCATAGTCCGACCATCCTCAGGTAGCATAGAGAGTTGACGATTAAACTCATCCTGTATTGAATAAGACACACAAGTATACGCCAAATTAAGATGGTTGACACACAAAAAATAAACTTTAAATACAATCAAAGGTGTTTGGAAACTACCAAGGTCTGGATAACCTCTGGGTCATCTACTCTACGTGTCATAAGCCAAACATTCATCTTATCAATAGACTCCCCCTTACTGGTCATCTAAATTTTTTTTAGAAATATGAAAATTAGAATCCAAATAATTTGCAAATATACAATGTTTATTTATATACAAAAATAAAACAATAAAATGTAAACCTCATGCCGTATCTGAGAGAAAGTAGTACGCCCTGTGGTATGAGCTATGCCGTGAGCTCGCCGATTTTTAGCGTTCCTACTTGCAATTTTCTATAACAAGTTCAACAAATGTAAGTATGTAAATATGATTTGTATGTTTACATATCATAAATATAACGTAATTGTATACCTCAGCATCGGAAGTACGCCAATACTCCACAAGTTGTTCCCACTGGCTTGGCACAACATTCATAGGAACATCATCCTTCAGATTAGGATCGGAGCTTCTAGGCTTGAAATACTTAGCCTTAAGCTTGTTCTTGTGATCCTTCCATATGCTGTTGCAGTTTTTCATGCAGATTGGCTTGTACTCCTCTGGACATATATTCAAATTGTCCTATAAAACACAAAGTTTAAGGCTAAGTATAACACAAATTTGGAATTCGAATTTGTGGACAAAAATATACTTTTACCTTCACATCCTTCCAGATAGCATCAACAATATCATCAGGCACACTGTTCCAGTCAACAAAAGTAAGAGGAACAATGTTACCATTCCGGACAATAATGCCAAGTTGAGTAGTTAACTTGGCCACGTTATCCCCTATTGGGCAGTAATTTCCATCAAATTGTATGTCCAGCTTTTTACCAGTACCCCACTCTTTAATGCCCTTGGCACATCCTCTACCACGCCTAGTCGAGGTTGATGAAGAACTAACATGACCTGCGATATACAATAATAATAAACAATATGCAATGGTAACAACCAAATGCAAATTTAAATAATGTGAATACAAATCATATCAAATAAACCTGATGTGGGCTGTGAAGAAGTCGAAGGGTCTGCAAAATACAATGAGAATAAACAAGTTATATATAATGAGCATAAATAAATGTATGTGTAAATAATTTTCATGCAAATCAAAGCAAATTTATATACCTGCGGATGGCTCATAAGCTGATGATGATAGCTGCTGTGGTGCCACTGATGGTGGACGCACTGATGGTAGGCGTGGAGGCTGAGTACATGGTAGCTGCTGTGGTGCCACTGATGGAGGTCGATACGGTGGTAATGGCCCCTCAGATGGTGGTGGCACTAATGGCCCCTCCGATGCTGGCCGATGTGATGCCTCCTCTGATGGTGGTGCTACTGATGTCCTGTTATGTAGCACATCAGACATCATGCGCCGGGGATGATCAGGCTTCCTCTTCCTTCCCATAATAATCTGCAAGCAATATAACATTAATTGACATTAGAAACATAGACAATGGTTTGTCATCAACTATAATATGACATAAATTGAACTAATACAATTACAAAGACAAAGTAAATTAAGGAATTGATGATTAACTACAACCTTGGCCTTAATTGAATTACTAATGTTGATTACATATCAGCCTATTTGAACATCAACTGTTTCCCCATCTGCGGCTTCCCTCACCCAACCAACTTCTTCATCACGAAGCATTATATTTTCTTCCAATTGTTGGCTCATGTATGGCTCGATTTGTGGATCAGTCGAACTCATATCAAATAAACCTCTTTGAGACATCTTCACCACGACTTGCCAGTCTGGTTGTAACGGGTCTGCAACATACCAAACTTGCTCTGCTTGGGACGCCAAGATGAAAGGTTCATTGGTAATTCGATCATCTCGGTACAACAAATGATTGAAGTTCACCAACGTGAAATTGAAGACATCTTCTTTCTTTCCGTGAATGTTGTCAATCCAATCACACTTAAACAACACATGTTTCTTCTCATTGGAATATCGAATCTCAACAATATCTGTCAATTGTCCATAATAGTACACAGACCCCAACGAGGATTCTTGTCTTTTCGACTAGCATAACTTATGGTATCTGCCTTCAAAGCTACACCACAATTTTGTGTGGCTCGACGATCATCCATGGCTTTTACTCGATACCGAAACCCATTCAGTATATACCCGTTGAACCTCCTTGCCAGGTTATGAGGACCATTTGCCAATAGAATAATCTCTTCAGAAAGTATGACATCAGTAGTCCTTCGCAAAGTTTGGACCTATTTAACACGAAAATGTAAAATTTAAAATGTAGATCGATTTAAGTAACTAGAATCTATAGAGTTAAATACATACATGTTCCTTGAACCAAATGTGAAAAGTTTCAAAATGTTCACGCCGAAGTTGATGATCGTCGACACGAGGCATTTTGAGCTTAAGTACTTCAAGGTGTTTGCTGTGTAGATTGAAATTTTAGCCATACCAAAAATTTAGTTGAAAATTCAATAAAGCATAATAAAATATTAAGTGAGTGACTTAACCTACTTTATGAATGGTTGAACCGCGCTTGTATTGCATAAGATGTACCGATGAGCTTGTACCCAAGAAGTATTATCAAGATAAAAGCTTGTGTTTTCACCAGTAGCATGACCCAAATTATCAGCACCACTATAGTTCCTCACGGGTCGACTAGATTTGGTTTCCACATCACTGAGATATTGTGCACAAAAATTCATGCATTCTTCCATAAGATATCCTTTAGCAATTGATCCTTCAGGACGAGCTCTATTACGCACGTATTGCTTCAAAGTAAGAAGATACCTCTCAATTGGATACATCCATCGAAACTGAATCGCTCCACCCAATAAGGCTTCATCAGCTAGATGTATAGGCAAGTGCTCCATTATATCAAAAAAACTCGGAGGAAATATTTTCTCTAGATGACAAAGTGTTACAGCGATACGATCTTTAATATATTGCAAATCCGTCGCACGATTCACTTTCGAACACAATTGTCTAAAGAAATTGCTCAATTCAATCAAGGGTTCAATTACATTCTTCGGTAACGATCTGCGAATAGCCAATGGAATAAGTTGTTGCATCAAAATATGACTATCGTGGCTCTTAAGACCCCCAATGCTTCTATCATGTAAGCGCACACGACGTGATATATTGGATGAATACCCGTCGGGAACTCTTACTTCCTTCAACACTTTCAAGAACAAATCTTTCTCATCCTTGGTCATCGTGAATTGTGCTGGTGGTAAATAGGCTTTATTCGACCCTCTTAACTGCAAATGTAGGGGTTTTCTAATATTCATATCTTGTAAATCACGCCGAGCATTAACACCATCCTTCGATTTTCCTGCAACCCCTAATATTGTCCACAACACATTGTCACAAACATTCTTCTCTATATGCATCACATCGAGGTTGTGTCTTATTAGATTGTGCTCCCAATATGGCAATTCATAAAAGATACTCTTTTTCTTCCAACTATGGGTGCGATGTCCAACTTTCTCCTTCTCTACCTGTCTCCTATGCCTCTCCTTAAGGTCATCCCTATTGTATTGGGTTAAAATACCCTCAGATTCTAATTGTAGCAACATCTCAGTTCCAGACAACAATTTTGGTTTGAGTCTGACTTCCCGACTACCATCAAATGATACTTTATCCTTCCGAAATTTATGGCCAGTAGGTAAAAATCTGCGATGACCCAAGTATGATTGTTTCCTACTATGCTTCAACCAACACGATGTAGTTTCCTTATTGCAACAAGGACATGCATATTCGCCTTTAGTGCTCCATCCTGACAAGTTTGCGTATGCAGGAAAATCACTAATTGTCCACAGTAAAGCTGCATGCATTTGAAACATTTGATTTGTTGATGCATCAAATGTTGACACACCCTCATTCCATAGTTCTTTCAACTCCTCAATCAACGGTTGCATATACACATCAATCTTGTCACCAGGTCCTTTTGGGCCGTCAATAAGCACGGATAAAATTAGAAATGGTTGCTTCATGCACATCCATGGCGGCAAGTTGTATGGAATGAGCACAACAGGCCAAGTGCTATGAACTATGTTCATCGTCCTGAATGGGTTAAAACCATCAGATGCTAAGCCAAGCCTTACACTTCGGCAATCATTACTAAAGTCAATATTCCGACGGTCAAAATCTTTCCATGCAAGGGAGTCAGCAGGATGCCTGAAGACACCATCATCAGTTCGTTCCTCTGCATGCCATCTCATTAACTTGGCCGTCTTAGATGACATAAACAACCTCTGCAACCTTGACTTTAAAGGAAAATACCTCATCTGTTTTGCAGCTATTTGTTTGCCACCTGTGTTAGGACCATTTGAACCACCATCACCATTTGATTTCCATCTACAACTGTTGCATATGACACATTTATCAAGATTGGCGTCCTCGTTTCGAAACAACATGCAACTGTTGGGACATGCATCCCACGTCTCATACGTGAAGCCCAAATCTGTTGTGACCTTTTGAGCTTTATAATATGAGTCCGGGAGTTTCACACCTAACGGGAACGCCTCATTCAATAACTCAAGCAACATGTCAACAGACTTGTCTGTCCACTGATTAAGCACCTTCAAATGTAGAAGTCGAACAATGAATGACAAAGATGTGAACTTCTGACAACCCGGATACAATTCACTTTGTGCATCTTGAAGAAGTTTGAAATACTTTGCAGTCTCTACATTTGGACCGAGCTGGGGTTCAGATGCATGGGGATCAGGCCCCTGTGGTTCATCACCCTCAACACTTGTACCGGCATGTGGATTTCCCATAGCCCCTTGTATCATTCCAATCATATCATCTCCAATGTCTAAATTAGCTAATGTTTCATTCTCTCGATTACCATGCAGAGATATGTAAGATTCCCCATGATTAATCCAATGTTTGTATTTTTTAAAAAAACCATTCAAAATCAGATGCTCCCGTACACCATCTCGTACAAAATAGTATCGATTCTCACACTTCCTACACGGACAACTGATCATCGAACCTTCAACCCTATTGGTGTAGGCAAACACAAGGAATGCATCAATCCCATTAATGTATTCACTCGACATCCTATTTGGCAAATCAATCCAACTCTTATCCATCATCTGTACACATCCACAAAAATATCTCACCAAAATAACTCTAAATATAATACCTACGCAAACCAAGTAAATGATAGCATTCCTCTCCGCAACTAAATAAATTGTCATATTAAACGTCAAAAAATACAAAAAAAAAAAAAAAAAAAAAACCTAATAAACAGAATAAATAAGTGAAAATAAAAATAAACCCTAATATTTTGATTGGTTTTCAATTTATACCATTTACCTATTTTCGTCAACTAAACCCGACAAAAAAAATAAAAATAAAAACTAGTTATTAAACTAAACGAAATGTCTAAAATTCCTATTTAGGATTAACTCCTATTTTTTTTAGATTGAAAAAAAGTAATAAAAAATTAATTAAATCCTATTTAAGGTTTAAATTAATTAAATCCTATTTAAGGTTAAAAAAATTAATGAAATGTCTAAAATTTCTATTTAAGGTAAAAATCCTGTTTTTTTTTTCTATTTTTTTTATTTTCTCTTAAATATTTTTATGACTTATTTAAACATTTTCAATTTAAATTTGTAATCGAACCATTGCATGTGTATGATATCAAAAACACAAAAAAAAGAAGAAATTCTATCCCCCTTTTTTACGAATCACTCATAAAATTATGATTTTAAATACAATATAAGTGATTGATGCATTAAGATTAAGTTATTTAAGATTATTTTAAATACAATAAACAGATTTATAAAAAAAAAATTAAGATTTAAATACAATAAACAAATTTCAGATTAAGATTAACTGATTTATATATATAGACAGATTTATATATATATAGACCGATTTATATATATACAGATATATATACAGATTTATATATATGGACAGATTTATATATAAATTTATATATGGACAGATTTATATATACAGATTTACATATACAGATTTATATATATACAGATTTAACTGATTTATATATATGGACCGATTTATATACAGATTTATATATATACAGATATATGGACAGAATAATATACAGATTTATCTATATATATGGACAGATTTATACAGATTCATCTATATATATATATATACGGAGACCGAGAGAGAGAGAGAGAGAGAGAGAGAGAGCATACGCAGAGAGAGAGAGAGTCGTCGCCGGAACCTGTCGCCGTCGCCGCCGCACCACCGCTGCTTGCTCGCCGTCGCCGGAGCACCACTACCCGTAGCCCGTTTGAGAAATTTGGGGATGAAGTTAGGGATTTGGGATGAAGGATCGAGCGGGACAGGTAGAAGAGGGGCGGGGGTTATTTTATTTTCACTTTTTGCGACGGTAGGTTGTAGACCGTCGCAAATAGTAGCCATTAGCTCGTAAAACGGCGCCGTTTGGATAATATTTTTTTGCGACGGCAAACTTCCGTCGCAAAAGAGCCACGTTTCCGTCGCAAATGAGCCACTCTCTCAAAAAAAATGTTTTTTGCGACGGGTTTTTTTTGCCGTCGCTAATACTTACCCATTTTCGACCCCTCCGCGTATTTTTATTGCCGACGGGAAAGTGCCGTCGCTAAAATGACATTATTGGCGACGGGAAAAGGTACCGTCGCAAAAAACCGTTTTTAGCGACGGGAGGCGCCCGTCGCTAATTCCTCCGTGGTTTTTCCTCTGTTTTCTTGTAGTGTATAATATATAATATATCTAAAATATATAATTTATACCAAAATATTAAACATATAATATAATAATATAATTATATGTAAAATACTAAACATATAATATAATACTATAACTATACATAAAATACTAAATAGAGCATAAAATGAGGAATTTCAGTAGCTATAAAAGCTTGAAAGTGTTGGCTCAAAATTGAAAATGTAGACAATCTTTTACTCTCTTTTCTCTCTAACTCTCTTGAAGCATTCTTATGTTTTTTTTTTTTTTTTTTTGCTTCCCTGAGCCTCTCCCTCTTGGCTTTATATATGCAACAAAGTATAATATAATAATATAAAAAGCTATAGGCATATAATATAATAATATAGATATTATATAAAAATTATATTTAATATATTATATATATGTTATGCTGAAATTTGGATGTTGGCAGCTGAGGGTTGACCGACATCAAAATAATTTTATTATTTTTCTTTTTATATATATATATATATATATAATATAATATCTAAAATATCTAAAATATATAATTTATACGAAAATACTAAACATATAATATAATAATATAACTATATATAAAATACTAAATATATAATATAATACTATAACTATACATAAAATACTAAACATATAATATAATAATAATAAACATATAATATAATAATATAACTTTTTATTATTTTATTTTATATATATAAAATATATAATTTATACCAATTTATATAAAAACACCAAAATATAAACAAACACATAAAATTATGCAAAATTACAAAAATACTAAACTAATGAAATATTTAGTATTTTAAAACAATTTGGCTATAATAATGAAAGTTGGGATTAAAGTTCAAACTGGGGATTCTGCAAGAAAGACATTCTACTTGTCATCATTGGGTAATCAAAAGAAAGCGCTCAAGTCTTAGGGCCGGTCAAAATGGAGTGTCTACAGTTGTCCCTTTTTGATAGAGCTCGAAGTCATTTCATGATGTGAGTGAATGTCAAAGCCCGAAGACGACCCTTTTGACAAGGTCAAAAGACTTGGGCAAACAAACAAATGTGCAAACAATTGGTTAAATCCGAGGGTTGCCTACGTATCCCTTTAAGGACTCAAACTTGTGTAGTTCAGGGGTAAGATGCAAATGATATGCACATTACAACTTTGAAAGACGGATTGACACACTTCGCGAAGCCGGCTATTTTGAAAATGATAATGCAAGATGATGCAATAAACAAATAATGAATACAATACGCAAGATAGCGAACAACACATGAACTAACAACACTCTACCTACTCCAAAACACAGGACGAGGAAAGAAAACATCGCTCAGGACTACATTTCCCGCATCCTAAGAAACAAGAAGACGAAAATCGCTCGGGGTCGTGTTTCACACGTCCCGAGGTGAAAACAAAACAGCTTAGAGCCACACTTCGCGTATCCAAAGATAGAAATAAAACCGTTTGGGATAGCGTTTCACGTATCCCAAGAGCAAACACACCCAAGGCCGCGTTTTACGCGTCTTGAAATAAAAGAAGAACCGATCGAGATCATGTTTCACACGTCCCGAGATAAAATCCGCCCAGGACCGTATTTCACGCGTCCTGAGAAACAAAAACCGCTCAGGGTCGTGCTTCACACGTCCCGAGATAAAACCCGTCCAAGGCCGCATTTCACGCGCGTTGAGAAACAACAGAGAGGTGTGCGATAGATGTACAAAGTGAACGAGTGTGATAGATGCACAAAGTGAACGAGTGCGATAGATGGACAAAGTGAACAAGTGAGATAGATGCACAAAGTGATCGAGTGCGATAGATGCACAAAGTGAACGAGTGCGATAGATGCACAAAGTGAACAAGTGCGATAGAGGCACAAAGTGATCGAGTGTGATAGATGTACAAAGTGAACGAGTGCGATAGACGCACAAAGTGATCGAGTGCGATAGATCAAAGTGAACGAGTGCGATAAACGTACAAAGTGAACGAGTGCGATAGATGCACAAAGTGATCGAGTGCGATAGATGCACAAAGTGAACGAGTACGATAGATACACAAAGTGATCGAGTGCGATACATGCACAAAGTGAATGAGTGCGATAGATGCATAAAGTGATTGAGTGCGATAGATGCACAAAGTGAACGAGTGCCATAGATGCACAAAGTGATCGAGTGCGATACATGCACAAAGTGAACGAGTGCGATAGTTGCACAAAGTGATCGCAATTACAAAGCTGTTGTAACAACCCTCACCACTGCTTACCGATTAATTACTGATTACCGTTAAACTGAAACTGATTATGATTAGTAATCGAATTGATTGAAATGCTGAACTGACTGACTGAAATCTGGAACGAATGGATTGACTGTATCTGTTTGAATTGCATTCTATCTGTTTGACTGTTTGATTATCTGTTCATGTTGTCATGTTTAAACTGCTAATTGAAGGCCTTATCGGCGGCCGAATCTAAAATTGATTGATGTTATGTGCTAATTGGAAATTTTGTGATTTTATGGCATATTTATCTGAAAAGTGATTTGGTATGATTAAATTGGATAAAAATAAACTAGATTGCATTGTTGGCTCAGATTACCAAATTGCCATCCTAGTGGGCCACTTACTTAACACTTTGAAGACTCATTCTTATGCATTACAAAACATTCCATCAGCCTCTTTCATTGTTATTGCCGACCATAGAGAGAGAGAAAGTGAGAGAATTGAGCTCAACTTGTAGATTTGCTTGGGACTTGAAGGAATTGAAGTATAAATTTCATATTTGAGCTTCTAGTCTTGTGATTGAAGACCTAAGGTAGAGTGACTACCTTCTTAATTATGAATTCAAGTTAGTTTGTGCATGGTTCATGGTAGATGAGAGCCTAAGGCCATAAATTGGAGTTAATTGTTGCCATGAAGCTTAATTGTTGCATGCATGTATATATATTGAAGTTTTGAGGTTGTAATTCATCATTCCTCACATGCATGTCCATGTTTTGAGAGTAGACCATGATTTCATCTTGTTTTGAAAAGAATTGGCTCATTAGAGCATGTTTTAAAGCTTGGAAGTTGTTTAAAGTTCATGCATGTTCATTTGAGATCATGTTCTTGAAAATTGGTTTGAAATGAGTTTAATTAAACTACCCTTGGCCCTTGATTTTACAAATTGAGTCTTGAAACATGTTATTCTATGTGTTTACAAATGTTTTCCAGAAATTTATCCCAAGAGGATCGAATTTAGTGCATTAAAACTTGGTTTTGAGCTTGAGGTTCAAATCTGGAATTTCCAGATTTTGGACCCACGCTCGAGCGAGGAAGTCCACGCTCGAGCGTACACTCTGTGATCATGCCTTCCGCTCAAGCGAGTAAAGTGACGCTTGAGCGTGAAATGTGTGCATCCAGTACTTTGCATGGGCTTACAGTCCGCTCGAGCGAGAGAATTCACGCTCGAGCGAGGACTTGTGTCTCACGCTCGAGCGAGGGTCAAGCGCCCGTCGAGCGTGGATTTTGAGCATCCAGTATTTTCACTGTAGCTTACAGTCCGCTCGAGCGACGGAAGTCATGCTCGAGCGGAGCTCCGTTGTCTGCATGTCCGCTCGAGCGTAGAAAGCCATGCTCGAGCGAGACCCCTGTTTTCTGAAAATTCTGAAAATATTTTCTGAATGCATCTTTGCATCCTCATTTCATTCTAGGCATTCTTTGCCTAGTTTAAGGCATCTTAATGAGGATATAGATGTAGAACCACATCGAGTCTAAGTAGGGACTAAGTCTTTGACTCCCGAATGTGAACTTAGTGTGTGTTCGTTCTGTCACTGTGTAAGGTTGGCATCTGGGGATGCGCTCTAGCCTTATTGTAGCCCAGAACTCTGTGAGTAATAATTGTGTAAAGATATGTTCAACTGCGAATAGTTCTGACTGTTTAACTAAACTGTTTTCTGAACCGATACTGTTAATCGAATGAATGTATGTCCTATATTCTGAACTGTATTGTGGCATCCTTAACAACTACTGTTTACTGTTACTGTTACTGTTACAGAGATCTCTGTCGGTTCCCTTGTTGGAACCACTGCTGTTTACTGATTGATGGCCATCATTGACTGTTCGGTCTTTTAAGACCTACTGTTTACTGTACTGCTATGCTAATGGATGTACCACATATGACTGAATGTCTGAATGACTGATATACTGAACCAATGAACTGTTTTCATTACTGTAAGGACATTCATTCTAAACCCCTTTACGCATTATGTTACTCACTGGGCTTTAGCTCACTGCTCATATATATATGTAGGTGTACAGGCACCGGACCGTTGCTAGAAGCGTTGGGGTAAACTCCAGTTTTGTCAAGCCAACCACTGTGCCTCACTGCGAGGTTCCGAGCCTGTCAAGCTATGGCTTAGGGGTGTTGTTATTTCCCCCGTCTGTCTCTGTGTCTGTTTTGTATAACTGTATAGACTGATAGCACTGTACTGTACTGTTAATAGGGATTTGGTCCCTGTTCTGAATGATTGTAAATATTATGCATACTGTTCTGTACTGAGTATATATTTATGTATGAAAAATCTTTTTGCATACAGACTGTCACAGCTCATTGGACATTGTTTATTTACTGTTTTGGCTTCCGCCATGCCCCTGTACTCTGTATTACTATATTACTATTAAGCAGGCCTTCGGTAATCTCGGATTACTGGCCGGTTACGGTACTAAATCCATAGGGGCGGGTTTGGGTCGTGACAGCTGTGCAGGTTCTCCTACTGAGACACGAGACACGAATAACTTATCTTGAACTCCTCTAAATGAACCGTACATACAATATTGTTTGGTTACAACATAACCAACAGACGTACCTAACCGTATCTCATACGGAGAGAGGGGGGTTTTAACCAGGTAAACATCAAATCCTTATACGTTTCACATGGGAGGAACAAATGTGGTATAACCAACAAGCATACCTAACCGTATCTCATACGGAGAGGGGAAAGATTTTAATTGAGTAAATATCAAATCTTAACACGTTTTACGTGAAGAGAACAAAGGTGAATTTGAAGTCCAAACACGTCTCACGCGAGTAGAAGAAGGTAAGATAGAATGATTTCTTTTTTTTTTTCTTGTTTTCAAAAAAATGTCAAAAAGAATTTTTTTTTTTATAAATACCAAATGTCGTATACAAAATACACACAGATATATACATACGATATACATATACATATTCGGGCAATATTCTGTTTGCTTGAATATTCTGTTTGTGGTCGTCAACGGGAAGATGTCGTTACTGAAAAGGCATATTCCATTTGCTGACATCAGCGTGCGTACGCAAAACAATCAAAAAGAAAGGAAAAACACAAATGCGTGGATACGGGGCTTCAAACCTCTAACTCAAGCTTTTCCGAGTCCTCAACCACTGAGCCAAACCACTTTTGTGACAAAATATTCTAATAAATATATATATATATATAGGTATACGAGACATATATACGTAAAACCAAAACAAAATAAAAGAAACACTCGTTGCTATGGGGGCTCAAACCTCTGACCTCAAGCTCAGTCCTTCAATCCTTAACCATTGAGCCGAACCACTGAGCCCAAGCCACTCTTGTGACCAAATATTCAAACAAATATATATAATACATAGATGTACAATACATATACACATATATATACATATACCACTCTCCCGCCTCTCTCTCTCTATTTTTGTCTCACTCTTTCTTCCTTCATCTTCTTCGAGCATCGTGTTTGGCGCGATTTCAACAATCGCGGCATCTGACTGACAGGCTATCCAATCCTACCCCGATTGTCAATGATCGTCTCAGTCTTTCTCCCTCTTTGTCTTCTTCTTCGCTCTCTTCTTAAGTTGAGGCCTGCGAGAGATAGAGGCAGAGCAAAAGCCTACAAACTTTCTCTGCCACCACTTTGCAACCTCTTTCTTTTGCATTACTCTCCTTTGTCATGGCTTCTTCACACGGTTCTCTCACTCTTTTTCCATACCTGTACGAGTCCACGATAGAGATGACCGATTCTGACTCTCCTAAACCTCAACCATGGGCTCCTCCTCCTTCCTCTATTTTCAGCTTTCTAGCGATGTCAGTTGAACAAATAATGGTGGCACAGTCTGACATCTAAGCAAACTCGTATACACTGAGGTCATATGTGGAGACCGTGATTGCGGTCTCCAACTTGTCCCATCGACTGCAGAATAGGATGTGTGAGGTACATCAGTTAAATGCACAACTCTCCCTCCTCCAACGTATGTACAAAGACGCTCGAGTAGAAATTAGTGCGCTGAAAAAGCAGAACAAAGAGCTAAAACGATAGGCCACCTCTATGGCTCAATTCGGAGTTTCATCGCACAACCAATTTGATGGCCAGCGAGGAACAATCTCCTTCGGAAGCTCTGCCAAGGCCGAGGCAAAGTCTTCAAGAGTTTCGAAGGAGTAAAGATGAAATGAGGCAGCTGATGGTAAAGTCGGGCAACAAAGTTGTGTACAAATGAAGTTAGTTGTAATCTTCACTGCCGAGCTGCTGTCGGAGAAGAAAGAAGAAAAAGATCCCTCTCTCTCTCTCTCTTTTTTCTTTTTGTTTTTATTTTCTGTTTTTTTGTTGCTTTTGTTTTTTTTTCTTTTATTTTTGTATATATGTTTTGTACAAATTTGATCGGGGTTAATCCCTATTAATAAAATGAGTTTTTTGTTTTTTTCTTTCTCTTTTTGCAAATCTGAATGGCAATCAGTTCCGAACTAAAAATTAAGCCTCTCATTGATTATAACACAAATCAAAACTTGATGAAATGGCAAAACTTGATAAAATAGACACAAAATGGACGCAAGACAAAGCAATACCAGTCGATCACTTAGTCAGTCGCTAATCGAAAACGCATTTCAGCGATAAAAACTCGATAGTACGGGTATAGGACAGAATACCAGCACACAATATAACAGAACAACTTACGAATTATCGGAACAAAAAAAAAAAAAAAACAAAGTTCCTCCTTTTTTTTTGGTTTTATTATTTTTTCCTTTGTAGTTTAAACACTAGCTTCAGATAGACTCACTGTATTATAAGACTTTTCTTTTGTTTTATTGCTTTGTAAAACAATGATCGGGGTTGGACTCACTAGTTTGGATGATCTCCTTGCATAATGTGTGATGAATGGCATGTGATGAATGGTAGCATTGTACAGGACTTAAAATTGTGAATACCTGCTCTTGTATTCGTCCTTGAATCGGATAACGACCCACAACCGGATAAATATGTAAAATGCAACTAGATAACAGGAAAACGAAATGAAAACAACTCGAAAATACTAAAAGACACTTGGTACAAACAGTACTCAAAACATAGTCGCGACATGCCAGGACAAAGGGCTAGCTTTTGCTGCATCTGCACTGGTCTGGGTCACCACCTAGACTCGGCCAGGCTTCAAAAAGAGGTCGGTCAATGCTGTCTAGCTGTCATGCACTGCTCTTTCTATGCCACTAGTTTATTGCTTCGACCTTTCTTTTCAAGTTTTTTTTTTTTGTTGATTGTAATAAAAGCAACTTTGATTTGTATCAGAGATTTGGAGAACTTTAAGTTTGAAATCAATGAAATTAAAGTTGTAAGCGCTGAAAATTTTCTTTTTGGTCCAAAAATGGTCTAAGTTGTAAAAGGTAAAATTTGAACAAAATCAACTTTTATCAAAACTTCTTAAAAATCATTTTTGAAAAGGATCACCACTTGACACGCACAGAATCAATCCTCAAGATGTATAATGCTGGATCAAAAAATCATAATTGCCCCTTGATTAAATACCACTACTTTGCATTGTACCCAGCTTTTTTCTCAGAGTAAAGATCACAACCAAACCCTCAGGTAAATAACAGATAAAGATGACTTGATCAACAAAATGGATAGGACAGTTGAGCTGGAATTGATTACAACCGAATTTCAGGATGAAGTTGCTTACGTATCCCGAAAATAGGAATCAAGCCTTACATAGTTCGGTTCAGGTTCACTCGAGTATTAACTCTCTCCTTTTGTGCTCTAACTTTTGCCAAGGTAGCCCTTTAGGGTTTTCAACCCTGCGAGCTCAGTTTTTCTTCATTTCTAATTTTTTATGCTCTAACTTTTGCCTAAGTGTCCCTTTCAGGTTTTCGGTCTAGCAACCTCTCAGGGATAGTATTTCTTCAACTTGTCCATGTTGATCGGTTGGGAAAATTCCAAACCATCTAAGTCCATGAGAATGACTGCTCCTCTTGAACAGATAGACTTGATGATGTAAGGACTAGTCCAATTGGGTCTAAACTTGTCCCTAGGGTCATGGATGAGAGCTTAGTTGTCTTTGAGCACCAAATCTCCTTTCTTGAGATTCGTAGACTTAACTTTCTTGTTAAAAGCCTTAGCAATTTCACATTGGTAGCCCTGTACATGATACAATGCCTTCAGCCTTTTTTCATCAAAGAGCATTAACTCCTCAAATCTACTCTGTTGCCAGTCAGCCTCTGCTATTTGACACTCAGCCATAACCCGTAGTGATGGTACTTCAATTTCAATTGGCAGAATAGTTTCCATACCATAAACAAGAGAATAAGGAGTTGCCCCTGTAAACGTCCGGATTGAAGTTCTATAGCCCCAAAGTGCGAATGACAATTTATCTGGCCAGTCCCTGTAGGTCTCAACCATCTTTTGCAAAATATGTTTGATGTTCTTATTGGCGGCCTCAACAGCTCCATTGGTTTGCGGTCGATATGTAGATGACTTATGAAAAGCCACATTGTATTTCTCTAACAAGCCTATCACCTTTTTCTTGAAGTGGGAGCCATTATCTGATATAATCTCGTTTGGGACTCCGTATCGACAAATGATGTTGTTTCTGATGAACTTAGCCAGATGCGCTACTTTCAACACTGCATAGGACTGGGCTTCCACCCACTTTGTAAAGTAATCAATTGCCACTAGAATGTATTCATGCCCGTTCGACCCTTTCAGTGTAACTGCGCCGATGACATCGATTCCCCAGACTGAGAAAGGCCATGGCGAAGTCATGTTATATAGTTTTGACGGTGGGATATTCATGCGATTAGCATGAATTTGGCATTTGTGGCATCGCCGAACAAAACCAATGCAATCCTCCTCCATGGTGGACCAGTAGTAACCTTGCTTGAGAATCTTCCGGGCTAACATTACTCCGTTCATGTGCGCTCCGCACTCTCCCCCATAGATGGCCTCCATTAGGCACTTCGATTCCTCTTTCTTGACACATAACTTGTGCATTCCCAGATGTCCTCTTTTGTACAGTTTGCCTCCGCGGATGATAAATTGAACGGCCATTCGCCGTATTCCCCGTTTATCCTTGGCATTTGCCCCCGATGGATACGCCTTATTTTCCAAGAAGTTCCACATATCGAAGTACCAAGGATTTTTGTCTTGCGCTTCATCTATTACGGCGATTGTTTCATAGGCCAGCATGTATTTCTACTCAATGAGGATCGGACGCATCCGGACTCTAAGCGGGATGTCTACCATAGAAGATAGAGTTGTTAAAGTATCAGCGAACCTGTTGTTCTCTCTCAGTAGATGCGTGAAAGTCAATTTTTCAAACCTAGGAATTAGAACGTCCAAGGTCTGGTAATAGACTTTCATCTTTTCTTCCTTGACTTTCCAATCTCCATTTGTTTGAGAAACAACTAAGTTCGAGTCCCCGATAACATCCAACCTTTTTGCCCCTAGTTCCAGGGCAACTTTTAAACTAACAATACACGCTTCATATTCTGCTTCGTTGTTGGACACTTTTGTCACGACCCAAACCCGCCCCTATGGGTTTAGCACCGTAACCGGCCAGTAATCCGAGATTACCGAAGGCCTGCTTAACAGTAATACAGTAGTACAGAGTACAGGGGCATGGCGGAAGCCAATACAGTAAATAAACAATGTCCAATGAGCTGTGACAGTCTGTATGCCAAAAAGATTTTTCATACATAGAGACATTCAGTACAGAACAGTATGCACGATATTTACAATCATTCAGTACAGGGACTTAATCCCTATTAAACAGTACAGTACAGTCTATACAGTAATACAAAACGGTACAGAGACAAACGGGGAAATAAAACACCCCTAAGCCATAGCTTGGACAGGCTTGGAACCTCGCAGTGAGGCACAGTGGTTGGCTGACAAAACTGGAGTTTACCCTGACGCTTCTAGCTTTGATCCGGTGCCTGTACACCTACATATATATATGAGCAGTGAGCTAAAGCCCAGTGAATAACACCATGAGTAAAGGGGTTAGGAATAAATGTCCTTTCGGTATTGAAAATAGTCATTTCAGTCAGTTTATCAGTCATTCGGTTTGTGGCTCATATTTCATGCCATAACAGTCATTCAGTTAAAATAGTGATATGTGGTACATCCATTGGCATAACAGTATAGTAAACAGTAGGTCTTAAAAGACCGGGTCTTAACAGACCAAACAGTAAATGATGGCCATCAGTAACAGTACAGTAACAGTAACAGTAACCGTACTATTTCAGAGAACAGTACAGTACTTGTGGATTCAAGAGGTGTCTCGCACAGACTCTAGAGGTGGCTCACACTGTAGCACTTAGTTCCGTAGATTCTAGAGGTGGCTCACAGTGTAGCACTTAGTTCCGTACAACACTTTGTTCCATATCAGAAATACAGAATGGCCATCATAACAGTAAACAGTAGTGGTTCCAACTTGGGAACCGACAGAGATCTCTCTGTCACAGTAACAGTAAACAGTAGGTGCCAAGGATGCCACAGTACAGTTCAGAATATAAGACATACGTTCATTCGGTACACAGTATCAGTTCAGTGAACAGTTCAATTCCGTAAACAGTATCAGATCAGTAAACAGTATCAATTCAGTAAACAGTTCAGTATACAGTATCAATTCAGTAAATAGTTCAGTAAACAGTTCAATTCAGTAAACAGTTCAGTATACAGTTTAACAAGGTAAACAGTACAGAAGATAATCATTTTTGAACATATCTTTACGCAGTTGTTACTCACAGAGTCCTGGGCTACAGTAAGCTAGAGCGTCTCCTCGGTAAGTCAACCCTACACAGTTAACAGATTGAACACACACTAAGCTATACAGTTGGGAAAGATAATAACTTAATCCCTAATTTGCCTCGGTGTGTTCTACATCTAAATCCTCATTAAAATGTCTTAAACTAGGCCTAAGAATGCCTAGGGTGGGATGAGGATGCAAAGATGCATTCAGAAAGCAGTTTCAGAATTTTCAGAAAAACAGTTCCCCACTCGAGCGTAGGTTTCCCCGCTCGAGCGGACATGTAACAAAGGTCCCCGCTCGAGCGTAAACTCCCCCGCTCGAGCGTGTGACACAAGCCTCCGCTCGAGCGTACAATACCCCGCTTGAGCGGACTGTAAAGCAGTGAGAGATGCTGGGAGCTCGATTTCCCCGCTCGAGCGGCACTTCCTCCGCTCGAGCGGACGACCAAAATCTGGAAATTCCAGATTTGAACTCCAAGATCAAAAATCAACTATCAATGTATCAAATTCGATCCTTTTGGGCCAATTTTTCCGGAAAACACTTTAAAACTCAATGTACAACATGTTTCAAAGATCAATTTGAGATATCAAAGCCCAAAGGTAGTTCCATTGAACACATTTTCAAACAACATTTCATGTACAAGATGAACATGGTACATGCATAACTTTAAATCAATTCAAAGCTTCAATACATGCTCTAATGAGCCAATTCTTCTTAAAACATGGTGAAATCATGGGCTTAAACATAAATATGAGCATGCATGTAACATTTGCCATGAAAACAACTTTAAATTCCTCAATACAAGCATGCATGCAAGAGATGAGTTTCAACTCAACACTATTGAACCAATTCATGCCTTAGGTCACTAAAGACCCATGAATCATGCAAGAATAAACTCAAATGCACAGTAAGGAAGGTCAATGATCTACCTTAGGTCTTCAATTAGAGGTATAGGAGTTCAAATATGCAATTACACTTCAATTTCCTTCAATCTCCAAACCAAATCAAGCCAAATGAGATGAAAACTAACTCTCTCCCTTTTCTCTCTCTCTAAATTCGGTGGAGCTCAATGAAATGGCTGAAGAATTTGTTTGCCTAAGTGTATGTAAGGCTCAAGGTAGTGTGCCACTAAGGGTGGCAAAATGGTAAATATGACCACTCTTGTAATTTACATCATTTTAATCTAATGTAATCATACTAAATCAATTTTCAGTTAAATATGCCATAAAATCACATAAATTATGATGATTACAGAACATCAATCAATTTCAGATTTGGCCACTGATAAGGCCTTCAATTCGCGGTTTAAAGCATAAGACGAGAACAGATAATTTGGCAGTCAAACAGATAGATTATGCATTTAAACCGTTACGGTCAATCAGTTCAGTTCTAGTTTTCAGTCAGTCAGTTCAGTATTTCAATCAATTCAATACCTAGCAGTAATCAGTAAATAATCAGTAAACAGTGACAAGGGTTGTTACAACTTTGAACTGGAGTTTGAAAGCTAGAGGTATGTGGGAGTCCTCAGGTGCTATCAACAACACACCGATCCCATAGCCGTACTGATTTGATGCTCCGTCGAAGTACATTGTCCAAGTCTCCTCCTTAACTTGCAAAATTGCTTCATCTGGGAAGAGGTATTCTACCGCTTCGTCTCTTTCTACAGGGTGATCTGCCAGGAACTCCGCTACCGCTCTTCCTTTGACCGACTTGCGAGTAACATACTTCAGATCAAATTCGGAGAAAAGAAACAACCAACGAGCTAGCCTACCCGTAAGCGCTGGTTTCTCAAAGAGATATTTGATAGGATCTAATCTCGAAACTAGAATTACGGAGTGAGCTAACAAGTAGTGCCTCAATTTTCTGGTAGCCCATACCAAGGCTAGGCAAGCTTTCTCTAGCGGGGTGTCGCGGGTTTCGTAATCCAACATTTTCTTGCTCAAGTAATAGATGGTTTTCTCCACCCTATCCTCAGATTCCTGAGCAAGCATGCATCCCATTGTGGTTTCTATTACTGACAGATATAAAAGAGTTGCATATAATGAAGCTATAGTGACTATTCCAACTTAGGACAGGATGCCACTCATTTGTAGGATGTTGTGAAACTTGTTGTTTGAAATAGTGCAGCTTAAATCATGCCAAAAATCTAGGACAGGATAACCCTACCCCCTCATAGGGGAGTTTTGGTGCTTTTACGTGATATGTGCTTTGACATTAAGACTGTACAGAATGGTTCATATCAGCATGAGTTTGAGAACAGAGTTCAGTAGGGATTACAGTTCAGCTATGTGTTATGATTGTTGTGAATTAAGGTCGAAGTGCTGTCCAAGAGATACGGGTAGGCTAGCTCGTTGATTGTTTCTTCTCTCCGAATTTGATTTGAAGTATGTTACTCACAAGTCGGTCAAAGAGAGAGCGGTAATGGAGTTCCTGGCAAATCACCCTGTAGAAGGGGACAAAGCAGTAAAATACCTCTTTCCAGATGAAGCCATTCTGAGAGTTAAGGAGGAGACTTGAACAATGTACTTCGACGGAGCACCAAATCAGTACGACTATGGGATCGGTGTGTTGCTGATAGCACCTGACGACTCCCATATACCTCTAGCTTTCTGTGACAACCCTCACCACTGTTTACTGATAATACCACTGATTAGTGCTAATCTATGATTAAGCATGTTAATTGACTGATTGACTGAAATTCTAAACTGATTGATTGAGTGTGTTAGTTTGAATGCAATTCTACCTATTTGACTGTTAAATTATCTGTTCATGTATTATGTTTAAACTGCAAATTGAAGGCCTTATCGGCGGCCGAACCAAAAATTGATTAGTGTTTTATGCTAGTTAGGATTTATGTGATTTTATGGTATATTTAGTTGAAATGTGATTTGGCATGATTAAATTCGATTAAATAATATTAAATTACAAGAGTTTGACTTATCTACAAATTTGCCACCTAGTGGAGTAATCTAGGCTAACCTCTCTTCACCTTATACACTTTTGATACAACATTTCCTTCAGCCTTTTTGAGTGACTAAACCGACTAGAGAGAGAGGGATAGGAGAGATTGATTTCATCTAGGCATTTTGCTTGGAGACTTGAAGAAATTGTAGAGGATTTGTGCAATTGAGCTTATATCCTTGAGTTTAAAGACCTAAGGTTAGAACTCATCTTCTTGGTTATGAGTTAAGTTGTGCCTTGCATGGTCTATGTTAATTTTGAAGTTTAGAGCCAAGATATGGCTTAATGTGTTGAGTTAAGAGTTTAATTCTTGCATGCATGTACATATTTTGAAGTTTTGAGGTTGTAATTCATAGATTCCTCACATGCATGTCCATATCTTGAGTATAGTCCATGAATTCATCTTGTTATAGAAAGAATTGGCTCATTTGTTCATGTTTTGGAAGCTTGAAGTTGATTTAATTCATGCATGTTATGTTTTACATCATGTTCATGGAATTTGTTTAAATTTGTGTTCAATTGAACTACCTTTGGGCCTTGATTTTATAAATTGAGCTTTGAATCATGTTATACTATGAATTCACAAGTGTTTTCCAGAAAATTGGCCCAAGATGATCAAATTTGATGTATTAAAAGTTGATTTTGAGCTTGAGGTTCAAATATGGAATTTCCAGATTTTGGACCCACGCTCGAGCGAGGAATTCCATGCTCGAGCGTACAATCTGAGATCATGCCTTCCGCTCGAGCGAGGAAAGTGACGCTCGAGCGTGAGATGCGTGTATCCAGTACTTTGCATGAGTTTACAGTCCGCTCGAGTGAGAGAGTTCACGCTCGAGCGAGGACTTGTGTCTCACGCTCGAGCAGGGGTCGAGCGCCCGTCGAGCGTGAATTTTGAGCATCCATATTTTTACTGTAGCTTACAGTCCGCTCGAACGACGGAAGTCACGCTCGAGCGGAGCTCCTTTGTCTGCATGTCCGCTCGAGTGTAGAAAGCCACGCTCGAGCGAGACCCCTATTTTCTGAAAATTTTGAAAAGTGTTTATAAGTACATCTTTGCATCCTCTTTCCATTCTAGGCATTCTTAGGCCTAGTTTAAGGCATCTTAATGAGGATATTGATGTAGAGCCACACCGAGTCTAAGTAGGGACTAAGTCTTCGATTCCCAAGTATGTGACTTAGTGTGTGTGTTCATCCTGTAACTGTGTAGGGTTGGCATCCGAGGACGCGCACTAGCTTATCCGTAGCCCAGAACTCTGTGAGTAACAATGTTGTAAAGATATGTTCGATCATGAATATTTTCTGAATGAACAACTGTACTGCTTTCTGAAATGATATTTCTTACTGAATGAATGTTTGTCCTATTTGTGAACTGTATTCGTGGCATCCATAGCAATTTACTGTTACTGTACTGTACTGCTACTGTTACAGAGATCTCTGTCGGTTCCCATGTCGAAACCACTACTGTTTACTGATATGATGGCCATCACCTGACTGTTCGGTTTGTTAAGACCTAATGTACTGTTTGCTATTGGATGTATCACATATGACTATTATAGTTTCTGAATGACTGTTATGGCATGAAACATGAGCCACAAACTGAATGACTGATATACTGATAATTGACTGTTTCCAATACTGAAAGGACATTCATTCTTAACCTCTTTACGCATATGTTATTCACTGGGCTTTAGCTCACTGTTTATATATATATGTAGGTGTCCAGGCACCGGAACGAAGCTAAGAGCGTTGGGTCAAACTCCCTTTTGTCAAGCCAACCTTTGTGCCTCACTTCGAGGTTCCAGATCTATTCAAACTAAGGCTGTTCTTGGGGTGTCTCAGATTCACCCTAACTGTCTCTGTTATGCATAGACTGAGTGATTTTTGTACCGTACTGTTCTAATAGGGATTAGGTCCCTGTCCTGGATGATTGTATATGGATGCATATGCTACTGTTTATGTGTATATGTATGAAAAGTCTTTTTGCATACAGAATGTCACAGCTCATTGGACATCTTCTATTTACTGTTTTGGCTTCCGCCAGCCCCTGAACTCTGTATTACTGTTTTACTGTTAAGCAGGCCTTCGGTAATCATCGGATTACTGGCCGGTTATGGTGCTAAACCCATAGGGGCAGGTTTGGGTCGTGACACTTTCAAACTCCGGTTCAAAGTGTCCAACAACAAAGCAGAATATGAAGCGTGTATTGCTGGTTTAGAAGTTGCCCTGGAACTATGGACAAAAAGATTGGATGTTATTGGGGACTCGAACTTAGTTGTTTCTCAAGCAAATAGAGACTAGAAAATCAAGGAAGAAAAGATGAAGATCTATCACCAGACCCTGGACGTTCTAATTCCTAGGTTTGAAAAGCTGACTTTCACGCATCTACTAAGAGAGAACCATAGGGTTCGCTGATGCTTTAGCAACTCTATCTTCCATGGTAGACATCCCGCTTAGAGTCTGGATGCATCCGATCCTCATTGAGAAGAAATACATGCCGACCTATGCACAATAAGATTCATATCATGATTAGTAGAGGCTGATTTTTGATCGGGTGAGCGGGGGTGCTCAATTCATGACCTTTTCCTCTCGTACCTAAGTTCCCGAGCTGAGACAATCTTGGTGATGACGGACACGTGGCCTTTGGCACGAGTCATGGGTTTCCCATCTATCGCACTCGATCACTTTGTGCATCTATCGCACTCATTCACTTTGTGCATCTATCGCACTCGTTCACTTTGTGCATCTATCGCACTAGTTCATTAATTAGCTAAAGTAGTTAATTAGTTATGAGTTAATTTATTTCATTTGGTTTGTAATAGTTAATTAATTAGCTTAGCTTAAATAGTTAGCTAGTTAGTTTATTCATTCAGACTCTCCTTCGTGAGAGCATAATGTTGTAATAATGTGTATGTCTTCTAACCCCATGTTTTCATCTCATGCACCTCATGCTCATGCACCTCCTACAGGTATCCCAACGTTCGGAGCCACTGCCCACACCGCTAATGTCTAGGAAAATCAGGGCAATTAGGGCAATTTAGCAGAACCGATCCCAGCACAGGCCTCCAAAGCACTTGTATATCAAACTGAGGCTCCATTTGAATTTGAGGTTGACTCGAAGGCCTCGTGGTCATCCACACTTCAAGGCAAGCTATTACAGAAAATGATTGTTCTCCCGTTATCCACGTTCTTAGAGCTCCATGAAATAGGGGTTCAGATTGAAGATACTATGAAGCAGGGGATCATTATTGATGATAAAGAGCCAACCAAAAGGCCGTTAGTTCACAGTTCCAGTGCTGCCAGTGGTAGCACAGTTGCGAGGCCATCAGATGTAAGTGTTGTCACCACAACCAATACCGCAAATCCCTTTGCCAATACAGTTCCACAACCTTCAGCTGACCCTGTCCAATCCCAGAGGACCTTTACCCCACTTTTACATGACCCTATCCCAAGCCATGAAAGTGCTGATTAAAAAGGGGCACCTCAGACCGTTAGAACCTCGCCCACTACCTGATCCTCTTCCACCCAAACACAGCCCAGCAAAATATTGTGTGTTTCACCAACAACACGGTCATGATATTGACCAATGCTTTCGACTGCATCATGAGATTCAAAACCTCATTGACAACAAAGTGATCGCACCACTTGAGAAACCAAATACAATTACAAACTCTCTTCTAGTCCACAATCAAGTTCCTTCACCTCGGAACCTAAACCTAATCCATACACTAGCCCTTTCTTATGACCCCAGTGTATATATTATCCCTTTCCACCTGCCCAGATCGACGGTGTTCATTCCTAAAAGCACGAACTTGTGCATGATAAACACATCCACACTTCAACCTAAACCTGTGGTGGTGATAGGTGCAATAGAAGGGAGGCCGACCTTAAAGGAGAGTACGAATTCGTTGCCTGAGTACTCTAAGAACTTGTTTGAGGAGGGGCATGATCCGTGTCGCTACATTGTGCCAGTTGATCAAGCCAAGCTAGAAGTGGTATTGCCAATTATAGCAGAGGTCAATGTAGTTAAGGAGAATGGCCCCAGCCAAGGTTTGAATGATCTGGCGGAGTTTAAGGAGGACTTAGACAACCTGCAGTTCTTTGACGAACAAGATCAAGGAGATGTACAGATTGACTAGTTCGATTTCAATAGGTCGACAGACAACTTTGGGTGGTTGAGTGATGAACCCGACAGGAAGGAAGGAATTGAAACAAAACTAGAGAAAAAGGGAGCAAGAATTGTTGCAGTAGCCGGAATGGCCAATGAAAAGGGGAAATCGCTGAAAAGTACCGGTAAGGAAAATTCAGCTCAAGGACTGGGCACTGTGCATACTGCAGACACAGAACACAAAGCGTGATTGAACGAGAAAGGGTGGAAGACAAGCAAAAAATTGTAATGACTCAACACCTTGCAAGGGAACTAGACAACTATTTGTCGGATGCCAAAGGCGTATGGTGGGAGGATGATGATTTATACTTGGCTCACACTGATGAAGGTTGGGGTGAGTACCTTCTAGACAACATGTGGTACACTGAGGAGATTGATCACATGACAAGAAGTGGCGGTATTTCAAACCACCGCACTTAGACCAAGCTGAGGCCTCCGAGAAAGATAGAGAGGTTGAGAAGCAAAAAAAAAAACAACTGGAAGATGAGGCAGTGCTGAAACAACTGAAGAAACTCCAAGGCGATATTTCAATCTGGGGTCTTCTTATGGCCTCCCGAGTATATCGACAGGTTGTATTGTCAGCAATGGACAAAGTTAAATTGTCCATTGACACCACCCCTGAACAGCTTGTGGAATTGGTCTTCCCAGGTGGCGCTAGCCCAACCCTAACCTTTTCTAACAGAGAACTGCCGCTGGAAGGCTCAGCACATAACAAACCCCTGTACATATCTGTTGAGTATAGAGAAAAATAGGTACCGGTGGTGTTGATAGACACCAGTTTGGCTATCAATGCCTGTCTGTCTCGTACAGTTCAATGTGGTTAAGGAGGATGGCCCCAGCCAAGGTTTGGATGATCTGGTGGAGTTTGAGGAGAACTTAGACAACCTGCAGTTATTCGACGAACAAGATCAAAGAGTCAGGAATATAACACGCGTTTGGACTTCAAATTCACCTTTGTTCTCTTCACGTGAAACGTGTTAGGATTTGATATTTACTCAATTAAAATCTTTCCCCTCTCCGTCTGAGATATGGTTAGGTATGCTTGTTGGTTATACCACTTTTGTTCCTTCCACATGAAACGTGTTAGGATTTGATGTTTACCTGGTTAAAACCCCCCTCTCTCCGTATGAGATACGGTTATGTACGTCTGTTGGTTATGTTGTAACCAAACGATATTGTATGTACTGTTCATTCAGAGGAGTTCCGGATAAGTTATTCGTGTCTCGTGTCTTGTGTTTCGGTAGGAGAACCTGTATGGCTTTGTAATTGCGATCACTTTGTGCATCTATCACACTTGTTCACTTTGTGCATCTATCGCATTCGTTCACTTTGTGCATCTATTGCACTCGTTCACTTTGTGCATCTATCGCACTCGTTCACTTTGTGCATCTATCGCACTCGACCACTTTGTGCATCTATCGCACTCGATCACTTTGTGCATTTATCGCACTCGTTCACTTTATGCATCTATCGCACTCGTTCACTTTGTGCATCTATCACACTCGATCACTTTGTGCATCTATTGCACTCGATCACTTTGTGCATCTATCGCATTCGTTCACTTTATGCATCTATCACACTTGTTCACTTTGTGCATCTATCGTACTCGATCACTTTGTGCATCTATCGCACTCGATCACTTTGTGCATCTATAGCACTCGTTCACTTTGTGCATCTATCGCACTCGTTCATGTTGTGCATCTATCGCACACCTCTTTGTTGTTTCTCAAGGCGCGTGAAATGCGACCCTGGGCGGGTTTTATCTCGGGACGTGTGAAACATGACCCCGAGCGGTTTTTGTTTCTCAGGACGCGTGAAATGCAATCCTGGGTGGATTTTATCTTGGGATGTGTGAAACATGATCCCGATCGGTTCTTCTTTTATCTCAGGATGCGTAAAATGCGGCCTTAGGTGTGTTTGCTCTTGGGATACGTGAAATGCTATCCCAAACGGTTTTGTTTCTATCTTCGGACGCGCGAAGTGTGGCCCTAAGCTATTTTGCTTTTACCTCGAGACGTGTGAAACACGACCCTGAGCGATTTTCGTCTTCTTGTTTCTCAAGATGTAGGAAATGTAGTCTTGAGCGATGTTTTCTTTCCTTATCCTGTGTTTTGGCGTAGGTAGAGTGTTATTAGTTCATGTGTTGTTCAATATCATACGTATTGTATTCATTATTGCTTATTGCATCATCTTGCGTGATCATTTTTAAAATAGCCGGCTTCGTGAAGCGTTTCAGTCTGTCTTTCAAAGTTGTATCGTGCATATCATTTGCATCTTACTCCTGAACTACGCAGGTTTGAGTCCTCAAAGGGATACATAAGCAACCCTCGGGTTCAAACAATTGTTTGCACATTTGTTTGTTTGCCCAAGTCTTCCGACCTTGTCAAAAGGGTCGTCTTCGGGCTTTGACATTCACTCATGTCATGAAATGACTTCGAGCTCTATCAAAAAGGGGCAACTATAGACATCCCATTTTGACCGGCCCTAAGACTTGGGCGCTTTCTTTTGATTACCCGATGATGAAAAGTAGAATGTGTTTCTTACAGAATCCTCAGTTTGAACTTTAAACCCAACCTTCATCATTATAGCCAAATTGTTTTAAAATACTAAATATTTCATTAGTTTAGTATTTTTGTAATTTTGCATAATTTTATGTGTTTGTTCATATTTTTTGTGTTTTTATATAAATTGGTATAAATTATATATTTTATATATAAAATAATAAAAAGTTATATTATTATGTTATATGTTTAATATTATTATATTACATGTTTAGTATTTTATGTATAGTTATAGTGTCATATTATATGTTTAGTATTTTATGTATAGTTATAGTATTATATTATATGGTTAGTATTTTATATATAGTTATATTATTATGTTACATGTTTAGTATTTTGGTATAAATTATATATTTTAGATATTTTATATATTATTTATATATATATATATATATTTATAAAAGAAAAATAATAAAAAATTATTTTGATGTCGGTCAGCCCTCGGCTGCCGACATCCAAATCTCATAATAACATATGTATAGTATTTAAATATAATTTTATATAATATCTATATTATTATATTATATGCCTATAGCTTTTTATATTATTATATTTATATTATTATATTATACTTTGTTGCCTATATAAAGCCAAAGAGGGAGAGGCTCAAGGGAGCAAAAAAAAAAGAATATTAGAATGCTTCAAGAGAGTTAGAGAGAAAAGAGAGTAAAAGATTATCTACATTTTCAATTTTGAGCCAACACTTCTAAACTTCCATAGCTATTGAAATTCCTCATTTCCATACACCAAAACCACTCCAAAAATTCTGATATAGCCAAAGATCAATTGCCTTGATCATAAGGAAGAGTGTTTAGTGATTGAAAGTGATAGAAACTAGAGAGTTAGCCACTTTCCACACCATAAACTCCATAATTTCAAATTGAGTATTTGATAACACACTTCCTACACTTTGAGGGTGATCAAGAAGGAGTTTGTGAACTAAGGAGTTTATCATTTCCTTGGAAGCATGAGAAAGAGATCTTCCATGCTAAATGGTTTAATCTCTTCAGAGGTTCATTACCAGGGCATTACATCTCTCTCATGCCAAGAACAACTCCTTGTTTGACGCTTCTTTCCATTTAGAGGACTTAAACTCACCATTGGACTTAATGAATTAAAGAACGAATGGTAATTTAAAATTGAGTAACTAAAATTGAGGCTAAAATGGTGCAAGATAATAATTTGGTTGTGTTCAATCGAACGTTAATTGAACACATGGAAACTTGAGGCAATTTATACTCATTAGTGATAAAATGATTCAAGTTTTCAAAGTCACCACTTCCCTTGAACAATTCATGAAGGGGAAAGAGGTTAAAGTCATATTTTGTTGCATTTATTGAACTTGCACACTTTGATTCACAAGCTATTATGCAATGAAATTGCTTGAGTTAGTGGTTTGTGGCTTAAGTTTACTTCTCTTTTGATTCATTCATGAAAAGGAGGGGTGGGTTGTGCAGACAACCTTAGAGAATACCCTGTGCATGCTCTGTTTGTCCTCTGTTGCAACAAGGTGAACTAGGCAGCAGTGGCTGGCAAGACACTTTCCATGGCCAGCAGTGGCCGGCAGACCTTTGATGGCCGGCATCCCTCACCAGTGGCCGGCCGACCACTAATGCAAAATTCAGCAGTGTGTTCCTTTGGCAGAGTAGAGCCATTCTAGAAGTGGGCAACAGTGTATGTGTTAACAGAGGCTCTCTAGAAGCAAAATAGTGGCTTTTCGGGTGAAAATCGAGCATACGCATGAACATTCCTCGCTTCCCGAGGCGGAGTAATTAGTTGTTTAGCTTACTTACTTCTTTTAATTATACTTGTGTTATAATTATTTAATTAGCTAAAGTAGTTAATTAGTTATGAGTTAATTTATTTCATTTGGTTTGTAATAGTTAATTAATTAGCTTAGCTTAAATAGTTAGCTAGTTAGTTTATTCATTCAGACTCTCCTTCGTGAGAGCATAATGTTGTAATAATGTGTATGTCTTCCAACCCTACGTCTTTCTCCCTTTTATTTAACTGCTTATGATGGTTAGTATAGGGACATCACGTTTAAATTAGCATTCTTCATGTTTACATATATTTGTATTGCATGCACCGAGGCTCGGATCATCATTCCAACTGCATTGTTAGTTTAATACTTATTTGAATACATGCTTAAACCACATGCTATCAATTGATTCATATGCCATGTTAAGTAGTCGAGCCTATTTTAGATTGCATATCGCATGTGTTGCATTAGTCATATTGCATAGTTAGGAATCATGTATTTTTTCTAACTCTCTTATGTCTTTTTGGCTTGGAGTACGAGGTGAGCTTTACTTGCTTTAGCATATTGCATGAGTGTGATTGTTGCCATGTCGAGCATGCCGACCATGAGGTTAAGTGCTTAATTGATATACCTGCTTGTATGCCTGTGGATGAAGGCTAATTGCTTGAATTGGAATAATTTGAGCCATGCACATTTAAGCCCACTTTTGAAATGGCAAATTCAAACTCTTTTCAAAAAACAAACATGACTCAAGTGTTCCAATTTTTGCAAGTTAGTCTATACTTGTATGTTCACATCACATAGTAATGCTAGATTAATAACCAGAACAAGACATATAATGCATAGTAAGATTCATATCATGATTAGTAGAGGCCGATCTTTGATCGGGCGAGTGCGTGTGCTCAATTCATGACCTTCTCCTCTCGTACCTAAGTTCCCGAGCCGAGACAATATTGGTGATGACGGACATGTAGCCTTTGGCACGAGTCATGGGTTTCCTAAATTTTTCCAAAATAAAACATTTAGGTGGTGACTCTGTATCTGGCAAAGCAGTTCATTTTTGGCAATTTGATTCAAAATCGATTTTCCAAAAGATTCGCTGAATTTGGACTCTTTGGTGTTTATCTATTTCACATTGCACTTGTGGAATCAGATTCAGAACCGCGGGAGTCCGATGCTATAGGGCTTATATTGACCTCTAAAAGGGGGAGCGAAAAAGTCGAGCTACAATACCCAAGCACAAGACCCCTTAGAAGAAGTTAACCTAGGTGAAGGTTCAACACAACAACCTACATATATCAGTCCTTGGTTAGATCCTAATGACAGGGACCAGTTATTGGTTGTATTAAAATAATATAAGGATTGCTTTGCTTGGTCTTATAATGAGCTTCCTGGATTGGACAGGTCATTAGTGGAACATAGGCTCCCTATGAAGCCTAACTTCAAGCCACACAAATAGAAACCAAGACGGATGAGCCCTGAAGTGGTTCAGAAAGTGAAAGAGGAGATTCTCAAGCTCCTTAAAGCAGGCTTCATTAGAACAGCCAGGTGTGTTGAATGGTTGTCTAACATTGTGCCTGTGGTTAAAAAGAATGACAAGATAAGGGTATGCATCGATTTTAGAAATCTGAATTTGGCAACTCCAAAAGATGAATACCCCATGCTTATAGTTGATCTATTGGTAGACAGCTCAGCAGGGCACAGGATTTTGTCTATGATGGATAGGCATTCTGCTTACAACTAGATCTGCATTACAGAGGAGGATGTCCACAAGACAGCAGTTAGGTGTTCCGGAAATATTGACACATTTGAATGGGAAAAAATGCCATTTGGTCTAAAGAATGTTACATATTAGAGGGCAATGAATACTATCTTCTATGATCTTATTGGAGGATAGCTAGAGTGTTACATTGATGATATTGTTGTAAAGTCTCAGTTTATGGAGGAACACTTGGTTCACTTAGTAGCAGCTTTCGAAAGAATGAGAAAGTTTAAGTTGAAGCTTAATCCTCTCAAATGTGCTTTTAGTGTATCAGTTGGAAACTTCTTGGGGTATGTAGTGCACAAAAAGGGAATACAGATTGATCAGAATAAAGACAAAGCCATCATTGAGGCCAAACCTCCATCAAGTAAGAAAGAATTACAAAAGTTTCTTGGTTAGGTTAATTTTCTTCGAAGATTTATTTCTAACACTGCAGGGAAAACTAAAGTATTTTCTTCTTTGTCAAAGCTGAAAAATGAAAAAGAGTTTGTATGGACAACAGAGCATCAAGCTGTTTTCGAAAGGATTAAAGCCTACTTGGCTAAGCCTCCAGTGTTGATACCACTAATGAGAGATAAGCCCTTGAAGTTATACATTGCTGAAGCAGAAGATTCATTGGGAGTTTTCCTAGCTCAGGACAATGAAGAAGACAAAGAGCAAGCAGTTTATTACCTTAGTAGATTTTTAAATTCTTGTGAATGTAAATACTCAGCTGTAGAAAAGCTGTGCCTTGCATTGTACTTTGCAGCAATGAAATTAAGGTATTATCTTTTGCCTACTGTTGTCTTGGTAACCACAGACTTGGTTAAGTACATGTTATCTAGACCTATGCTAAGAGGAAGAATTGGCAAATGGATATTAGCTCTTTCAGAGTTTCATCTAGAATATGTCCCCTAAAAGGTAGTAAAATGACAGATTTTGGCTAATTTTTTGGCAGATCATCCATGTCAAACAGAGAGCCAAGAAATAATGGATCTTGGTTTAGTTAATATTGAGTCATGGCAAATATGGTTCGATGGATCAAAAGCCAATGGTCTGGTTGGAATTGGTGTTATCATTAAGTCACCACAAGGGGTAGAAACCACACATGGTTTTCGAGTTGATGAAACTACTTGTTCCAATAATCAAGCTGAATATGAAGCTTTAATAATAGGACTTGAGATACTCATTAGATTACAAGATCATGCAGTTGATATATTTGGGGATTGTCAATTGGTAATCAACCAAGTAAAAGGAATCTTCAAATGTCAAACTGCAAGCATGTTACTATATTTTGTTGCTGTAGTACATTTGTTTTCTCAGTTTCAGATAGCCAATGTGACTTATATCCCAAGATTCATGAATCATAAGGCCAATGATATAGCTCAAAAGGCCTTGAATTTCAGAAGAAAGGGAAATACCCAAGTGAACATAAGTCAGGCAATATATCAGAAGTTAATATTGCCTTTGGCTAAAAGGGGTGTCATGGTAAAAGTTAACCAGAGTAACTTAGAAGAGCATGATTAGAGACATTCAATCATTCAATATTTAACTAGCCCTTCTTTGAAGGCCAGTAAAAAAATTAAATTATAGTCTATGCAATATATAGTATATGACAATGCTCTTTACAAAAGAGGAACAGACAGATTGTTATTGGAATGCTTAGAGCCAAAAGAAGCACTGATTGCTATGGCTGAGGTGCATGAAGGTATTTGTAGTGCCCATCAGCCTGGTGTGAATATGAGATGGTTACTTCGAATGCATTCTTACTATTGGCCAACCATCCTAAAGGATTGTATAGAGTATGCAAAAGGATGTCAAGTATGCCAAAAGCATGGCATGATAAGACATGTGCCAATAGCTGATTTGCATGCAGTAGTAAAGCCATAGCCATTTAGGGTGCGTTTGTTTGGACGGACTGGATAAGAGGGGGATTGTAATTCATCAGATTATTAGTCCTGGGAAACATTGTCCCGGGACTATTTGGTTGGACTAAATTTGTATCATATGTTTGTTTAGTCATGGGATTAGATGTCTGGATTGGACTATTTTTAGTTATCCAATGTTTGTTTAGAATATTATGGAGAAGGATAAATGCTCAAATGACTATTTTATCCTTTTCAATTATATACTAAGTAATAGCAATATTAAACATAGCTTTAATATTTTAATTATTTTTAACTAGATTAAATAAAAATTTGTTTTATTTTATTTTTTGCACAATATTTTAATTATTTTAATTTATTATTTTCAATTAAATTAAATTTATAATTTATAATTTTTATTTAATATATAATTTTAAATTAACGACAATAAAAAATAATTTTATTTAATATATAAATTAAATTTTCAACAACACTAAAAAAATTTAATTTATAATGCCATAATTTATAATTTATTATTTTTAAATAAATTTAATTTATAATTTATATTTTTTATTTAATATATAATTTTCAATTAACAACACTAAAAAAATAATTTAATTTAATATGTAAATTTAATTTTTTAACAACACTAAAAAAATTTAATTTATAGGGCCATAATTTATAATTTGTTATTTTTAATTAAATTAAATTTATAATTTATAATTAAATTTTTTTATTTAATATATAATTTTAAATTAACAACACTAAAAAATAATTTATAAATGTTCAAAAGACTATTTTATCCTTTTCTAATTGTTTGCTAAGTAATAACATGGAGGGTAAAATGGACATTTCACAAAATAATCCCATGGTTTCTATCCCACCCTTCCCCATGGGATAGGATAGTCCCATATTTGTGGGACTAATAGTCCGAGGGGACTATTAATCCGGAGCAACAAAATGAAATAAACAATGGACTATTAGTCCGGTGGGACTAATAGTCCAATCCCACCCCCTAATCCTTCAAAACAAACACACCCTTAGAGGATGGGTAATGGATATGATAGGAAAAATATATCCACCATCTTTGAAACATCATTGTTTTATTCTAGTGGCCATAGATTACTTCACTAAATTGGTCGAAACTAAGCCATATAAGGCTGTGGATCAAACTGAGGTTATTGGATTTATCAGAGAATTAATCCATAGGTTTGGCATCCCTCAGACCATAACTGTGGATAATGAGACTGTGTTTGATAGAAAGATGGTGAAGTCTTTCACAGCAGAATTTGGAATTAGTCTTATCAATTTCACCCCCTGTTATGCACAAATAAATGGTTAAGCAGAATCATCCAACAAGTCCTTGAAAAAAAGAATACAAAGAGTTGTGGAAGATAATCCTAGGGATTAGCACAATTTGTTGTTAGATGTATTGTGGGCTTACAGGACTTCTCCAAGGTCAAGTACAGGGATCACTCTTTATGCCTTAGTATATGGGCATGATGTAGTATTGCCTGTAGAAATTAATATCCAGTCCTTAAGGGTAAAATGCCAAGACCAATTAACTTCTAAACAGTACTATCAAAGTATGTTCTTGGAAGTAGAGAATATAGATGAATATAGAATATTGGCATTAAATAGCATTCTTTTTCAAAAAAAGAAGGTAGCCAAGAGCTATAATAAGAAAGTTAAGCACATTAGCTTTGATGAAGGTGACTTGGTATGAAAACTATACTTCCAATAGGCATTAAGAGCTATAAATTTGGCAAATGGTCACCTAATTGGGAAGGACCATATCAGGTTCATAGAGTCTTGCCCGGGGGAGCCTGTCATCTAAGAAACCTAAATGGTTATGTGCATCCCAAGAGAATTAATGGCAGGTACTTGAAGTCTTATTATCCAACTGTGTGGGAAACACAAGGAGTGTAGAAAGTGTTAAATAATAGAATGATAAAGTATGATACACTCATACAGATAATAAAAGGTTTTCATTTCATAAAGAATTAAATATATGCAGCCACAAATTGGCCCAAAAATCAGTACAATGTTTCAGTTGTTCCCTTACAATTGATTCTCTACTCCTAAGGGATAGGAACAACTGGATGGTTGTAGCCATGTCCTGCTTTTTGTCAGCCAGTCCTTGGTTAGTAATTTGCAGCTTTTTAGCATTTCAAACCAAGGCTAGATTGACTACTACTAGCTCCTCTTCCAGTTGGGCTTTCTTTTCTAAAAATTGGGTTCGAAACTGGGAGGCATAGGAATGTTGTCCCTTTAATTCAAATACTTCAGCATGAATTTGGGAGACAAACTCTTTATCTTTCAACAGTTCCCCTTCTGCAGCTTTGGCCATCTGGCAAAAATTGACATAAAAATCTAAGATGGATGCTGCTTGGGATAAGTGACCTGAGAAGGTCATGTTGGACTACTCGAACACTTTACAACACTTAAGGAAACCATTTTTAATGATATCCTTTCGTAAGGCTTCAAATGGAATCCTTGAGAATGATTGCAGCAGTTCCAAGCAAGTGCCCAAGTCCATACGAGGCAAAGAAGCTTCAGTAGCAGTTGAGGAGCTCTCAATAATTTCCAAGAGAGAATCTGCAAGGACTAATGGCTCAGTCTCATTGCTTGGTGCTCGAACTGGTGAAGATATGCCAAATAAGCTGGCCAGTTGAGCCTCGAAGATGTCCATCTCTTCCTCTGACATTAGCAATATAGAAGAGTCATTGGTTGAAGGAAGAGATGGAAACCTGGGGATAGGAGAAGAAGTGGAGGAGTCCCTAGCAGTGTCTATTGTCCTAGCTACTAGCAAGTCAAGAGAAGAAAGACTGGAGTTGGATGGTGGGAAAGAAATTAGCGAGCCATCAGTGCCTTTCTTGCGAGTACCAGTTACCACTAAAGATGAAGTGACAACTAGAATTCTCTTAAGTGATGAAGGGGCAGCTAGGACTATATAAGGAGTAAGATAAGATGAGATGAAAGATAGATGAGGCAAATATGGAGTTAAGCCTGGGCATAAGGAATGTGGGATGCTTTGCTTTAAAGAGGAAGGCATGGGAAGTATAGAGCTGGGAAGTGGAAGCATCATCTGAATGGGCTCTATACTCACTTGCACTCCAGTATGAGCTTGCCTTGTTCTTTTTAAGGCTGAAGAGGCCAATGTCGAATGAGGAATGACTGATGCTGCATAGCAGAAAATAGGAAGAAAATGTTAACTTTTGTTAAGTCCGGGAGAGGGAATCAAGAGAAATTAAGGAAAAATTGCAAACTTCAGAGGCTGTGATGGTGATGATTGAAGAACTTCGAAGGGCATAGAGCTCAGCAGTTTGTTTCTTCCTTGCAGCCTGCTTTTGTATTACTTCAGCAGCAGCCGCCTTCTCTCTTTGCATTCGTTGCTGCCTCTTTTTCTCAGACCTCTGGAAAACAATAATTTCTTTTGAATGCTCCTGCTCCACTGCCCTAGCAACTACTTCATGAATAGGGTCTTGGGAAAAATCAGAAGGGGAAACTGTCATTTTCTTCCTCCTCTTAAGTGGAGTTTCTTTTTGCTTTGCTACTTCCTCCTCTTCTACAGAAGTTTCAGGTGCCTCTTCTTCAGGAACAAGCAAGAGTTTCATTTTCCTCTGTTGTTCTTGATTACCCTTAAGAATGCTCAAAGCTTGAGCTCTCTGAGGGGCGTCTTCCTATGGAGCTCCTGTACCAAGAATAAAATTTATAAGTAAATAAGCTATGCATCATAAAAGGAAAATAAAGGAAAAATATAAATGCATACCTTTCTTCGAAGTAGCCCTGGTAACTTTTGGAAGAGGTGAGGCAGCAGGAGCAGACATAGAGACAACAGGAGTAAGAGTTGAAATGACATGGGCAGTGGAGGCAATAGTAGTGGTCCCAATCTCTTTGGACTTAACTTGAGAGGGCACATCTAGCCCAATCAACAGATCTCGATAAGAGATGGCCAGGAGCACCTCCATATTGGCAGTCCACCAATTCTGGTACCTCCTCAATGCAGTGCTGTGCAGGATGAAGGGAGTGAACCTGAATTCGACCAAGTCTTGTATCAACTTGGAAGTTGCCTCGTCCAACCTGGTTCTTGGCACCTTTAGCTCTCTAGTTGCAAGATTGGTGTTAGTTTGGCTACAGAGAGGGACAGGAATTCCTTAAGTAAGCCTAAATTGCCTAGCAAATTGGGTAGGGCAGTAAGGTTTAGCAAAGCATTTGTAAGCTCAAAAGTTCAAGGTACCAATGTAGAGCTCCATTGGAATCAAAATCGAGGCCACATATCCCTATGAATGGGGTTGGAGCAGGTGTTGTCAGCCAAGAAAGTCCTCAGCCATGTTGCCTTGTGTTAGCCGCAAAGGGACAGAAGAAGGTAGGAGAGAGGGAAACTGGAAGTTAATGGAAGAAGGTAAGGTAATAAGAAAAGCTAGAAAGGTAGAGTGAATGTCACGACCCAAACCCGCCCCTAAAAGTTTGGCATCGTAACCGGCCAGTAATCCTAGATTACCACAGGCCGTTCTGTACATAACAAAAATAAACGGGGCTCGCGGAAGCGAAAATAACATACAATAGTCCAAAGAGCTGTGCATTTATATGAACATACATTTACATGCCAAAAATGAGTTAATTACCCACATTCATTACAAAACATGTAACAAAAGTTCATATACAAAACTTATATACATAAAGGCCTCAGCCACAAATACAACTTGACAAGGCAAGCTCTCAAAACGGCCTTCCAGGCCTAGCCCCAATTCAGAGGCACCAAAACTCGGGTAGGCTTTCGAAACGGCGGCTCGACTCGGACTCCGCCTAGGCTTGGCTCCCAGAAGGCTCACCTATAAATACATAAATACAAACAATGAGCTAAAGCTCAGCAAATAACATTAACGTAAAGGGGTTAGTGAACAAAGTCCAACACTTCATAAATCTGTAAAACGTAACATTCATAAACATATTCATAATCATCTCATAAGAACATACATAATGGCATATTCCATAGAATATAACATGTGTCGACTAACGACTAGAGTAACCGGTCCCGGACACCGATTAAACACATACCGAGATCTCGTAAACTGGTTCTGGGTTTGTCCTTCCATGCCGTCCCCCATGACTAAACGCATGGGCCTGCATGTTCTCGCCTCCACAACTGAACTAACTATGGATGCCATACTAGATTCGCAAATAGGACATTCGTTCACAGAAGACATTATCATTCATAATCATTTCATAACGTATCACGTTGAACATATTTCATAAGAACATACCATTTACATAAATGTCACTTACAGTGGGTTTCCGATACCGATTACACGGTCTTCACGTCCTGTCCTGCAAATAGCAACAATATAATACATTTCTTCAATACACATTATCACATAATTCATGCCATTCCATATTTCTTTTACATTCTTTCATATTCATTCTTAGCTTTCTTTACTTTAATTCATACACATGAAATGCTAAAATTATGCCTTGAACATGCTAAAAATCATGTAAAACAACTTCCAAAAATTTTCCTGAAAGAGGTCCTCCGCTCGAGCGCCCCTTTGTCCGCTCGAGCGGACTGTACAATCTGGCAAAACTGCTGGGAGGTCGATTTCTCTGCTCGAGCGAGCTTCTCTCCGCTCGAGCGGACCATGCAAAAGTCCGAAAATCTGGTTCTTCTTCTAAGCTTCATCCTTTCCTTTGGAACTTCAACTTCCAATCTCATGAAATCAAAACTCAAAATCATTGATCAACAATATGATTTAACCATTAACACTTTAAAATAAACCCACATGAACCATTAGAAGATCACACTTGAACCAAGATGGAGAACCATAAACATATACATACAAGCTTCATGTCTCTATAGCCATGGAGGTTCTACCTCAAATTGGCCAAACATAACCATGAATCATCAATTTATGCCATACTCTTGAGTTTCACATGCTAAATGCCAAGGATCAACAACTAATTTTATGAAAATCTTACCTTAACCACTTGATTTGAGAAGTTTGCTTGAGTTCCCCCTTTTCTCTCTTCTTTCCCCTTCCTTTTTCTCTTCCACGAATTCTCTCTTCTCTCTCTCCTTTCCAGATTTTTTTCTTTTCTTTGGTTGAGTCAAATAAAAGTCTACACCTCACCTTTATCCATATATATCATATAAATAGCTTTTGTACCAAAACTTTGAGCCAAACGAGCCTTACGAATCAGACGAAATTCAGTTTTCAATTTAATTTCTCAACTGGTTCTAAAATTCCCGGTATCACATAGACGCGCTCAATTTCATTTTCTGAACCCATTACGGTCATCAATTTCAGTCCCGAAGTCATAATTCCAACAGATATTTTACTAATTCAAACATATAATCTTCAATTAAATGATATAAATGCATAATTAATTACTGGTAATTGTGACACACGATTCCGGGTCATTACACTCTCCCCACCTTAAGAAGTTTGGTCCTCCAAACTCTACTAAGCTCCATAACATTCCATGCAAAGGTAGTAATGTAAATATAGCAAACCATATCGTAGTCAAGTTATTTCATGTCGTTCACATTCAATCGATTATCTTAGTCACATATTCAATATTCTCCATTGCATAGGTAATAATGCTAACATCATAATAGATAATTAAAGTTATACCTGTCTTCGCTCTGCCAGTATCCTGTGTCTTATCTGGAATTAAGGTGTAAACTCTTGCTTGCCTTAACGTGTTCCCCTCGGGAGTAGCTGTTGTGGTTGTCTTCGGTGTCACTGTTGAGTTAACTCCACTAGCAAGGGGTCTTTCATTTCTTGCATAAACTTGTGGACAAGCTTTGGCTATGTGTCCTTTCTGTCCACATTTGTAGCAAACTCCGGATCCACGGCGACAAATACCCCAATGCTGTTTTCCACATTCTTTACAAGTAGGCACACCTCCCTTTGTATTATCATTCACGTTTAAGTTCGATTTGTCATTCACGGAGCCTATGGATTCACTAACCACTTCTACCCTCTGTTTCTTGAACTTCTTATTTTCTGCTTCGGTCATTGGTGATTGGGACATTTTCAAATTAGCAATATTTGTTTCGGACATTAGAGCTCTATCAAGCACATCAACATACTTTTCCAATTTCAACACGTTCACCCTATCTAATACCTCGACATGTAGGCCACCCTCAAATTTTCTTGCCTTTTTATATTCTGTGTCAACCATATGTGGGGCATAACGAGCTAATTCAGTAAACTTACTTTCATACTCTGCTACTGACATTGTACCCTGCTTTAGTTGTTCAAACTCAGATATTTTCCTGTCTCGCATGCATTGTGGGAAATACTTTTCATAGAACATTTCTTTGAAGCGATTCCATGTCAAGTCCCTATGCTCACCTCGTACGAGCATCCACCATCTTCGGGCTTCTTCTGTCAGAGTAAATGTAGCTAACAAAACTTTATATGCATCAGTACACGGAAACACTTCAAAAATCTTTTCTGTCTCAAGTACCCATGCCTCTACTTTTAACGGGTCAATGCCCCCTGCAAATTCTGGTGGTTTCAATTTCTTGTATTTCTGTGTCAATGTGATAACATCATCATTATTCATCTGTTCCACTTGCACTGGTGGTGGTGGAGGAGGCGGAAATGGCTGTCTCTGTGGTGGTTGGCCTTGCTCTAGTTGTTGTCTAACCAACCCAGTCAAAACCTCTACCATTCTTTCCAACCGAGTCATTCTAGCATCAGAAGATTCAGTCTCATCTACATTTCTTGCATTGGTATCTTCCATTGGTCTATAGAACCCATAATAGATAAAACGTTTCATTTACTGCCTCTTCATTACAGTTCTTGCTCCTCATATTCAGAAACACATACACACATGCACATATGCTCGTGCCATGCTCGAGTTCTTTTCTAATGCACCCTACAGCTCTTATGGACACGTGTGTGGGTAAATAACTCGTGCGCTCTGATACCATTCTGTCACGACCCAAACCCGCCCCTAAAAGTTTGGCATCGTAACCGGCCAGTAATCCTAGATTACCACAGGCCGTTCTGTACATAACAAAAATAAACGGGGCTCGCGGAAGCGAAAATAACATACAATAGTCCAAAGAGCTGTGCATTTATATGAACATACATTTACATGCCAAAAATGAGTTAATTACCCACATTCATTACAAAACATGTAACAAAAGTTCATATACAAAACTTATATACATAAAGGCCTCAGCCACAAATACAACTTGACAAGGCAAGCTCTCAAAACGGCCTTCCAGGCCTAGCCCCAATTCAGAGGCACCAAAACTCGGGTAGGCTTTCGAAACGGCGGCTCGACTCGGACTCCGCCTAGGCTTGGCTCCCAGAAGGCTCACCTATAAATACATAAATACAAACAATGAGCTAAAGCTCAGCAAATAACATTAACGTAAAGGGGTTAGTGAACAAAGTCCAACACTTCATAAATCTGTAAAACGTAACATTCATAAACATATTCATAATCATCTCATAAGAACATACATAATGGCATATTCCATAGAATATAACATGTGTCGACTAACGACTAGAGTAACCGGTCCCGGACACCGATTAAACACATACCGAGATCTCGTAAACTGGTTCTGGGTTTGTCCTTCCATGCCGTCCCCCATGACTAAACGCATGGGCCTGCATGTTCTCGCCTCCACAACTGAACTAACTATGGATGCCATACTAGATTCGCAAATAGGACATTCGTTCACAGAAGACATTATCATTCATAATCATTTCATAACGTATCACGTTGAACATATTTCATAAGAACATACCATTTACATAAATGTCACTTACAGTGGGTTTCCGATACCGATTACACGGTCTTCACGTCCTGTCCTGCAAATAGCAACAATATAATACATTTCTTCAATACACATTATCACATAATTCATGCCATTCCATATTTCTTTTACATTCTTTCATATTCATTCTTAGCTTTCTTTACTTTAATTCATACACATGAAATGCTAAAATTATGCCTTGAACATGCTAAAAATCATGTAAAACAACTTCCAAAAATTTTCCTGAAAGAGGTCCTCCGCTCGAGCGCCCCTTTGTCCGCTCGAGCGGACTGTACAATCTGGCAAAACTGCTGGGAGGTCGATTTCTCTGCTCGAGCGAGCTTCTCTCCGCTCGAGCGGACCATGCAAAAGTCCGAAAATCTGGTTCTTCTTCTAAGCTTCATCCTTTCCTTTGGAACTTCAACTTCCAATCTCATGAAATCAAAACTCAAAATCATTGATCAACAATATGATTTAACCATTAACACTTTAAAATAAACCCACATGAACCATTAGAAGATCACACTTGAACCAAGATGGAGAACCATAAACATATACATACAAGCTTCATGTCTCTATAGCCATGGAGGTTCTACCTCAAATTGGCCAAACATAACCATGAATCATCAATTTATGCCATACTCTTGAGTTTCACATGCTAAATGCCAAGGATCAACAACTAATTTTATGAAAATCTTACCTTAACCACTTGATTTGAGAAGTTTGCTTGAGTTCCCCCTTTTCTCTCTTCTTTCCCCTTCCTTTTTCTCTTCCACGAATTCTCTCTTCTCTCTCTCCTTTCCAGATTTTTTTCTTTTCTTTGGTTGAGTCAAATAAAAGTCTACACCTCACCTTTATCCATATATATCATATAAATAGCTTTTGTACCAAAACTTTGAGCCAAACGAGCCTTACGAATCAGACGAAATTCAGTTTTCAATTTAATTTCTCAACTGGTTCTAAAATTCCCGGTATCACATAGACGCGCTCAATTTCATTTTCTGAACCCATTACGGTCATCAATTTCAGTCCCGAAGTCATAATTCCAACAGATATTTTACTAATTCAAACATATAATCTTCAATTAAATGATATAAATGCATAATTAATTACTGGTAATTGTGACACACGATTCCGGGTCATTACAGTGAAACTCTGGCATACTTCATTCCATAAGTGGTAGGGTCTTGCACAAAGAATCTCAAGCACCTGGAATGTAAGTCAGTGAAGTACGCGAAAAGCCCGAGTTGCAATACCCAGAGTGGTCCTCATTGGTTGGCATCGAGGGGTTTCTCACAAAATTGAGAGCAAGTTCTGTATACATGACCTAATACATAAGGAGCTAAGGATATCTTCTTAACCGAAACGAGAGCCTTGGCAAGAGCGGCGAATTCAAGCATAATCCTCTGTGAGGAGGTACAAAATAAAAACTTTCAAAGCCAATATAAGAGAAAAAAAAGAACTCCCGATCAATCACAAGACCTTCTTTTTTATTCTCAAACTTCACAAAATCACTAAAAGAAGAAGTTAGAGGGGGAATAAAGAAAGAAACATTAATATCAGGATAATCAGAACCAAAGGGAGTACCAGCGGGCGATAACCCTAGAAGATAGCACATGTCAAGGACAATGGGGGCTATCAAACCCCACTGAAATTGAAAGAAATTGAAAGTTGGGTTCCAAAAACAAAGAGCAGCGGGTATGAGAAAAGGGTCTTCAGAATGGAAAACTTGGCTAGTCGAAGGGCGTTGAGGAGACAGTGTTCGTGGAGGTCCAACGTCCGGGCAGGAACAACTTGATCATACAATTTCTCCGATTTCAGCCTCAATGTGGGCCAGTAGCGATGGGAACGGTTCATCTTCCAGCTTCCCCAATCAAGGCCGCCCTTGTAAAGGAGGCATTGATCTTCTAAGCACGGATACAAAACAAGGAGTTAGGTGGGGGCTTCTTTGAAAATGAGACCAAGAACAATCTCCCATTGAGCATGGTGTTGGGGAATAAAGATGCGACTAGCACACCGTTCTCCGATCTTGTATTTGTCACATTCTTCATTGATGATTCTCCTCAAAGCCACAGATGGGCTTACACACTCGACGACTGGTATTTTAGAAGAAGAAGCCATTAGCAAGGAATTGAAAGAAGAAAGTGAACTAAAGGGAAAAGAGCTGCAAATAAGAGCAACAGGAGTGAAAGAGAGACTTTGGACAAGCATGTAGATAAAGTCCGAGAAGAGGGGGTTTTAAAACCTTTATTTCCAAAGTTACCTATTTAACATAACGGGTTAAATGGACCTAGGTTCTAACCCATGTGTGATCAAGGCTTTTATTTTAAATCCCTAAGAACACAAGAAAAAAGACTACCTCCGAGCCAGAATGTAGATACCTTATGAAGGAGGGAAACACATTTCAAATACCCAGCTTAGCTTCAAAAGGTGTTAGGTGGCTTCGAAGCCGGTTTTCAAATACTTAGCTTAAGTTTGAAAATAGGTAGTTGGCTTCAAAAGGTGTTAGTTGTCTTCAAAACCAGTTTTCAAATACTTAGCTTGACTTTGAGAGCAGGTAGTTGGCTTTGAAGTCAGTCTTATACCTTGAATTCAAGCATAGTTAAGATCTGCTCACTTCAAGAATCTTGGAGGTGTGTTTTTATATTTTCCAACAAATGAAGTTTCCTTCGAAGGGATCTTTGTAATGACCTATAGTTAGAATATGGTTCTTGCCTATTCTTTCAGCATAAATAAGTACTACGAAACCAGTTCTTGGTTAAGCATTATAGAAAGTCCAAAGACCAAAGGACTAATCTTACACTTTTGCTTATATAAGATCCTTCAAAGGAAAATAGGGTCGTTCTTAAAAGAAATTTCATGCTTTGAAACACCTGAGTCAAGCCTCGAAGCAAGATTGGTACTGTTATTCACACATATTATATTAACCATACAATTAGAGTGTGAAAACCTAAGATAAATACCATTACTCCTATGAGGAATTTTATGATTCGAAGCATTTGAAACCAAGCATCAAAGAAAGTTGGTTGCTTCAAAGCTGTTGTTCATAGATTACATAAACAGAGTAAGGCATAAAGCCATATTCGCCAGGCAATCGATCATACAATTGGAATATAAAGCCAGATCATGACAAATAATGTTTGAAGAGCTCAGTTTTATTGATATGAAATATTTACATTAGGAACACCTACATGGTTACATTATCAATTTCAAGGAATAGACAAAGTCACAAGATCATGGAACTTTGTCCAACAAAATTCAATAAATATGTACTCTTTTCCTAACCTATCTTCTATCCTATCTAAATTTGGTTTATGTAGCTGATGAGCCCTTAGTTGGAAAAAGAGATGTTGGGCCTTTAATTCAAATTGTCTGTTTAAGAGCCTTATTTGTTTCATCTATTTCTCCTATCCCATGTATTTCATCCATAGGGGTATCTCCTCCAAACTCTAAGTCTTGGTTCTTGAAGTTCTCATATTCTTCAAGAAGATTCTCTGTCTCATACTGAATTTGAATACAAGCAGCGAAGGTTTCCTCCAGCAACTCACTGGTAATGGAAGCATTTGTGTGCCAGTTGAGTAGAAGATGAAGTTGATCCAAGAAAGTATAAAGCTCTACCTAGGCTATAGGGTTAAGGACGTGGCTTCGAGAGATAGCATCACAAGATCATAATAAGTGCTTGTGAGGAATATCATCTCAAAGGACCTCAAAGGATAAATGGGAGAAAGCGGGAAGCAGAGTCTGGGCTCTATACTGTTGGTATGTAGTAGGAAGGACTGGGGCTTGGTAGAGAGCAAAATGCTGGCTTTCGAAAAGGGTGAGTTTCAACTCTTTAATCCAGTTAGGATTAGAAGGTAGGAAATGAGCAGTTGGATCCTCTCCAAAGAAAGGTGGGAATTCAGGCCTGTTCACACATTCTAGCCAGTCAGAGGAGCAAAGTTTTGCTTTTTGGGTTAAGAGTGAGGGACTGAGTCCCAAGGATTCAACAGGGTGTGGAGTATTTCGCACTATTCTGGACAGCAAGGTGGAAATATACCATGCTGAAAGCAAGTTGTTCTTAAGGCTGCGAAGACGGTCGAGGGGGACGTATGGATATACTACGGAGTTGCACATGGAGGGATGGATTGCAATGGGGTCATCAAATTCAGGGAATCGATGGTGGATTCGCTCCCTTGTTTGAGGTTGAGTGGGTGTAGGCCAAGTTCCCCAGTCGGTGCTGTTAGAAGTGTTGTTAGAGAAAGAGAAGACAGCTTCAAGCCGTACAGAAAGTTTGGAGGCAAATGAGAAGCTTCCAAGATCCATTTTTGCAAGTTCTTGGTTCAAAGGTTTGTAGTTGGCAGATTCTTGGTCCAAAGGTTGATAGTTTGCGAAAACATCCATAACTTGAATAAGTGGAGGCGGATAAGCGTGGCCAATAATTGTATGAAGGTTCTTTCGAGGACAAACATCATTGACTAATACCATTTCGTATGTACGATCAATGAAAAAAAGGTTTGTTTGGCCATGGGAACTGTATTAGCCTTTTCAAATACTTAGATAGTGGAAGATGTTCAAGCACAAGAAAGAATTTAATGCAGATCAAGTGCTTCATTTATGGAAGATGATTGCATTTTTAAGAATATGCAAAGTCAATGCACGTCCTAGGACGTGGACAAAGTGCATTAAGTCCACTAATATCACCAAGTATTTGGTGTATTAGTGCGAGGGGTAATGTTGGCTATATATTTTGTAAAAGCTAATTGTAGTTTGACACGTGGTACATGAAGGGCAATTTAGGGAGTTAATACACGTCTCCAGTCAAAGACAGACACGTGGCAGGTCATATTGGTTATAATGGATTTGCACAGCACTGGAATAGTTAGAAGGCACAAGATGACGTGATGAATTCAAATTCAAATCCAAGAGGGAAGCCTAACTACAAGAATGGTGGAGTGAGACTGACTGTGAGAGACATGATCGGCAATCATGGGAGGACATTTCGACGGTTGAAAGCCCACTTCGACGGTTACCCTTGAAGAGTATAAATAGCATGGAAGGTCCCAAGTTGAGGACCCAGACTCAGATCTAGAAACCAGTTTATTTACTTCGTCTTATTTCCTTCTAGATTTTATATTTCCAGTTCTTTACATTTTCAGCACTTCAATTCCTGTACTGTACTTCATTTCCTAGGAGTAGTTTCAAGTAGTCGTTGCTGTAAATCTTTTCAAGGCTGGGTCATTTCATTTTAAGTTCCAATTTACTTAATGAAATTTAGTTTCTGAATTGTTCTGTACTCATTATTTCTTATAATTTTTTCCTCAAACAGGCCACCAGTAAAAGTCCTCTTCATTGAGGCTGAAAGAACTTCAACACAATCGTCTGATAATTAGTTGGCAATTAAAATTCTGTAAGGACTGATTGATCCTTACTGGCACGCTTAAAATTACACAATTAACCTTCGAAAACCAAAAAAGCCAACAGGTGGTTGTTTTGTTTGAGCTTATTCGGTATTGGTTTGTCAATTGTTAAGGTTTTTTCGATAACATAGTGCTAAACATAAACATTTAGTTTGGTATATGGGTTCCGACAAAACCTTTATTTTCGGCATTGTTCAACCGAACATAATTTTTCACGAGACAAAGAGATTTTTGGCAGTCACTAATCTCAATTGAAAGATTTCTAACGAGTCAAAAACAAGTTGATGAGGGTAATCCAGAGACAGGAAGCACAGGAACAACTTTGCCATTTGCAGTGGTGGCTGGGGTAAAGACGGTAGGTTGGGCGGCTAGCGTTGTAAAATTGGGCCTTGGTTGCCAAAAAAGTGAAAGATAGAAAGAGACCAACTAGATCTAGAGGGGGAAAAAAAAGAAAAAAGAAAAAGAAGAATGACAAAAAGAGTGTGTACAAAATTAGGTGGGTACGCACTTTGGTGTGATGATATTATGATTAGGGGTAAAATTAGTATTAAGTGGGGTGTTGTCATGACCAAAACCCGCCCCTATGGGTTTAGCATCGTAACCTGCCAGTAATCCGTGATTACTAAAGGCCCGCTTAACAGTAACGACAGTAGTACAGAGTAAGGGGACTGGCGGAAGCCAAACAGTAAATAAAAGATGTCCAATGAGCTGTAAAAATCTGAATGGAAAAAGGACTTTTATGGACTAGTCCACATTCATAACCAAAAACATATATACATATCAGATACATATCACATGCAGGTTAGGGATCCAATCCCTTTACCATAACTGTACAGTCACAAGTCTTAAGCATTCGTTACAAAACAGAGACAAAAGGGTGAATCTGAGACACCCCAAAAACAGCCTTAGCTTGGACGGACTCGGAACCTCGAAGTGAGGCACGACGGTTGGCTTGACAAAACAAGAGCTTAACTTGATGCTCCTAGCTTCAGTCCGGTGCTTGTCTACCTACATACATATATAAACAGTGAGCTAAAGCCTAGTGAATAACGAATGCGTAAAGGGGTTAAGAATGAATGTCCTTTCAGTAATTAAAACAGTCTTTTGTATCAGTAGATCAGTTATTCAATCAGTGGCTCATATTTCGTGCCATATCAGTCGATTAGAAATCATAGCAGTCATACGTGGTACATCCTATAGCAAAACAGTACAGTAGGTCTTAATAGACCGAACAGTCAGTTGATGGCCATCAAAACAATAAACAGTAGTAGTTCCAAACATTGGAACTGACAGAGATCTCTATAACAGTAGCAGTAACAATGACAGTACAGTAGTAGAAGCAATAACAGTAACAGTAAGTTGCTATGGATGCCACGAGTACAGTTTACAAATAAGACAAACATTCATTCAGTAAACAATATCATTTCAGAAAGCGGTACAGTCAATTGTTCAGAAATAATTATAATTGAACGTATCTTTACAACATTGTTTCTCACAGATTACTGGGCTATAGACAGGCTAGTCAGCGTCCTCGCGTGCCAACCCTACACAGTTGCAGAACGAACACACACTAAGTTACACACTTGGGATTAACAACTTAGCCCCTATATGGCTTGGTGTGGTTCTATAACTTTATCCTCATTAAGATGCCTTAAACATGGCCTAGGAATTCCTAGGATGGAATGAGGATGCAAAAATGTACTTTAAAACACTTTTCAAAATTTGCTGAAAACAGGAGTCTCGCTTGTGTGTGGCTTTCTCCGCTCGAGCGGACATGCAGACAAAGAGGCTCCGCTCGAGCGTGACTTCCCTCGCTCGAGCGGACTGCCCTTGCTCGAGCGGACTGCAAACTCATGAAAAAGTACTGGCTGCACGTTTTTCACGCTCGATGGACGTTCGACCCACGATCGAGCGTGAGACTCAGACCCTCGCTCGAGCGTAGATTACCTCGCTCGAGCGGACTGCAGAACACATTAACTTCGGGGTATATGCATTTTACGCTCGAGCGTGACCCTCGACGCTTGAGCGGAAGTGCATGTACTCAGATTGTATGCTCGAGCGTGAAGTCCTCCGCTCGAGCGTGGATCAAAAATCTAGAATTTCCAAATTGATCTTCAAGCACAAAACTCAACCTCTAAAGCTTCAAATTCGATTTTTTTGGGCTAATTTTCTGGAAAACACTTAGAAACCCATAATACAACATGTTTTGAAGATCATTTTATAAAATCAAAGCCTAAAAGTATGCCAGTTGAACACAAATTCAACCCAAACTTCAAGAACATGATGTAACTATGCCATGTATGTGTTTATTTGAATTCAAAGCTTCTAATGCATGATCAAATGAGCCATTCTTCCCAAGAACATGATAAATTCTAAGAACACAACCATAATCTAGACATGCATGAAAGAATTTCATGGAAAATAACTTCAAAACTCTATGATATGATCATGCATGTATGAATTCACTCTCAAAACAACCCTTTAAACTAATTCTTGACTCTATTCACCAATTGAACATAATTTCAATGGAACTTTCATGAACAATGCATGTAACAACTTAAATCCATAATTAAGAGAATGAATTTCCTATCTTAAGTCTTGAATTCCAAGTATGGTAGCCCAATTTTACAAGTCCTCTTCAATTCCTCTAATTTTCCAAGCCAATCTCTAGATGAATTCAATTTTCCCTAGTCTCCTTCTCTCTTACGGTTTTTGGGTCAAGAAGATGAAATGAAGAAGAGTGGTGTCTCAACAATTGTATAAATCCACTCAATGGCACACTTGTAAATAACTAGGCTCAATTAATTTAACATTAATAATTCTAATTTAATTATTCCAAATTGAATTTTGATTAAACCTACCATAAAATCCCATAAATCCTAATTAGCATATAACACTAATCAATTTCTGAATCGGTCGCCGATAAGGCTTTCAATTCGCAGTCCGAAATTAAAACATGAACAGATCATTCAATGACAAACAGATAGAAATGCAATTAAAACAACACACTCATGCAATCAATTTAGAATTTCATCTTAATCAATTACTTATCATGCTAAATCACAATTTAACACTAATCAGAGGTGAGGGTTGTCACAGGTGTTCAAATAAATCTTATTAAAATTTAAGATTTAGGTAAAAATTATAAAAAAAAAAATGACGAATTCAAAGAATTAAGGTAAGTGTTAATAGCAGCACTTATTAAAAATTAGCACATGACTTTTATATTATTGTGGATATAATTGTAAAATTAAAATAATACGCCTTAATTTTGTTTAAAACAATAAATATAGAGTTTTTAGAAAAATAATAATAAAACAATTGACTAATATACCCATAAACATTTATACATTAAAAAAATTAAAACACAAGACCTATGGGATTCACCATTTGATGTGTGTCTCACTTATGAGTTATTTGGAATGATTAAATAAGTGCACTTTATAATTTTTCACGAATGTGTAAAAAAAATTAAAAAGTTCATATGATTTAAAAAAGATAAAAAGACTTTTTAAAAAAATATATATATACTAATATTGGAGATGCCAAACAATCCCTTAATATTGAATCTTGTTAATATATATATTTAGGCAGTGGCTTTCCTCCAGTCCCAAATTGGACTAGAGGGTGCTATTGGACCCGTGGAGGCCCACAACGAGTCCCTTTTTGATAATCTCAACTGTTCAATGTGTAAAACTCGTCGAGAACTATATGCCTGTAAAATATCACGTTGATCGGATATCGATAACTATCTCATCGGATCGATTTTCTGTCAACCGTTTATTTTTTCACCGTCCATTTTTTTTTATACAAAACTGATTTTATCACGTAGCTATCGATATCCGATCAAGGTGATTTTTTACAGACATATAGTACTTGACGATTTCTACATATTGAACAGTTCGAATTATCATAGCGGGACTCGTGATGGACTTCCACAGACCCAACAACACCCTCTAGTCCGATTTAAGACTAGAGGGAAGCCAGGCCCATTTATTTATACATTAGTTAGTGTTGGTATCATTATGGGTTATTAAATTTTGAAACATTCAAAAATGTGTTTAAAATATAAGAGTATAGAAAAATATTAGAGATTTTAAAAGTTTTATCAATTTTTTTTACTAAATATTTCATATGGATGTGAAATTCATACCAGGTGGGTTCCATGTGAATTTCGCACTTATATGAAACATTAAATAAAAATTTTAATAAAATTTTTAAAATGTCTAACATTACTGAAAAGTAAATTATATTGAAATGCACTCTATTGTTTTAAAATTATATCAATAACCCTCTTTATTATTTAAAATATCACTGACATCTCTCACTCTGAATTTTAAAATAACAAAAGCTCCTCTTAGTCAATCAATGAATTTTAGGTTCGTTTGAGATGTGGATTGACTTTTTGATTATTTTAATTTGGGATTACAAAACTTTGTTTGGGATAGATTTTTTGATTTTTTTAATTTTTATGAGAAAAAAATGAAATAATTATGAATTGAATGTAACATTTTATCCTATTTAATTAAAATAACTTATTTTATCTTATATGACTATTTGAAGTCAAATAACATCCCAAACGGAGCTTTATTGACCTTAGCATAAAATAATTTTGCCCTTATTACAATAACAGGCTATTCCTGCAAAACCAAACATCCACATTTCATAATTGACTTCGACATCAAACATTACTTTTTTTTTAACCCTAACTTATTGTAACATTTTTTAATCTCTATGTATCTTTTTTTTATCTATATCTTGTTTGACACCATCACTGCCCCCATCAATATAAGGGTAAATTACATTAATAGTTTCTATAATTTGAGATTTATGTCAATTTAGTTTTTGACTTTTTCATTGTATCATATTTGATCCTAAATTTTAAATCTTGTTTCAAATAAGGACAATTGAAGATATCATTACTTAATTTCAAGGGCAAAATCATTAATTTGATAAAATATAAACTAATTTGACAAAAATAAATATCAAAAAATATTTTTAAAATTTTAAATTTTATTTCTACCCACCAAAGATAAAATTATGAAAATTTGATAAATCTTTTAGACATTTATTTATTTACCAAATTAATTTTTATTATGTGCTTAGAGATGATCATGTAATAAGTAGTTGTTATGATTTTAATGTGTAATCGATATATTTAATATATGAAATGTTTTTAGTTTTAGATTTTTTTGATTTAATGGATTGCTTTAATAATGATATCAAAATTGTCTCCATATTTGACTTTTTGGAAAAATAAAAACCAATTTAATGAAAATAAAAATAACCACACATTATATGATCATCATCCAAACACATAATAAAAATTAATTTGGTAAAATAAATAAATAAATAAATAAATATTTTAAAGATTTGTCAATTTTACATAATTTTATCTTTAGCGGGTAGATATAATATTGAAAAATTCAAAAATATGTTTTTGACATTTATTTTTATCAAATTAGTTTATATTTTTATCAAATTGGTGATTTTGCCCTTGAAATTAAGCAATGATATTTTCAATTGTTCTTATTTCGAACAAGATTTAAAATTCAGGGTCAAATATACCACAATTAAAAAGTTAAGAATCCAAGTGACACAAGTCTCAAACTATAGAAACCATTGGTATAATTTGCTTTTAATATAATTACTACTATTATTAGGGATGATAAGATGTCCCAATTCACCAGATCCTTTACTTCCCCAATTCTAATAGGATGGGTAGAGTCGGGTTAGATTTGAGAAATTTTTTTAAAAATTCGATTCGATTCGGGTCAAGGTAGGAAAAAATATTTTTTTATCCAAATCCTACCCAACCAACAAATATAATAATAAATAAATAATAATATTATATGTTTATGTAATATGTGTATAATATATTATTATTTTTTATAAAATATATATATATAATATTTATTGAGTTTTTATTATGTTATATATATATATAATATAATTTCAATATATAGAATATATAATATATTTTTTAATTATAAATAGCATTTTATAGTTTTAATTATTAAATTTTAATATTATTGTTAAATTTCTTATTGTGTTGCGATTCAAGTAGGGTCAAGGGTAAGGGTTATATTTGTGGGTTTAGTGGGGGTGGGGGGAGAGTTCCATGAGAGGAGGGGAAGGTTAAAAGTAGGCGTAAGACCCTCGATTCATACTCTATCCATTGCCATTCCTAACTACCATCACTCCACCCTACCATTAACCATAACACCACCATGGCTCATCACCTATGAAGCATAGACACGGCAAAATCAGCGCCGTGGCGGTGTCGGACACGGGGATACGCCGGGGACACGTACGCGACACGCCATCTGCCGTGTCCCTTTAATTTAATTGTTTTTCTTGTAGGGGACACACGTGTCTAGATCTGGATACGGCGTGAGACACGGCAAGGAAGGAGAGACAAATGAGAGAGTGTGAAAGAAGAGAGTGAAGAGAAACAAACCTGTCGAAGATCGAAGCTCCATGAATCCAGTCGAAGATCGAAGCTCCAAGCTCCATCAGTCGATCGAACACCCTAGACGATCGCGATCTGTTTCTCTTAGATCGAAGCTCCAAGCTCCATTAGTCGATCGAACACCCCAGACGATCGCGATCTGTCTCTCTCTCTCGCCTTCACAGTCTCTCTCTCTCTCTCTCTCTCGCGATCGCGATCGCGACCTCGACCCTGTCTCCCTCACTCTCTCTCCTTCTCTCTCTCCCTTGCATCTGTAGTTTTATCTGAGAGGGTTTATTGATTATATAATAACTATTATTATTATATATTATACAATAGTTATTATATAAAATTAGTAGGTGTGTAGATTATATAATAACTATTATTATTATATATTATATAATAGTTATTATATAACATATAATATATTTAATATATATTGTAAGATAATATATATTCATACATATTAATAAATAAATAAAAATAAACACATGTATATAAAATAAAATAAAAAAATTAATTATTTAAAAAATATAATAAATAAATAAAATAATTAATGTGTATTAAAATAAAATATTTATAAAAAAATTAAAAAAATTTGTCGTGTCCCCTACCGTGTCCGTGTCCCTATTTTTTAGAAATTGCTGTGTTCCGTGTCCGTGTCCGCGCTTCATAGCTCATCACTACTAGCACCATTGTTATTGTTGCAAATATCTTATTTCCACACAATCTCCTCCATGTTTGTTGCTACAGCCATTTCATATTCCCCACGTAGTCCTCCCTTCTATCACCAACCACTACCTCATCACCACCTTCATCCACCTCTACCTTATCACAATCCAACCACCAGTTACTATTATCATCGCACTATCACTCCTCCCTCCTATCACCAACCACTACCTTAACACCACCTTCATCCACCTCTACCTTATCACAATCCAACCACCACTTACTATTATCATCGCACCATCGCGTTATTATCAAATCATCACCCAAATATAAAAGTATAAATAATTTTAATTTTTTAACATTGTAATTAAATTTGCAAATTAATTTAATATTAAAAAAAATTGTATTCATTTTTAATATAATTTTTAATTTTAAAATATTATTTCCATCAAGTAACATTTTCCTTAATTTTGAAGCCGATTTTAAAAGAGAAAAGTATAGTAGCTCCACTTGACATCATTTAAAATAGGGGTACTTATATGTAGATCTTAATAAATGAATTTATTGTCTAATAAGTTCTATGAAAAAAATTTGTTATAAAAAAAGTCACTAATTGTAAGTTTTAGCGACAATTTATAAAAATCATGACAAAAAAAATCACTAATTGTTAATTTTTAGCAACATATATAAAAAACTGTCACAAAAAATTATTTTTAGCAATAATTTTACCAAGATTTATTTTCAATAAAACTTGATGGGAATTAAATCCAACTATTAGGACTTATTGATAGTTTATCATTTAAAAAAATATCACTGACATACTTTGAATTTTAAAATAACAAAAACTCCCCTCGGTCAAGGAAAATTATTTTTTTGTTTCAGGGTACATGGTGTTTTAATTTTATTTTTATTGATTAAAATAGTAAGATTTATCATCTTTTTGAGACAATTAACAAGGAAAAATTATTTATAAGTCCTATAAGGGAGACTTGTGTTACATATGGTCCTACTAAAAAACTTATATTCCCATAAGTCCGGTGAGAAGTTTGTTGACACATTTACCCTCAATATTAGTTGTTAATATCATAAATAATAATAAAATCATATATAGGAAATTGAATGTTACCATAGATCATATCTATATAAACGTAACGTAACGTAACGTGACACCTACATAAACGTAACGTGACACCTATAGGAAATTGCATGTTACCATAGATCATATCTACATAAACGTAGCGTAACGTGACACTTACATAAACATAACGTGATACCTATGATCTATGACAACATTCAATTTCCTATATAGAAAATTGAATGTTACCATAGATCATATTTACATAAACGTAACGTAACGTGACACCTACATAAACGTAACGTGACACCTATGATCTATGGCAACATTCAATTTCTTATATAGGAAATTGAATGTTACCATAGACCATATTTATATGAAACGTAACGTGACACCAACATAAACCAGCAACATTTTCACATTCAATTTAAAAAAATAAAAACTCATTAAGTTTACGAAACGTAACGTGACACGTTACGTTACGTTACGTTTCCGTAGGTGTCACGTTACGTTACATTTACGTAGGTGTCACATTACGTTACGTTTATATAGGTGTCACGTTACGTTACGTTACGTTTATGTAGGTGTCACGTCACGTTACGTTTTTGTAAGTGTTACGTCACGTTATGTTTATGTAGGATCTTGTGGAATACACTCCTATCTACATAGGACTTGAGACTCTATAAGAAATTACACAGGACTTAATCTACCATAAATATTTGAAAAATGACTTATAAATAAGTCTCCCATTAAACAAATATTACCGAACAACTTCTCCTCAATCAATCAATTGTTTATTAACTAAACAAAAATTACCGACATTAGCATAAAATATTGGCTCTGTTTGTTTATGTTTTCAAATTAGTTTTCTACACCAGAGTTTGAATATGATGTTTGTTTAGTGTTTTAGAATCACGTTTCGAAAGCTTTGCGGAGAGCTCTGTCTCAGCCGCTTTCTCAGCCCGCGCTTTTCAGAATTTTTTTTTGAAAATTTTGCCTGACGAGACGTCCGGCCGGTTGACCGAAATAGTGATTTTTTTTATTTTTTTTTTTGCAATTGATATGTTAATTTTTATATAATCGAAAAAAATATTTTCTGAAATTTTTAAAATTTTTTATATGCTTTAAAATAATTTTGAGTTATATGTTTAGTTATGAGTTGTAAATTTTTGTATCAAAAATCAAATGTCACATCAACAATTCCCCACTCAAATCAAAACTATTTTCAAAACTCTTTACCAAACAAATTTTCTACACTCAAATCATAATTCCAAACTCTACAAACTTAAAATATAACTCATACTCTCAAATCATATTTACAAAACACAACCAAACGCTGGCTTAATTTTACCCTAGTGTGTTTTCAACAATAACATACTATTCCTGAAAAACCAAACACCCTCATTTCATAATTGACTTGGCAATGAAAATCACCTTCTTTTTTCTTTTTTTTTTCTTTTTTACTCTTAACTTATTTTAGCTTTTTTTAGTTTCAGTCTCGTTTGAAAACTTGATTATTTTGGTTGATTTTTTCATTTTTTGATTATTTTATGAATCGAGAAAAAGTTGTGTTTTAAATGATTTATGAATTTTTTTATAATTGAATAGATGATTGTGAGATAAAAAATAATTTGTTAATATGTAAAATATGACATTTTATCTTATTTACTATCTTAATATAATTTTATTTTTATTGACTATTTTAATTCAAAAAAAAAAAAAATTTGTTCCCAAAATCTTTTGTTTATATATTGACACTGTTAGTGTCCCATCAACACTTCACCCTACCAACCATTAACCATCACACCACCATTAAGGTCACTACTGTGGTAAATGTACCACAGTAATTATTATGTCTCAATTTGAGATATATTATAGATTTATTTTTATGATTCGAACCGTTTATTTTGTAGGGTTTGTTCAGTACTTCATGCGTATCAAAAATCATATTAATCGGATATCAATAACTATATAATCGATAATCAAAAAAATAAACAATAAGTTTTTCTTTTAAGAAATAGCATAAAAAATATGCGATTCGATCATATAGTTATTAATATCCGATTAATATGATTTTTGATAGGCATGAAGTACTGAACAAACCCTACAACATGCCCGGTTCGATTCATAAAAATAAATCCATAATACACCTCAAATTAAAATACAATAATTACTACTATGCCTTTAATCCACCATCGTTTACCATTACAAGCACTACTTATTGTTGTCACAAATATCTCATCGGCACACAATCTCCTCCATATTTGTTGCTACCGCCAGTTCACCCTCTCTCCTATCACCAACCACTATCTTAACACCACCTTCAATCGCTTATACCTTGTCACAACCCAACCACCACTTGCTACCATTATTATCATTACACACTACAAGAAAAGGGGATATAAACACGGAAGCTTTTGCGACGGTGCGCGTTCCCGTCGCAAAAAATGATCTTTTGCGACGGTAGATTAACCCGTCGCAAATAATCCCTTTAGCGACGGCCTTTTACCGTCGCAAATAAAACTAAGCGAATAGTGGGAAAAATAGGAAGTATTAGCGACGGCGTTTGTGTACCGTCGCTAAAAGTTTTTTTTTGAGACGGCGTGCGTTGGCTGTCGCAAATAGTGGACCATTTGCGACGGCAAAATGACCGTCGCCCAAAAAACTTATGAAAACGGCGTCGTTTAGCTTAATAACTTATCATTTGCGACGGTGTATAATTTACCGTCGCAAAAAGTAAAAAAATTTTGCCCCCCTTTCCTTTTCATCTTCGCGCTCCAACATTAATCATCCCTAAATCTTTGAAATCCCTAATCGACGCCGACGAACCACGAACTTGGCAGCTCTCTCGACGAGCGACGACCAGGCTATAGCGGTGGTGCGGTGGTGCGGCGACGGCGACGGTGACCGGCGACGAGTTTCTCACTCACCGTATGCTCTCTCTCTCTCTCTCTCTCTCTCTCTCTCTCTGTATATATATATATATGTATGTATTAGCTGTTAAAAAAAAAAAAAAAAAAAATTATTTGTGTTTTGTCTGTGTTATGTATTAGATATATATGTGTATTAGATATATATGTGTATGTATTATATAATTTGTGGTAATAATTAGATATATATGTGTATGTATTAGATATATATGTGTGGTAATTAAATTATTTGTATTATGTATTAGCTCTCAATGTTTTTTTTTTTTTTTTAATCTTCTGCTCACAGTAACACCATGTTTGGATTTTAGATTTGTCAATGAAAGTGGAAATGAAAATTCATTATTTATGGGTGGTCAAACAAGAAAATAATTTATTTAAACAAATATCTAATTATTAACCTACGATTTAAAAAAAAAAGAAGGGAAGTATTCTTTGTCATAGTTTCTATCTTCGCGCATTGTACTCTATGTTTGGTGCATATTCTTGTTGTGAAATTTTACAATACACATCAAAAATATTTGAAAAACAGTGTGTTTTATATATTTCAGTTATAATTATTTTTATATTTAATTATAATTTATTATAATATTAATTATAATTATTATTTTAATTATAATTGAAGAGATTTTTAATTACACTATTCAACAGGGCTGTTAACAGGTCTGATTTGTATCAGATAAATGGCAACTTGAATCTGACCCAATTAGAATATCACTGTAATTTAATTCCGCTGGATCGTCCAGTTACAAATTCGAATCCGAAACTAGTTGGATACCGATCCATTCTTTTTAAATTTTTTTCATTCCAACATTGTCATTTTGTTTGAATAATAATGACATTCATGTCGCGTTTATTATTGTTATAAATATTGAATTACTGATTAAATAATATATGAAATGTGATAAAAGGAGATATGATCGTTGTAGTATTAGTCATACTTGTATAACCTTTTTGGATTATTTATTTATTTATTTATTTATTTTACTGAAGACTACTTCCTGAGAAATATATTGAATATAATTTCTAGGAATTTTAAATGTCATCATGCAACAAATAAAAACATGACAGTTGGCAATAGGCGAAGAATTTCTTAGTCAAACTTAAATAGATGAGTTTTGAGTATTTTTTCGAATAGGTTTGAGTTAAAGGTATTATATTTAGAGTTACTTTGATGAGTATTTTTGTGGATGTGTACAGATGATGGATAAGAGTTGGATTGATTTGCCAAATAGGATGTCGAGCGAATACATTAATGGGATTGATGAATTCCTTGTGTTTGCCTACACCAATAGGGTTGAAGGTTCGATGATCAGTTGTCCGTGTAGGAAGTGTGAGAATCGATACTATTTTGTACGAGAGGGTGTACGGGAGCATCTGATTTTGAATGGTTTTTTTAAAAAATACAAACATTGGATTAATCATGGGGAATCTTACGTATCTCTGCATGGTAATAGAGAGAATGAAACATTAGCTAATTCAGACATTGGGGATGATATGATTGGAATGATACAAGAGGCTATGGGAAATCCACATGCCGGTACAAGTGCTGAGGGTGATGAACCACAGGGGCCTGATCCCCATGCATCTGAACCCCAGCTCGGTCCAAATGCAGAGACTGCAAAGTATTTCAAACTTCTTCAAGATGCACAAAGTGAATTGTATCCGGGTTGTCAGAAGTTCACATCTTTGTCATTCATTGTGCGACTTCTACATTTGAAGGTGCTTAATCAGTGGACAGACAAGTCTGTTGACATGTTGCTTGAGTTATTGAATGAGGCGTTCCCGTTGGGTGTGAAACTCCCGGACTCATATTATAAAGCTCAAAAGGTCACAACAGATTTGGGCTTCACGTATGAGACGTGGGATGCATGTCCCAACAGTTGCATGTTGTTTCGAAACGAGGACGCCAATCTTGATAAATGTGTCATATGCAACAGTTCTAGATGGAAATCAAATGGTGATGGTGGTTCAAATGTTCCTAACACAGGTGGCAAACAAATAGCTGCAAAACAGATGAGGTATTTTCCTTTAAAGTCAAGGTTGCAGAGGTTGTTTATGTCATCCAAGACGGCCAAGTTAATGAGATGGCATGCAGAGGAACGAACTGATGATGGTGTCTTCAGGCATCCTGCTGACTCCCTTGCATGGAAAGATTTTGACCGTCGGAATATTGACTTTAGTAATGATTGCCGAAGTGTAAGGCTTGGCTTAGCATCTGATGGTTTTAACCCATTCAGGACGATGAACATAGTTCATAGCACTTGGCCTGTTGTGCTCATTCCATACAACTTGCCGCCATGGATGTGCATGAAGCAACCATTTCTAATTTTATCCGTGCTTATTGACGGCCCGAAAGGACCTGGTGACAAGATTGATGTGTATATGCAACCGTTGATTGAGGAGTTGAAAGAACTATGGAATGAGGGTGTGTCAACATTTGATGCATCAACAAATCAAATGTTTCAAATGCATGCAGCTTTACTGTGGACAATTAGTGATTTTCCTGCATATGCAAACTTGTCAGGATGGAGCACTAAAGGCGAATATGCATGTCCTTGTTGCAATAAGCAAACTACATCGTGTTGGTTGAAGCATAGTAGGAAACAATCATACTTGGGTCATCGCAGATTTTTACCTACTGGCCATAAATTCCGGAAGGATAAAGTATCATTTGATGGTAGTCGGGAAGTTAGACTCAAACCAAAATTGTTGTCTGGAACTGAGATGTTGCTACAATTAGAATCTGAGGGTATTTTAACCCAATACAAGAGGGATGACCTTAAGGAGAGGCATAGGAGACAGGTAGAGAAGGAGAAAGCTGGACATCGCACCCATAGTTGGAAGAAAAAGAGTATCTTTTATGAATTGCCATATTGGGAGCACAATCTAATAAGACACAACCTCGATGTGATGCATATAGAGAAGAATGTTTGTGACAATGTGTTGTGGACAATATTAGGGGTTGCAGGAAAATCGAAGGATGGTGTTAATGCTCGGCGTGATTTACAAGATATGAATATTAGAAAACCCCTACATTTACAGTTAAGAGGGTCGAATAAAGCCTATTTACCACCAGCACAATTCACGATGACCAAGGATGAGAAAGATTTGTTCTTGAAAGTGTTGAAGGAAGTAAGAGTTCCCGACGGGTATTCATCCAATATATCACGTCGTGTGCGCTTACATGATAGAAGCATTGGGGGTCTTAAGAGCCACGATAGTCATATTCTGATGCAACAACTTATTCCATTGGCTATTCGAAGATCGTTACCGAAGAATGTAATTGAACCCTTGATTGAATTGAGCAATTTCTTTAGACAATTGTGTTCGAAAGTGAATCGTGCGACGGATTTGCAATATATTCAAGATCGTATCGCTATAACACTTTGTCATCTAGAGAAAATATTTCCTCCGAGTTTTTTTGATATAATGGAGCACTTGCCTATACATCTAGCTGATGAAGCCTTATTGGGTGGAGCGATTCAGTTTCGATGGATGTATCCAATTGAGAGGTATCTTCTTACTTTGAAGCAATACGTGCGTAATAGAGCTCGTCCTGAAGGATCAATTGCTAAAGGATATCTTATGGAAGAATGCATGAATTTTTGTGCACAATATCTCAGTGATGTGGAAACCAAATCTAGTCGACCCGTGAGGAACTATAGTGGTGCTGATAATTTGGGTCATGCTACTGGTGAGAACACAAGCTTTTATCTTGATAATACTTCTTGGGTACAAGCTCATCGGTACATCTTATGCAATACAAGCTCGGTTCAACCATTCATAAAGTAGGTTAAGTCACTCACTCAATATTTTATTATGTTGTATTGAATTTTCAACTAAATTTTTTGTATTGCTAAAATTTCAATCTACACAGCAAACACCTTGAAGTACTTAAGCTCAAAATGCCTCGTGTCGACGATCACAACTTCGGCGTGAACATTTTGAAACTTTTCACATTTGGTTCAAGGAACATGTATGTATCATTGTCTATAGATTCTAGTTACTTAAGTCGATATACATTTTAAATTTTACATTTTCGTGTTAAATAGGTCCAAACTTTGCGAAGGACTACTGATGTCATATTTTCTGAAGAGATTATTCTATTGGCAAATGGTCCTCATAACCTGGCAAGGAGGTTCAACGGGTATATACTGAATGGGTTTCGGTATCGAGTAAAGGCCATGGATGATCGTCGAGCCACACAAAATTGTGGTGTAGCTTTGAAGGCAGATACCATAAGTTATGCTAGTCGAAAAGACAAGAATCCTCGTGTGGGGTCTGTGTACTATTATGGACAATTGACAGATATTGTTGAGATTCGATATTCCAATGAGAAGAAACATGTGTTGTTTAAGTGTGATTGGATTGACAACATTCACGGAAAGAAAGAAGATGTCTTCAATTTCACGTTGGTGAACTTCAATCATTTGTTGTACCGAGATGATCGAATTACCAATGAACCTTTCATCTTGGCGTCCCAAGCAGAGCAAGTTTGGTATGTTGCAGACCCGTTACAACCAGACTGGCAAGTCGTGGTGAAGATGTCTCAAAGAGGTTTATTTGATATGAGTTCGACTGATCCACAAATCGACCCATACATGAGCCAACAATTGGAAGAAAATATAATGCTTCGTGATGAAGAAGTTGGTTGGGTGAGGGAAGCCGTAGAAGGGGATACAGTTGATGTTCAAATAGGCTGATATTTAAGGCCAAGGTTGTAGTTAATCATCAATTTCTTAATTTACTTTGTCTTTGTAATTGTATTAGTTCAATTAATGTCATATTATAGTTGATGACAAACCATTGTCTATGTTTCTAATGTCAATTAATGTTATATTGCTTGCAGATTATTATGGGAAGGAAGAGGAAGCCTATTCATCCCCGGCGCATTATGTCTGATGTGCTACATATCAGGACATCAGTAGCACCACCATCAGATGAGGCATCACATCGGCCACCATCGGAGGGGCCATTAGTGCCACCACCATCTGAGGGGCCATTAGTACCACCGTATCGACCACACCTACCATTAGTGCCACCACCATCTGAGCAGCTACCATGTACTCAGCCTCCACGCCTACCATCGGTGCGTCCACCATCAGTGGCACCACAGCAGCTATCATCATCAGCTTATGAGCCATCTGCAGGTATATAAATTTGCTTTGATTTGTATGAAAATTATTTACACATACATTTATTTATGCTCATTATATATAACTTGTTTATTCTCATTGTATTTTGCAGACCCTTCGACTTCTTCACAGCCCACCTCAGGTTTATTTGATATGATTTGTATTCACAAACTTGTTAAATTTGCATTTGTTTATTACCATTGCGTATTGTTTATTATTATTGTATATCGCAGGTCATGTTAGTTCTTCATCAACCGCGACTAGGCGTGGTAGAGGATGTGCCAAGGGCATTAAAGAGTGGGGTACTGGTAAAAAGCTGGACATACAATTTGATGGAAATTACTGCCCAATAGGGGATAACGTGGCAAAGTTAACTACTCAACTTGGCATTATTGTGCGGAATGGTAACATTGTTCCTCTTACTTTTCTTGACTGGAACAATGTGCCTGATGATATTGTTGATGCTATCTGGAAGGATGTGAAGGTAAAAGTATATTTTTGTTCACAAATTCGAATTCCAAATTTGTGTTATACTTAGCCTTAAACTTTGAAATTGTGTTTTATAGGACAATTTGAATATATGTCCAGAGGAGTACAAGCCAATCTGCATGAAAAACTGCAACAGCATATGGAAGGATCACAAGAACAAGCTTAAGGCTAAGTATTTCAAGCCTAGAAGCTCTGATCCTAATCTGAAGGATGATGTTCCTATGAACATTGTGCCAAGCCAGTGGGAACAACTTGTGGAGTATTGGCGTACTTCCGATGCTGAGGTATACAATTACGTTATATTTATGATATGTAAACATACAAATCATATTTACATACTTACATTTGTTGAACTTGTTATAGAAAATTGCAAGTAGGAACGCTAAAAATCGGCGAGCTCACGGCATAGCTCATACCACAGGGCGTACTACTTTCTCTCAGATACGGCATGAGGTTTACATTTTATTGTTTTATTTTTGTATATAAATAAACATTGTATATTTGCAAATTATTTGGATTCTAATTTTCATATTTCGCCCCAAAAATGTAGATGACCAGTAAAGGGGAGTCTACTGATAAGATGAATGTTTGGCTTATGACACGTAGAGTAGATGACCCAGAGGTTATCCAGACCTTGGTAGTTTTCAAACACCTTTGATTGTATTTAAAGTTTATTTTTTGTGTGTCAACCATCTTAATTTGGCATATACTTGTATGTCTTATTCAATACAGGATGAGTTTAATCGTCAACTCTCTATGCTACCTGAGGATGGTCGGACTTTGGAGGCTAGGAATGCCATTTTCCATGAGTTGATGGGTCATGACAGACATGGATATTGTCGCACATACGGGAGAATTGTGCCTCGGAGAGCGGTGTATGGAGATGGTGCTGGGCCATCACAGTCAACACCCCAGCCATCGACTATTGATCAGATTCGTGCAGAGCTAAGGGATGAGTTGAGGGAGGAGCTGCGAGCAGAGTTCTCTATACATTTGCAGGAGATGAGAGCTGAGATGATGGCCCTTGTGTCACAGGGGGCGAGTGTGGATCCCAACAGACAGGTTCCATATAAATTAAATTGTTTGATAGTTCAATTTTCTTTAAGATTATGTATAAAACCCGAATATGATTAACACATTATGCATTGACTAACATAGGTTCCTGATGCATCGAGTGGCCACCGGGCATTTAGGGAATCTGCAGAAGACGAGAATCCATATACACCACCACCAGAAGATCAGGTATAAAATGTATCTTTGCATTCTAAGCTAAAATGTATCTTTGCATTCTTTACATTCTAAGTTAAGAGACTTCTGGGAGAAGACGGGACTAGTTAGAGCCGGATTTAGCACGAAACTTGGCACACACGACCGCCTAGGCACGAGAGACTTGTGGGAGAAGACGGGGCTCGAATCGGGTTCCCGGTTTGGGAGTTAGAGCCGGATTTCACTTTAGGCAAACTACTTCCTTAAGAAACTTGAATTCGAGGCGTTAACGCCCCAAAATCACCAAACCGCGTCGGTTAGCACGAAACTTGGCACACACGACCTCCTAGGCACGAGAGACTTGTGGGAGAAGACGGGGCTCGAATCGGGTTCCCGGTTTGGGAGTTAGAGCCGGATTTCACTTTAGGCAAACTAGTTCCTTAAGAAACTTGAATTCGAGGCGTTAACGCCCCAAAATCACCAAACCGCGTCGTTTAGCACGAAACTTGGCACACACGACCTCCTAGGCACGAGAGACTTGTGGGAGAAGACGGGGCTCGAATCGGGTTCCCGGTTTGGGAGTTAGAGCCGGATTTCACTTTAGGCAAACTACTTCCTTAAGAAACTTGAATTCGAGGCGTTAACGCCCCAAAATCACCAAACCGCGTCGGTTAGCACGAAACTTGGCACACACGACCTCCTAGGCACGAGAGACTTGTGGGAGAAGACGGGGCTCGAATCGGGTTCCCGGTTTGGGAGTTAGAGCCGGATTTCACTTTAGGCAAACTAGTTCCTTAAGAAACTTGAATTCGAGGCGTTAACGCCCCAAAATCACCAAATCGCGTCGGTTGAGCACGAAACTTGGCACACACTACCTCCTAGGCACGAGAGACTTGTGGGAGAAGACGGGGCTCGAATCGGGTTCCCGGTTTGGGAGTTAGAGCCGGATTTCACTTTAGGCAAACTACTTCCTTAAGAAACTTGAATTCGAGGCGTTAACGCCCCAAAATCACCAAACCGCGTCGTTTAGGCACGAAACTTGGCACACACGACCTCCTAGGCACGAGAGACTTGTGGGAGAAGACGGGGCTCGAATCGGGTTCCCGGTTTGGGAGTTAGAGCCGGATTTCACTTTAGGCAAACTACTTCCTTAAGAAACTTGAATTCGAGGCGTTAACGCCCCAAAATCACCAAACCGCGTCGGTTTAGGACGAAACTTGGCACACACGACCTCCTAGGCACGAGAGACTTGTGGGAGAAGACGGGGCTCGAATCGGGTTCCCGGTTTGGGAGTTAGAGCCGGATTTCACTTTAGGCAAACTACTTCCTTAAGAAACTTGAATCCGAGGCGTTAACGCCCCAAAATCACCAAACCGCGTCGTTTAGGCACGAAACTTGGCACACACGACCTCCTAGGCACGAGAGACTTGTGGGAGAAGACGGGGCTCGAATCGGGTTCCCGGTTTGGGAGTTAGAGCCGGATTTCACTTTAGGCAAACTACTTCCTTAAGAAACTTGAATCCGAGGCGTTAACGCCCCAAAATCACCAAACCGCGTCGGTTGAGCACGAAACTTGGCACACACGACCTCCTAGGCACGAGAGACTTGTGGGAGAAGACGGGGCTCGAATCGGGTTCCCGGTTTGGGAGTTAGAGCCGGATTTCACTTTAGGCAAACTACTTCCTTAAGAAACTTGAATCCGAGGCGTTAACGCCCCAAAATCACCAAACCGCGTCGTTTAGGCACGAAACTTGGCACACACGACCTCCTAGGCACGAGAGACTTGTGGGAGAAGACGGGGCTCGAATCGGGTTCCCGGTTTGGGAGTTAGAGCCGGATTTCACTTTAGGCAAACTACTTCCTTAAGAAACTTGAATCGAGGCGTTAACGCCCCAAAATCACCAAACGGCGTCGTTTAGGCACGAAACTTGGCACACACGACCTCCTAGGCATGAGAGACTTGTGGGAGAAGACGGGGCTCGAATCGGGTTTCCGGTTTGGGAGTTAGAGCCGGATTTCACTTTAGGCAAACTAGTTCCTTAAGAAACTTGAATTCGAGGCGTTAACGCCCCAAAATCACCAAACCGCGTCGGTTTGAGCACGAAACTTGGCACACACGACCTCCTAGGCACGAGAGACTTGTGGGAGAAGACGGGGCTCGAATCGGGTTCCCGGTTTGGGAGTTAGAGCCGGATTTCACTTTAGGCAAACTAGTTCCTTAAGAAACTTGAATTCGAGGCGTTAACGCCCCAAAATCACCAAACCGCGTCGGTTAGCACGAAACTTGGCACACACGACCTCCTAGGCACGAGAGACTTGTGGGAGAAGACGGGGCTCGAATCGGGTTCCCGGTTTGGGAGTTAGAGCCGGATTTCACTTTAGGCAAACTACTTCCTTAAGAAACTTGAATCCGAGGCGTTAACGCCCCAAAATCACCAAACCGCGTCGTTTAGGCACGAAACTTGGCACACACGACCTCCTAGGCACGAGAGACTTGTGGGAGAAGACGGGGCTCGAATCGGGTTCCCGATTTGGGAGTTAGAGCCGGATTTCACTTTAGGCAAGCTAGTTTCTTAAGAAACTTGAATTCGAGGCGTTAACGCCCCAAAATCACCAAACCGCGTCGGTTGAGCACGAAACTTGGCACACACGACCTCCTAGGCACGAGAGACTTGTGGGAGAAGACGGGGCTCGAATCGGGTTCCCGGTTTGGGAGTTAGAGCCGGATTTCACTTTAGGCAAACTACTTCCTTAAGAAACTTGAATCCGAGGCGTTAACGCCCCAAAATCACCAAACCGCGTCGTTTAGGCACGAAACTTGGCACACACGACCTCCTAGGCACGAGAGACTTGTGGGAGAAGACGGGGCTCGAATCGGGTTCCCGGTTTGGGAGTTAGAGCCGGATTTCACTTTAGGCAAACTACTTCCTTAAGAAATTTGAATCCGAGGCGTTAACGCCCCAAAATCACCAAACCGCGTCGTTTAGGCACGAAACTTGGCACACACGACCTCCTAGGCACGAGAGACTTGTGGGAGAAGACGGGGCTCGAATCGGGTTCCCGGTTTGGGAGTTAGAGCCGGATTTCACTTTAGGCAAACTACTTCCTTAAGAAACTTGAATCCGAGGCGTTAACGCCCCAAAATCACCAAACCGCGTCGTTTAGGCACGAAACTTGGCACACACGACCTCCTAGGCACGAGAGACTTGTGGGAGAAGACGGGGCTCGAATCGGGTTCCCGGTTTGGGAGTTAGAGCCGGATTTCACTTTAGGCAAGCTAGTTCCTTAAGAAACTTGAATTCGAGGCGTTAACGCCCCAAAATCACCAAACCGCGTCGGTTGAGCACGAAACTTGGCACACACGACCTCCTAGGCACGAGAGACTTGTGGGAGAAGACGGGGCTCGAATCGGGTTCCCGGTTTGGGAGTTAGAGCCGGATTTCACTTTAGGCAAACTACTTCCTTAAGAAATTTGAATCCGAGGCGTTAACGCCCCAAAATCACCAAACCGCGTCGTTTAGGCACGAAACTTGGCACACACGACCTCCTAGGCACGAGAGACTTGTGGGAGAAGACGGGGCTCGAATCGGGTTCCCGGTTTGGGAGTTAGGGTCGGATTTCGGTCCAGTCAAAATTATTTACTAAACTATCTTTCTAATTATATAGTAGTCAACTTTTTTTTTATATTTTTCTGTAATTAAAATATTAACACCATTATATGGTTTTTAATTATTTTTATCTTGTTTTTTTCAGATATTTCCTGAGTAGCAGTTTGCTTCTTGTGGAATGCGGGCGTATAAAGATTGTGACAAACTTTTGTTTTTGTAACCCACGAACGAATCAAGACGAAACTTTTGGTTTTGATTTATGTTATTTAAATTTGTGAACAACATTGTGTATGTATTATGCGACGTTATGTAGTGGCATAATTTTTATTGTTATGAATTTTTATTTATGTATTGTTATGAATGGAACAACAATATGAATTTTCATTATTTGTCAACTTTTGTTTATGTATGTATTTATATTATTATGTAATTTTTGAATTTTTTTTAATTATTTTTTATTTAATACAGGTTATTTTAATTTTTTTAATAATTTTCCAACAGGTTTTTTTTTTTTTTTTTTTTTTTTTGAGACGGGATGACAAGCCGTCGCAAAAAACAGTGCAAGGCTTTTGCGACAGTAGCCATACCGTCGCAAAAGCTATGTAATGTATTTGGAAAGCAAACCTTTAGCGACGGTTCAGGTCGCCGTCGCCAATAGCTATAAGCTACAACCATTTTAGCGACGGTGATGTTGCCGTCTCAAAAACCCACTTTAGCGACGGGAATTTGCTACCGTCGCAAAAACTGATATTTTTATCCATTATTGGCGACAGGAAAAGTGCCGTCGCAAAAAAGGCACCCTCCCGTCGCAAAAAGAAATGGCGACGGCCGTTACCGTCGCTAAAGCCCTTTTGCGACCCCATCTGTCGCGACCCCCGCATCCCGTCGCAAAAAATCAACTTACCGTCGCAAAAACTATTAGCGACGGTGTCCGGGGCATTTGCGACGGCCGGTCCCCGTCGCAAAAAACACTTTTTTCCGTAGTGACACGACGTTATTACCAAACCATCACCCCAATATAAAAGTAGAAATAATTTTAATTTTAATTTTTTAACATTATAACTAAATTTGCAAATGAATTTAGTGTCTAAAAAAATTTGTATTCATTGTCAACAGTATAATTTTTAATTTTAAAATATTAACTCCATCAAGCAACATTTTCCTTAGCTTTGAAGCCGATTGTAAAAGAGAAAAGCATGGGAGATCCACTTGAGTGCAACCTCATTTGTCAAATTTTTTTTTTTCTTTAGTGCAAATTATTGAGCTTGTTTGGTTTTGGTTTCCATAAAACACTTTTCAAAAAAGTTTAGGTAGCGTCTGGTTTGGTTTTAAAATCATGATTTGATAATGGAGTTGGATTTTAAGTTTGTGAGTTGTTAAATCATGATTTGAGAAGAAAAAATTTGTTTAGTTAAGAGTATTGAAAAGAGTTTTGAATTAAGAAAAATTGTTTGGTTATGAGTTTTAAAAATAGTTTTTAAAACTTAATTTAAAAATTTATAACTCATAACCAAACACACAACTCAAAACTCTTTTAAAAATTCTATTCAAAATTCATAACCAAACTCTTCTTAAAATTCAATTCAAAAAAATAATTATTTAAAATTTATTTTTTATTTAAAATATTAAAATATATATATATTATTTTTTGTTAAAAAAATATTCAACTAGTGCTTTAAAATTACTTTGGATTGTGATGATGTTGCTGATCCAAGGGAGGGCGAGTTGGGCAGACCGACGCTTCCTACACCTTTCACTGGTCACTGAGCTCGTTGGTGTGCCTGCAAAAATGCCCAACGGGGAACGGAAGTCCCCCAGTAGACCCTCCGACGATCAAGTTTAAGAGATTGACGATGTAGAGAGAGGGAGAGAATAAGAATAGAGAACTTAACCTTTTGATGTGTCTTGGAAGCCTCCTTATATCCTTTGTCCATCATTTCTTTGTCCACTCCAACTTGTGGTGTTGACCGAAAGTCTATACTTTAGCTTGCATTGTTCACGGTGAGGCTGCCTGTTCCGACGTGAGGGGGTTATCGCATTTAATGCTGTGAGAGCCTTATTAATGGCTGATGTGTGGTGCAATAACTCTGCAGGATCTTTGTCTGCTTATGTGGCTGGTTCCCTACTTGGCACGTGTTTAGATACCATTGGTTCCTGGTTCAACATTGGGTCCTCAAGGGTGTTAGGTTTTAGTATTTGAACTGTGAATTGGGCTCTAAGTGGTGGACTAAAACCTTTTGTGAGCCCACCAATGTCAGATTGTATATTTAATTGGAATTTTTTTGTTTTAAAATGTTTTTTTTTTAATTTTTTTAAAAATTACTGTGACAAATTAATTTTTATTTAAATTTTTTGGTTAATTTTAAATAAATAGTCAAATAATTTGTCATTTTGGTCTAAAAATAATAATTTCTATATTTTAAACATATTAAAACAAGTATAATTTTTTTTTAAAATAATAGGTAGCAATTACACAAAAAAAAAAATACTATTCTGGTCAACCAGCCGGACATTTGGGAGGATGTCTGGGCGGACGACTGGGTAGACTCAATTTCAAAATTCAAAAACTCACTCTACCAAACATGTTCTGAAAAGAATTTTCAAATGTAGGTGTGAAATTAATTTTTGAAAATTATATCCAAACACAACATTGAAATAAGAGGGTGGGATTTTGATTCTACACCTAAACCAAACACAACCTTACTTTTTATTTTTTGTATTTTTTTTAATAGTTTAAGCAATTCTTTTTAATTTTTAGACACATATAATATAAATACATTTTAAAAGTATACTATTTGTGAAAAAAATCTTTAAAAAATTCACTAAACACCAAAAAAAAAAAAATTCAGTGTATTTTCGTATTTTTGTATATTTATTAATCTTTTAAAATATTTTTTCACAAATATTTTATTATTTAGATACATCTAAGTAATGTGTATACAAAAAAGTAAAAAATACTTAAAATTTTTAAAAAATTCACTAAAAAAATAAAAAAACACGAAAAATAAAAAAAATTGAATTTCCAAAAAACCGAAACAAAACACACAAATTAGTTTTTTGATTTAAGAATCTATGTTAAAATATTATTTTGGGATAATCTAAATAGATATACTTATTTAGATGACATTACATCCCTATCTTGCTACATATATATTCATAAAAAGTTTAAAAATACACTATATAAGCAAACCCAAACAACTCCTTGATAAAGTTTCTAAATATAATTTATAAAATACAAATAATTTAAATAAATTTAAAAAATTAATTATTTACAAGTTACACGGTAATGAATGATTTCAACTTGTTAAAAAAAATTATTATTTATTTAAAAATTTGAGTAAATAATATTTTAAATTTATAATTATCAAATAAATCCCATCTCACATAACGGTCCGCCCAAAAAAACAATAATAATAATAACGAAAGAAGAAGAATAATAGCGTAGCAATCCCACCCTTTTCGAAGATTAGAAGAAAATAAATGGGGAAACGTTTAGAAAAGGACTGGACAGGTCATGATGACCCGGACCCAACCAATCCTTGCTTCTCTGGACCCACGCACCTCCACCGTTCCACACCTTCCTTATAACCCCTCCCTCTATCTCTCTCTATCAAAACCAAACACGACCCCTACTACTACACATTAAAAAAAATAACCAAACAAAACCAAACAACCCCCAAAGCCATAGAAGAGCTACCCCAATCAACCCCCGGGCTCCGCCGTCCTCCGCTCAGCACCGCCGTATGGGTTGACGAAGAAGGCGTCCCGTTGGTGCCCATGTCACATCTCACCTCCACCACCGCCCCTCCACTACCGCCGCCGCCGCATCCTTCGCCGCTCTTCAAACAGAAGTCGTGGTCTCCCGACGGATACCGCGACGAGGCATGGCAGCGGCGTAAAGGCAACCACGGCCGCCGCAGACGGCGGAGCAAGAGCGTCACCGACGAGGACCTCGACGAGCTCAAAGCTTGCATCGAACTCGGATTCGGGTTTGATTCGCCCGACACGGATCAACGCTTGTCGGATACTCTGCCCGCTTTGGGTCTCTTCTACGCCGTTAATAAACAGTACTACGACAGCGTTTCCAAGTCATCTTCGTCGTTGTTTTCGTCGACAGCGTCTGAGTGTGACTCACCGTCTTCCGTGGGTAGCCCCCACACCATATTCGGCCCCGGTACTTTCCTTTCCTCCCTCTTTTCAAAATTCAAACGTTTTATTTTTTCAGTCAATTAACTGATCTTGATAAAACCTATGTTTTGTTTTTTTGTTCGTTGTTTGTTTCTCGGGAAAATTGAAGGTGATAATCCCCAGACGGTGAAGACAAGGTTGAGACAATGGGCACAAGTGGTGGCTTGTTCGGTGCGGCAGTCTTCTTCCGGCTCATGATGTAATACATCTCATACCAAAGGGTTTCAAGCAAACCATACTTATAGTTTTAAATTTAAAAATAAAATAAAAAAATTACTTGTTTGATCCGAATATTATCATAATTTGTCCTCGACCACCATGTTTATAGCTTGTTTGCTTACCCATGTAATGTAAACCTCAAAGAAGAAGGAGAAGAAGAAAAAAAAGACTACAGTGGGGATTGACTTCCGCTTTTTTTGTTTTGTGCTAATTGCTGTTAATGATTTGTTTTCTTTACTCGGTTTAGGTATTATATTTTAGATTTTCATGTCTGAGCTTTCATGTAAAAAGGTCGAAAGTTACTTGTCTTCTATTGCAGATATTCTGTTATTTTTTTGACTTTTTTCTTTTTATTCTTTCTTTTTTGGTACATTATAGTTTCTAACTTTTTAAAAGCAATGAAATTATTGTACATATAACAAGGGCATTCCTGTCTTTCTCTCTCTCTGAAATTTTATTTACTTGATCCATTTTTTCTTCATGCTGCGAGCTTGTTTTGAAAGATGGATGTAAACATTTATATTATCCGAAATTGGCAAAATTAATTTATTAAAAAAATAAAAAAATACTGGCATTAATTAAGTTGCTTTATTTTGTTTGCTGAATTTCATCATCTTCTGCATCCACATTCTACGAAGAAAAAAATTAAGGATCATAAATTTTTTTTAATAAAAATGATTATAATTTTTAGATTACCTTGATTAGTATGTGGTGCTTTATTCTAAGTATAATTTAAGGGTCACAAAGTTTTTATGATTATTTTCATAAAAGATTTTTTATGATACCTAGCATTTCTCTTCTACAAACAATTATTTAGCCCCAACTAAAAAAAAAGGGTGAAAAATTGGATACAAAAAGATAAAATATATATACATTTTAAAATTGAAAATTTTGAGCCCACATGGCATTTCATATCCAATAAATAAGTTGAATAGAGAGCTAACCAGATAGCTCAATGGTTGTTGTGTCTTTCAAACGGGTATTCATGACATTGAGTTACGAGGAGGTTGGGATTTTCATCCCCCACAAACCCTTATATGATGTTCCAACATGTGCCTATATTGACTACACTGCTGTTACATCACCGAATTTGTTTAGTCTGAATTTATTTAAATAAGATTCTTTTTAATCGTAATTTTTTGTTTTGAAAACTCGTGGGAGACTCTTCTCGAGAAGAGTTTTATTCAAACAAATTCAAGATGAATAAATTTGATGGATGAATCATTAATCTATTTACCATATGTGTAAGTCCAATGTGTGAAATTGCTTGGTTATCATTTTTCAAAAACACCTTTTAGAAAATTTTATTTTCTTATTTTTCGTGTCTTTTTGTTTTTACTGATTTTTTTTAATATTTTAAGTAATTTTTTTAATTTTTAGACATACCTAACATAAATATACTTAAAAAGTAAAATTTTTTGAAAAAAACCTTTTAAAAATTCACTAAATATCAAAAATACAAAAAAAAAAAACGAGAATTCAGTACATTTTTTGTATTTTTATGTATTTGTTAATTTTTTAAAATATTTTTTCACAAATTTTTTACTTTTTGGATACATCTAAGTAATGTGCATCTAAAAAAGTAAAAAAAAATGTTTAAAATTTTAAAAATATTCACTAAAAATAAAAAAAATACAAAAATTAAAAAAATTAATTTTCAAAAAATTTAATTCAAAAAACTCCAACCAAACATATAATAGAGAGTTGTGTGCTTTATATAAAGAGTTGTGTGTTTTATATAATAGTATAAATAAAAAATGAACCATTGAAAAAAATTATCAAATATTGAAATTTGAAATCTAAAACTAAGTTGAGTTGCAAAGGGATAATTTGAGAATTTAAAAATTCAAAAAAAAAGAAAAGAAAAGAAAAAAGTGCCAGAGCATAGCACCAAAGTGAATTCAACACTTTATATAATAGAATAAATGTATAAAAATTAACATAGCAGCGTGACAAAACATTATTGTATATTTTACCCCGCCACGTCTGATATCCATATTTATATCTATATCTATATCTATATATCTATCTATACTATATATTAAATGAAAAGGAGTTTTTTTATCCCAAGTCTTGTGGGAGTTCCAATCTCCCAATCTAAATTTCTTGATTTTTTGATTTTAAAAAAAAAAACCTTAGCATTTATTAATTTCTCCCAATCCCCGAGTCTTACCCTCATAATAACACTTTAATGCATTAAGAACAAACATAAAAAAAAATTCTTTGAAATCCAACACATGAATTCCTTGAAAAGTCCCAACACATATGATTATTATCCCTCATAATAACACTTTAATACATTATAAACAAGCATAAAAAAAATTTCTTGAAAAGTCCAACACATGATTATTATCAAAATATTAAACTTTAATATAATATAATAAAAAAAAAAGACATTTAATTTTTTAAAAAGTCTAACACATATGATTATTATCAAAATATTAAACTTTAATATAATATAAAAAAGGAAAAAAAAGAAGACATTTAAAAAGAAAAAGAAAAAGAGGAAGACATTTAAAAATTGCAATTCACATATATATAGATAGTTGTAAACACAATCCGTACATAGCACAGGTGATATGCTAGTATATATTAAGGAAAAATGGAGTTTCTAACCCCAAAGCCTTGTAGGAGTTCTAATATTTTCTAAATTTTTTATTTTAAAAAAAACTCAACATTTATTGATTTAGTCTAAATTTCCTGATCAACATTTATTAACTTTTTCCAATCCACATGTCTTTCCACATGTCTATATTTATTGATTTGGTCAAAATTCTCTGATCAGCATTTAAAATCTCCTCATACAAATAATTATAGATACAACCGTGCATAGATACTGTAGTATCCTTTTCAACTTTTCCCATACACTATAGTTAGTGATAAGATTGTTAAATTATTTTTATAAAAAATCTTAAAAAACATAATTTATATATTAAAAAAATCTAAATATTTATAATTATTCCGTGCATAGCACGAGTGATAAGCTAATTGTTCTATATTTGAGAATGGCAACGAAAGCAAAACTCACAAACTCTCTAGATGTGGCAATTGAGTTGCTCGTATCATGTTATTTTTCAAATATTATATCTTATTATTGTATATCACATTTTATGAATAAGAATAATTTGCTAGACTTATACGTTTTTTTTTTTTTTAAGAATAAAATCTTGAATATACATGCATCGAATTGCAACGATTTTGTGCAGATCATTAAACGTGCATTGAAGAGAATTATTGGCCAAATTGGTTTAGAAATTAATGATGATCGTGGAGTTTCAGCCTGCATGGCATTCATAAGAAGCTCTCATGAGCACATAACTTGGCGGCAAAGCCACCCGTGAATTCACCACTCATAACATAACCATGGTTTCTAATGAATTTAATTAATGTCATAATTACATGACCCTATTAGTGTGGGCACTAATAATTTTGAAAAAAACAAGTTCTGAATTATGAAGAGAAATCAGTAAAATCTTATTGTATCTCTTATTTTTTTAGAATTACTATTTTATATTTTTTTCCTATAATTCTTTATAATTCAAACCTTATGTTTGGATTGAGTGATTTGGAGAGAAAATAAAAGAAATGGAGAGATATTTATTTCTCTTACTTATTTGGATAACTTTTAATAGAGAGAAATGAGAAGAAATGAAGAGAAACGGAGATAAACTCATTTTTCTTATAACCCTCATTTTCAATCTTCTCAAAAATGAAGAGATTGAGAGAGAAAAGAAACTAACAGATTCTTATATTTTTATAATACCAATTTTGTCTCTGTAAAAATAAAAGAAATAAAATGATTGACACCCATATTTTTCAGGGCTTTTCATATCCAGCAAAATGTTATTTTGATAATACAACATAAAAAGGTTTCTTTTCTTTTCTTTTCTTTTCTCTTATTTGAGAAATCAGAATCATTTCATTTCTTTTATTTCTTACTTATCCAAATAATAATAAGAGAAATTACAATCATTTCCTTTCTTTTCTTTTTTCTTATAACCTTAAATAATCATTTTTTTTTTTTTTTGTCCTAAGTTTCCAAACATAATATTAATCTTTCATTTTATATCTTATTCCTTCCCTGTCACCTGTCATACCACACGGAAAATGTGCAGTCGTGTTGGACTGTCGAGTTAAAAGTTTAATTTTACACCTAAACATGTAATTTAAGATTGGGCAAGATACATAACCCAATCTTATAACTTAATTTTCAAACAAACACAACTTTAATGAATTCTCAATGGGGCTGGGATGGGAATGAATGCAGTTGGCACTGGTGCTGATTGAACACCACTAAACTTTGATGAGACAAGACAACCTTGGACAGGACAGGACAGGAGTGAGTGTAAAGTAATGAGGTTGAGTTGTTTTTGCATGGCGATCAAGGGACAATTGGTACTGTACGTATAAATATATTGAAGTGGAAATCCTGACTATAATTATTATGGTTGCTTTCGTGAATTCGACAAATTACTTAGTGTGTTGCTTTGCAAATAGACCCCTGTTAAATAATTTATTGCTGCCAACGGACCTCCATGGACTCTGGATCAAGGATTTGCAACCCCCCATTTGTCCATATTGTGGGATGGGCTGGACCCCCTCTCTATACCTTCACTGCTAGTTCGATGACAAATGGCCTGCTTTAGAGGGTTTGGTTTGGATAAATCGAGTTAGGTTTTTATGGATAAACATGTGAATAAATCAAAAATGATTTGCAGCTCTAAAAAGAGAGCTCTAATATAGTGAGGTTCATCTTGATATGATCTGTGTGTCTGTATTGTTTTTTTTCCTTGCCAAGTTCAAATTAGATCTCTAATTTTAAAGTTCTATATCATTGCCTTGAATAAATGAGCCCAACATCATTAATATATATTAACCAAACAAACAACACCTGCACAAATTTAATAGAGTGATTGTGTGTAGACCAGGATCCATTAGTTTGCTATTGACTCCGGTGAATTTTGGGTTGATTCTAACATTTTGGGTTAATTTTGCCATTTTGTCTTTTTTAGAAATTTTAATTCGTCAATTACTTAGTTCATATGAATTCGATTTTAACAATAATTTACAACAAGGAGCTTTGTTATTACTGTTGTAATAATAACTGTAGGATCTTTCAACTGTAGTCATAAGTTAGCTTGTTTTTCAAATGCTTTTGCTTTAGTGATTTTTATTTTTATTTTTATTTAAAAATTTTTGGAATTGTTTCACTCAAAACCGAACTATAAACAAAAATTGACTGAAAAAAAAAAAAAAAAAAAAAAACTCCCAAAAAAACAAAAAAAACCCAATGCCACGCGAAAGGAATCCATCAAGCAAAGTCATGTGATTTTCTTTTCTTTTCTTTTTTCCGAGCTACATAACTTTAGTAATTACTACTTAACGACAAGAAGTTGGCCAAACAGTACAGATTTGAGAATAAAATTCAAAATAAATAAAAAATAGTTATTACTTTTTGGATATAATTTTTGTTAATAATGTGTATATATAATTGCTTAAGAGGCAATTAGGGGTGGTTTGGCATGATCTAAATAAGTGCACTTTTTGAATTTTTATGAAATATGGATTGGGTATGGGTTGGGTTTGAAGTGATGTGTTAGAGATGTGATGTAACATAAATAAGATGATGTGACTTAAATAGGATAGTGACTTTTTGACTTTTTGACTTTTTTAGATTATGCCAAACAAGGCCTTAGTACAGAAGTAGTCATATATCTAGCAGTAGTGGACTACTAGCAATTTGGGTCATCATCATTTTTTGCATGGGCCTATTTATCAAATTCCATCAGAAATGAATGGTTGTCCCCAAATAAAATAAAAATTAAAAAAGGCTTGTTTTTCCTTTAGGCAGACATGAGTTAGTTAATAATTAACATAGGCGGCCTTGTTTGGGCACCCAAGTTTAAGATTAAAATAGCCTTAAATGCTAAAAAAATAAAATAGCTTCAAATAGTACCTACCCTAAACTAATAATTTATATTAAAAATAAAAATAAAAAAACAACTCTACAGTGGGGCAGCTTACACTGTCATGTTGACAGTGTACTGACAGCCTACCATTGTCGCATTGGCAGGCTGTCCCACAGATAGTAAACGATAATTTTGCCTCTTTAGACCAATTTTGGAAAAAGTGAGGTTAGGGACAAATTTATCATTTTAGTCTCAAACATTATTTCAAACACATTTTTCAATACAATAATCAATCAAAAAATTCAACCCAACTTCCCAAACATAAAAATTAAAATAATCTACTAAAATAGTCAAATAATCAAAAAAACTAAAAAAGTAACTACTTTCCAAACAAGGCCATAGTTAGACTTTGGTTGGGTTTGAACTCAAATCGATACTCATCAGTTGCTAGACCCAGTAATTTGAATGAAGAGGTGGACCCATTTTTGATGGTTGGTACCATTTAGTTGCTACCTCACTTAGGCACAATCTCAAACATTGATTTTAAAAAGATTCGTGTAATTTGATATTAGAATTAATCATAATGTTGAATATGGGAGCTAGATGTCAACCAGATTGTGATAGAATGTTCCTATACGGGGAAGAAATATTCGTTATTGTCCGTACTCCTCGTGTCCAAACTTTGCTTCGCCCCGAATAACCTAAGAACACAACAACGGTGAGCTACCCGGCGGGTGTGCTGCCGAAAAATCCCTCTGACGGTCAAGTTAGCACCCTTAGAGAGGAAGAGAAAAAGAGAGAAATAGAGGAGACAAAGTGGCAGGTGAGCTCTGATCACAAGATTTTCCAGACCTGTGCATGGAGGCTCAGCACCGCTTATATAGTTTCTGCACGCTCCCCTATGTCTGTCTTCCTTCTGACGCGTGGATATATTCCCCTCTCACATTTCTCCACGTGTAGGTGCAAATACCGCCAAACATCAAATGACAAAACCGCCAAACGGTATTGACGTGAACGGATGGCGAAATCTTCTTCCCTCAGTCCTGCCACGTCGCGTAGCATATCCTACCAAACTATGCATAGTGCAGTGCCATGCCCTCACATAAGAACCGTACCACCTTCTTGTCTTTTCGATCGAACCTGAACGAGGGCTCCGACCGAGCTAAATAGTTATGATCGAGCTCCCCCTCGGTCTAGTCTCCTGAGGACAAACTCCGTCTAACTCAGCAGAGCACACCCCTCTACCGGGCTAGTATCCCGAAGTTATCTCAACTTAACCGAGCTACCACTCCGGTTTAGCGTGTTCCCAATATTTGATCGAGTAAAGACCTAGATTCCGGCCCAAATTGGCTCGGCCCATTATCAAGTCATAAATCTTTCTCTTAATTGTCCCTTAATTTTGGTTGTACTAGTGCGACCGGGATTATATTCTCTGGACGGACTCATTCTCGTGCCCGGCCATCATGTGCTTAGTTAAGTGCCTCAGTACCCGCGCTTTCTAATCATTGCACAGTCTCCAACCGTGCCATTCTTTACACTTGGTTTTGTCGTATGCTCGGTTGCCGCACGATCTGCTTAGCCTGTCTTTTCAAAACTGACATCGGTCTTGTCACAAACACATGTCGCTTGCCCATTGGCCTCGTATGGCCAATCCCAGCTATCCCACATTGTCTTTTCGGATTCAAATTTTTGGCGCCCATTCTCATTCTATATACTTCACTCCCATATCCAACCCCTCATTTCCACTGTTCATTATCTCTTCCATTGACGAACTAGCACAACAACGTATCTGAGCCCTATTCTTTGCATTTCTTGTCCAAGTCGAAACATTTTCCTGGTGGATTTGGTCTCGTCGTCCCCATTACGAAGCATTCCACCGATTGGAGCCTCAATTCACGCACCAACTCATAAGTTTTTTCTCTTATCCCTCTGCCCTTCGTTTATTCTTCATGTTTTCCTCGTGTTTTCAAACTTCAACTCTTACATCCATTCTTTAAGGAAACTTATAACACCCAAATACTACCAAAAATTGAATAGGGTTAGGGTTTTGCGCCGCTTTTGATGTCCAAAAGCTCTCGTGCCCCTAGTTTTCCACTATTCGTCATCTCCTGTGATGAACAAGTGTGGATCTAGGTTTGGCCGGGCTCACAGCGCCTTTTTTATCTGAAAACACTAGTTGACCAAGAAAATTTGTTATTCATGGAATTGTGGGCGGAAAATCGGGCTACCTAGTATCTCGATCGTGTGACCGGGCTAATATCTGGCCTGCTTGCACGATTGAGCAAAGACCAAATAGGTCGAGCTCCAAAGCGCGCACGATGTGACCGAGCTAAAATCTAGCTTATACGCGTGACCACGTTGCCTCTTACACTTGGTTTTTAACTGAAGACCCTAGAGGACCATGCACACTAACACTAGGGCTCTTAATGATCGAGTAGCCACCGTGCATAAATTAGCCAACTCGATTCTGCAGAGCTAAACAAGCCGGTCATTTTCTTTGTAATCACACCGGGCGCACTAGCTGCGTTTCGAGAGGAGTATGACGTCCCTACCGATATACACTTGGAGCTCGATGAGGAAGGCATAAACCCATGGGGAAGATTAGAGTCTTATACCTTTACCGTGCTAAGTATAGTCGAGGGAGGGTTGCACTTCCTAGTGCAGCCCCTAATGTGCGAATTCTTGAGACGTACCGAGTTGGCTCCTACACAAGTATCTACAAACACTTATAGGATCATAAACGGAGTGGCCGAGCTGAACAATCTGCTAGGTTTACAATTAGGATTGGCCGAGACCTTGCGTCAACACATGCTTGATTAAACGAAAGATGGCTACAATTATTACTTAAAAATAAGACCGGACAGAGAGCGACTAGTGACGGGCACGCCGGACAAAGACATGCATGACAATGATTTTTTCTAGGTGACCGGCAATTATGAAACATCTGACGTGTCTGGTTGGTACATCAACAAGGACTTCGATTCTTCTTATAAGCCGAGCTTCCTGATTAATAACTTTTATCATTGTTAATTGTGCCGAGCTAATTGCCTTCCTTTTGCAGCTATCGAAGAGTTACAAGCCAATTATCTCTATTCGAACGAAGCAGCGATCAGGGCCGCACTAAGATTTTGGCATCGAGATTACCACGAGCTCCTTAGTTATGTACCGAGCTACCGCTATTCGGCTCCTCGCAAGAGCAAGGTTACCGACTTCCTTCAGGCGCCTTCTCCATCACCAGATCCAACACTTCCAGACGTGCCCTTAATCAGACTGACTGAGGAACAAGAAATGGCGAAGAAGAGCCGAATCAAGAATCTTATCATCGCCACCTCAACCGAATTGCTGAGCAATTCTTCTCCTGTACCTACTGCTGGTTAGAGTTCAAGGACTGTGATTGCCTTAGCTTCCACAGCTGCTCTCCACGCTAAACAACGTCGGGCTAGCAAGCGGGCCCGCTCGGATGATCCATCTGCCGAACTTGTGGCCACGCTAAGCACGGACCAGTTGGTACATGATGTTGAGCTGGCTCCTCCATAGAAGCCTGAGTTCAAGCACCGGGGTAAAGAGATCCCGGCTAACGTTTCGGTTAAGGGAGATAAGGAGCACTTTTTGGATTTTGATTTGTCAAAAGCGTTGCTACTGCCGAGCGACGTAACCAACAGTGACCATGTACCTAACACCCGGCTTGTGAAGTCTACGGTCAAATCTATGACCAGAGTAAGAATTTAAGAAAATTTTCTAAGTGTTTCTTCGGTTGCTTTCTTATTTGAGCTAACTTTACTTTGATTTGTTGTAGGCTATCCAAAAACAACACCTCGACATGGATCGCATTGTCAACTTGTGTCATAAAGTGACCAAATTGAATAACACTGGCAAGAATGTCTCGGCCGAGCTTGGCCGAGCTAAGGCCTCGCTTGAAATCGCCAACGCTGATAATACCAGGCTTCTTGGCCAGCTTGGTAGGGCTGAGCAGGAGAGGGACATATTCCATGCCGAGCTGGAGGAGTTAAAGAAAGCGAGGCAGAAAGACGCGAACGAGGCCAATAACCTTGGCTTCAAGGATGCCGAGGAGACCTATACCAAAACAAGTTAAAGCTACCAAGGACATCTTCTTTAAGTCTGGTTGGAAGGCAGGCTGTGAAAAATTAGGGCAAGGATTTGATTGCAAGGTCTTTTCCACTCATCCTCCCGTCTTCTTGCCGGTCTACATGGTGCCCTATGCTAACGACGTCTTCAATTCGTTATAAGAGAAGGCTGAAGAAGAAACTGTGAAAGAAATCAAGGAAGTGGTCGAGTAAGGAGGTGATCGAGGTGAGACCAGTCAGAAAAAGCGCAGCGAAGCGGCCGCCGTGGTTGATTTGGAGGAAACCGGTGCCGGTGCCGGAGACGCTTTTGCTGATCTCTCCCCCCTCCCCTAGCTTAGTCTTGTATTTTCTCTCATTTTTCTTTTGAACTTTTTGTAACTGGGCTATTAGCCCCTTCTCTTGTATTTGAATGCTCAATGAATGAAAATTTTGTTGTTGCTTGCAATTACATTATTTTCCTTCTTTATAACTGTGCAATATTCTTGAACAAAACATCCATTCATTTAACTTGGCAAAACATCTCGACCATAAGTCAAAGTTGAACAAAACATCAATTCTTCTAGCTAGGCAAAACTCCTTGGCTAAAAACTTGGAGTTGAATACGTCATCTACTCTTTAGGCCAGGCAAAACACCTCAGCTAGAAACTTGGAGTTGAACAAGTCATCAACTCTTTAGGCCCGGCAAAACACCTCGGCTAAACTTGGAGTTGAACAAGTCATCTACTCCTTAGGCCGGGCAAAACACCTCGGCTAAAAACTTGGATTTGAACAAGTCATTAACTCCTTAGGCTAGGTAAAACACCTCAGCCACAAATTTGGAGTTGAACAAGTCATCAACTTCTTAAGCCAAGCAAAACACCTCGGCCACAACTTGGAGTTAAACAAGTCATCAACTCTTTCAGTCGGTGGAGTTGAACAAGTCATCAACTCCTTTAGTTGGGCAAAACACCTCGATTGGAAAACAGTTGCTCCTCATTCAATTCAAACCACCAATCATGACAAAATTTTTAAGTACAATAATTCATTTATATCATAAACAGATTACCATGGTGATCAAAAGGATTGCATCGGTAAATTGAAGGGAATGTCTGTCTTCCACAAAAATTACATTGAAAGTTAAAATTAAAAATAGTACAATTTTAAATTGGCTGCGTTCCATGGCCGAAGTATGGCTTGGCCGCCTAAATCTTCTAGACGGTATGCCTCTTTATCCGCCAAATTGGTTATCTTGTATGGTCCTTCCCAATTTGCCCCTAGCTTTCGTTCACCCGGTACTAAAGTGTTGCCCATCACCTTCCGTAAAACCTAGTCTCCAATCTTGAATTTCTAGAGTGAACTGTCTTGCTATACTTCTTAGACAGTGCTGGTACGTTACGATGTGGACCAATGCCCTTTCTTTGTGTTCTTCAACAAGATCTAATTCAAGGGCGATGGTTTCGGCGTTCAGATCTGGCTCAAAATTTTCACTGCGGATGGTGGGCATACTAATCTCTAATGGAATGACCGCCTCCATGCCATATGCCAAAGCGAAAGGTATCTCCCCGATTGAGTGTCTCGGCATTGTTTGGTAGGCCTAGAGGACATTTGGAAGTTCCTCGGTCCACTTGCCTTTGGCTTTCTCTAGCCTTTTTTTTAGTCCATCTAGAATGGTCTTATTCAATGCTTCGCCTTGGCCATTCGATTGCGGATAGGCCGGTGTTAAATTGTAGAACTCTATCTTCAGCATCTCATAGAATCCTCTAAATAGTTTTCCGTCGAATTGGGTGTTGTTGTTGGATATTAAGGCTTTGGGTACTCCAAACTGCGTTAAAACATTCTGTCAGACGAATCTTTTCACATCTTTCTCCTTGATGGTTGACAGGGGCTCCGCTTTTACCAATTTGGTAAAGTAATCCATCGTGGCTATAAAGAACTTGTTGTTGCCCGGTGCGGTTGGGAGTGGTCCCACTATGTCAAGTCCCCACATTGCAAACAGCCAAGGACTTGTGAAAGGAAGAAGTTCTTTGGTTGGCTGGTGAATTTGATGGGCGAACTTTTGACACTTCTCACACTTTCTCACATACTTCTGTGCATCTGCCTGCATGCACGGCCACCAGTATCCTTGCGAGATAGTGCGGTAGGTCAGAGATCTTACCCCAATATGGCTTCTGCACATTCCTTCGTGGATTTCAAATAGAAAGGCTTCAACTTTGTTTGGATAGACGCATTTCAAGTAAGGTCCTGTGAAAGAATTTTTATACAAAGCACCAGACGGAGAAAGCCAAATTGCTCAGATTTCACCCAGACTTTGTGTGCCTCTTTTTTGTCGGTCGGCAAGATTCTTTCTTTCAGGAAAAGAACGATGGGTCCATCCAGGAAGGACTTAACTCGGTGCAAAAGACTTTAGTCTTCTCTAGTTCTTCTATACTAGGTCTAGGAAGTATTCAATCAAGAGAGGGATGGAGGTTGATTTGTTGGCCATGGAAGCCAGATTGACCAACTCGTCTGCCCGGCTATTGTCTTCTCGGCCGATTTATTGAACTCGTATGGCTTGAAACTTTTTGATCTGCTCTCTCACCAGAGTTTGGTATTTGGCCATTCTGTCATCTTTGGCTTCATAATCTCCAGACACTTGGGTTACAACGAGTTGGGAGTTGCAGTAGACCATTAGCTAGGATGTTTACAGTTAGAGCGCGCTTTTCAGTCCGGCTAGCAGCGCTTCGTACTCAGCCTCATTGTTTGACGCTGGAAACCCAAGCGTGATGGAATGTTCAATGGTCAGTCCGTCTGGTGAGATCAAAACTATGCCTAACCTGGCTCCATGTCTGTTTAAAGCACCTATCGACGAAAAGTTTCCATATTTTGCCAATGAGAAGCTTCCAACATTCTGTGGGGTCTCGGAACTTTTGGAGGTTTAAGTGTTCTGAGTTGCTCGGCTGCTCGGCGATTTCCACGTCAAGCGCGCTGGTGATAATTGCAAGTTATATGCCTTCATTCCCTCCTGGCGATGCAGTGTTGGATCCAACAGGTTGCCTTGTTATTCCCAAATCCCTCAACGCATTGCCAAGACATGGTTGTGTTTTAATTGACGGGTCTCTGCTCGGGCGCGCAATTTTCACATCACTTTCCATATTTGGTTCGTTAGAAGGGTTGATATGGACCGGAGTGGGAGTTGGCTGTGCAATTTCTGCGGTGCTTACCTCCCTCAGCCCGGTTGCGTCAGTAAGGTCCACCAGGCAAACCGAGTGAGTCCCAATTGAGAATTCTGCAACAAAGTCGGCTAATGCCCTTGATGGCGGTTCTGGGTTGAAACTTGATGTCGAATTGTCCCAACTCAACTGCACACTTTAAGATTCGATCAGAGAAGTCAGCCCGCTCAAACAAAGCTTTCAACGGAGACTCGGTTAGCACTACGATCATATGCGCATAGAAGTAATGCGCTACCTTCTTCGAAGCCATCATCAACACCAAGGCTAGTTTCTCAAGTGGCAAGTATTTTGACTTCGTGAGGAGCAAAGTTTTGCACGTAGAAGATCGGCAGATGCTGTATGTTTTCTGCCCAAACAAGTACTGCGCTGATAGCATGTTGAGAAAACGGCCAAATAAAGATAGAGTTCCTTGCCTTGTTTCGGCGTGACCAGGAGTGGAGCGGAAGATAGATACGTCTTTAGCTGGGCCAATGCTCTATCACACTCGTCGTCCCATGAAAACTTTGACTTTAAGGCTAAAAAAAAGGGCTGCAACGATTTGATAACCAGCTTATAAATCGATTAAGCGCAGCTGCCATCTCGGCAAGATGTTGCATGTCATTTGTTGAGTCGGATTGCTTCAATTCTTGTATGCTTTGATTTGAGAGGGATCCACTTCAATCCCACGGTTAGTGACTAAAAAGCCAAATAACTTCCCTGACCCTACGCCGAAGGCACATTTGGATGCGTTTAGACACAACTTGTGTTGCTTGAGAATGGCGAACATCTCTGCCAAGTCGGCTAAATGGTCGGTCTCACATTTGCTCTTCACGACCATGTCGTCGATATAGGCTTCCATCATTCGGCCGAGCAAATGAGCGAACATCTTCATGACCATCCTCTGAAAGGTTGCTTCGGCATTCTTTAACCCGAAGGGCATGACTTTATAACAGGAAAATCCTCTCGGGGTCGTGAAAGAAGTGATTTTTTAGTTAGGCTCATGTATGGCAATCTAGTGGTAGCTGCAGTAGGCGTCCAAGAAACTGAGCCGGTTGTGCCCAGTTGTTAAGTCCACTGATTGGTCAATTCTAGACATGGGGAAACTGTCTTTAGGGCAAGCTTGGTTGACCGTTTTATAGTCCACATAAACGCGCCATTTCCCATTCTTTTTTGGCACAACCACCGTGTTAGAGACCCATCGAGGGTAATACACCTCCCAGATAGCCCCTGCTTCAAGCAAGTTCTTCACTTCTTCCGCCACCACCTCGGCGCGATGAAGCGCCGATCTCCGTGTTCTTTGAATGACAGGCCAGGCGTCGGGAAGAACATTAAGTTGATGGCAAATGAAGCTTGGATCGACGCCGGACATGTCGTAAGGCGTCCATGTAAACACTTCGATGTTTGCCACCAAGAAATTGACCATCACTCTCATTGATCCTTACATCCATCAAGTCTTCAACAACCTTCTCTTCGGCCCTAGTATCTACGTCGTCTAGGACACTTTGATTTTTCGGTCCTTCGATCATTTGTACGAAACCTTTGGCTGCTCAGCTTCCGTTCACGGCCATGAAACACTGCTTGGCCATGACTTGATCCCCCCAAACTTCTTCTATCATCCCGGTGATGGAAGGAAACCTCATGACTTGGTGATAAGTCGACGCCACCGCTTGCATGACATGAAGCCATCATCTGCCTAAGATCAAGTTATATGTTGAGGGCACCTTCAGGACCCAAAACTCCACTTGCTTGACGACCAACCCAGTGTAGACGTCCCCGAACGTCCCGGGAGAAATCCCGTTTTGTTCATTGGGCTCGCTACAGTTCGGACTCGATGTCACGGTTCTGAATCTAATCCCACAAAGTGCAATGCGAGATCGATAAATCACCAAAGAGTCCAAATCCGACAAATCGTTTTGAAAAATAGATTTTTAGAAAGAAGTGCCAAACATGGACTGCTTTGCCAGATACAGAGTCGCCACCTAAATATTTTGTTTTGGGGGAATTTAGGAAACCCTGACTCGTGCCTAAGGCCACGTGTCTGTCATCACCAAAGTTGCCTCGGCTCGGGAACTTGGGTACGATTGGGGAAGGTCATTTCATGAGCACCCCCGCTCGCCCGATCAAAGATCGGCCACCACTAAGCATGATATCGAGTTTTTGAAAACACATGCACTCTTATTCCGGTTTATTAGCCTAGAATTGCTACGTGATGCGCACAGCATACAAGTATAGACTGGATTGCCTAAGTTGGAACAAAGCATCGCATATCCGTTTATTTTGAAAATGGATTGAAGTTTGCTACTCGCAAGTAGGCTAAAACACGGGTTTCGACGAATTATTCCAACTCAAGCAACCCAAACTTCACCCACATGCATTCAGGCAGCTATATCACATAAGCACATAGCCTCATGGTAAGCATGCTATCATGGCAGTCACTCACACACATGCAAGGATGCTAAAGCATAAACACTTACCGAGTACTCCGATCCAAAGAAAGAAGCTAATTAGAAATCATGCATGAATCCTAACTATGCTAAGAATGCCTAATGCAACACATGCAAAAATGCAACTACAATAGGCTCGGCTATTCTAAGATGGCATATGAGATGCAACAATCGATACATGTATTCAACTTGAAATTGAAATACAATGCAGTTAGCATGATGCGCCGAGCCCGGTGCATGCAATACAGATGAATGAATGCAAGCATGCGAACATATAGATGCTAATTGAAACATGCCCTAAAACTAACCATCATAAGCTGGTAAATAAAAGGGAGAAAGACGTGGGGTTGGGAGACATACATCACACACACGCACACTTATTACAACATTGCCCTCTCTCGGAGGGTCCGAATAAATAATACAGAATCGAATTAACTAATTATTACACAACACTAGCTAATTAACAAATTAAACTAAGGAAGTAAATAAATTAGCATGCAAGCTACATGAAATGGATTGCCTCAGCTCTATTCCGAATGATAAAGGATGCATGCATGCTCGAGTCGCCTTGTCGGGAAATCCATCGCGATGTCTCAACTCGCCTTTGTTTGCAATTGAACTCAGAAACTTGTACAAAGCTCCAAGGAGATGAAACTCCACCTCGGGAATCTAGGGGAAGGCTACAGACCAGTTATAGGCATTGGAGACCACCTACCGACCACCTTTGGTGGTGAAAACCAGAAAAGGTGGTCGGCTTGCCAGAAAACCTAGTCGACCGGCCAGTTTCTTCTCCTGGTTTCTGCATTTTCTGCAACAAAGGCAAGAGAGAGAGAAGGCAAAGTATTTTCAACATATGTGTGCCCGACCACTCTCCCCATCATTGCATAAGCTCTAGGGAGTGTAGTCCTCGATCCTCATGCCAACAATCACGCATCCCAATGCATGATGGCCGATGAGTCGAATTGCACGACTCAATGTGAAATGAATGCACATGTAAACATCTAAAGCCAATAACTCTATCATGGATAGTCAAGAGTGTCGGTGACTAAGAATCGAGGCACGTTTCGTCACTTTGAGTACGAAACGTCCTTCGTTTCCCATGTTTGGACTAAACCCTACTCCAAACATAATGCAACAAACAATGTATGGACAAATGCAACTCTAACATGCGATCTAAATGCAATGCAACTAAGTGATGCGAAGATGCATGGAATGACATGCAAGCATGCAAATGGCATACACAATGATATGAACTAATCAATGGCATACTTAATGCACATGGATTATATGACATGCATACACAATGCACTAACATACGCAGTGTTATGAACGAGGCATACGCAATGCAATGATCAAACATGCGATACCATGGACTATAGGGCATACAAAAAGCAAGATGGACTTAAACCAAGATGGATGGGCCTCAGCCACACCCAAATCAGTGGCCATTATGATGAAAATGAGGCAACAAGGTACATGCAAACATGTACGAATGCAAGGGACCAAACCTAAAGGACAAAGTGCAACTCTACCAAAGCATGACAAGGATGAAATATGGCATACAATGACACATGTTCCAGCTCTGAAATGACATACAAGATGGTCCCGAATCATGCAAACAACTCACCCGATGCATGTTGGATGGCACAATTACTGAAACTAGTGAAGTGTATTACACTAGAGGTATGCAAAGCGATGCCCAAATGACCAAACCAACCCCAAACAGTCCATATGCAGACCCAAAACAGTGGCAAAATGGACTAAAATGATGGCTTGCAATGCACAAAAATGAAACTCATGCAATAGCACAAAAATGAGGCATACAAGCACAACTCTCAAACGCATTTAAAGAGTGGAAAACATGGGAATATGGCACAAGTATAAGCTCTGAAATAACATGTTCAATGATGCCAAAACATGAAAACAACTCAAGTTAAGCATGCAAGAGGCTTCAAAACTCGAAGCTAGGCAAGGGTATTACACTACAAGTATGCAAGGCAAGCATCATTCGACTATGGGACCTCAAAACAGAGCTAAGACAGCCCAAATCATGAATAACATTAGTTTATAACATGGCTAAAACATGCTAGAATCAAGGGCCAAAACAACATGCAATGTGAGCTAATGAACATGGATTACACTACAAGCATATGAAGCATTCAAGAGGACACTAAACCAGCAAAATTCAGAGACATGACCTGCCAAATAAAGCCCAAAAACTCACTGAAACATGATCAATGCATGCAAGAATGTCCTGCTCCTTTGATAGGCTATAAGAGGGGTTATTCTACACATGCAAGAGACACACCCAAGGTGACAAAACCAACTCTGGACAGAGCCTAGGCAGGTCCTAAAAGTCACTGAAAAGGGCCTGAAACAAGGCTTGGAGGTGTGCAAATGAAGGCTTCTTTGTAAGGCCAAAAATGCTAGTGAACAAAACAAGGAGGAAGAGGGTCACCCCTCTCTGATTTTGGCTCTCAAAAACATATGTTAACCACTGAAAATCTGCTGAATTTCAGTGGTTAAAAGGCCAAGTAAAGGTCAACACAAAGGCCTTAGGGCATGGCTCAAAACAAGGCAAAATGAAGCATGCAAGGGGGTAGAAGACCCCCAACAACAAAATGACCTTAAACAAACATCAAAAGCACCTCAAAACAAGACTTTTTTCAGTTGACAACAAAGCTCAAATGTGCATGAAAATAAGGCTAGGAGATGGATCAAAATAAAGCTTAAAAGGGGGAAAAAGTGTGTTACCCTTTAAGCTCAGCAAGACAGCAACTTCTGGACCCAAAACCCAACTCCTTAACCTCTGAAAATGGCCTCCAAGAAGCTCCAAGAAATGGTGGAAGGGTTAGGCTATGAGGTGGTGTGCAAAGGGGTCAAGAACAAGGCACTTTTGAGCCCAAAGTATAGAGATATATAGAGATATATATTTTTTGCCTTAGACAAAAATCTGAACCTGTGCCAAGGAAGAGGAGGGCCTCTCTTATAGAGATACAAGGCCAAAGCTTCTTCAAGAAGCTAAAAACCAAGGCTCAAGATCCTCCATACACGTGTATGGAGGATACAGTCTGTGCCTTCCAGCTGGCACAACTGACAACAACTCACAGAGACAAAACTGGAGGAGGCAGGCTGACCAGTTCAGGTGGTCAGCCGACCACTTCCCCTGGTCGGCCGACCAGTTCAAAAGGGTCAACTCAATGCAAGGTGGTCGGCAGCCCCATTTGATGGTCTCCCAACTGAATGCAAGCTAGTGGTATTGTGGGAGACCAGTAAATGTGGCCCAAAGACCAAGGAGACTAGCTTCCTGACAAGAAATCGGCTGGCGGGAGAAAAGTGGTCTCCAAGGAGAAAAGGTGGTCTCCCACCCTTGTACCACCTTCCAAACAATGAAAACAAGGTCCATGTCAAAAATGAACCAAGACGGATGCAAAACGAGGGTTCAGGGGTCAAAACGCGCAGCCAGGTGCCCCGAAAACAGGCTGTTAAGCAATGAAAGTGGCGTGCGACCACAAAGGTGGTCTCCCGGGCCACAGTGTCCCTCTAGAGAGAGGAAGCAAGGTGTGTGCCAAAAACCGTGCCAAACGGAGAAAGTTAAGCGGTCCCGAACCGAGGCGCACGGCCGACGGCTCCGAAAACCGAAAACTAGTCTCCAAATGGGAAAAGTGGCCTACGACCACGGAAAGTAGCCTACGGCCACTGAGAGATGGTCTACGAGACCTCTCCTTCCCTTTGGGAAGGGAAAACAAGACCTGGTTCGCAAACCGAGGCAAAGCACAAAAGGGTCCCGAGGTCTGGGAGTAAGGCTCTCAGCCGAAACTCCGAAACCTCAGAACGAGCACAACATGCACCATCACCGAGCGCTCAATCGATGACGTCTGAGTCTTAAGATCGGTCAAAAATGGGGTGTCTACACCCAGCTTTGACTGGTAGGATGATATTTCTTGCTGGCCACTCCGGCTGCGAATTGAAGCCGACCAGTGGTGAGGTCACTGGGGCCAAGTCTTTGTCATTTAACTTGAGTTGTTTGAAGGCGTCATAGTACATTATTTCAACTGAGCTGCCCTGGTCGATCAAAATGCGCCAAATGTCAAAATCCTTCACGCGAAGTGTGACCATCAGTGCATCATTATGTGGTATCTAAATGTGGTCAAGATCATGGCTTGAAAAGCTGAGTACGTCTTTCACCTCAGTCTTGCCCTTCTTGACCGTAGGCTGGACAGATAGCACTTCTCACATGTACTCCGCCTTCTTTATCATTTCCCGGAGCTCGCATACCTATGCTAGTTTAACAATCCCATGGATCACATTGATTACGCCTTGGGGGGGCGCGTTTAAGGCAGCCAAATTGTTAGGTTCAGTTGGAGCTTGGGGCGCTACCTTGACACCTCCATCAATGTAACGGTCCAAGTGACTAACAGCCACCAACTCCTCCAAATGTTGTTTCAGAGGCAAACAATCCTCAGTACGGTGCCCTTGCTCATCATGAAAGGTGCAGCGATACCGCGGATTGAAACCCATTTGTGCGTCGCCCAACTTAGCAGGAAACCGGTCGTATGTCTCGTCGTGGGTCTTGCTAAGGATACAGTAGATTGGGATCTTGAAAATCGTGGTGATACCTGTTCTGGCATTCAACTTTCTCTTTGCATCTTCCGTAGCATTGCGGGGGTAACCAGCTCGGTCGTTGCAACAACCCTCACCCCGGTTGTTGATTCTCTTTCGCGATTGTTCAGGCGGTTTGCCTCATATCCGACCGCGTGAATCTTTCAGGTCACCCTCTTGTCCACCGTTACCGAATTCGCCTTTACGGTAGCCATGGTCGCATCATCTTCAATTCGGATGTCCTCATTGATAAGTTGCATTAACAGCTCCATGGTAATTGGTTGACTCGTAGTAAGCGAGTCTCGCAATCTATGTCCGACTGAGAGATCGCGCTTGTATTGGGTGATTGCCAGGTTGGTTGGGCAATCGAGAATTTCATTGAAGGTTTTCCAATACTTGGCGTTGTACGCCTTGAGTGAGTCGTCCGGTTCCATCTTGATATTGAGAAGGTGGTCGACTTCCTTAGATGTTTTGATATTGGTTTTGAATCGGGTTAGAAACGCCTCCACCAGCTGCTGCCACCTCTTGATACTTTTCTCTGGCAGCCTCTCGAACCACTTCAGGCCCAACTCACCCAAACTTGATGAGAAAATAAGGCATATAAGGGCGTCATTTCGCCTGTAGCCGGCCATGACTTGCCGGAAGTGGCTTACGTGCATATATGGATCAATTTTCCTATCGTAGAGTGTAAACTTAGGCTGGTAGAAGCCTGTAGGAAGCAGTATGGTTTTTATCTCGAGGGAAAAAGGGATAGCGCTTAGCCTCGCCAAATCTCTATCCAAAGGCACATACGCAACTACGTGTGGTGGCGGTATTACGACTTCTTCACTAGCACGACCTCCATGGGATAGCCGTTGCAATGCCGGCACCCTTTGTGCCTCTCGCTGGTGTGCTTATCCTTCCAAGACGTCCCTCAAATCCTCCGAATGGGCGGAGTAAGAGTATCTCGACGTCGTCGACAGACGTGAGGGACGATAACTATTATCTCACGCACAAAACTTCTTCTCCGGTTGGTCAGAGTCACCAACCCCATAGTTTTTAGTGATGAAAAGGGAAGGGGTTCGTCATTGGCTTTGGCTGCCTGAGCGATGAGATAGGGTGCGCTCACTGTGGTTACCCACTCCAGCAACATCCTTCCCTTTAACTTGCCGCTTTAGTGCCTCTATCTCTGCCGCCATCCTCCGAATAATGGCGTTTTAGTCTCTCAACTTATGCTCCAGGCACTAAACATGTGACTCTCTTCGCCGCCGGTGCCCTTCTGGACTCTATGAGTGGTTTGTGCTCCTTGCACACTTATCTCGCGCATCTCTGGGGAGCCCTCTAGAGGAAGTCTCCAAGCCCGCCATGGCCGGTACGGCAGGTGGGCCATCTCTCTTCCGGACCGACTCTAAGGTGATGCCATCGACGACGGACAACGGCGTTTTGTCGTTGTGAGCCATGAAAGGTGATAAGAAAAACTTGGAGGACAAAGTTTTGTCTGTCAAAGTTTTCCACAGACGACATCAATTGTAGGGGAAGGAAATATTCGTCGCTGTTTGTACTCCTCGTGTCCAAGCTTCGTTTCGCCTTGAATAACCTGAGAACACAATGACGGTGAGTTACTCGGCAGGTGTGCTGCCGGAAAACTCCTCAAACGGTCAAGTTAGCACCCTTAGAGAGGAAGAGAAAAAGAGAGAGAAGGAGGAGACAAAATGGTAGGTTAGCTCTGATCACAAGATTTTCCAAACTTGTGCATGGAGGTTCAGCACCGCTTATATAGTTTCTACGCGCTTCCCTCTGTTTGTCTTCTTTCTGACGCGTGAATATATTCCCCTCTCACATTCCTCCACGTGTAGGTGCAAATACCGCCAAACATCAAATGACAAAACCGCCAAACGGTATTGACGTGAACGGACGGCGGAATCTTCTCCCTACAATCCTGCCATGCCGCGTAGCATATCCCACCGAGCTATGCATAGCGCGGTGCCGTGCCCTCACCTAAGGACCGTGCCACTTGTCTGGTCTTTTCGATCGAACCTGAACGAGGGCTCCGACCAAGCTAAACAGTTATGATCGAGCTCCCCCTTGTTCTAGTCTCCTGAGGACAAACTCCATCTAACTCGGCAGAGCACACCCCACTACCGGGCTAGTATCCCGAAGTTATGTCAACTTAACCGGGCTACCACTCCGATTCAGCGTGTTCCCAATATTTGAAAGAGTAAAGACCCAGACTCCGGCCCAAATTGGCTCGGCCCATTATCAAGTTATAAATCTCCCTCTCAGTTCCAATCACACGTTAGAACAAAATAAGTCATTTAGAACATCTCCAATAGTTGTTCTAAAAATTAATCACTAAAAAACAAGCTTTAATATACACGTAGTGACTCGTTACATTTTGGAGAATCATTATTCATCTCTTAAATATATAAAATTAGTTTGTTTCTCCTCTCTCATCTTCCTCTTCTCTCTAATCATTGTCATAAAACTTCTAAAAAAATAAGTTACAATATTAAAATAAAAATAATTTTTGTTTAAATGAATTAGATAAAAAAATAGAAAGTATTGTTTAAAAAAGTAATCAAAAAGCGATTCCCTAAAAATAGAAAATTAATTTTTTACAATAATTTAGATGAAAAATATAGAATATTATTGGAGATATGCTTAAACACTATATCACCTTTGCAGGCTACATTTCGAGTGTGAATTATACTCCATTGAGTTCAAAATCTATTGAAGTGATGCAATGCCAAAAGCATATATATATTTTATATCACCCTTTCAATCGTATACATGTATGCTTTACCATCTTCAGATGGAATCCTTTGTTTATGTTATTTTTTATAATTTTTTTTTTCAAAAAACAAGCCAAAAAAAAAACACATTATAATAAAATAAAACGCTAGTACAAAATAAGCGACATCAGAGTAGGTGTCATTAGCTAAAAGCATCCACTTCTTTCACACAGTAGTGATTTGGGAAGTAAGTTAAAAGTTGATTTTTGATTTTTTTTAACTTTTTTTTTTTAATCTTTTTGTGAGTAAAAAATGTGAGATGATGCGATCTAAAATGAATAAAATGCTAAAAACTAGCTTTTAACTAACTTGCCAAAAGACCTTTTTGTAAAAACTTTCACAATTTTAAGTAGAGCAAAAATAGTACAAAGACATTTCTTAAGTGTCAAAATGAAAAATTGTTGAAATTTAAGAATAAAAAATGATTTAAATAAACTTGTATAATAATATGTCATTATGCTACGGGACTGCCAATGTAGCATGAGGGCCCAAGTGTTTGTTTTTAGATTTAAGATATGAGAAATTATTTAAACTTTTACTTGTCAAATTGTTGTGTAATCTAAAATTTACTCTTGTACAATAATATTTTACACCATAAATAAATTTTAGTCCTACAATATTTTTTGTAGACCAATAATTCGAAGCAATATTGTGGAATGGTTTCCACTTCCAATCAAATCCTTCTTTAAAAAATAAAAAATGCAACTTGTTCAATCATCAAATGGGCTTTTGGGGTACACATGCTTGGGTTGGGTTGGCTGGCGGCTTGGCCATTTTCTGAAAGTCAATGTATCATATTCCCCTTCCAAGCCCTACCACGAGACTCTGGGGTCATCTAGATGAAGATAATGATTTGATTTTGATTTTGATTTTTATTTTTATTTTTTAAATAATATAAAAATATATCCGATTAAGTATTCTGAATTTTCAGTCTGACTGATTATCTTGCAACGTGTTACCACTTAAAATATGGATAACTTATATCATTGATTTATAATTTTAATAAAACAGTCATGCTACAGACTCCATAACTCCCATAGTATTTGTGAGAGAGAGGGGGAAGAGAGAAGAAAAAAAAAACAAAATAATGAGTGGTTATCAATCAATTGGGAGTTGTGGGGATCACAAAATTTGAGAGTTTCAAGTTTTATTCTTAATAAAATTTCACTTTTTATTATTAATTTTCATTTATTAGTTTTTATCATAAAGTTTACTTTTCATTTTAACATAGTTTCTAAATCATTACTGATTAATATTTCAATCCAAAAATAGCACGTGTGAAGTATCGTTTTATTTTGAAATCAAAATAAAGAAAGAGAGAGCCGAATTCAAGATTGTGAATTCTTTGACTTAGAGGGAATAATAATATATGATTTGTACATTCAACCAATCTTCTATCTATCTCACTACATAGAATTAATTTCTGTAGCATTACTGTTATAACTTACAAATGGTAAAAAATGTTTTTTTTATTATTTATTATTATTTGATTCACACCTTTCTTTAATTTAAGAACATTACAATCAGTGGCGGAATTAGAAAATTAAATCAAAATAATACTTATTAATTACAATATTGGAAAAAAAGTCAAAAAAATTTCACATAAATTTTACAATTGACTCCGAGAAAGATCAAAAAAATAATATTATTTGTAATTAGTATATCATGGACAATACTTAAAATAAATTATATTATGATAAAATAATTTTTTTATACAAAATTTAAGTAAAAATTCAATATAATGGTAATACCACATCATTATTGACATGTGATATCACCAACCAATAGTCATTATTGACATAGAAGGAGAACCATGGACAATACAACCAATATAATCATTATTGACATGTGAAATCACATCATTATATCATGGACAATGCAAAAAATTCAATATAATGGTAATATCACATCATTATTGACATAGAGGGTGAACGCCACATGTCAAATGCAACTAATAATTCAATAAATTTCATATTTTCATAGTGAGATTAATTATGCTTGTATGTCAATAATGATAGACATCACCGTTACATTGAATTTTTTTTATAAAATTTTCATAGGTAATATGACTTATTGTAATCTTTTTATCTTTAATCAAAACAGCCATATTATTCTCATAATTTTAAAAATATCATTGATGTAACAATACTAAAATACTATAAGGCAAACCAAAAAATATTCACTCCAAACAATATAATATATGTTGTGCTAAATACACAGTATTCATTCACGAAAAGTCATCTTTTCTCAATAATGTTTTTATCATTTGATCCAATAGCCTTTTGTTAGATAGGAAGAGATTTGATAAATACTAACAACTCACGGAGAGAGTATTAGCATGGAAAGATCTATTAAATAATGAATTATTGGTTCTAAGCCATCTGCAATTAATCAACTGTTCGAAATGCTTTTCTTGTATATTCTTGATAAACCAACATTATATATATATATATATATATATGTAGGAAGATCTGTTTGGAAAGTAAGAAACTCTTTTGTCATATATTCATCTATAAATAATTATCGATGTGAAAACACAAAAACAAAAGGCTGGCTTAATGTTATTTCTTCTGTCAAATTTGACACAATATGTAGACCACAATACTATACTACACCATTAATGATTTTTATTTTATTTTATTTTGGATAAAATTTACATATATGCTATTTTAATCAAAGTTTAATTTATCAATTACTACAACCATGTCACATGAAGACCACCAACATGTTCCTCAACATAACGGAATGCTATTTCTTTTGTCAAATTTGACACAATATATATACCACAATTCTATACTATGACCAGTTGATTTTTTTTGAAGAAAAATTACATACTTGCTATTATAATCAAAGTTTAATTTATCAATTACAACAACCATGTCACGGGAAGACCATCAACATCTTCTTCAACCTAATCTAATATTAGAGCGAATTTGACACCAACCCGAGCTTAACTTTGTTGTCTCTTGATTCCAACTACCCACAACTCAACTCAACACTTACACTTTTAGTTAGAAGATTTGGGGTACCAAAAATAAAAATTTATTAATATTTTTTTATTACTGGACTTTTTGTTTCCAATATATTTAATTAATTAAAGGAGTTATTTTGTGAGAAAATTGATCCTCCTATGGGCTCAGTTTCTTGCCCATTTGACTAAAAGCATAGGCCTTTTGCTTTGAATAACTCCTTTAATTAAAAGACGTGTATGATCTGTTGCTTTGAATATTTCAAAAACAGCTTCAAATATTCAACACATGCGATCTGAGATTAGATATTGTTTTGGGTCCATTTATATCTAACACCTATGTGTGTGAAGGGTTTTTGAGGTTTTTGGTGAAGAGGCATAGTCCTTCTAGAGAAAATAAACAAAATTCAATACAAACCCGATACCACATCATCATCATTCAAATTACTATATAAACATAATCCCGAGACGGAGTGATAAAAATTTAAAAACAACATTCAATAAGTTCAAGTTGTTTGAAAGATCGATTAGAGATTTGCTTGATTGTTAATTTCAGGACTCTTGAATCAATTGAGATACATGAAAATTGATCTAAACACCCGATTATGAAAATATATATACACATAATAAAGCACATTATATATAAATATATATATATATATATATATTTTGAACAAACAATACATTATATATTGAAAAATTATTAATGCACGCAATTTCTCTCTCCCAAACCCCCGAAATGATGTGGTAAACAAAATTTGAAAAGTTAATCTACATTCAAATATTTTTTGAAAACTCTTCTTACATGCATTCTGTCTTACCACCTCATTAAGGGGTTGTGGGGAATAAATTGTGTGGATGTAGCACTATTGATATTTTATATGTGTGTGTGTTTTAACAGACAACCAATTTTTAAAAGTAGTTTATATATTATTTTTCGACAAATCTGATCCAATCAAATGATTTTTGATGTACGATCGACCTAATTTTTGATATGTAAGATCTTCTTGAAAGGTCCGAAATGGACCCAAAATGGGCTAGACTGGACCTTGTAGTTGGATATCGCAACTGAAAAGTATCCAATTCTTGTTTTCTATGGTTATACATAATTACACTCAAACATGAAGAAAAATATATATTTATTTATCTATATTATATATAAAGTGAACACTTCTTATGCTATCAAGTGTTTATTTTTATATTTAAATAAAAATAAAAAAAAAAGATAAATGGGAGGAATGTGACTTAAACCTTAGACCTTAGGTTGAATGAATAAAACTTTTATCACTTGAATAATACGCAATATATAATAAATATTTTATTTTTTTATTTATTTAAATTGTGCACACATTGCTTGTCTTGTTCCAACCGTTAATTATAGATAAAATAAAACAATTGATGAATATAATTTATTTGGTGTATTTTTTACCAACTGTCTTATTTAAATAGCTAAAGAGACATGGGTTGGGATTAACTATGTATAACCATGCCATTGGACCCAAAAATAATAAATCTTTATTTTCTTTCACATCACAATATAAGTGGAAAAGGTTGCAAGTGCCACTTGAATCAATAGTTTGGGATTAATTATTAGCTTAAAATGTTTTGAATAAGTTATAATATATTAAAAATTTTGGTGTAACTTTTTGAATACATATGAAAAAGCAAACTTTTTTAAAAAAAATTCTTAAGTGTAACCTAACAAATGAGTAATTTTTTTTAAACATAACTATTCTTCAAAAGATTTGCCTGTAATTAAGAAAATCTTGAAGGATCGTTGTGTGTAATATGAAAAGGTTAAAATGTGGGACCACTTCACATAAGAGTGGGTCACGTCATTAAAGGTGTAATTAAGGGCACAAAATTAGGGGATGTATTACCACTCAAAAATTAAACTAGAAAAATACTTTGGATAGTTTAAAATTAGTTCACTTTTTTGTACTATGACATACTGATTAAACTAAATGCAATAAACATGTCAACCATCTTTCACTAGTTTTTTTTTTTTAATTTAAAAAAAAAAACTATAATCTAAATAATTTAACTTAAAAGCTTTGACATGCATAAAAGATAGGTTAAATTTTTAATTTTTAAACATTTTTTTTCCTTATTGACAATCATTAAATTATCATTAGTTTGTTGTATCCTTACTTGCATAATGATGATGTCAACACCTTCTTACTATAATGATAGCAACTCAAAATATATATATATATATATTCTACCTTATTTAATCTTGAATTATATAATTATGTGTATTATTGTTTTAATCTTACAAAGAAATAATCTTTTTAATTATATCAAATATATCAAACTTATTGTATTTCCTTAAACTTCAAGGATAATTAATCTAACTTATCCAAATTAAAACTTGTTGAAGTGCTCGATTGTCATTATCAAATCTTCACAAATCCTCAATTATACATTAAAAAAAAAAAAAAGTTGAAAGAAAAAAAAAATGAAGACCCAAAAGGCGTGAGTGATAGATCAACATTAATCTATTGACTCTATATTATAGAGTGAGCTTCCAAAGAACTCCTTCAATATAACCACAAGTTATTAATACCCATTTCTCTTTTAATTTTTTATGCCATCTTGGACAACCCTAGCTAAAGTTTAGCAATTGGTTTTTCAGTGTTGTTTTTTTTCTTTGGTAATTGCTATATATATATATATATATATATATTTGTAAAAAAAAATTGACTTTTAACATTTTCCAGTTATTTTTAAGCTCAAGAAAAACATTTTTATTTTTTAACTTATTTAGTTAAAAATATTTTCTTAACTCATCCCAAGCAGGATTAATCATCATCATCATCATCATCATCTTTTTCTTTTCTTTTACATTTCCTCTCTCAGTTCAATAAATGGTTGTGTGATGATTCTGTACAAATTTTTTATTTGCATGTCACCATCCTTTTGCTCTTATTATTTTTTTAAAAATTGGACATTCTGGTATGAATGGTTCAGCAGCAGCCGAAACCATTCTGAAAAAGATATACAGAGAGAGAGAGACAATGGAACTTGGAAGTCATGAAATATATGATCTTGTGATGATGTGAAGGTTTGAATTCTATTATTCCAACTTGGTGATATTAGGACATCTGTTGTCCTTCTTATGGACGGCCAATCTCTCAAAATATCTTTAACTACATTTAATTTGACCAAATTGATAGTCCTATCCTATGCTATGATATGCTATATTCTCATTGGTTCCACTTCCAGCTAAAAAAAAAAGATTTTGCCATTTTATTTGACTCTCTCCGATACTTCTACTTCATATATTCCTATCTCTTGTGTTTCTTATGAATTTAAACTTAAGATAATTAAATTTTATGGTCATCCCACAACCTCTCATCTCCCATGATATAACCACTAAACTAATGTTTAATAGTTGAGTACAAGTCGAGTTTTAAGTTTTTCAATGTGATTTACTCAAATAAAAAATATTTGACACACTTAAAAAAAATTTATAATTTGATTCATAATAATGTGACAAGATAAATATTAATTTTTAATTTGTCACATGTTCAAACTATTTAGGGTTCAACTTCTTTTTTTTTTAATGACTGAGTGTCCGAGCCAGTTTACGCACACCCTTCACGTGAATCGAGCAAATCTTAGGTAGAACCCTTAGGCGTGGCCCAAAGAAATTAATAACACTTAGTGGGAGTTGAACTTGAGATCTAAAAGAAGCACACATTCAGACCCCAAACTGTATCTACTAAGCTAACCCTTGGGGTTAAGGTTCAATTCCCTTATTACATTATTGTCGATAATATTGCTTTACTCAAAATTAGTCAAGCTCAAGTCAAGTTTAAAACTCAAGTCACTTCAATTATATAAAAGAATTTGAACTCGAGCAAAAATTAAACTTAAATTGATATATATCTATATATATTAATAATAATAAGAGAAAATCATGGGCAAAATATAAAAGAATGATCTTATTATTAATAAATTTTATCAATCAAATATATAAATTTGCATAAACACTAAACATAAAAAAAAAAATATATATATATATATATCCTTTTGTTTATGAAAAAATATTAATAAAATAAAAAATAAAATATTAACCATCTAATTGCATCATGTTTATCAAATGATTTATTCTCAAAATTATGATTTCTACTTATTGAATAATTTAAATCATGAAATAATAAATAAAATAAAAGGTCCCCAAAGAGGGCACAACTTAAGGCACAAGAAGTTTAGCTTATTATATCAAGCATATAAAATAAAATCTAATAGGTATGAAGCCTCCAACATGTAATGGCGAAAAAAGGAAAGAAAGAAGAAAAAGAAAAAAAAACCTCCCACGAGTTGGAACACCATTTGATGCGACCTTTACATTGATGTGATCTTCGTATATTCCTTTTCTTTTTACACATACTTGTACATTCGATGAGTCCAACAATCCTGATTGTTTTACATATTATTTCCGAAGATTAAATAATTTTTTGGTATGTTTGTTTTACATATTATTTCCGAAGATTAATTTTTTTTTGGGATAAGAGGAGATACTTTGCAATTTGATTAATTATATTATATTTGACTAGATTAAAGTAAAAAAGACAAGATAATGATTGATAATTGTTTTTTTTTATATTATTGATTGAAGAATTAACTAATCTCAAGGGGGTAGGGATTAGTTATCCCACCATTTACTCTTCTTTACAATGGATAAGAGATAATCCATAAGGGTATGTTTGATTGGGTGAATTAGAGCATGAGATTGGGATTATTAATCCGTGGGCCCAATTTTTAACATTTTGGTTTAGAATTATTAATCCAATGGATAATTAATCCAACAAATTTGTAGGATTATTAGTAATGGGGTACGGGTGGGATTATTAATCCAATTAGATAGTGAATACCACACTAATTTAATAGGATTATTAATACTTCACTATTAGTTTTGTGAATCAAACCTGACCTAAATGACTAATTTATTTAAACCAAACAATAGACAAAACGATAACAGGTCTTGTAATAGTCATATGTTTTTTTTAGTCTTTTCATTATTCAACATTTTACACAATTTTTGTAGTTGTTGAATTTTTTATTATTTATTTATTTTCCAGCAGTTTGAGTCAAATTCATGGGAATTAGAGGTATTGTGGCCAATAATTATTTGTCCAAAGAGTTGGTGGGTGTTATAATTAAACGGTAGATCTCATGAATTTTATTTTATTTTTTGACTTTTTGAGTTATTAATAATTAAATATTAAGTAAAAAATATCATGGTAATTTTGCACCCAAAAAAAAAACATGATAATGGTAATAGAATGAACAACACGAACACCACCTTGTGCATCATCTGCCCCATGTTGGAGCACCGTAGGCTCCTCAACAGAGGAATATTCTCAATCCACCTATTACTTTACACATTTTTATTCTATTATATAAAAAAAAATTTAACTCAAAATATGTTTTGAAGTCATGTCATGCCATTCACATTTTTTATTTCAAATTTTGATTTCTTCAAAAAAAATAAAAAAAATCAAATAACTATACAGCTGTCATTTTTCATTCATATATAAATATAATTAATATTTATTTATTTTAGGGACAATTCATGCTGTTGTTGCAGCGCTTCTAAAACTTCCACTTATTTCTAAAATTTGATTTCTTCAAAAAAAAAAAAAAAAATCAAATAACCATACAACTGTTATTTTTCATTGACACATACATACATATAATCAGAGAAACACTACGATACACATCCCTTAAAAGGAAAGTACCATATATACCTTATAATTAAAGAAAAAAATAGAATAATTTTATATTTTTTGAGCAATAATTAAAAAAAAATTTGTCATGACCAAACACAATATGAGACATAACTAAAGAATTTATGAGTCATAAGAGTAATGCTAGGGATCATAAAAAAAAATCATAAAGATAATCATGAAAGATTCTCTACTTTTAGATTATATATATAATAAAACACCACACACTAATTAAATGATAAAAAAAATCTTTATGATACATTTTATGATATTTTTTTCCTGATATCTAGTATTATTCTTTGAAGAGTATGCATGTTATAATTTTTCATTAAATTAATATTTATTTATTCTAGGGACAATTCATATTGTTACAGGGATCCTAAAACTTTCACTTATTCTAACGTTTGAAAAGATCTTCTCATAATCTTAAATCAATCGTTTTATATCAAATTCCAGGATTTGAGAGACTCCTTTGACGGTTAATGTACGATTATGGTATGGCATAACAAAGGTGGTGTTATAGCCCACGGTAGATCTATAGAATTCTCTCCCTTGACGCCTAAAGAGAGTACACGTAGTATTACCATGATTGCTCACTTAGCATCTAAATTTTTTGATTTAAAATATTTTTTATTTTTAAAATTAAAATTTTGCTTCGTCCTTGTTCAGATTCTCCATATATTTTCTTTATGACTTATTCAGAATTAAATATAAATAATTTTTGAGTTTTATGTTTTGCCTATATATGACGGAGTTGTGCAAAAACGCATGATGCATGAGGGGTGAAAATAGTAATAAGACATGGATTATTGGGAAGTGTTTGGTGGGATGATAGAGTTAGGAAGCCTCCTTCCTTATTAATAAAATATAACCAAGCCAATTGGTCTAAGCTTCTTTCTCCATCTCGCACTCTCTCCTGAAAAAGTAAAAGTTAAAGCAAAAGAAAACAAAGAAAGCCAAGGACGCGTCAATGTATCATATCAAAGCAGACTACCGAAACTCCCCTCCAATTGTATTATTAGAAGCTTCTCAACGAAGGACCACTCTCATTCCGCCCCCCATTGAATCACCAAAACCAAAACTAATCAAACATTGGAGAGGAAATATTTTGAAGTAAAACAATTAGGATAAAGTATTAATAAATTTTAAAATATAATTTTGTAAATTGTTTAGTTTTTTTTTTTTTTTTTTTTATGAACCCAAAAGTTTTATTATAGTGAAAATTATACAAAATGATAGTCACTTACACATTTAGATTTAATTTTTTAGGGATAAAAATGAATTTTTCTAGATGTCTTGTGAACTGTTTAGTTTTTCATTTTTTCTTATGAATTCAAAAGTCTCATTAAAGTGAAAATTACACAAAAGGGTAGTCACTTACACGTTTGTGTTTAATTTTTTAGGAATAAAAGTAGATTTATCTAAATGTGAAATTACACATTTGGACAATCCGCATTGTGTGTGTTGATTTCCGACCACACAACCAAAAAGGGGAACTCAACTGGAGAGCACCGGCAGAATAGATTAAGCACAAACAATCTGTCACAGAAAGATAAGAATCTTGCGGTGGTTCGTCCACCCGGGGGCATTCCGACGATCAAGTCAATAAAATATCTCTTAAAGATAACCAATAGTGCTTAACTCACTAGACAAAGCATAAAAGACATACCTTAGACCTATGAGGGTGCTTCTCTTTTATAACCAACACAAACCTAATCCCAATAGAAGCTTGACTTCAATGAACTTAGGATTACTGCTAATCTTAGACTCCCAGTAAGATTAGGATAAATTCTCTAAGAGTCATATCTTTACCCAAACTGAATCCTTCTCCTATTCTAGGACTCTTGTCCCTTATCCGTTTATCCCAGATTCCGGTATCTTCGCAGATAACCTCGGCCTAGCCGAGATTATCTTGGCGTCATGCTCAGAACACGTGGCACCTCGGCTGATACTTCGGTGTCACATCGGCCACGTGTTGTTATTCAAAAATTATGTCCCCACAACTGCCCCCTAGGTTCTATTACCTCGGTATCCTGAGGTGATGGAACCTATATCGTTTCTTCCATTTAGCACGTCGGCCAAGCTCGCTCTGTTCTTCACTATTTTTCAAATCTTGGTAATATGCTAATCTCGGCAATATTTTGCAGATACTTCTTTAGAAATATCTTTGGCTTAACTTCAACTTGTAAATTGTTTAAAATTTCAACAAGTGTTAAACTAATTTTCTTTCAACATGACCCCGGCTTAACTTCAACTTGTAAATTTTAAATTTCAACAAGTGTTAAACATGACCTCGGTTTAACTTCAACTTGTAAATTTTAAATTTCAACAAGTGTTAAATATGGCCTCGGTTTAACTTCAACTTGTAAATTTTAAATTTCAACAAGTGTTAAACATAACCTCGGTTTAATTTCAACTTGTAAATTTTAAATTTCAACAAGTGTTAACACATGCCCATGGTCTCTTGTTTATTGTTACCTCGGCCTCGCTTCGGCGAGCCGTTTCCCTTCTCTTGAACATCCCGATGTTCTTTGGTGCAGTCTTCTTTGGTTCGACGTGTCTTCTGGGATTCTCCTTTCCTTGATTCTCTATGCCCGACCTCCCGCGAAGGCTGGTGAGAATGTCCCTTGATCCCGCCATGCTGAGGGACTGCAAGAACCGTTTTCTGCCCTCCTTTCTGGGCACCTTTCTTGGCCGCTGGAATCGGCGTATCTTGTAACGGGAATGGTGGCTGCATGATGTTGTTCTGCATCATGAAATTGACAACCGTTTGCAGGTCCGCCAACCTGTTCGCCATTCCCTTCATCTTGTCGTCCCTCTGCAAGCATCTATCTTTCCATATCTGGAGGTCGTTCTCGTTATAATACCCGCTTCGGTTTGACTTCTTTGGCACGTCGCCCTCCTGGCCGACGTCTTTTTCTCCGTGATTCTTATCACGAGTCTCTTCGTTGCAGTTGCCTTTTTCAACGTCAAGATCAATATGTTTCCCACTTTCAGTAGGGGTGTCATCTCCAACCTTCTCTTTTTGTCCGTCGTTGGCTATCTATTCTGCTTTCTTTCCCACAGACGGTGCCAAATTGTGTGTGTTGATTTCCGACCACACAACCAAAAAGGGGAACTCAGCTAGAGCACCGGCAGAATAGATTAAGCCCAAACAACTTGTCACAGAAAGATAAGAATCCCACGGTGGTTCGTCCACCCGGGGGCACTCCGACGATCAAGTCAGTAAAATATCTCTCAAAGATAACCAATAGTGCTTAACTCACTAGACAGAGCATAAAAGACATACCTTAGACCCATGAAGGTGCCTCTCTTTTATAACCAACACAAACTTAATCCAAATAGAAGCCTAACTTCAATGGACTTAAGATTACTGCTAATCTTAGACTCCTAGTAGGATTAGGATAAACTCTCTAAGAGTCTTGTCTTTACCCAAACTGAAGTCTTCTCCTATTCTAGGACTCTTGTTCCTTATCCGCTTATCCCAGATTCCGGTATCTTCGCAGATAACCTCGGCCTAGCCGAGATTATCTCGGCATCATGATCAGAACACGTGGTACCTTGGCTGACACTTCGGTGTCATCTCGGCCACGTGTTGTCATTCAAAAATTATGTCTCCACACGCACTATAGAGGTTTTGGATTTTTCCTTCTTCTGAAACAAATGCCACATTACAAATAAGAATGTAACACTCCAATGTAATAATCCAATAATGTGACACTCCAATATAACACACTAAAAAACTCTTTAGTGTAATTTTTTCAAATGTAACAACATAACACTTCAAACTTTTTCCAAAACTCCAATATAACACACAACAAATTTCTTCAGCGTACTTTCCCCAAATATAACATTCCAATTAATATAATCCCAAACGTAACACTCCAATGTAATACATAAAAATAAAAAATAAAAACTCATTAGTCTACTTTTTTCAAATGTAATACTCCAATCAATGTAATGCCAAACGTAACACTCTAATGTAACACACAAAAATACTAAAAAAATTCTTTAGTTTACTTTTTCCAAGTATAACACTCACTGTTTGAAATTATAAATTTACCCAAAACTTACTATGAAATTTTTGTACTCCTTTTTGAATAGTTTGAAGAATCTCACATTCTTTTTTTGGAGTGTTACGTTTGGAAAAAGTACGCTAAAGAATTTTTTTGAGTGTTACGTTTGAGTGTTACACTAAGTAATTTTTTTTTTTTTTTAGTGTTACGTTTGAAAAGGATATACTAAGAATTTTTTTTTGAAATCTTACATTGGAGTGTTACACCAAGGAGTTTTTTTTTAGAATGTTACATTTGAATGTTACATTTATAAAAGAAAAAAAATATATTAACGAGTTTTTTTGAAATCTTATTTGAGTGTTACGTTTGGAAAAAGTATAGTAAGGATTTTTTTTTTTTGAAATGTTACATTTGAGTGTTTCGTTTGAAAAAAGTATACTAAGGAGTTTTTTTGAAATTTTACATTTGAGTGTTATATTAAAGAGTTTTTTTGGAAATGTTTCATTTGAGTGTTACATTATAAAAAATATACTAAGGAGTTTTTTTAGAGTCTTACATTAGAGTATTACATTTGAGTGTTACAGTTTAAATATACTAAAGAATTTTTTTGAGTGTTACGTTTGAGTGTTACACTAAGTAATTTTTTTTTTAGTGTTACGTTTGAAAAGAGTATACTAAGAATTTTTTTTGAAATCTTACATTGGAGTGTTACACCAAGGAGTGCTTTTTTAGAATGTTACATTTGAATGCTACATTTATAAAAGAAAAAAAATATACTAACGAGTTTTTTTGAAATCTTATTTGAGTGTTACGTTTGGAAAAAATATAGTAAGGATTTTTTTTTTTGAAATGTTACATTTGAGTGTTTCGTTTAAAAAAAGTATACTAAGGAGTTTTTTTGAAATTTTACATTTGAGTGTTATATTAAGGAGTTTTTTTGGAAATGTTTCATTTGAGTGTTACATTATAAAAAATATACTAAGGAGTTTTTTTAGAGTCTTACATTAGAGTGTTATGTTTGAGTGTTACAGTTTAAATTGTATGTTTGCCCAAAACTTACTAATGAGCTTTTGTATTCATTTTCAAATGTTTGAAAAATCTCATATTTCAAATCATTTGTACGTAGGCATGGTTTGGGAAGTAGCTCATTGGGCTTTTTTGGCTCAATGAGCCACAAAAGACAAAATAGGCTCATGAGCCACAACAGACAAAATATCACATCCAACCCCATAATCATTACACTATTCTCTCACAAAAAAGTCAAAAAAGCCAAAAAACCCTTCCCAAACCAAGCTTTTGAGCCCAGGCTCATATAGCCAAAAAAGCCAAAAAGCCAAAAAGCCAACCCACTTCCCAAACGGAGGCGTAGTACTCTTGAAATGTTTGAAAAATCTCACATTTCAAGTCATTTCAAATAAAAAAGATTTCCATATAAAAGTTTTAATCCCACATTTGATTCTCATAAATTGTATATCTTACCTTTGTAGCATAAAAAGGGAAAAAAAAAAAGAAAAAAAGAAGAAGAAAACATAATAGAAATAAAAGTATAACTGTAAATTTAATTTTCAAATAATATATTAAATCTCATTTTCCAAAATTAATAGGATTAATTGGTTTATAAAAAACCTCTTAGGACTAAATGGATCACTATTCTTGAAGATAGGATTTATAGGTAAATTTTTCGAAAAATTAGGCATATATTTACATAAAGTGTATAATTCTTTTACATATGAAGAATTTGATTATAAAATTAGATACAATTATCTATCTATCATAATATGAGAGACATGTAACATAATACACATCTAAAAAAATATATATAAATCTATAATGCACTTTTGAGGAGTATGGTCTTATTTGTCAATTATACATTTTAATTAAAAAGTCAAAAAATTATTATAAGTTATCATATCACTCTTTCTATTTTTCTGTACATCTTTTTATAAAAAGTCAAAAAATTACTAAAATAACATGTTTCCAAACGAGACCTGACTCCTGCTTTAATTCAATTTTTGTCATTGAATCTTATTTTCACAAAGATAAAAAAATAATTTTTTATCTCACTTTTAATTTAAAAATATTCTCCTCCCAATATAATTTCTCCAAAATATAATACACACATCTTTGGATACATTTGTTGGAAATAGTTATAAATTTTGGGTAAAACCATAATTTTATCCTAAATTTGGTCTATTTTTTAGGTGGGCCCCGTGCGTCGATTTTCACGGGTCAAAGTGGTAACGCGTTCTATGCCGCGTTGTGATTCACGTGATATATTTGGTTGCTCAAAACCATTACCGAGTGAATGGGAAATTGAAGCCAAAGTGTGCTCCATGGAAATGGAGTTTTGGTGGAAAACTTTTAAAGGTTTGAATAAGGCTTGTCCCACATTGATTTGGTGGGAAGTTTTGAATGGGTTTATAAAGCATGAGTTTGGTACTTGGGGTGTACCCCAAGGGGTACCCAAGTGTTTTAGAGGGAGAGGTTATTGGCAAAATGGGCTAGACCCATTGGACTCAAAAATCACTACGCGCGCCGCTGTCCGTCCGGTCGGTCGGGCGGGCTGGGCTTGGGCACAGGTGTGTGGTTGGGTTGGGCTTGTCCAGCCCAATACTAATCTTTTTGGGTAAAAAATATTTGAATTTAATTTTATTTTTGGTAAAATAAAATCCAGAATTCAAATTAAACTGGTTTGGTTTTTCTGTACATCCAAACAGGGCCCTTCCCGTATTAAACCGGAAATAATCTGATCCGGATTTACTGTACACCCAAACAAGGCCCTTCCCGTTTTTTTTATCTGTTTGAATTGTAACCCAACAGATTCAAATCTGTTTGAATTTAAAACCAACAGGTATCATACCTGTTCAATTCAAAACCTAGAGCCACCATTCCATCTATAAATAGGACAGCCCTCATTTGGATTATGAGAACTCTAATTTTTCGTCTTTCATAATTCTGAAAACATTCTCTTCATGTTGTTGCATTATTTTCTTGTCAGAGAGAGTATAAACACTTAGTGTGTTCGTTAGACAAACAATTTGTAGTGCTGCTATTGTTTGTAGTAGATCATTTTATCCTGGGAGATAGATGTCCAAATTCTGAAAGCACCGTGGAGAGGACGAATCTATCTTAAGGACACAGTGTCAAATACTGGACTTAATCAGATAATTATTTAAAGAAATTAATCAAGTAAGTTGTTTAATTTATTATTCTGTTTTATTTATTTAAATCAGATTTTAATTTTGTTTTTGTAACAAAATAAAATCAGTTTTTATTTTTATTTCAAGTTTAATTTTTGTAATCAAACAAATTCTCTCCTTTCCTTTATTTCTTTTTATTCTGGTTGTTGTTTAGTACACAACAGAATTTAATTTATTTAAATACAGTGAAGATTGTCCAACAACATTATGGATCAAGCTTCTATCTGATTGGAGAGATATCTACTTCAATTGGTCTCATGAATCTCATCACGAGTTTTATTTCGATAATTCAAATCATGTTATATAGATTTTATGTCAAATTAATTGGGTAATCGTAATCATATGATCTTTTTACATTTATCTTAAAAAAATTAGTAACTAATATTGTTCTAATAAAAATGGTCCATATTTTTTTAATACAATCTCATTTTTATTAAATATATATATTTTTTGTACATAAATAGTTTACATGTAAAAACAAACTTACAAAATAAATAATTAGAATAACTAAATTAAAATCCATGATAATACCAAACACTTGAAAATAATATTATAGTGCTATTTTTATAATTATGAATCACAAGAATGGGGTAGCGTTTGGCAAAGTTTTATAATTATAATTTGATAATAGAATTATATTTTGAATTTGTAAGTTTTGGAATTATAATTTGAAAAGAGAAAATTTGTTTAATTATGAATTTTAAATGGAGCTTTGAATTGAGTTTTGAATTTTTGATGTAACATATGGAATGAAAATAATTGTTTAGTTATGAGTTTTGAAAAAAGCTTTCAAAACTTAATTCAAAAACTTATAACTCATAACCAAACACACAACTCAAAATTCTATTCAAAATTCATAACCAAACTCTTTTTAAAATTTGATTCAAAAAAATAATTTGTCATTTTGGTCTAGAAAAATAATTTATATATTTAAAAAATATCAAAAATAAATACATATTTTTTTTTTCAAATAACAGGTAGCGATTGACAAGTGACAAAAAAAAAAAAAAAATACTGTTTCAGTCAACCGATCAGACAATCGGTTGGACATTCGGGAGATGTTCGGGGGACAACCCAAAGTGCAAATTCAAAAATCAAATACTCACACTATCAAACATACATTGGAATGTGTTTTCAAATATGACGTTGGAGTTAATTTTTAAAAATTTCAACCAAATATAATATTGGAATGTAGGGATGGAATTTTAAACTTTAATTAACAGGTGTTTGGCTTAACATATATAAGTGTATTTATTTAATCCATATTACTTTTTTTATTTTTTCATATATCTTTTTATAAAAAATATATTTATTTATTTCAAATATAGTAAGAGAATCATAAGAGCTAATTTTTGTAAAAAAATAAAAAATTGTTTAGATTATACACAAAACCGGACATGTTTTGAATTGGAACGAAACCGGTTGCTTAAAATATCACGAAAATCATTTTCCTCTCTTTCTTCGTAAAGGGTAGCAGTAGAGGGAGAACAAGACAAAACCGTGTCTTTTTTTTATTTTAGTTTTTCTTCTCTTATCTACTTGTTTGAACGAGGACCCAACTCAAAGTGTTCTCTTCTTTCTCTCCTCCATTATTATAAACACTCTGCGTCTAAAATTTTCCAGAACCTGCTTCATCTCTCTCTCTCTGTGTGGTGGCCATCGTGTCTCCTCTGCTTTTTCACAAAAAGAGTTTCTCGTACACACAACTCAGAATAGCAACCAAAAACACACATACACAGAGAAAACCAAGTATAGCTTGTGTGTAGAAACCTAGTTATGGTCGTGTCCTCAACATACGAAGAAGAAGATAATAATGGAAGAAGCTAACAAAGCGAAGCGTTCTATCACAGATCTGGCGCACTCTCGAGTATTCGTTTCTGGGTTCTATTGCTGGGGTTGGGAGTTCCTCACTGCTCTCTTGCTCTTTAGTGGTTCCTTCTAAACAACACAAACTTGAACATCCCCAAAAACAAGATTAGGGAAATTCGAGCTGTCCCCAGATCTCTTGTTGTTTTACTAGATTATTATTGTTGTTTTTTCAGATTTGTTTTGATTTCATAGATTATTTTTTGTGCGTTTGGTGATTGATTGATTTGGTGAGCGTGGGAGATGGGGCAGAGGTCAGTTCCGGCGCCGTTTCTTACGAAGACGTACCAGTTGGTGGATGATCCGAGCAGCGACGACGTCGTGTCGTGGAACGAAAGCGGCACGACCTTTGTGGTCTGGAAAACAGCTGATTTCGCTAAGGATTTGTTGCCCAATTACTTCAAGCACAACAACTTCTCTAGCTTTGTTCGCCAACTTAACACCTATGTAAGTAACCTCACCTCTTTTTAATTACCTTCATTTCTTTCTCTAAATTTATCAAAATATTCATTTTATATTCTGATTTATTACTATTTGTTATAAAAAAAACTAAGGCAGTTTTTAGTGTTCAATTTTTTTGTCATGGTTAGAGTCCAAAAACTATAATCAATTAACCTAATTAAAAAAAAAAAAATCAATGAACTAGTTTTTTTTACTTTAAAAAAATCCCATTAATTTAATTAAAATCTTTATAATTAAAAATAATAATAATTAAATACTGCTGGAATTATAGAATTTTTAGTACAGAATAATACACAAAAATGAAATGTATAGCCCATATCAAATATGGTTAATCTATAATAGTATTGGATATTATCTTATTGCTTGCTTACAATTGTATGCAACTGTTAAATCTCATATGTCAATACATATAAGTCATAAAGCTTACTTAAATATTGGATTTAATATGATGTTAGGCAAGAATAATTGTTGTATCCATATTTGTCTTTGAAATTTCATAGGTTTTAATTCTAGTTTTTTCTTAAATGTTGAAAAAACTGTGGTTTTTAGGTGAGATTGTGTGAAAAGACCAAATCATCATAGAGAAATGGTATTAGGTGAGGGTTATAATGGTAAATTTCGGAATTAGATAAATTGACCAGATTAAGGTCTACGAAGGGTAGGAGGAGGTAACACACACACAACTCTCATCCGCTGAGATGTCCGGTCCAACCAGCTACGATATAGCTGTCGGGTAGTGGGTCCTACTTCGATATTTGATAATGTTTTTCACAAAAAAAAATTCGCAATCCTGGTTTAGCGTAGAAAATGAGGAACGTCTAGAATCCACCACAAAAGTACAATACATACATGCGTGATACATATATATATATATATATATAGTCAACCTGGTGGGCCCACTCTCATGAGAATTTATTAGTTGGTTTAAGTTTTTTTTTTTTTCAAAGAAGTTAAAAGTCATTTTTTAATATTTTATAATTTTTAATTTATTTTTAGTCATATTATTTTTTATATTTTATATATATATATTTTTAAAAAAATTAAAAAAATAATTTCTAATTATCGTCCTAAAACACTTCCATATCGTATTGTGATGGATCAAATTCATAACTTTATATTAAATAATTAAAAAATATAAGAAAATATGATAATTTGTAATTGATCATTTGTGTCCTCGGCCATCTAATAATTTGTCCACTCTCAGTGATGGCGTGCCCCAAAAGGTTGGCGCCTCCCTTTAGCTTTCCTATTCCTGTCCTTGTCTAATCCTCCGACAATGTTTCCTTTCCTTTCCTTTCCTTATATTTGTTTGTTTATTTTTTTTCCAGCTTTAGGACATTTGTAATAGTTTTTTTTTTTTTAAAAACAATTAAAAATGCAATTATCTTTTTATTCTAAATAATATTTAAAAATATATTTTAATGTTTTTGAGGATATTTTTTATGTGTCACTAATATATTAGTATTAAAAAAAGGTGAGGCTATTAATATAATAAAAATATTAAGTACTTGAAAAATTGATTAGAATTAACCATTTATTTGAATGTCATTTACAGTGGGTTTGAAAAAAATTTCATTTTTAATAAATTTGTAAAAAAAAAATAACACTTTCCACTTTTAGGACTAGAAAATTTAAAAAAAAAAAAAATTCAGAAAAGACAAAAGAAAATTAAAAAGTTTTATTTTTTATTTTTAGTGAATTTTTAAAACAATTTTATTGTTAGATCCATCTAAATTAGAGGGATCTGAAAAACAAAAATTCTAACACAAATCTTAAAAAATTCACTAAAATTAAAGTATTTTTTAGTTGTTACCAACAAATATTCTTTATCTCGATGTCATTGTTGGTTCTCACCAGATTCAAGTTGGATTCTTGTTCACAATTTTGGTCTAGACGATAAATGCATCACCCTGAGAAATTGTGACAGAAAATGCAAATTCTGTGTACCCTTCTATATAGACTAGCCAATATTAGTGGTGGATGTAAACAATGTGCTTATAATTTTACATCTAGAATTTTAGACATTTTAAAATGAGAAAAATAAGTTAAATTTGAAAATTATTTAGCAGTTTTAGTAGTTATTTTATGAACATTATTGGGAATTTTTTTTTTACAAAGTTTATAATGGTATTTTGAATTGTAGATAGTACTATACATTAATTATTGTCTTATTGTCATGTGGTTGATAACATGATATACCAATGACACGAGGAAAAGCTTGTACACAATCTACAGAGTAGTATATCAATATCATCCATTAATATCCTATACATTAATTATTGTCTTATTGTCATGTGGTTGATAACTTGATATATCAATGACACGAAGAAAGCTTGTACACAATCTACAAAGTAGTAGTATATATACTATATATCATCAATTAATGTCTGACTTGTGTTTTGAGTAGGGTCATAAATACCTACATTTTAATTTGGCAAGCCAATGCTATATCAGGGCTTCTAGTGACCTTGACTTAAAAGGCCATGTTTGTTTATTAGATTAAGGCCTGATTTGGAACTTAAAAAAAAAAAAAAAAAAAAAAAAAAAGAAAAAAAGTTAAAAAGTCAAAGAATTATTAAAAAAATTAAAAATTATCATTATTTATCAAAAAAATATAAAAAAATTAATATACATAATATTAAAATACAAATCAACGTTTGAAAGGGAAAAAAATTAATTACATGTGTATATTCATTAAGTTGAATGGTAAAGTTGGGCCTATGGGGGCTCACCATGGGTCTCTTTTTTGATAATTCGAAACGTTTTAATATGTAGAACTCATCTAGTACTATATGCTTGTAAAAAATCACGTCTATCGGATATCGGTAACTACATGATTAAATCAGTTTTGTATAAAAAATAGATGGTGTTATAGTTAACAGTTGACAAAAAAAAACTAACACGATCAGATAGCTATCGACATCCAATCAACGTGATTTTTTTATAAGTATATAGTACTCGATGAGTTCTACACATTAAACGGTTTCGATTAGAGAAACGAGACCTGTGGCGGGTCCCTACCGGCCGAACAACACCGTCCAATCAAAGCCCGAAAAGGAGGCAATCTTTTCCCATCTCCTACCTAGTCGACTGCAATGCCTAACCCGTGCGGCCTACTTCACTATCTTTTCTTACACACTCATTTATATAATTTTTTAATACACATTTTTTCATAAAAAGTAAAAAAGTTAACCAAAACATTCATATTTTTTTCTTCAATTTTTTAGTCTAAAAAGATAAAAAATACACTTATTTAAGACACTCTAAACAACTCCTAAGTTGAATGAGATATGAGATTATGAATGTAGTGTGCTTGAGTGAGGTAATTACTATTGAAGTAGTATTTAAAGATTTAAGATAAATTGTATTGGGTGGTGTACTAGTGTATGATTTTCGTTGGTTTGAAATTTATGAAATCAAGTAAAAAAAAATTATTATATAAATTATGATTTTGTTAGTATTTTTGTAAAATAGAAGGTAAAGTAATATTTTTCCTTTTTAATTCTATGGGATTAGACTAGCAATACTACCTAGCATTGCTAATACTACATAACATTGCTAATCCTAAGCTATTACTAATGCCATAATTTTTTCTCTAAATAAACATGCTTTTGATGGGATCCATGGAATTAACAAGTATTGGTTCATGATCTTGCTGTTCAAAATTTGACATTAATTTTTAAAAATTCATTCATATTATACTGATTTTTATTGATTTTTTAAAAAATAAGAAAGATCAAGGAGTAATAATCACCTTGCTTGTTTCTAATTTTCGAAAAATATTTTTCAAAAAATTTTACTTTCTTATTTTTTGTGTTTTTTTGTTTTTACTGAATTTTTTTAATATTTTAAACAATTTTTTTACTTTTTAGACACACCTAACATAAATACACTTAAAAAGTAAAAAAATTATAATTTTTTTAAAAAAAAATTCACTAAATACCAAAAATATAAAAAAAATTATAAGAATTCAGTATGTTTTTTTGTATTTTTATGTATTTATTAATTTTTTAAAATATTTTTTCACAAATTTTTTACTTTTTAGATACATCTAAGTAAGGTGTATCTAAAAAAGTAAAAAAATATTTAAAATTTAAAAAATATTCACTAAAAATAAAAAAATACGAAAATAAAAAAAATTAATTTTTAAAAAACTTAATCCAGAAAATTCAAATTAAACACGCTGAATTACTTTTTTATATTGGAGTATAAAATTGTAATATTCTAATGCTGTACTGTTTTCTCAGGGCTTTCGAAAGACCGTGCCCGACAAATGGGAATTCGCCAACGAGAATTTCATACGAGGCCAAAAAGAGCTCCTCACGAAGATCCGTCGCCGTAAGGCCGTGACGTCATCCCCGGCCGGTGGAAAATCCCCCTCCGCAGCCGCCATCGGCAGCCCTTCCTCGCCGTCGAATTCCGGCGAGGACCTAGGGTCCACCTCCACCTCGTCTCCGGATTCCAAGAACGCGGGGTCGGTGGAGGCTCCGGCGAGGGCCCAATTCGCCGACTTGTCGGACGAGAACAAGAAACTGAAGAGAGACAACGAGATGCTGACCTCGGAGCTCGCGCAGACGAAGAAGCAATGCGACGAGCTCATCTCTTTCCTCACCAAGTATGTCAAGGTTGCCCCTGATCAGATCAATCGCATCATGGGGCAAGGAAGTTTTGGGTTCACCTGTGATGAATTGAACGGTCAGATCGAGACCACTGGTGATGACGACGACGACGACGAAAATGCTGAAGAGAAAAGCGGAGAGGGTTTGAAGCTGTTTGGGGTGTGGGTGTATGGGAATAAGAAAAAGAGGGGTCGCGATGAAAAATTGGGGTTTGGAGGGACCAATCGCAAAGAAATGAAAACTGTTGACTATGATGATGCGCCGTGGATGAAGATCTCTACGGCCCCAGGGGAAACGGGCAAGGTCTGTAACTGACCAATGCGCTTGTGACGCGTAAGCAACAAAGAGGGAGGTGCACTGGAGAAATAAATAACTGTTTAGTGTGGTGATTAGTACAAGATTAGAATAATGTAAATTAGAAAACAAACAGTGTTCGGCTGTAAGGTTGGCCTGTGATGTTGAAGCAATAAGGACAACTTTGGAAAAGTTTTCGAGGTTGGTTGTGTAGGAAAGTTTATAGTTGATGATAATGACAGAGATAGAGATCAAAAGCAAATGGGTGAGTCTCTCGTCTATATTTAGTTGCAGATAGATCATACACATGTAAACATTTCCTACTTTCTTAGTTAACTGAAACAAAATGTTGTAAGAAAACACTTTATATGTGGAATCTGTATGCAAGTTTTTATGTGTCTATTTCTTCCCTGAAGCTTTGATTTCGCTGTTGTTATTCCTACTTTGGTGCTTGCTTGCTTGTTAGTAAGAATCTTCTGTCCCCAAATAATTTTATCCTTCCGTTTCAATTCACTAACAATCATTGAATATATTTTGAGATTTTCACATTATGAGATTCTTATATGATCTAATGATTGTGAGTGAATTGGAACAGACGATAATATTATTTGGGGATAAAGAATCCTTACACATTGCTTGCCTAGTTAAATAGTTATTGCAATTGTTTGCATGTTTAACTTAATTAATAATGTAGTAAAATTTTTTAACACTTTTCACTTATTTTTGTTAAGTAGTGGAGCGACTAGTGATGATGCATGAGTGTGTTTTGTTATAATTTGTAAGCAATATCACATAATATTTCAAGATTGTCTAATAATTTTTAAATTTGATTTATTAGATTTTGTCACCAATAAATAAAATGATAGATAAGTATCAGTGAGTCCTTTAAAAACAATCTGTTAGTACTACATTGGACTCATATAGTAGTAAGTGAGACCTATTACACCAATATTGTTTTGACAAATAAGACGATAAACATAATATGATAAGTGTAAGATTATTAAAAAGAAAAAAAAGTTGATAAGAAATCTATTTGTATAATATTTTTCTTTATATTAAAATATAAATTACAATAACCTTCTTAAGGTTTTTGAGGTTTTGAAAATTACTTCTCACTTGAAATTTCAAATTACATAATAATTTATTCTGTTGGTAAGGTCTCGTTTGGGAATAAATTATTTTAATAATTTTTTAGCTTTTTATAAAAAAATGTACTAAAAAGTAGAGAAAGTGATGTGACAATTTATAGTGACTTTTTAACTTTTTAGCTAAAATATGTAGTTACCAAACGAGACCTAAGTCTATTGTTAAATCAACTAAAATACTGAACATTTCATTTCCAATTCTGCCACATATCTATAAAAAAATTATTAAAATTTTTTGTAGAATTAAAATATATAAATAAGATTCATTCAGCATATTAATTTTAAATATACATTTTACATTTCATTTTTATGATAAAATTCAGATTAAATTTTCATCACATCTAAAATTATTTTATTTTTTCTCCGCTGGGTCCAGCCCCTTTTTTTAAGCAAAAAAAATAGTCCATGCGTCCAGCCCATTGTACCAACAAGCTTCTGGGTACTGAAATGATGAGCCTTAAACCACCCAAGGCTGGGCCTGGGCTTGTAAAAATTTCGACCACTCACCTGACCCGACCCGCCACTCTTGACCGATAATATACATACCCATATGTTAAATCACCAAATCGTATCTACTCTGAACCCAAAGCTTGTACAGAGGAGAGCTCATCGCTTCAGGACGATCATCAAACCGGACAATGGTTCGTTTCTTCATTTTAAACCCTAGCTTTGCTTCGTATTGATCTTCTTCTCCTGTACCATACATACTTTATGAATTGATTTACTTCTGCTCAAAATTAGGTTTAAGCTGTTCAGTTCCTTTCTTCGATTTGATTCTGTCTTATTCCCTCAGGCCCGTTTGTTTGGAGAGTTAGAGGGGGATTGAAATTGGTAGGGAGCTGGTATCCATTAACATTGTGTTTGTTTTGAGAGATGGGAGGGATTGACAGTGAGCTCCGGATTATGAATGTTAAGGGATTCGGATTAGAAAAATAGTCCGCCGGCCTAAAAATTTTTTATTTTATTTTTTATATGGTGGGCATTTTTTTAAAATATTTTTTTTTAAAATTTTTTGTTAAGAAAAATCATTATTTTATTTGTTTTATTTTTTTTCTTGAATTTTTTTATTTATTTTTAAATTTTTTACATGGTGGACATTTTTTTTAAAACATTAATGTTTAATGTTTTAGTATTTTTTTATTTGTTTTATTATTTTATATAAAAATAATTTAACAATCTCTACACTAACAACTATTATAAAAACAAACAAAATTTTGCTTACTCCCCTCACTATCAATCTCCTCGTTATGAATTCCTCCATTCTATCTCTAAAAACAAACGGGTCCTCAGTTGTGTGTATGTACTGGTTACAAATTTAATTTTAGGGATCGGAATTTAGTGCCTTGTTTTGTTCGTGTTTCATTCGATCAGGTTTGTGTTTCGGTTGATAAAATTTTTGTCATTTCATGTAAATTAGGTTTGTCGAGCAGCATATAGAACCAATTTTAAGATCAGGTTTGTTAAGAATAAAATTTACAGCTTGAAGATCGTTTAATTATGGATTTAGGTCATTTTAATGATGAAAGATAAAAGAAAATGTGTCAAATCATGAGTTGAAGAACAGTAATGCCCATCTGAGCTAAGATGGGTTAATCTACTTCAATTAAGGTTGAACATGATGTAGTGTAGCTAGAAATTCATGTCCTTTCGATAATAGCAAGTCAGACAAATTATGATGACCTGAGTAGTACTATCAAGTATGAGATATCACTAGGTCATTAGTTTAATAGTTTCCTTGGATAAAATTTTATGTTTTTAACAATTTATGATAGCTTCTGTATTGGATATCTTCACAAGTTTTGCATGTAAGGAGCTGATGTTTGGGGACAATTAGGGCCTGTTTGGTTGTCCCAAAATGTGAATTGAGATGCTTTAGAATTGGCTTATTTAAGAATTGGACAACTAAATATGTTTGTTGTAAAACTGAAACAACTAAAAAATTTAAGCTTACTTTCTTTATGAAAATTATAAAATTTGTTTTTTTCTTTTAAATGCCTACATTTATTTAAATTAACCCAAATGGAATAATACAATTTGTGTAACGAAACAACCTCTTAGAGACTATAGTAGTTTGGAGGCTAATATAGTTTCACTTTGACTCTATGATAGCCCAATTTTTTTGAGATCCAATCATGAGGCTTACTAAGGCTATCTATGGCCAGCCTTGGGTTTGAATTGTGAGCAAAGACAGACTGTGTCTCTCATATCTGGATTAAATTGACTAATTTTACCCCTTTTATGGCATAAACATATTTATATAAAGTTTGTCATGGCGTGAAATTTTAGTGAGATTCAGCTGGGCGCTGTGTTTCAGATATGCTTTGACCACTGAATGTTGCAAATTAGAAACCAGGTAACACCATGCTGGCATGCTCTTCCTTCTGCCAGCTCTGCTAATTATAGTTTGATATTTCTGGGCTTCTTCGTAATTTCATTTCAGGTTCCTTTGATTATTTAAGTATTTATGATAGGGTATTTACTGTAGTTTATTCTAACACCCTATGGTTTCACATACTTTGACCATTATATTGGGCCTTTATTCTATTTGTTTAGTAAAATAGTCAAATTGATAATTTAATGAGAGAAAGGCGTATTGTGTTTGATCGTTCATCATTTTCCCACACTTTATTGTGATATCATATAGTTGTAGGGGACTTTAAGTGGATGCCATATCATTATTTTTGCATAGCTACAGAATACGATGCAACTGTAGTTCCATCGTCCCCTCCTCTCTTTTAAGTTTGAAATCTTTTCCCCATTTATAGCTTTTACTTTGCCTGTTCAGTAAATTAGATATTTCTTTTAAGCTTTCTAGGATGCATATTTGTTTGCTGAAGTGTTTCATTGAATTTCAATACCTATCAGGCAAGCCTTTACAGAGTTGCATCTAGGAAAGAGAAACCTAGAGGACGTCATCATGGGTTAACTCAACAGAAGAGGCAAGAGATAAAGGAAGCATTTGAGCTTTTTGACACTGATGGCTCTGGTATTGAAATGTGTGCGTGTGTGTATTAATATGCGTCTTGAACCTTTTATAATTTGTTGTTTGACTTGTGTTATCTAGGCACTATTGATGCCAAAGAGCTGAACGTTGCAATGAGGTAAGAATAAGTTGCCCCGAGCACTATTGCCTTTTAGGTTAATAAGTAGTGCAAACATTGGAACTAATATAATTTCATTTCAGGGCACTGGGCTTTGAAATGACTGGAGAGGTAACATCTAAATCCTAATACCTACTTGTTTTACACCAGATTCAGTGTAGGTTTTTTAACATGTACGCATTGTTGCCAAAGGAAAGAGGGACCTGCCTGAATAATTTAATGGGCCTCTCTCGCTCTCTTATAACCGTCAGTTGCTCTTTTTTTTTGATCGGCAACCGTCAGTTGCTCTTGTTGAATAGATTTAATTGGCACTGTATTTAAACCTTAACATAATCCTTTCTTTGCAATCCGATTACACTACTTTGGTCCTCAGTTTCAGCCTTCTAAAGTAATTTCACATGGCCTTTCGTTTCCTTTTTTAATGAAGTTTAAGATAAAGTTGTAGGTAGTCAAACTGTATTTTCATGAAAGAAATGATCATTTTTAAATCTTAATTATATCATCTACTGTAGTTAAGTCTTTCTGTCCTCTAATAAAAGAGTAAGGCTTTTTCCAGTTGAGTGTTTTCTTCTTCTTAAATCTCTACCTAACTAATGAGGTGAACTAGTTGGTAATTTGACTGAGAGGCTGAGATAACTCATCAGATTTTGGTTGAGTTCGAAACTGGTTTGGATCTATTGGTCACCTGATCCAATTTTGGGATTGCTAAGTAGTCTTGTCTTGGAACTTAACACTGGTTAACTGGTGATCATCACCAACAATTACGTACTTGAAGGGTTAGCATTCGTAATTTAGTCTTGCAGAAATTATAAAGCTGGAGCTACTGCGTACTGTAGATTACTGGCTAAGTGCTGAACTGGATGTTTCATTTCAGAGATCTTAGACTCTTCTTTCCTATGGATATTCCTTCACTTGGATGTTAAAAGTGGAAATATAGATCTAGGTTCTGTTTTTATTTTAGCATCTCTCTCCTCTATAAAGGGTCTGTTCTTTGTTCTGTGTCTTTCGGCTATTTTTTTATTCATATGCTTCCAACTCTCTCTTAATATGCTGTTGTTCCTACCATGTCATCTCTGCACGTACTTAATTAAATTTAATTTTCTATTAGTTAGGTAGAGATTTAAGAAGAAGAAAATTTATTCTTTCCTGATTGTTTCTCTAGATAAAAAGTAAATGTGTACTCTCAACTTCTTTTTTTTTATTTTTTTTTGCATTGTTGTACTTAACTCTCTATTACAGAAATTAGGACTTCCAGCTAACATCTCATTTTATTTTATGATTCAGCAAATCGATCAAATGATTGCTGATGTAGACAAGGATGGCAGTGGTGCAATTGACTTTGATGAATTTGTGCACATGATGACAGCCAAGATTGGAGAAAGGGACAGTAAGGAAGAGCTTACAAAAGCGTTCCACATCATTGACCAAGATAAAAATGTTAGATACTGATTAAGAACACCTTGTTTTGTCTTTTTGTTGTTGGCCACTGATTTTATGTCATTTGAATATAGGGAAAGATATCTGCCTCAGACATTCAGCAAATTGCAAAGGAGCTTGGCGAGAACTTCTCTGACAAAGAGATTCAAGAGATGATCGAGGAAGCAGATCGTGATCGTTAAGTCTACCTTTTCCTATTTTGATTTGCAGTATTCTTTAAGCTGTGTGCTTCATGTTTTTGTTTGAACCACCTGGCATATCATATTTGAGTTTCTTTGTTCCTGAGTTTGAGAACTATTTTGTTTGTGCCACTCTCTGTCACGCGCGCACACACACATGCAAAGGTTTGCAGAAGCACACAATTCAACACATGTACAGGGATGGTACTCGGGAAACAAAAATACAAAGAAGTGGGCATTGGCCCTGATACATAAGCAAAAGAAAAGAAAAGAAAAGAAAAAATAGATTGAAGGGTTGTAATTACATTATGAGTTGAAGAGCCAAAACTTATCTTTACCCAAAATGTGAATGGGAAATCCCACTTTTGGAAGTCAGAAAGAGGATGAAAAATATCTGGAATCACTAGTTTTGTTGCATTGCTTTTCTCGTCCTCTCTAATTTTTATTCATCTCCTTGGTTTTGCCACGGCACATGATTGTAAAACTCACCATTATATGGGTCTCAAATGCAGTCAAGTACATGGGAGAAGTCCTTGGTAATTAAGAAAAGCACTACCTTATGTTCAAAATTGTTCTTTTATTGGTACTTTTTTCACAATTTTACCATTCTTATTAATTTGATGGATTTTGGAACATACAGGGGATGGAGAAGTAACTGTGGATGACTTTATGAGGATGATGAGGAGAACTTCCTATGGATATTAGAATTGAACTAGATGTCTGTACAATGTTGTGTGATAACGGTTTATTTTACTATGGTTCATGATTAAGAACTATGATGCTGGATTTGAAACATTAAGGAATGATGTATGTTTTTATTTTGATTACATTGGAATGTTTTCAGCTCTTTCACATTGTGGGGATTTGGGAAGGGATTGGGAAAGAAAAAGGGAAAAGATGTGTGAATTTATGTGAAATATAGATATATTTTATTTACATTTCACATGTTTTTTTTCTTTCTCTTTCTCTTTCCAAATCTCTCAACTGAACACAGCGTCAATGTATAAAATCATTCTGTAGAAGAGTTCTGAATCTATTACATGAAGCAGGATCAACAATCTGCTCTGGCTCGGCATGGGATGAATCTGGCATAGAACTCACTGTAGATGATGAAGCATTTTCAAGCTTGATACCAGAGATTATGTTGGATTTTGTTTTTTGTTTTTTGAGAATTGATGTTGAATTTTGTTGACACAAGGAAGATGCTGATTGGCCCAACTCTGCAGGGCCTTACGTTATCATCAATTAATTAGATGTTTGCTGCCACAAATTTTTACGTCTTCCTTGGAAGACACTGGCAAAAAAAAAAAAAAAGGTGTCCTTTTTAAGGCCCAGAAAAATCAACTCAGTTTTAACGTTTGTCCCCAAGAGCATTCGGTCAGCCCTACACCTATTTGCCATCGAATCCGTCCCTTTGGTGGTTCAAAAGAAATTGAATACATAGCAGAATGATAAGAAATTGAATACATAGCAGAATGATAGGCATGTTTGGTGTAATTTTTTACCCAAAAAAACAAAAAAAAAACAGCTTTTGTGAGGTTTTTTTAACTTAATAATAATTTTTTTATAGCTTTTTTGAATTATTTTTACCTTATAAATTTTTAGCAGAGCTTGTACCAAACAGTAGTAAAAAATTGCAGATAAAACAATTTGTTAATAACATTATAAATTACACTAAACAGATCTAAAGTAGTTGAAATCAATGAATCACGAGGAATTTTCATTGGTTCTCTGTTTCCGTGAGAGATTACTTACTAGTAGTTTTAGAAAATAATGACCAATGTTACTATTTAAACCAATAAATAGGGTTTGTTTGGGATGTGGGTTGACTTTTTAATTTTTTAGTTATTAATTTAGGGTTAAAAAGTCTTATTTTGAATAATTTTTTTGATTTTTTTGACTTTTATGAGAGAAAAAATGAAATGACTATGGTTTGAATGTGATATTTTGTGTTATTAATTTTTTAGTTTAGGCCTCGTTTGGGAACATGCTAATTTAATAACTTTTTGGCTATTTGGCTAAAGTATGAGCTAAAAAAAACTAGTATGTTTGGGATGACTTTTTGACTTTTTACGAAAAGATGTGCAAAAAGTAGAGAGAAAAAATTTTTTTTGACTTTTTTGTATGGGTTGTTGGCTTTTTGACTTTTTGGCTAAAAAGGAGGGTTCCCAAACGAGGCTTTTTTTATCTTCTTGTATCTAAAATAGTTTTTAAAAAAAAATTCTCAACTTTTTATGCCAAATGAGTGCATACTTTTGCTCTGGATGATGATTGGTTATAGAGTGTTCTTGGAGCATAGTAACGTGATATTTATGATATTGGGTTTTGATTGGTAGCTCGAATGTTGTGGCTCGAGAGTGGGTTTGCAGATTAGAAGAAGGAAGGAGGAGGAGGAGGAGGAGGAGGAGGAGGAGGAGGGACTGGAGGGGCCCAACAAATGGGGCTGGAGGCGGGGGGCGGAGGCGAGGCAGAGCCGACGAGCAGCGACGGCCGGCGACGAGCAACGACGATCCTCGGCGGCTGCAACACGACGGCGATGGTGCTCCTCCTCTCTCTTCTCTCTCTCTTTCTCTCTTCCCCTCTTCTTCTCTCTTTCTCTCTCTCTCTTCCTCTCCCTCTCCCTCTTCTGCGTTTCAACTCGAAAATGGAAGAAGAAGAAGGAAAAAAAAAAGAAAAAAAAGAAAGCCCAAAACGACGTCGTTTTGGGCTTTCGAGCCACTATTCGAGCCATCTATTCGAGCTACGAAGTATTTTTCTATGATATTTTAAGGTATTGTGATTAATGAAGAAGGCATAATTTATAATTTTATATTAAATAATCGAGGAACATAAGAACATGATATATGATGATTAATAAATGCGTATGAACCATGGCGACGGATTGAATAGTTTTTCCAGGATAATGGCTCCGTTTGGTAGAGCTGTGGGAGAGTGATTATAACTTATAGTCTAACAGCTTATAACTTATAGCTGTGAATATAAGTTGATTTTTAACTTATAAATTAAGCTTTTCCTCCCCCACTTAAAGAATAAGTTAATTTTTGACTTACAAAATGCTATAAGCTGTATTGTTAAGTTGAACCAAACACATTAAAATAACTTAAATTAAGTTAAAAATTGAAATAAGTCAGAAATAAACCCTACCAAACAGGGCAGATGTATATGTTTGAAGAGTGGGTTGTTGTCCAAAAAAATGGTCTTTATTGCATGGTAGGGGTGTTCTTTTCATTCATTCAATTCAAGTCATGCGAATGATACCCTGTTCAAAATTTCTGCTACTGAACTAGTCTTGTTCAGTTATAGCCCTACCCATTGCTTGCTAATAAGCCATGAGAATTGTAAGAGGGGCTAATTTGAGCCCACTAAATTATTTAAGCCCAATAGCCCAAGATTAGTGGGCCTGAATTTATCGCAAGTCCAAGATTGGTGGGCCCGGATTTATCGCCATCAAACGGGCTAAATGACTCAGCCTCGAAAGGGTTCGGATCCACGAACCTAGAGACTTACTCGGGTCCGGACTCGAAAAGGGTATTAAGCAAGCCTAGAGATCCGAGACACTCGGACTCGAAAGGGTTCGGATCCACGAACCTAGAAATCCGAAGCACTTGGCTTCGAACGGATTCAAATGCAATCTAGAAGTCGCTCCGTTAATGAGTCCCAGAACACTTGTGGGCTCGGAGCTTTCCGGGATCTACGTACCAGAACCATGGGCGTAATGGAGTTCGAACAAAGGACCCGATCCCGAGGACGGTGAGTGGAGATAAATTCACTCTTCGGTTAAACTAGCCTATTCCCGGGTCGAGGTGGCACGATCTAGGGGGTCCCTGAGACTCGGCAATATTTGCGGCAGGGCGTTCTCTTGAACTACCCCTGACCCTGATGCGGCAGGACGTCCTCTGGGACTACCCCTGACCCTGTGGGATGATTGGGGATCATTGGTTAGGTGTGGCTAAGAAGAAGGGTTCGCCGAGGGATTGATCTCCTCTTCGGGGTTTTTCTCATCCTCGGAGAGGTCACCTCCTCGGAGAAATCACCTCCTCGGAGAGTTCACTTCCTCGGAGAGGTCACCTCCTCGGAGAAATCACCTCCTCGGAGAGTTCACCTCCTCGGAGAGATCACCTCCTCGGAGAAGTCACCTCCTCGGAGAAATCACCTCCTCGGAGAGGTCACCTCCTCGGAGAAATCACCTCCTCGGAGAGTTCACTTCCTCGGAGAGGTCACCTCCTCGGAGAAATCACCTCCTCGGAGAGTTCACCTCCTCGGAGAGATCACCTCCTCGGAGAAGTCACCTCCTCGGAGAAATCACCTCCTCGGAGAGATCACCTCCTCGGAGAGTTCACCTCCTCGGAGAGATCACCTCCTCGGACAAAATGGTTAGAGAGAATACTTCCCATGTGCCTTGCACATGGGCTCCGTCCTACATCATGAGGTGCCTATAAATAGCACCCACCCATAGCTTTACAAGGGATGATTTTTGGGAGAGATGACTCTTGGGAAAGAACTAATTTCCCATCTCCATTATCAACCTTGAGAGTGAAAGTGGGAGATCCATGGGAGAGCCTTGCCATTATTCTCTCTCTAGCCATTTTGCCTTCTTCTTCACCCAATCTTTGATCTCCATCATCTCCTTTGTTTTTGTGTTCCTAAGTTGAGACCATTGAAGAATCTAAGCCTCTCATAATATTCTCGAAGAATCTTCGAAGATCTTCGAATATTCTAACTACTTTCTTGAACCCTTTCTTACATTTGGCGACTCTGCTGGGGAGGCGGATTGGTTAATGGTTTCAACGAGATCTAGAACTCATACAACACCGGAAAAAATGGCAGATAATGAGACTCATCAACGAGGCTTTTCCAATGGTGGTGATGAAAGGACTCAAGTTCAAGACTCACCTCTCAGCCTTGAAGCCATTCAAGAACTCCAACACACCCAACAAGAGATTCTCAAGACCCTTCAAAATCTCACCCACACCATGTTGGTGATGGGTTCGAATTTCGCATCACCAGTAACAAATGGCGGTCAAGTCGGCACTGACAAGCATCAACAACTTCATGGCAATGTTGGAAATGGTCAAAACCATCAAGATCCACCCCAAATTCTTCCTGAAGTTGTACAAAATGGTGTGCAGAATCAAGTGCTAGGAGGAACAAGTCATAGCCAACCTACGGCCCGTGGAGCGCACAATCACGCACCTGGAGGATCAAGCCATAGTCCAGCGGCGGTTGGAGGAGTTTCCGGCGTGATGAATGGTGTTCCAACAGCTGTGGAAGTTCAAAGAAGGCCTATAGAAATTTCTCTACAAAATGGTATTCCAGCCATGCCTAATTTTGTTCCACCGATTGTAAATTCTACTCATGTACTGAGTGGGTCTCCTTTGGCGCCGACAACAAATTTGCAAGCACAACCCGGTATAGCGGCCCCGTGCGGTGGACTTTACGGGCCTCAATTCAATGTCCCATCACCAAATGGCGTGTCCATAGGTGCCGATGGCCAATTTCATCATGTGTCTTCACCGATGGTGAATTCTCAACACCCGAATGGCCAAGTCGCTCCAGGCTCAGTCTTCGGCTCTACAAGCCAAGTTCCGGGAATACCACCATCAAGTTCTCTCCCTCAACAATTTCTCACTCTCGCCGAGGTGCAAGCCATGTTCGATCTTGAACGGGGCAAGATGACTTTACCCTCTTTGCCTGATCCGGATGTCAAGCCGCCTTACCCTATCGAGATGTTGAGTTATCCATACCCGGAAGGGTACACGGTGCCAAAGTTCATCAAATTCGATGGCAAGCAAGGAAATGCGCGAGAACATGTTGTGCGGTTCATCGAGACTTTAGGGATTCATGGTTCAAATCATGTCCTCCGACTGAGAGAATTCTCCAAGTCCCTCACCAACCGAGCATATAGTTGGTACGTTAACTTGGCCCCAAACTCTGTTCGAAGTTGGGAGGAGATGGTCAACAAATTCCATGTCAAATTCTTTCAAGCGGCCGAGAAGGTGACCACACTTACCCTCTGTAAGGAAAAGCAGCAGGAGGGTGAAGACATTCTCGAATATGTGAAGAGGTTCCAAGACAAAGCCGTGGACTGTCATGAGGCTGTGGAGGAAAGCTACTTGGTCCAAATCTGTGTTGAAGGGGCATTGAACGGGTACAAGATGCTTCTTGTTAATCACAAGCTACCCACCTTCTCGGCACTAATTGAAGCATCTCGGAACATCAACGTACCTCAGTCTGAGGAGATTGGGTTCGAGGCTAGTTATAAAACCAGCTTCAAGTCATCCCGAAGACCTTCTGTCACTGCGGTTTCCGCGTCTTCTACCCGAAAGTCGCAGCTGGAGGAATTCAGAGGTCAGAAGAGAAATACTGCGAAGATGACACTCCTTTTCCGTGTAGTGTTGAGGAGGTGAAGGCCTTAGTTAAAGAATGGGTGGCAGATGGAGAACTGAAGTTGCCTTATGTCAAAGAGCTTTTGCCGAAGAAGGACCGTGAGGGTCCTAATTATTGTATTTTCCACCGATCACTAGGACATCCTACAGAAAAGTGCCGGACACTTAAGAAGATCTTTAGAAAGAAGGTCGAAGCAGATGAGCTAAAGTTCAAAGAACAAGGGCCCCAGGATATCTTAGAAGATGTGGCTATGATGGTGTATGACGGTCACAGCCTGAGCAGCTGGTGAAAGCTTTCCAAATGACCTTGCAACTCTAGGGGCAAATGTCAACATTCCACAGAAGGAGTCTATCTATGACATTTACAGTTTGCATTTACTGCATTGTCCATGAAGTTCTATCTTTCTTATGTTATGAAGAAATTTATTGCCTTCTCTACATTGTATATCTTCATTGTGTTATGTTGCTTGAAACAGTTTTTAATTTTTGTTGCCCCTCAAAGAAGAAAAATGAATAGTAGACTCAGTTACCAACCTGAAGGGAGTTTTCTTGACACAGTAGAAGTGTACTTCCATTCGGACCTCCGAAGAGCAGCCATGGCTTCCATCAATGCAAGCTTTGAGGGTCTTTCTTGCTGAAGTAGCATATGTGCTCCCACTCGGACTTCCGAAGAATAGCCCTTACTTCTGTCAATACAAGCTTCGGGGATCTTTCTCGCTGAAGTAGAATGTGTATTACTATTTAGACTCTCGGGGGACAGCCTCGGACTTCTGAGGGAGAGCTTTACTTCTGCTCGGACTTCCGAGGGACAGTCTTGTTTCCGCTCGAACTCCTGAATGACAGCCTTGCTTCTGCTCGGAGCTTCTGCTTGGAGCTTCTGCTCGGACTTCTGAGAGACAATCTTTACTTCTGTTGGTGCAAGCTAAGCAATGCTAGACAGGCCCACACACACGTCGCGTTGAAAGGGCAACGTGTGTAGTCGGCGTTGGAGATGTAGCTGAGTCGGCGTCGATCAAGATCAAGAAGACTGAGCTAGGCCGGGCAGGACCACACACGTTGCGTTGAGTGGGCGAACGTGCGTGATCGGCGTCGGACAAGTTGAAGCCGGAAGCAACGCTGGTACCACAGAAGAGTCGGCAACCACACACGTTGCGTTGAGAGGGCGAACGTGTGTGGTCTGCGTTGGAACAGTTGAAGCTAGCTGCAGAGTTCCAGCAGAGAGAGGTCGATGGTAGGCTGGCTCGGTCTCGGCGCAAGGCATCAAGCGTGACATCATTCCTATCACATCTCTGCCCTTGACATCAATATTTCAATGCAAGCATCAAATATTCTATTTATGTTAGATTTGTCAACATGAGTTCAAGATTTAGCAACAGTGGTTCAAACACATAAATGAGCAGTAAAATTTCATCATTCTCGATTTAACAAGTCCCAAATCTCAAGTAAGATTTTCAAGATGTATATAATCAGAGCCAGTTAAAGAGGCACAATACCAAATTCAACAAAGGTTCAAGGCAAAATCACAAATCCATCAATATAATGAAGTTCTGAAGTGGGTTTTCACAAAAAGCTGCCTCCAAAGTTTTAAATATATATATATATATATATATGCTTACCCGTAGATCTAAAGTGACAATGAGTAAAGTGTGAAGTTAAAAGAAGTAAGAAGCATCAAACGGCGTAGGCCGTAAGAGGCAGAGCAAGCAGCATTTCTGGTCCAGATTGTCTTCGCAGAGAAGGCCGGTGTCGAGGTCGGTCGTGTGTGGATTGATGCTATTTGCGTTGGGTTTGATTTCGTTGTTCACTGGCCATGTCGCTTCTGATCTTGAATGGTACTCTCAGAGGCTAATGATCCGGAGTTTATCTTATAAACTTGACGAAGGCAAATCGCTGGGCAGTCAAGGCCAGAAGCAAAATTGCAGCAGTGGTGATGCAAGCTGGGCAGTCGTGCATGCAAGGCAGGGTCGGAGCTGCTCTCGCAAAGGCCGTCGGAGTGTTGCACGACGCTAGGAGGATTGGACAGTGCTGCTCCGTCGCGTCTGAACCAGTGGTGGTGCTATTCGGCGGAGTAAAACCAAAATCAGACGCCCCCAAAGCTCTGAGGGGATGCGTCGTTGGGCTGAGTTGAAGTACCGACGATGGCGAGATCTGGAACTGCAGCAATGAACAATATGCAACCTAAAAAAAAAAATCGGTAGTAAGGAATACCCACGGATCCAAAAATATAAGAAGAATTTGAAGTTGGGTTCATTATTTTTTTTCAATTCTTTAGAAGGAGAGTGCCTACAGAAATGGGTCTTTGAATTTTGATTTCCTGCAAATAAAAATTTCGTGGTCTCTGCTTTCTTGATTTGGAGAAGGCGGTGGTCTTCAAAATGGAGTGCAAAGCAGCTGGGTCACTCTTTGTTGAAGAAAGAGAGCACGGCAGTGGCGTCTAGCATTATAAAAGCGAAGATGAGGAAGAACGCTGGACAGTAGAGGAGCACTGATGTTGCAGAAAGGCTGACTGTGAGTTGGCGATGAAGCTGGGCAGTCGGCGTCGGTTCTGGCCGTTGGAGCTGGGACAAGACGATGGCTGGGCTGTGATGTCCGCGACAGTCGGAGCCGAGCTATACGGATGACATTGCAATGGCAGTCGGCGTTTGTAGTAGGTCGTAGTCGACGTTTGCAGTAGGTAGAGCTACGACAGGACGATTACACGAGGAGGCAGCAACCATGACGAGCTGGTGCCGGTGCTGGCCTACCGTGACAGCGGCTGGGTCTTCGACGACGTTGCTGGAAGCTGCAATGGAGGTGTGTGCAAACGGCAGCAGTGTTGGTTTGTTGAAGAAGAAAGCACGGCGGTGGCCTTGGCAGTGCAGAAATAAAGCCTTCTTGGAAGGGAAGAAACAAGGTCTCTCTCGTTGTACAGGGATATTTTTTCTCCAGTTGTCGTCAAATGTGCTAGCGGTCATCAGGACAAGCTCAACAATCTTATACTCCTCAATCCTCCACTAACAGCAAAACATGCCAACCTGCCATCAACATTATCTATATTCAGCAACTTTTTGTTGGGTGAAATATTTTCCCAGGATCCTCTGAGAGCCAGTGATAAAGCCTTGACAAGCTGTGGTCCTTACAAAATGAAAGAAGATGATGCAATGGTTTATAGAAGACCTTACCTCACATCTGGTTCCTCAGGGTTTGCATTGAATGCGATCAGTAGGGCAATGAAGAAGGAACTTAAGGTGAGATCAGAGGCTGTCCAGAAGCTCAAAATCAGTGTATATTTCGCAACTTGGTGGGCTTTGAATGTGGTTTTCAATATATACAACAAGAAAGTTCTCAATGCGTTTCCTTATCCTTGGCTCACATCGACACTCTCTCTTGCAATGGGTTCGTTGATTATGCTGACTTCGTGGGCTACAAGGATTGTTGAGGCTCCAAAGACTGATCCTGAGTTTTGGAAGAGTTTGTTCCCGGTTGCTGTGGCGCATACAATTGGGCATGTAGCTGCAACTGTGAGTATGTCAAAGGTTGCTGTTTCATTCACACACATCATCAAGAGTGGTGAGCCCGCTTTCAGTGTGTTGGGGTCGAGGTTTTTTGCTTGGCGAATCTTTTCCGGCAACGGTTTACTTGTCACTTGTGCCAATCAGTGGTGGTTGTACTCTTTCTGCTGCCACAGAGCTCAATTTCAACATGACTGGGTTTATGGGGCTATAATATCGAATTTGGCATTTGTGTTCCGTAATATAATCTCGAAGAGAGGAATGAAGGGGAAGGCTGTTAGTGGGATGAATCACTACGCATGTTTTGTCTCTATTGATCCTCACACCTTTTGCAATTGCTGTGGAGGGCCCACAAATGTGGGCAGCTGGCTGGCAGACTGCTTTTCCTCCAATTGGACCGAATTTCATTTGGTGGGTGGTGGCCCAGAGCATCTTCTACCACTTGTATAATCAGGTCTCATACATGTCTTTGGATCAGATCTCTCCCTTGACATTTAGCATAGGAAACACAATGAAGCGGATATCTGTCATAGTCTCTTCCATCATCATCTTCAGCACGCCGGTTCAACCGATCAATGCACTTGGAGCTGCGATCGCAATCCTTGGAACCTTCCTCTATTCGCAGGTAAATTGTTCTCTCTATAAAAAAAAAAAGGGGGCCTTGATTTATGGCCTCTCAGACTAACATACTCTCTCTCTACATATATATTTATATTTATATATATAATGGGTCTTCCAATACGCTTCCTGGATGAATTTATGTATATTGAATGAAGAAGCACGATGAGAAGCTAAAAAGAAAGCTGGTGGTGTCGGCAGAATAAAGAAATAGTCCGTAATGACTAAATTAAAAAGGAGAGGGGTATTGATTAGGGCTTTTGTCCTCGTTCAAAAAAAAAAAATAATAATAATATAAAAAAAAAACGGAGGTTGGTGCTTTCGGCGGCGTGCGAAGAAAAAGAAGGAGCTATTGATTAATTTAGGGCTGTCGTCCTTTCTTTAAATAAAAAAAAGGGGTGGCACATGAAATATGCCCTCAGATAAGAGATATTCTATATATATACTTCTAAGACTCGTTTGTGTGCCAGCAATAAATTATTTCTTTAATGGGTTTATTTGGATTCAAAAGAAATTGGAATCAAATTGGTGAAGAAAAGCTGCGTGGGCCCAAGCAAGCTACAAAAAGATAAGGGTGATCCAGCTTTTGATTTTATTTGTTTCTGGAAGTGGAGAGAATTATTATCATTATTTTCTTTGAGTGGTCTAATTGGTGTTGTATTAATTACATGTCCAGATTCTTTCTGGGTGAAGCATTCAACGACTCAAGTTTCAATTTTCTTTCAAGAAGAAATTTACAAAAAAAAAAAAAAAAAAAAAAAAAAGCTTAATAAAAAAAAAGAGAGTTTAAATTTCAATCAATCTCAAATTTGATCAAACAAAAGTATTTTCAGAATCAAAGTAATATGCCAGTCACACTATTGAGATACAAAACTGAAACTTTTTATACAGTCAGGGGAGGACATCCCCGATTACAGAGACTCTAAATAAAAAAAACAGTAAATACAAAAAGAAAAAAAAAAAAAGAGGACCAAAAAAAAAAAAAAATAAATAAAAAAAAAAAAAAAGGGTCTTGTTCTTCTTCTTCTTCGCAGATGCCGACCACATGCCGACTTTACTTACTCGACTCTCCCGCCGAGCCCTTCCTTTTTTTGTCGCTTCGGGAGACTTTTGAAGGCTCTGCCTCAGTACGTGCAGGACCGCCGGGGGATTTGACTCCCTGCTGGTTGACCTTTGAAGGCTCTGCCTCAGTATGTGCAGGACCGACGAGGGATATGACTCCCTGTTGGTTGTCAAAAGTGAAGTACGGAGGTGCTCCGAGTCGGGTCATGACGGTGGTCTTTCGCTTCAACTCTTTGTTCTCTGCCTTTAGGGCGCAAATCTCTGCTCGCGCATCTTTGTACATGCTCTGGAGCAGAGAAAGTTGGGAGTTTAGCTTTTGTACTTCAATGGTTCTATTCTGTAACCGGTGAGATAATTTGGTAACCGCAGTCACAGTTTCCATGCAAGAGCTTAGTGTGAAGTGGTTGGCCTCAATATCAGATTGAGCAGCCATGATTTGCTCAACCGATATCATAGGAAAGCTAGGAAGAATGGGAACAGGGGCACTCGGTCCAGGAAGGTTAGGAAGAATGGGAACAGGGGCACTCGGTCCAGGAAAGTTAGGAAGGGTAGGAGCAGGGACACTTGGCCCAGAGGAGCTCTGATCATTGAGGTCCGGAAAGAGAGTGAGGGGGTGAGTTGAGGCCATGTGTGGTGAGAGATGTAAAGAGCAGGAAAGGAGAGTCAGAAAAATACAGAGAGAACAGACTGAGTTTTGAGACAACTCTTCTCCTCCGTTCAGTCTCTCGTTTCTCTCGATGAGAAAGAGGAAACAGGAGAGAGTGATGAAGAGGGAGATGGAAGAGAGTGATGAAGAAGAGAATGGTTAAGAAGAGGAAGACGGATACTGAAGAGAAGAAGAAGACGAGAGAGAAAGACAAAGAGAGGGAGAGGGTCGAGGCAGGCTTGCAAACCGAGGGGGCTGCTTTTGTCGGCCAATCAATACAAAAGTAGAGCCCGCGTGCCAAACGCGGCAAGAGACGCGGGAGAATTGTGTATGCATATATGTATACATATTGTATAGGTATGTAATATATATATTTGTTTGAACATTTGAGTTACAGGTGTGGCTTGGGTTCAATGGATTGGCTAAGTGGTTAAGGACTCAGGGGCCGAGCTTGAGGTCAGGGGTTCGAAACCCCGCATTCCACATCCGTGCATTTATTTTTGCGTATGCTAACGTCAGCAAACGGAATATGCCTTCTCAGTAACGGCATATTCCCACTGACGGTTGCAAACGGCATATTCCCCACGAGTGTATATCTCCGTATATGTCTGTATATAGATCCGTATATGTCTGTGTCGTATATACCTCTATATAATGTGAAGCATGGCTGACGAGGTGAACTTATGCATGTCCGAGAAAATTACAATTTCTCATACACGCAAGGGGCAAATGTAAGAGGGGCTAATTTGAGCCCACTAAATTATTTAAGCCCAATAGCCCAAGATTAGTGGGCCTGAATTTATCGCAAGTCCAAGATTGGTGGGCCCGGATTTATCGCCATCAAACGGGCTAAATGACTCAGCCTCGAAAGGGTTCGGATCCACGAACCTAGAGACTTACTCGGGTCCGGACTCGAAAAGGGTATTAAGCAAGCCTAGAGATCCGAGACACTCGGACTCGAAAGGGTTCGGATCCACGAACCTAGAAATCCGAAGCACTTGGCTTCGAACGGATTCAAATGCAATCTAGAAGTCGCTCCGTTAATGAGTCCCAGAACACTTGCGGGCTCGGAGCTTTCCGGGATCTACGTACCAGAACCATGGGCGTAATGGAGTTCGAACAAAGGACCCGATCCCGAGGACGGTGAGTGGAGATAAATTCACTCTTCGGTTAAACTAGCCTATTCCCGGGTCGAGGTGGCACGATCTAGGGGGTCCCTGAGACTCGGCAATATTTGCGGCAGGGCGTTCTCTTGAACTACCCCTGACCCTGATGCGGCAGGACGTCCTCTGGGACTACCCCTGACCCTGTGGGATGATTGGGGATCATTGGTTAGGTGTGGCTAAGAAGAAGGGTTCGCCGAGGGATTGATCTCCTCTTCGGGGTTTTTCTCATCCTCGGAGAGGTCACCTCCTCGGAGAAATCACCTCCTCGGAGAGTTCACTTCCTCGGAGAGGTCACCTCCTCGGAGAAATCACCTCCTCGGAGAGTTCACCTCCTCGGAGAGATCACCTCCTCGGAGAAGTCACCTCCTCGGAGAAATCACCTCCTCGGAGAGGTCACCTCCTCGGAGAAATCACCTCCTCGGAGAGTTCACTTCCTCGGAGAGGTCACCTCCTCGGAGAAATCACCTCCTCGGAGAGTTCACCTCCTCGGAGAGATCACCTCCTCGGAGAAGTCACCTCCTCGGAGAAATCACCTCCTCGGAGAGATCACCTCCTCGGAGAGTTCACCTCCTCGGAGAGATCACCTCCTCGGACAAAATGGTTAGAGAGAATACTTCCCATGTGCCTTGCACATGGGCTCCGTCCTACATCATGAGGTGCCTATAAATAGCACCCACCCATAGCTTTACAAGGGATGATTTTTGGGAGAGATGACTCTTGGGAAAGAACTAATTTCCCATCTCCATTATCAACCTTGAGAGTGAAAGTGGGAGATCCATGGGAGAGCCTTGCCATTATTCTCTCTCTAGCCATTTTGCCTTCTTCTTCACCCAATCTCTGATCTCCATCATCTCCTTTGTTTTTGTGTTCCTAAGTTGAGACCATTGAAGAATCTAAGCCTCTCATAATATTCTCGAAGAATCTTCGAAGATCTTCGAATATTCTAACTACTTTCTTGAACCCTTTCTTACAAGAATACATTGAACGATGGCGGAGGAGGATGCTCTCTAGGATTACGAAGTTGTGCTACAGTTCACTCGTTGTTACTAAACCCATAAACCATTATTCAACCACTCCTCACGGAACTCACATTCTTCGTCTGTTAAATCTCTGCCGCCGAGTAGTCGAAGACTTGAAGCCACTCAAATCTCTCCTCCTCGTGCACGGTCTAATCGACCACCAACCACTGATTGTAGAATTTTTCAGGCGATGTTTTGATCTGGGTTCTCCCGAATTAGCTCTCTCTGCTTTTGCTGTAATCGAAAAGCCTAGCGTGTTCTTGCAGAATTCAACTGTTAGGTCTCTGTGTAATTCTGGGTTATTCGAAGACGCCTTGTCTGTCTATCAAAAATGTCGAATTTCGGGATGCCCTTCTGATAATTTTACGTTTCCTTTTGTGATCAAGGCGTGTTCTGCTCTGGGTGCTCTTCAGATTGGTAAAGGGTTACACTGTTCTGTGTTGAGAAATGGATTTGGAGACAATCTTGTTGTGCAGACAGCTCTTGTTGATTTGTACGCCAAATGTGATCAAATGGAGAGTGCACGTCGACTGCTCGATAAAATTTCTCAACCGGACTTGGTTCCATGGAATGCATTGATTTCTGGGTATTCTTTGAATGGGCTCAATGAGGAGGTCTTTCATGTTTTCCAGGAGATCTGTGCGATGGGTTTCAAGCCTAATGTGAGCACTTTGGCCAGCACAATTCCAGCATGCACCCGTTTGGGATATCTGCATATGGGTAAATCTCTTCATGGATTTGCTGTAAAGTTAGGATATTTTTTGGATGAATATTTGATAGCTGCTTTGATCTCGATGTATGCTGGTGGTGGGGACTTTGATGTTAGTAGGAAATTGTTTGATTGCTTACTGGAAAAGAATGTTACCATCTGGAATGCCATGATCTCTGCATATACACAGAACCAGAAACCCAATGAGGCATTTGCATTGTTTAAGCAAATGCTCCAAGCCGATGTGCAACCTAATATGATAACTTTTCTGTCCATCATTCCTTCTTGTGAGGGCTTTGGTTGCATTTTGTATGGTGAATCACTACACACATGTGTAGTAAAACATGGGTTAGTTGACCAACTTCCTGTAATGACAGCCATATTATCAATTTATGCCAAGCTTGGAGATATGGGTTCAGCTGAGTTTCTTTTCAATCAAATGCCTGTGAAAAATCTCCTGTCATGGAATTCGTTGGTTTCTGCGTACGTGCACAATAGACATTGGGATGTTAGTTTGGATGCATTCCGTGAAATGCAGCTTGCGGGGTTTTATCCAGGTGCAGTCTCTATCGTTTGTGTTCTTTCTGCCTGCTCTGAACTAGAGGTCATTCTACCCGGTAAATCTGCCCATGCATATAGTCTTAAAAACGGATTTGATTTTAACCTCAATGTGTCGAACGCACTCTTGGCATTTTACTCCAACTGCTCTCAGCTTTTTTCTTCTTTTAAGCTATTCTGTAAAATGGATGTAAGAAATGCCATTTCATGGAATACATTGATATCTGGATGTGTGCACAATGGAGAAGTAAGAAATGCAGTTGTTCTTCTTGACCAGATGCAACGAGAGGGGATGGACTTCGATTTGGTTACCCTGGTAAGTGTTCTTCCCTGTTATCATGGACCTGAAAATTTGGTGCAAGGAATGGGTATTCATGGTCATGCAATCAAAATGGGGTTTGCGTCTGATGTTTCTTTAGCTAATGCACTTATTAGCATGTACTTCAACTGTGGAGAATTTCATGGCGGCAAGTTACTTTTTGATAGCATGCTTAATAGGAGTATGGTTTCTTGGAATGCATTGATCACAGGCTATCGATATAACAACTTACATGACAATGTCATGTTGTTGTTTTGCCAAATGATAAAGGAGGATCAGAAACCAAACAATGTAACCTTGCTGAATATATTACCTGTATGCTATACCCCGTTGCAAGGAAAGTCTATTCATGCTTATGCAGCTAGGACAGGGATTGCAATGTATGCTTCTCTTCTTACATCTCTTATATTCATGTATGCTAGATTTGGAAATATGAATTATTGTCTCTTGCTGTTTGAAATGGGGGAGAAAAGGAATATTTCTTTGTGGAACGCTATTGTTTCTGCTCATGTACAAACAAAAAATGCAAAAAAGGCAATTGCTTTCTTCAGCCAATTGCTTCACACAGAAATGGAACCTGACTACATGACAGTTTTGAGCTTAATTTCAGCTTGCGTTCAGATAAACAATCCAAATCTCACAAACTGCGTAATGTCTTATGTGATACACAAGGGATTCAACAAAGATGTTGCTGTCGTTAATGCCCTTATTGATTTGTATGCAAAATGTGGGAACATCTCAATTGCAAGGAAGCTATTTGATGGTCTACTTGAAAAGGATGTGTTCTCCTGGAGTGTGATGATCAATGGGCATGGTTTGCACGGTGATGGTGAAGCAGCCCTCACTCTTGTCTCACAAATGGAACTTACGGGTATGAAGCCTGATGACGTTACTTATGTCAGTATTTTATCAGCTTGCAGTCATGCTGGTTTCGTTGAGCAAGGCTGGATGTTTTTCAATTCTATGGTAGAAAATGGGATAGTACCGAGGATGGAACACTATGCTTGCATGGTGGACCTTTTTGGGAGAACCGGTCACTTGAACGAGGCTTTTGACATGGTTAAGAAGTTGCCCCATAAACCTTCTTTAAGCCTGCTAGAGTCTTTGTTGGGTGCTTGTATAATCCATGGAAATCTTCAAATAGGGGAGGAAATCGGAAGGTTGCTCCTTGAAATGGACCCTGAAAATCCTGGATCATATGTGATGTTATACAATGTTTATGCAGCGGCTGGAAGGTGGACAGATGCGAATAAAGTGAGGTCGGACATGGAAGAGAGACAATTGAGGAAAGTGCCTGGTTTCAGTCTTGTTGAGGACGGTAAATGGTTGTCATGAAGGGTTCTAGGGGCAAATGAGCATCAAAATTTGAATTTTGAAGTTTACTCGTGCTAGATTGCTCACATTAGAATGAGAAATTACAATAGCATAAAGCGTTTCTTCAATCAGAACAGCAAGGAAAATTCTGTCATACTAGAATGTGGTTTTGAGGTATGGTACATGAATAATTGGATTTGGATTTGGGTAAGACACTATCTTGACCATTGATGACAAATAATTAATATTTGGTTAGAAGACCAAGGTAAATTCTCACAAACAAAGTAGTCTTGAGTATTTTTAATAAAATATTTGTAAAATTAGCTTACTATTGCAACATGCCACACTTACTATTTACTATGAGAGAAGTTACTATTGAAAATGACATCTTCAAGGATTATTACTATTGAAAATGACACCTTCAAGGGATTATTAGTTCAACAGGTAACAGGTCATACCTTGAAAAATGTCCTAAACTAATAGCACACATATTTGGCTACTTTCACTCCACATCTTGTATATTTTTTTAATTATTGTTTTACACACCATACTTGGTTATTTTCACTCCACATTTTGTTTTTTTGATTTTTTAAGACATAATATGAAGTGTAAGAAATAAAATGTATTGTGTTATTTTATTAAAGAAATATATATTTGAAATTGAAATTAAAACTCATAAATATAAAGTTAAGAATAAATTTATAATTAAATTTTATAAACATCAAAATAAATATAATAAAGTTAGTTTTAAAATTTCAAATCCAGATCATTTTATTAATTATTTATAAAACTCACAAACACTACAAGAATTAACACTTTTGCCAACCAAAAAATTGGTCGCTAAAAGCCCATTTTTGGTCGGCAAAAGTTATCCGCGACCAATTTTTTTGGTCGCTACTTTGGTCGCCAATTGAGGGTCGGCAAAAGTAATTTGCGACCAAAATTTTGTTTGGTCGGGAAAAGTAGGATTTGCCGACTAAATTTTTGGTCGCTAAATATGTCATTACTGCGACTAATCCATTTTGTCGCTAAAACACTTTAGTCGCGGAAAGTGATATTTTTCCGACCAAATATCTTAGTCGCCAATTATCACATTCCGCGACCAAAATGTTTGGTCGCCAAAAGTCAAGGAATCGCCGACTAACAATTTAGTCGCCAAAAGGTAAGGAATTGCCGACCAATGATTTTAGTCGCAAAAGTGTAGAATTTATCGACCAATTTTTTAGTCGCCTAATCTTCTTTTTTTTTTTTCTCAGAACAATCAATTTTTGTTTATAAATATTCAATCCAATATCGAACAAAATTCATTCAACCCAACCACAATTAAGTAACAATAACATTTAAAAAAGAAAAAGCTTTGAAACAATAATTAACAAATTTCATTAGTAATGAGAATAAAATCCAAGCACATAGGATAAGATAGGTCTATCTTTGATTAATAAGTTCCACAAGAAATGAATAACAAAGCCGAGGTTGAAAACCATAAGGCATCCTATTCTATGACAAGATATGATCTCAAAGAGTAGTGAATTACAAAAGATTACAGAATGTGGAGTCTGGTAGGTTCCACTCTTGCTGAATCCACTTGTTAGTTTGTGAGTGTGCTTGATTCCTTTTGCTAGGCAAAGACGAGATGTAATGGTTGTCACTATTTCTTCTATGATTGTCTTAGCATCCCGGAATGTGTTCTTGTAGAGCTTCTTGTTCCTTTCCTTCCATGCCTACATAGACAATATCTGCTAGCAAACAAACTCAATAGTTTTTGAAGCACACAAGGATTGATGATCCTAATAGAGACACAAACATAATCACTACTTATAAATTGATTCACTTAAATGATAATGAAAATGATTAGCAAAGTAACTTACTGAATGTGCCAAGATAAAGATCCTTGTTTCCGGCACCTCTGCCAATCCGAGCTTGCCATCTTCCATGCTGATGATGCCTGTAAAACCCATAATTAAAACTCAAATTTTAGGTGGGATTAAAAAATTATGATTAAAGAAAATGGTGTTCTATAAAATCGGATTGGGAATAGAACCTTGTCACTCCTCTGTACATCGAAGCGCCCCTAGAAAACCCACTACTTTTCCTGCAGAGTAAAGCAGAGAGACATATTAGAAATCACAATCACTCTATTTTTTCATTGTAATCTGCAATGAGTGTCTACAAGTAGTGTAACAGTTTTACCTTCTCGAGTGAGCAACAAATTCTTGGCGGGTCATGTTCTTCATATCCTCGAGTTCTTGCCGGTAATTCTCCAACAGCAAAGAGAGCTCAGCAATGGTTATTTTTATGTTTTTCATGTTTCGAAAAACAAAATAATGAAAATGTGTTTTCCATTTTATGCAAAAATCATTTTCAAATTTGAAAACTTTTGACGTATTTAAAAAGTGGATTCTTTTCGAAAATTTTCCTCCAAAAACAATTCACCAATCAAAATTTTGATTTTGTTATTTTTTTGAAAAATGAAAACAAAACCAGTACAGAACTGAATCATACCGGGAAGTTGATGTGGGTTGAGGGTCCCCAGTATTTAAGAGCAGCAAGGTCATAAGATCTTGTAGCCTTCTCTTCCATGTCATAGCCTCCTAAAGTCCCCACATATTCAATAAATTAAAAGACAACAATAAAGTAAATTGTAAATTACTCGCAATTTCTTATTATTGTTAAAAGAAATAAGCTTACCCAGATAAACTGAAAAATTCATCATATGATTGGAATAGAATCACCAAGCATGAACATGACAAGCAATAAATATAAATAAAGAGTCAGATCATGAACACAAAGAACCCAATATATTGCAGTAAAAAAACAAAACTTACAAACACAAAGTGTAAAAGAGGTTTTTGTTTTTGTGTTGATACAAACCTTGCCTTCCTTTCCTGGTCTGTCCTTCCTTCTTGCTACTATTGTCCCACAAATGTGCTTCAAATCTACCAGTCCATCTATGCCTGGTGGAGGTATATATGTATTGAGATTCAAACATGAATAGATAAAAGAAAAAAGAAAACAAAATCACTTCAAAATTAAAAGAAACAAAAAGAAAATATTTGGCAGTGTCTAAAAAAACTAGCAATCATAGTAGAATATTCGAAATTTTCACATAATATAATAATTTTTAAGTGTTTTCAAACAAGAAATCATTGGCCAAAAAGGCAAACTATAGAGAAATATAATGGAAATATCAATGATAAATAAACACCATGGATGAAGGGGGCATAATTATTCAAGCCTATTTGTATGGAATCTTGTTGGATTAGACGAAGGTCCCTACTAGACAGGACGAAGGTCCTTACTGGACTGGACGAAGGTCCCTACTCCGTATTCAAGCCTAGTTGTATGGAACCTTGTTGAACTGGACGAAGGTCCCCACTCCGAAGTGGGCTCTCTCTCTCCACTCTATGATGGGCCGAGCTAAGGGATCAGTCTTGGCCCACTCCCCACTCCGAAGAGGGGAAGACCATGGGCCTGGCCATAGCACCACTCCCCACTCCGAAGAGGGGAAGACCATGGGCCTGGGCATAGCACCACTCCCCACTCCGAAGCGGGTAAATCCATAACATGGGATCCAAGGCTCCCACTCAACGACAACATGAGTGCTAACAGATCAGTCAATACTCTGTAAAGTAAAAAGCATGTGGTGTCCGCGAATGACGGATCCTGCTCCCCTCTATTAAGGGATGTGCTACAATCACGGCTGAGGACCAGGCGTAGAATGAGGGAGTTTGATGAAGAAGTCATATAATCCTTATAAAAGGTAACCGGACTCTCCATGAAGGGGGAGATCTCTAAACTCTAAAAAGACACTGGTCTTCTTTATCTTGTCTCTACCAAACTCCGATACTGACTCGACCGTCGGAGGGGTTTCCGACCAACCCCCGGTCGGGCAGCCTAACTATTTGTTCCTTGTGCAGGCCTCCACCATCGGTGCACCAGGGTTCGTCCACAAAGTTCCATCTTACTCTATTGCGGAAACCGGTCCACACATTTGGCGCCGTCTGTGGGAATCGTTCTCTGATTGCTTTGTGACGAACTCCGACGATGGATGTTGAAGGAACCTCGCAACCAGGGATTGGAGAGAAGACTCCAGGAACGGAGAGAACCAAAGATAAGGGTCTGGCCTTCCCTACTGGGAATGACAACCAGATGGACCACGACAGTCCGACCCTCCATACGGCGGAGCGACGTCATGCCGTCGCCTATCGATCATCTCAACGGCTATTTGTTGAGAAGGACCACCGTGATCGTGTTATCGACTCGATGAGTCTGGAGATTGAGGAGCTACGTGCTCAACTGAGGAAGCAGATGGTACCTCAGGGGAGCCAAGGAAGTCCGGAGGGGGACCGTCGCAGCAACGGAGGCATGCTTCTCCGCCCCCCCACGACGTGAACGGTCTAACTAGTCCTGCTCGTGGTGAGCGTAGCCGGCTGATTCCGGTACGCAGTGAGGGAGCCAGTAGTAGGACAGAGAATCCCGAGAAGACTCTCGTAAGAGACAAAAGTCCATCAGTCATTATTCAGCAATCTCTCCTCCTCCGCGCCGTCGTGACGAGCGACCGCGTGACTTGAGGGCATGGTTGAACGACAACCAAGGAGATGATCGACGGTCGAACAAAGTAGCAGAACGGCGATTAGAAAGGGAAAAGGAGCATCTAGATCGGTCTGTTCATCAGATAGAGCGTCGTGCTCTGGACCGACTAGTCTCTTCCCCCCTTTGCACTGAGATTGAAGCGGTGGAAGCTCCTCATAAGTACAGTCCACCGAAGTTCATCCTCTATGATGGGAAGTCAGACCCCCTGACTCATATCAGCCATTACCGCCAAATGATGTCACTTTGGAATCAGAACGATGCGTTCATGTGCAAGGTTTTTGCCTCTAGCCTTGGTGAGCATGGCCTCCGGTGGTATGACAAGCTTCCTTCTCAATCAATCTATGATTGGGCTCAGCTCTCCGAAGCCTTCGTCGCACGGTTTGTTTCTAATAGCCGAATCCCGAAGGGATTGGATACCTTGTTCAATACTCGGAAGGATAAAAAGGAGTCTTTGCGCGAATACGCTCGGCGATATTGGGAGGCATATGGCGATTTGGAAGAAGATGTTTGTAGTGAACCGTTGGCAGTTCTATACTTCAAACAAGGCCTTCCCCCTTCACATAAGCTCAGGCAGTCATTGACGAAACGACCCGCCTCTGACTTGAAAGAGCTGAGGGCTCGAATAGAGGAGCGAGCCCGTGTGGAAGATGACACAGCCTCTATACAAGTGTCAGTTGCAGATGAGGGCGTTAAGGACTCTTGGCAACATAGAGCCGAACAGCCTAGGAGGGAGGACCAAAGAAAGAGGTATGGCCAAAATAAGCAACCGACCATGCAAACCGAAGAAGAAAGGAGTAGATCCTACGAAGCCATAACCACTGTGTTCACGGAGCCGATCTACAGGCTCTTGGAAAAAATCAAGGGAGAACCCTACTTCGTTTGGCCTCCTAAGATGATGGGGGACCCTGCTCGGCGCAACCAGGAGTGGCGGTGCACCTACCATCGTGAGAAAGGGCATAAGACGCAGAACTGCAGAGACCTTAAGAGGCATCTCGAAGACTTGGTTACTGCCGGCCACCTCCAGCAATGGATCGATGTGGAAAAGACAAGGGCAAAACAGGGACAACTCCCAATCCCTCTACCAGAGGACCAAGCTCCAAGGCTAGTGATAAACGTTATCCATGGGATGACCGACCCCCAAAGGGAGAATGCCCTTCGTGGCGAGATTCAGAGAGCCACGCACTTGCAACAAGTCATGTCAGTAGGACCATTGTTCAAGAAGTCTAGAACGGAAGCAAAGCCCTCTCAATTCAACATTGTGTTCTCTGAGAAAGATCTAGAAGGGATCCAACATCCTCACACTGATGCCCTGATCATCACCGTCGGTGTGGCGAACAAATTTGATGTGAAACGGGTCCTAATTGATCAAGGGAGCGCTGCTGACATTATGTATTATGACCTTTTCAAAAAGCTAGGTCTTGATGAGCAACACTTAATCCCCGCAATCTCCCCTCTAGTCAGCTTCAATGGACAGACAGAGTGGCTGCTCGGCCAGATCACCTTGTCTATCACAGTAAAGTCCAAAGTGGTCCCTGTCGACTTCTTGGTGATCAACACTTCATCTCCTTATAATGCAATACTTGGTCGACCTTGGATTCATGCAATGGAGGCAGTGCCATCCACTTACCACCAGGTAGTCCGTTTCCCAACAAAGAATGGGGTGGAGGAGATCAAGGGTGACCAAGTAGCGGCAAAGCACTGCTTCATCGCCGCCATGAAGTCTAAACAAGCATGCAAGGAAGTCCAGATGGTCGAACTGCCTGATCAACTTGTACTGGAAGACGTTGGTAGAGTACCAACAGAGAAGATGGTGGAGGACCTCGAAACGATCTTGGTAGACGGAGGAGATCCAGACAAGTTCTTTCTGCTCGGCACTTCTCTTCTTGCCGGAGAGAAGGAACAGTTGCTAACTCTCCTCCGCAAGAATATAGAAGTATTTGCCTGATCTGCTTACGAGACTTCTGGGTTGGACCCAGCCTTTACATGTCACCAACTTAATGTCCAACTAGCAGCTCGGCCCGTAGTCCAAAAGAGCAGACGATCATCCGCAGAACATACAGAAGCGCTCATCCAAGAGGTAAACAAGCTTCTGGTGGCAGGGATCATACGAGAGGTACAATATCCGAAATGGTTATCTAACACCGTCGTGGTGAAGAAAAAGAACGAAAAATTGAGGGTGTGCGTCGACTTCACCAGCAACAAAGCTTGTTCTAAGGATAGCTTTCCTTTCCCACGGATAGACCAACTGATAAATGCAACTGCCGGACATGAACAGATGAGCTTCCTAAATGCCTACAGTGGCTATCATCAAATCCCCCTGTTTGGCCCTGCCTAGGAGAATACATCATTCATTAGTCCAAGGGGGCACCTACTGCTACAAAGTGATGCCCTTCGGCCTGAAGAACGCCGGTGCGACCTATCAACGGATGGTTACTAAAATGTTCAAGGACCAACTAGGCAAGACTATGGAGGCCTATATAGATGACATGGTGGTCAAAAGTAAATTGGCCGAACATCATCTGAGAGACTTGGAGGAAGTGTTCCAAATCCTGAAGACCCACAAGCTTCGCTTGAACGCCTCGAAATGTGCATTCGGGGTCGGTTCAGGGAAGTTCTTGGGATATATGGTGACCAGGCAAGGTATCGAAGTCAATCCCGACCAGATCAAAGCCCTCCAAGACATCGAGGCACCTACAAAGGCTAGGGAACTCCAAAAGCTCGCTGGTATGGCTGCAGCATTGAATCGTTTCATTAGTCGGTCCTCTGATCGAATGAGACCCTTCTTCCAACTCCTAAGGAAGAAGGCAGACTTCAAATGGGGTGACCAGTGCTCCGAAGCACTCGCAGAATTGAAAAAGTATCTTTCTTCCCCTCCTCTTTTGTCTACTCCAGTCCCCAACGAAGAGCTCTTTCTTTACTTGGCTGTCTCCGATCACGCTGTGAGTGCAGTCTTGATTAGAGAGGAAGGGAAAGAACAAAAGCCAGTATACTACGTTAGCAAAACCCTCTTGGATGCCGAAACCAGATACCTACCTCTAGAGAAGCTGGCATACGCCCTACTGATAGCTTCTAGGAAGCTTGCTCACTACTTCCAAGGACACACTATCAATGTCCTCACAGAGTACCCTCTAAAGTCTGTGTTCAGCCGAGCTGATTTCTCGGGCCGGACAGCGAAGTGGGCAGTAGAATTAGGGGAGTTTGATATTAAATTCCAACCACGGATTGCTATCAAAGCTCAAGTGTTAGCAGACTTCGTAGCTGAGTTCACTCCAGGACCGACCGGCCCCTCCGAAGGGAGCTCGGCCTTAGCAACTGAAATCCACAACACTCATCAAACCCCCGCTGAGGCATGGAAACTTTTCATTGGAGACATTTGGCAGTTGTTCGTTGATGGATCCTCCAACCAAAAGGGTTCTGGAGCGGGAATGGTCCTTATTTCACCAGAGGGGTTTATTTGGGAGCAAGCTGTCAGACTGGGATGGAAGGCTTCCAACAACGAAGCGGAGTACGAGGCTCTGCTAGCTGGTCTCCGTAGCGCAGAACACTTTAATGCAGAGGAGTTGCTCGTTTATAGCGACTCCCAACTTGTGGTGAACCAATTGACTGGAGTATACGAAACTCGCGACGACCGGATGACATCCTATGCAGAACAAGCCAAGCACCTGATCCGCAAATTTCAAGCTATCAGGGTTGTGAAAATTGGCCGTGACAGAAATAGCCACGCCGATGCCTTAGCCTGTCTTGGCTCTTCGGTGGACTCAAAAAATGGTCGCAAGATATGGGTCGAATTTGTTCCTCAACCGACTATCGATCCACCTAGCTCGGTCCTTTGTACTGACCTTGGTCCGAGCTGGATGGATCCTCTCCTTGCCTTCTTAAAAAATGGCGCTCTTCCAGATGACAAGAAAGAAGCACATAAAACAAGGCACCGAGCTGCGCGATTTTGGGTCTCACCTTCGGGCAAGCTCTACAAAAAGTCTTACCTCGGTCCGTATCTTCTTTGTGTTCACCCCAATCTTGTGGAGAACTTTCTTTATGAAATCCACGAGGGGATCTGTGGCAGTCACACTGGAGGTCGGTCCTTGGCACACCGAGCCCTCACTCATGGGTACTGGTGGCCGCGTATGCAGAAAGATGCCCAACAGTATGTCCAGAAATGCGACAAGTGCCAAAGGTTTGCCCCACTCATTCATCAACCAGCCAAGAACCTAACTCCCCTCACCAGTCCATGGCCATTTGCACAATGGGGTCTGGACATCGTTGGACCTCTAGCAAGGGGTACTGCTAACAAAAGGTTCTTCGTTGCTGCCACTGACTATTTCACTAAGTGGGTGGGGATTGAAGCCTTAGCAAGCATAAAGGAAGCTGACATGAAAAGGTTCGTTTGGAGGAACGTCATTACTCGGTTCGGCATCCCAAGGGCCCTACTATCTGACAATGGCACCCAGTTTGATGGAAAAAATTTTAGGAAGTTCTGTTCTGACTTAAAAATTGAGTTCCGAAATTCTACTCCAGTCTACCCTCAAGGCAACGGTCAAGCTGAAGCATCTAACAAGACGGTCATCAATGGGATGAAGAAGCGGCTGGAGAAGGCCAAAGGCAAATGGGTGGAAGAACTGCCAAACGTTCTGTGGGCGTACAGAACAACACCACGGCGATCGACAGGGGAGACGCCTTACTCTCTCACTTATGGGATGGAGGCCATCATCCCCTTGGAGGTCGGCCTTCCCACTATTCGGTCTGAAATCTTTGAACCAACAAACAATGATGAGGCCATCGCCCAGGCTCTTGACCTGACAGAGGAGCGCAGAGAAGCCGCGCTCATTCGTCTGGCAGCATACCAGCAACAACTTACTAGAAGTTTCAATAAAAATGTGCTAATTCGCCAATTTCTACCTGGAGATCTGGTGCTAAGAAAGGTCATGGATCATAAGAAGGTCCCTGGTGAAGGGAAGCTCGGCCCTAACTGGGAAGGGCCTTACAGAGTTACCTCTGCCTTAGGCAACGGAGCTTACTACTTGACTGACCTAGCAGGCAAGTCCATTCCTCGTCCTTGGAATGTTGCCAACTTGAAGAAATACTATCAGTGATGTAATGATCTAAGCAGCTTTTGAATGTAATCGCAATTCTCTAAGTATTATTGAAATCACCTTTTCCCTATGAATTGTGTTCTTTTTCATATGTGTCGTACATATTTTCGCTCGACAATTGAGCAAGAACGGGTTACAGGTCTTAACCTACGCCCCAGCCTGCAAACTCGGCCCTTCGGTTGGAGTAGGGCGCCAAGTGGTATAGCTTGGTGGAATTTGTGCCAAGTATCGTTACTTGAAAGCATGGTCCATGGTAACAACTCGCGCTCAACGAAGAGCCGAGTTACACTCTACGATGAGTTAAGCTTGACCGAATCAAGTAAAAGCCGAGCAACGAAATGCCCGGCTGAATCCAACTAGACATTTCTAAGGCACAAAGCCTGGTCTGCCAGACTAGACGCCCTATATAGTCTCGGAGCCTCTGCTCAGCTAGGGACATGGGAAGTTCTTTTTCTAATTTTTCCAAGGCACAACGCCTATTTTGCCCAAATAAACGGTCCACTCGGCCACGAAGCCTCTTTGGCCGGAGGGCATGGAAAATTCTTTCCTCAAATTTTTCTAAGGCATAAAGCCTAGTTTTACCGAACAAATGACCTCCTTCCCTACGGCGTCTCTGCTCGGATTGGGGGCATCAAGAGTTATTTCTTCCAATTTTTCTACGACATGGAGCCTAGTCAGACCAAACAGGCGGCCTCCTTCTCTAGAGAGCCCCTGCTCGGCCGGGGGCAAGCATAACACATGCAAGCAAAAATTAGAAATTGAAGTTCAAGACATACAAAAATGCAACAAAGCTTGGTATTACTATAAAGCATCCATTACAAAAAGAGGAGCTCGGCCTTACAAAATGACGATGTCAAACTAGCCGAACTCCAACACTTTAAAAAAAAAAAAAAAAAAAAAAAAACAAAAACAAAAACAAAAAGAGAAGGATCTTGTTTTGGATAACAGCCACATGCCGACTTCACTTACTCGACTCTCCCGCCGAGCCCTTCCTTTTTTTGTCGCTTCGGGAGACCTTTGAAGGCTCTGCCTCAGTACGTGCAGGACCGCCGGGGGATTTGACTCCCTGCTGGTTGACCTTTGAAGGCTCTGCCTCAGTACGTGCAGGACCGCCGACGGATTTGACTCCCTGCTGGTTGACCTTTGAAGGCTCTGCCTCAGTATGTGCAGGACCGACGAGGGATATGACTCCCTGCTGGTTGTCAAAGGTGAAGTACGAAGGTGCTCCGAGTCGGGTCATGACGGTGGTCTTTCGCTTCAACTCTTTGTTCTCTGCCTTTAGGGCGCAAATCTCTGCTCGTGCATCTTTGTACATGCTCTGGAGCAGAGAAAGTTGAGAGTTTAGCTTTTGTACTTCAATGGTTCTATTCTGTAACCGGTGAGATAATTTGGTAACCGCAGTCACGGTTTCCATGCAAGAGCTTAGTGTGAAGTGGTTGGCCTCAATATCAGATTGAGCAGCCATGATTTGCTCAACTGATATCATAGGAAAGCTAGGAAGAATGGGAACAGGGGCACTCGGTCCAGGAAGGTTAGGAAGAATGGGAACAGGGGCACTCGGTCCAGGAAGGTTAGGAAGGGTAGGAGCAGGGACACTTGATCCAGAGGAGCTCGGATCATTGAGGTCCGGAAAGAGAGTGAGGGGGCGAGATGAGGCCATGTGTGGTGAGAGATGTAAAGAGCAAGAAAGAAAAGTTAGAAAAATAACAGAGAACAGACTGAGTTTTGAGACAACTTTTCTCCTCCGTTCAGTCTCTCTTTTCTCTCGATGAGGAAGAGGAAACAGAAGAGAGTGATGAGGAAGAAAGGGATATGGAGAAGAAGTAGAAGAAGAAGAGTGATGAAGATACCGTTTCAGAAGAAGCTGAGAAGAAGAAGACAAAGAGGGAGAGGGCCGAGGCGAGCGTCGTTCGAGGCATGCTTTTGTCGGCCAAAGCAGGCCGCGTGTCACGCGTTTTCGAAAAAAGAGAAAGACGCAGGAATGTATACGGTATAATAATAATAATAATAATAATAATAAATAAATAAATAAATAAAATATATATATATATATATATATATATAAATAAATAAAATAAAACAAAATAAAAAAAATGCGCAACCGAGCTACACTGATTAGACCAACCAAAGAATAAGGGCCGAGCTACAAGACTGAGTTGCATTAATTTATTTTTTAATATTTGGCTTGGTCGACCCAAGTAAAACAACTTTACAAGTTAAAGAGGCCAAACATGGCCGACTGAAACAACTTTGCATGGATTGGAACATAATTTACAAGTGATAAAGAGGCGGGCCCCAGATAATATTTAAGATGTGTTATTCTCAAAGAAACAGATGGAGTCTACCAAACTAATAAAAAAATAAATAAATAAATAAGGAATTAGGTGGAATTCGGGCCCACCTAACTAGTTTATGCAAATTCAAGCATTTGAATTAACAAAACAATGCAATTCTAAGTCCAAATATGGCAATCTGGATAAACTTTCATGCCAGATCAAAATCTTAAGGTGAGCCGAGATATCGATTAAAAATATATACATATATGTATATATAATTAAATTTGAAGGTCAGACTATACTTTGAATAAATTAGACTGAATACAAATAATGACTTCCACTCAATAATTTTTAGTGCAAGCCAGGGGGCAAATGAAGGGGGCATAATTATTCAAGTCTATTTGTATGGAATCTTGTTGGATTAGACGAAGGTCCCTACTGGACTGGACGAAGGTCCTTACTGGACTGGACGAAGGTCCCTACTCCGTATTCAAGCCTAGTTGTATGGAACCTTGTTGAACTGGACGAAGGTCCCCACTCCGAAGTGGGCTCTCTCTCTCCACTCTATGATGGGCCGAGCTAAGGGATCAGTCTTGGCCCACTCCCCACTCCGAAGAGGGGAAGACCATGGGCCTGGCCATAGCACCACTCCCCACTCCGAAGAGGGGAAGACCATGGGCCTGGGCATAGCACCACTCCCCACTCCGAAGTGGGTAAATCCATAACATGGGATCCAAGGCTCCCACTCAACGACAACATGAGTGCTAACAGATCAGTCAATACTCTGTAAAGTAAAAAGCATGTGGTGTCCGCGAATGACGGATCCTGCTCCCCTCTATTAAGGGATGTGCTACAATCACGGCTGAAGACCAGGCGTAGAATGAGGGAGTTTGATGAAGAAGTCATATAATCCTTATAAAAGGTAACCGGACTCTCCATGAAGGGGGAGATCTCTAAACTCTAAAAAGACACTGGTTTTCTTTATCTTGTCTCTACCAAACTCCGATACTGACTCGACCGTCGGAGGGGTTTCCGACCAACCCCCGGTCTGGCAGCCTAACTATTTGTTCCTTGTGTAGGCCTCCACCATCGGTGCACCAGGGTTCGTCCACAAAGTTCCATCTTACTCTATTGCGGAAACCGGTCTAAAAAATTTTTGGCAGTGTCTAAAAAAACTAACAATCATAGTAGAATATTCGAAATTTTCACATAATATAATAATTTTTAAGTGTTTTCAAACAAGAAATCATTGGCCAAAAAGGCAAACTATAGAGAAATATAATGGAAATATCAATGATAAATAAACACCATGGAGAAGAAGAAAGATGATGATGATAACGATGATGATGATGATGAAGGGATCAGACAAATAGGTATGAACTGACCTTGTGACACCTCTATACTGTGAAGTTCTTTGCCCAAAAGTGTCAATAGACTTCCTATGAACAGGTTGCTTTTGAGCCACTTTTGAAGACCCTCTCTTCTTTGTTTCAATGGCCATAATTTCAGTTACAGTGGGTGAGATCTGTCTTGGGGCTGTGACACAACTTGACTGAGAGCCAGGGCTCATTGACAAGCTCAGAGACTGTAAGTTGCCAGAAGCACCTCCATCACCAACCATACTGTTGTTCAGCTCTGAATAGTAGTGATGACCAGCCATTGTAGAGATCTCAGTGCTTTCTTCTTCCTCCAATGGAGTCTGGTACAACCCATCATTGCATGAAAGTTCAGAATAATATGGGTGGTGATGATGAACTTCAATCTCTCTCTGGTTTTGCCTAAATGGTTCTTGATGGGTAAGGTCTAGACAGTGTTGTCTGTTGTTTTCTTGCTCATCATTTTGGTTGTAATACATGCTGTCTAGGCTCAGTGCCATTGTGTCTCTATTAGTATTTATTAGAAACAAACTCAATAGTTTAATTTATCTCATTTGCTTTCAACGATGTTCTAGTTCTTCTACCTAATCTTTTCCATTGTAGATGTTTGTCCTGTCTGTGCTTATTATAGTAAAGGAATCATAATGAAGATTATCCAATGAACATATACACAAAATACTTAAAATCACAAAACTTAAAGAGTCAGTCCATCTGACTATCAACAAATAAAATGTGATCACAAATACGAAGCAAACAATCGGAACCAAAGGGTGTAGAATCCTGTTCGCATCCTGTTATTCCACCTTGTTTTTATGCAGCAATTCTCATCTTAGTAATTTATTTGCTTCTTCTAATTAATTCTTTATTTTCTTTTTATATTATTTCCTAAACCTACTTGAGTAATACTCCATTGATAGGTTAAACAAGTGCATTGTAAAGTAATTTAAAGCAAAGAAACACTTCAAACTAACACAATTATCCCCAATTCTGGGATTTTACACATATTCTACACATCAAAAAAGTCATTCCAAAGACCTCCAAATGGAAAAGCCATAACAACTTCCCAAACCAACAATTCATGGGTGGCTAAAGAAACAGAGTGAACTCAAAGTAGAAGAAGAGAAATAGAAAACAATAAAAAATTGATGGAACCCATTAATGGGTTAGGCTTGTGGCTTAGAATTTTGAGAAGCCTAACAGACATTTTATCAAACAGTTTGAAGGCAAGAAAAAAAAACAAAAAACAAAAAACACAAATCCTTTGTTATTAAAGTTTTGCTTTTAAAAATATGTACATACACAATCAATTTAAGTTGGGGCTTTTAAAAAAATGTACATATTCAGTAAAAAAAATGGTTTGAAATCACCTTATGATCGTCCAAGAAGACCGAGATGCTAATCTTTTAAGCGAGTTCGCCACATCAAGATTGTCTGGGATGTAAGTGAAGAAGATCAGGACGGGAGAGTGGATTCCCATATCTCTATCCTCATCTGATTGTTTGAGATAGAGTGAGGGTGAGAGTGAAAGATCAATCGATTGAGAATGAGAACAAGAACATGACAACAAAAGCATGAGAATGCAACTGAAAGAGAGGGAGAGTTGACTGTTGGTGACAAAGTTCAGAGATCGTGAGAGTTGAGAAGAAGAGGCACTGTGAATTTGTTAGAGATTGCCGATTGATGAAGGGCAAGTGGAGAAGAGATGGACTGTTGCACTCAAAAAAATTTCAGACAGAGAGAGAGTAAGAGCGGGAGATATTTTATATGGATGGTTATTGGATCAGCTGTAAAACGATCTTACTTTGCGTATACGGACACATTTCAGAGTCTCCTTATGGCGATTGTGGTCTGAGGATATGAGGATCAACGAGAGATCAATGTGGTCGTAGGTCGAGTGTGGTCTGAGGATCTGTGTGAGAGAAAGACAGAGGGCAATGGCGAATTTTAAATTCCCGCCTCCACGTTTCAAATTTGCCCCCCAAATTTTTGGCGACGAAAAGACTAAATTAGTCGCAGAAAAAGGTACCTTCGCCGACAAACGTTTTTAGTCGCCAAATCTCAATCAACAGCGACTAAAATATTAGTCGTTAAAAGTACTAATTTGGCGACTAATTTTTTTTGGTCGCCAAAATGTGACATTCCGCGACCAAATTTATAGTTGGTCGCCAAAAGCATATCACTTTCTGCGACCAACTCATTTTTTGGTCGCCAAAATATGACCTTCTGCGACCAACTCATTTTGGTTGCCAAAAATAATGATCATTCGCGACTAATTAATATTTTGGTCGGCAAACGTCATTTTTTTGCGACCAAAATTTTTTTGATCGGCAAATGTGTAAATTCTTGTAGTGAAATTTTATATGAATTTCATATACCAACCTTTCAGGAATTTTTATAAATACATAAGTTTTTATGAATTTAATATTCACAATGAAATTATTTTTTTCCTCCATAAATTCATATGAATAGCTATGAATATGTTTTTACAAATTTAATATCTACAATATTTTGAAGCACAAATGGAAGATCTCTCATTTATCTCTTAAGTTGAGATGATAGCTTGAGAGCTCTTATAAATATACTTAGGAATATCTCTCATATGTCAACATTTATTATTGACAATAAATGAATACATCAACAAAAATTATTTTTCTTTACCTACCGCAACATGAACAACATTTAAAATGACATTTCTAATTTTATTTACCACTAAATAGTAATGGAGTCTTATTGAGTAATAGTCATAATTGATTGAGTTGTAAATCATGTTTTATAGAGTAGTAAGTTGAGTATCAATGAATAGTAATTTGAGACCACTGACTAGTAAGTAGGGTTTAATTGAATAGTAAACAAAGTCTAATAAAATAACAAGTGGAATCATATTAAGTAATTGTAGACGTCCCCGAACGCCCCGGGAGGTGTTAAGTCCCGTTCTGTTCATATTGGGGTCACTACAGTTCAAGGACTCAAATGTCACGGTTCCTAATCTTGAACCAAAGAGTCCAAATCCGGCAAATCGTTTTGAGAAAACTGATTTTTGAAAGAAGTGCCAAACATGGACTGCTTTGCCAGATAACAGAGTCGCCACCTAAATATTTTTTAAAATGGGAAATTTAGGAAACCCTGACTCGGTGCCAAAGGCCACGTGTCCGTCATCACCAAAGTTGGCTCGGGAACTTGGGTACGATTGGGGAAGGTCACATCGTGAGCACCCCCGCTCGCCCGGTCAAAAACCGGCCTCTACTAACCATGATATCTGTTTTTGAAAACATTGTATGCTCTTATTCCGGTTATTAGCCTAGGTTACTATGTGATGCGCGCAGCATACAAGTATAGACTGAATCGCCTGAATTGGAACAAAACATTTCATGTTTGTTTGTTTGAAAATGGTTTGATGGTGCTACCTGCTGGTAGGCTAAGACGCGGATTTGCCACCCTCAGGTGGGCTTAGAAAACATGATTTTGCCACTATCTAGTGGGCTTAAAACAAACAGTCAATGTATTGTCCCAATTCAGATAACTCAACCTCCACCCACAGGCATTCAAGGCAGTTATATCACATAAGCATGTAGTCTCATGGTAAGCATGCTACCATGGCAACACTCACACGCATGCAAGGATGCTAAAGCATAAAACTCACCGAGTACTCCAAGCCAAAAAAGAAAACCGATTAGAAATCATGCATGATCCTAAATATACAGGAATGCCTAATGCAACACATGCAATAATGCAACTATAGCAGGCTCGGCTATTCTAAACATGGCATATGGAATGCTACAGCTAACATGTATTCAATTTGGAATTTGAAATACAAATGCAGTTTGTATGATGCGCCGAGCCCGGTGCGTGCAAAACAGATGAATGATGCAAACATGCTGTCATACTGTATGCTAATTGAAATATGCCCTAATCTAACCATCATAAGCGGATAAATAAAAGGGAAGAAAGACGTGGGGTTGGAAGACATACATCACACTCACCCACACTTATTACAATTATGCCCTCGCACAGAGGGTCCGAATAAATATACAGTCCGAAAAGAAAGAATATTACAGTCCGAAATATTACAGATTTCTAATTAATTAACAAATTAAGCTAAGAAAACTTTAAAATTGGCTTGCAAGCCAGGGGCTACCTCGCTCCTGATGAATGATGCATGTTGGACTGCGTTGCGCGGAAATCCACTGGGATGCCCTAATCAGCCTCTGTTTGCGATGTTTCTTGAAATGCGAGCCAAGTCCCAGAAAGTTGCTGATTCTTCATTTTGCTGCAACAGAGAGCAGGAGAAGGGCATAGCAATGTATTTTACAAATATATGCATGCCTCGATCCTCGTGCCACCAATCACGCATCTCGATGCATGATGGCCGAGGAATCGGATTGCACAACTCAATATAGGGTGCAATGCAGATGAATGCTACAACAAAATCTAACTCCATCATGGGTAATCCGGAGTGTCGGTGACTTGGGAATTGAGACCCGTTCCGTCACTCAGAGTACGGAACGTGCCTTGTTTCCCGTGCCCGGGCTAACTCCTATCCCGAACGCGATGCGGTATGCATGATATGCATGAAATGTAGCTAATATACAATTCTAGCATGCACAATGCTATGAGAACGAGGTGCCTCGAAATGCGTGCACCCGGGCACGCAAACCAAGGCGATGATATGAAATTATGAAATAGCATGAAAATGATATGTAATAAGACTAAAATGAGATGCCTCAAGATGCGTGCCCGAGGCGATGGCATACGGAATGCAACGGGACTAAAATGGCATATGGAATGCAGAATGGACTTACACCAACATGAGAGAGCCTCAGCCACTCTCGCACGGGAGGCCGTCGGATAAAAAAACAAAGTGCCTCGAAATGCGCGCACACGGGCGCGCAAACCGAGGCGATGCATTAGAGCATGAATGATATGGAAAATGTAAATTGGGCTTATACTAACATGAGAGGGCCTCAGCCGCACTCACATAAGAGGCCGTTGGACGAAAATGAAGTGCCTCGACATGCGCGCCCACGAGCACGCAAACCGAGGCGATGATATGCGGAATGCAAATGACATACCAATGAAATGTGGCGAATGGCATATGGAGAGTGCAAATTTCAGCAGCTAAAATGATGCACAAATAGCCCCCGAATTATAACAAAATTACACCCGATGCCCGAAATGCGATGTAATGCACCCGAAATGGCCTACGGCCCTACTAAACATGCACAATATGGACATAACTTTTAAAACAGTAGCAAGGCAGCCCCTAAACGAGCATTTTTTTTAGTACAAAGCAAGGCTAAATAATAACCACAAGTATGGTAAAACTAACTTGCAAGAATGGGGAAAAAGAGGGGAATTACAAAGCAAGTAGTATATACAATGCTCAAACCAAAAAACACAGTTCTACAAAATTAAAGAGGGACCAAAAATATGCATATTTACAAGAGATGACATCTCCCAATTCAGTGTGTAGATATGATAAACAAAGCATGCAAAATGATGAGCCAACGAAGGCTATAACATGAGGTACCATAAGCATACACTAAACAACTTTGGACCCTTAACAAAACATGAAGAATGGGTCATTTAAAGACACTTTCTAAGCCTGATGAAGACTCAAAAAATAAGCTAAACAAGCCTAACAAAGCATGCAATTTTACGGAAAATATGAGGGATATAACATGAAGTACCAAAACCAATCATCAAATGGCCTAAGACTCTTAACAAAACATGATGAGAAGGCCAAAATAAGACTCTTTCCTAGCCTGATGAAGGCTGAAATCAGAAGCCAAATAAGCTCAAAAAGGCATGCAAAATGGGGTCAAAGAGAGATATAAAGGCAAGTGTAATATGGAGACCCCAAACCAAGTTTATCCCTTCTACAATAATGTAGAGGGACACAAAATAAGATCACTCACAGTTAATGGCATGCTCAAAATCAGATCACAAACAGGCCAAATAAACCATGCAATTTACGGTAATTTGAAGGAAATATGAAGCAAGTGCATGATAGAGAGGCCAAACATGGTTGAGCCCTTCTTCAATATTTAAGAGGGACTCAAAATAGGCCCACTCATAGTTTATGTCATGCTCGAAATCAGATCATTCATAAGCTAGATATTTCATGCAAAATATTGGCATAAAAGATGCTATTGAAGCAAGTACATGAAGGAGATGCCAAATAAGGTTGAGCCCTTCTACAATGTTGTAGAGGGGCTCAAAATAAGCACAAAATCAGTAGGGGTCAGAGCCCAAATCAGTAAGCAAATAGGGTAGAAATTTGAAGCAAAATTGTGCAAGAAAAAGGGAAATAGTGACTTACCCTTGAAGACAAGTCTTTATTTGCCTCTTGACTTGCCTTTGTTGCTTGTTGGCCTCTGAAAATCACTCCCTTGCTGCTGAAATGGAGTTGTTGATGATGGTGCTTAGGGTTGATGAAGGATTGGCCTAGATGCTTGAGGGTTTTTTGAGTTTTGGAGATAGAAAATGGGGGTTTTGAGAGAGAGGTATTTGAGACCAAATTTTCTAACCTCAACAAAGGAGGAGGCCATCCCCTCAAATAGGCAAGAAAGGGTGTAAAAGGGAGGGAAATGCACCCAAGCTTTCCCTCCCAAAATATCCCCCGGATGCTGAGATATTTTGGGAAAAACAGCTGGACAGCTGTAAAGTGCTCAAAAGCAGAAAGCTGGCCGGCCAGGTGGATTTCTTGAAGGTGGCCGGCCAGCCACCCCCCATGGCCGGCCAGCCACCTCCCATGGCCGGCCAGCCACCTCCCATGGCCGGCCAGCCAAGGGCAAAAATGAAAAGTTGAATTAGTGGCCGACCACCATTTTTTGGTGTCCTCCCATGTGTGTAGAATAAGGTTCCAAGGTCGGAAATTGGCAACTCTGAAACAGGAAACACAACATTGCACTTGAAGGAGAGGCTCAAAAATGAAAACAACAATTACTGGCCGACCACCACTTTTTGGTGTCCTCCCATGTGTGTAGAATAAGGTTCCAAGGTCGGAATGTGGTAACACTGAAGCAGAAGTCACAACATTGCATCTGAAGGAGAGGCTCAAAAATGAAATCCACAATTGCTGGCCGACCACCACTTCTTAGGGTCCTCCCATGTGCCCTCATCACAAATATGTAGCTTTAGTTGAAAGAAAATGGCCCTAGGGTGTTCAACATTAGCCCGGAAGTGAGCAAAACGGGCGCCGGAGGAGCGAAACTGGTTATCTGGGATAATTGCTGGCCTCCTACCCTCCAGTGATCTTCCTGATGCTAAAACAGAGGTACCTGCCAAAATTTAACAAAAACTAAGGAGAAATGAACGCTCGGGGCCCAAACCGCGCAATTCGGGGTCTCGAAAATGGGCTGCAGGCACCGGAAGTGGTGTTCAGCAGCGAAGTGGGTATCAGAGGCCCCAGTGTGCCCTGTTATGACAAAACAGAGGTACCTGCCAAGAACCGGAGGAATCGGAGACGGTTGGGCGGTCCCGAACCGAGGCACACGGCCTGACGGCTCCGAAAACCGGGAACCGGGCTCCGAAATGGGCAAAATGGCCTACGGCCACGAAATGTAGCACACGGCCACCGAGAGATAGTCTACGGGACCACTCCCTCCCCTCAGGAAAGAAAACAGAGAAAACCGAGTCTGGTTCGCAAACCGAGACAAGGCACAGAAGAGGATTCGGAAGTTCGGAGGCAGGGCGCACGGCCGCGACTCTGAGACTTCTGAACGAGCACAGTATGCAACATCACCGAGCGCTCAATCGGTGACGTCTGAGTCTTAAGGTCGGTCAAAAATGGGGTGTCTACAGTTGCCCCTCTTTGACAGAACTCGGAAGTCACAAGTGACGGGAGTGAATGTCAAAGCCCAGAGACGACCCATTTTTGACAAGGCCGAAGACTTAGACAATCATACAAGATAAACAGAGATATGTGTGCCCGCAGGCATGCCCGCAGGCAGGGGCAAAATGCAAAATGATGTGCAGGGAGATTTTGATGATTGGACTTATACGCTACGCGAAGCCGGTTTGTAGATTGGACTTATACGCAAAGCGAAGCCGGTTTGTAGATTGGACTTATACGCAAAGCGAAGCCGGTTTGACGATTGGACTTATACGCAAAGCGAAGCCGGTTTGTAGATTGGACTTATACGCTAAGCGAAGCCGGTTTGAAGATTGGACTTATACGCTACGCGAAGCCGGTTTGAAGATTGGACTTATACGCTACGCGAAGCCGGTTTGAAGATTGGACTTATACGCTACGCGAAGCCGGTTGTCACTCAGAATCATGCAAAGAGAGCTGTAATGAAGCAAATATGCAAAATAAATGCAACATTTTAAGCGAAAGCTAGGCAAGAAGTAAACTCGAGACAAATTACATATTGTGCAAAAGGGATGTAAGAAAATTATGCAATGCTCACTGCGTCTCACGCGGAGAAGGCTAAAAGCGACTACCGAGAATACCCGTAGTCTCACACAAGACATCTCTCTGCGTATCACACACAAGAGAGGAAAAGGTAGAAACCGGGTAAACAATGGTGTAACCAACAGGCGTATCTCAACGTATTTCATACGGAGAGAGGGAAGGTTTTAACCGGGGGAACACTGGTGTAACCAACAGGCGTATCTTAGCGTATTTCATACGGAGAGAGGGAAGGTTTTAACCGGGAGAACAATGGTGTAACCAACAGGCGTATCTCAACGTATTTCATACGGAGAGAGGGAAGGTTTTAACCGGGGGAACAATGGTGTAACCAACAGGCGTATCTCAACGTATTTCATACGGAGAGAGGGAAGGTTTTAACCGGGAGAACAATGGTGTAACCAACAGGCGTATCTCAGCGTATTTCATACGGAGAGAGGGAAGGTTTTAACCGGGAGAACAATGGTGTAACCAACAGGCGTATCTCAACGTATTTCATACGGAGAGAGGGAAGGTTTTAACCGGGAGAACAATGGTGTAACCAACAGGCGTATCTCAACGTATTTCATACGGAGAGAGGGAAGGTTTTAACCGGGGGAACAATGGTGTAACCAACAGGTGTATCTCAACGTATTTCATACGGAGAGAGGGGAGGTTTTAACCGGGAGAACAATGGTGTAACCAACAGGCGTATCTCAACGTATTTCATACGGAGAGAGGGAAGGTTTTAACCGGGGGAACACTGGTGTGAGTGTGTGTGATCGATACACAAAGTAGGCAAAGCGAGTGTGTGATAGATATACTATTTGAGCAAAGTGTTATTGATGTACAAAGGGTGAAGTGAGCAAAGTGTGATGGATACACAAAAGAAAAGCACAAAGTGTGATAGATGCACTAAGTGAACAAAGTATGATTGATATACTGAATGTGAACACAAAGTGTGATAGATGCACTTAAGTGAGAATGTGTGTGATAGATACACTAAAGCAAATGAAGTGTGTTAGATACACTTAAGTGAGAATGTGTGTGATAGATACACTAAAGCAAATGAAGTGTGTTAGATACACTGAGTGAAGCAAATAAAGTGTGATTGATACACTAAGTGAGTGAAGTGTGATTGATACACTGAGTGAATGATCTCAAACGGAACTTCTTTGAATGAACCGTACATATAATATCGTGTATGACTGAGAAAGAAACTTGATAGATAGAATGCATTACAATGCATGATGCTTGCGGAAAGCAATAAATGGACAAAACGGCGCTTTAGAAAGCACCTCATGAGGTGAGTGGCGGTAAACCGCTCTACTCTGATGGGGATCTCCCCTCGTGCTCTTCGAACACTTTACCTTGAACACACAGCACAAAGGCTCTGGAATGCTAACAAGTAAAAATATCTGCATGTGGGAGCCACGGCTGCCGCTTGTCTTCCTGATCATACTCACAACTTTCCCTATTCTCCAACGGGGTGACAGACTAGGTTGGTTCAGTATCCAGAATTGAGGTGCATACATGCTATCTCAACCTATGGGGCTTCCATACAGATTTCAAGCCGAGGGCACGCCTCTGGGTATTTAAACCAGACTTTAGTCTCGAAAATCCCGAACCTTTGCGTTCTAGGCCACGGCCATTCGAACTCTAATTTCCACCGTCGCAGTTGGTCTCCTAGGAACTCATCGCAAACACGGCCAAGATGCATCTGGCAGGGGCTGGTATTCAGAGAGAGCATTTCTGATCGCCATTCTGGCTTGAAGTAGACTTGATCTTGAGCTTGAGGTAGAGGCACACTCATACGTCGGAACATTGGCAAGACCTGAAGAGGTACACACGGGATGCAATCTCGGAACTTACTGAAGTTGGAACAAAACTTAGATGCCCGACATCTTCCTCTTTTGCTTTGCAGCCCGAAACTCATAGCTTCAGATAGGTCCTGGTTTTACTGTTCTCACATGACCTGGGTTGAGCCCTGCGGTTTTATGAAAGAACAAATTCTGTTTTGCACAAATGTGGAGAACGGCACGGCACTCGGAGCACAAAATGATTTTTATTTTTTTGAAAATGAGAAAAGGATTCTCAACCGGGTATTGAGCCTACAACTGACCACAGCCAAAACAACTCAACACAGAAAAACAAAAGGTAAATGACCTAAATACAACGAGACACGCTCGGGATGACTTAAAACAAGAAATGAGACAAACGAAAAGACACGACACTCAGACGTGCACAGGGAGCCTGTTTCACCGGATGTGTTTCCCACCCTTTCTTATTTATGATTCTCACATCACTCGGCCCTCAAGCTCTATTTTTCTGTCAAAACCCTTTGCTCACTTTTTCTCTCATCGCACGCCTCTCTATTGTTCAATCTCTCATTTTTCAATCCCTCCCCTGGGTGGTTGATAGATAAACAGCAAGTTGTGGGCTCGTGTCCTTAGCACTCAGCTAGATTCTCTTTCTTCCGCTCACAGCAGTGAGTTTCTCCCACAGAGGGGTTGCGCTGCAACAGGATGTGTAGCAAATTTGCAGCTGACATCGATTGATGATGCTTTGCTGGGGAGTTTGGACGTGATCAGATCTGTCCAGATGATGGAGTGGAATATCCTGATCCATTCCAGTTCGTGCTTCGCACTTGGCTTGATACTTCACTGCTTGGAGGATACGAGAGCTTTCAGTCCTTTGTCGTTAACTTCAGTTGTGCCCTTTTCTGGCGGATACGGTGCCCTTTTTGGCAAGCGCGTTGATAAAGGGAAAAGACAGAAAACCTGACTCAACTGTGCTCCTAGTTCATCATTTTGACCATTTTTTGTTTTTGCTTTCTCCTAAAAAAATTTTGACCAAAATGAGAGCTAGATTAACATGCTTGTTCAATTTTTGATTTGAAATCATGCAAGTCAGGCCATGAGCACTGAAAATTTTCCTTTTTTGAGTCCAGGGAAAAGGTCCAGTTTTGGAAAAATAGGATAATTTTCGAGAGAATTAGTTAGCCTCAGTAAAAATTCTCAAAAACTATTTTTGCAAACGGCCCCTGCTCAACGAGCATGAAACTTACTCCTGAGATGCACAACCTTGGATCCGGAGGAAAATTGCCCTTTGCTTGGAGAGAGCTGCATGGAAACGGAAAGTTGCCCCTTGTTTGAACGGCACCACGGCGCATTGAATGGCAACGGAGAGTTGCCCCTTGTTTGAAATGAAACCGTGGTGTTTTGAATGGCAACGGAAAGTTGCCCCTTGTTTGGATGGCACCGCGGCGCATTGAATGCAGTCCTCAGAGTGACGAGCACAACCAAATCCTCAGATACAGAGAAGACAAGGATGACCAGAACCATCGCATGGACACAATCAAATTGAAGTGTTTTACGGCTGGACTTCAGAATGAAGTTGCCTACGTATCCCAAACATGGGAATCAAGCCTTACGTAGTTCGGGGTTAAGGTACACTCGGGTATTTAACCTCTCCTTTTTATGCTCTAACTTTTGCCAAGGCGCCCATTGCAGGTTTTCAACCTTGCAAGCTTTGTTCTTCTTTCTTTTTCTTTTTTTCTATCTTTTCATCTTTCTTTTTTGCATTTTTCTTTTCTTTTCTTTTGCATTTTTTGTATCTTTGCATTTTTTCTCTTTTTTCTTTTTTTCATTCTCTTCTTTGCTCTAACTTTTGCCTGGGTCGCCCTTCCAGGTTTTCGGCCCAGCGAGCCTCTCAAAGGGTAAAAGTGTAGCTTGGTCCATGCCAAATGGTTGTAAGGTTTTGAAGCCATCCGTATCCAGGAGAGTGGTTGTTGATTTGCAAGAGTACTCATCTTCGACTCTTCGAGCATATCGGACGTTTTTGCCCCTAGTTTGAGGGGGGGCTTCTGATCTAGCTTCCCAAGCCTCTCTTGACGACATCTGATCTTCTTGATTTGACTTTCTTGCCTCTTGTTCGAGGGCTGCTTTGAATCTGGTCTCACAGGCCTCACGTTGTAGTTAACCGTTGAACATTCTGAGTTTGAGTCCAAGGTTCGAAAATGAGAGGTCGAATCTCGAGGCTGAGAGCGATCCTAGGCTGCACAATCTCAAGAGCGATTCCACACATGTCTTCGCAGGACCGCGCAAAATATTTTTTGAAATTTTTAAGAAAGCGACAAATCGCTCGTGCTGAAGACAGTGTAGGATCAATCTGGATCAAAGCCAGGGTCCTTCTCAGTACTCACACTAACAAGCATGATTTCATTCATTAAGGGCTTAGCATGTCTCTCTTTCTCTCAAATAATCAAAGTTTTGTAAATCCCGAGGAATTCCTCCCTCTTTGTTTTCACCGCAGTGTTCAAAAAGTTTTGAAAAACTCAGGTCATTATGATGACTTCAAGGCATAAGAGAGCAGGTGGAATGCACTGCCATTTCATTCAAATCCCGGCACAACTAGCACACGGCAGAAGCAAATGTGAGAGTGTGAAAATCACTGCTGTTTCATTCAAAATCTGTTGGCATAACTGGCTCCCTGGCAGAAACAGACTCAAAACAAAGCAAAAAGACAAACACGAAACAAAAAATGGTGATGTCCGAGGTAACACCCCCCGGAATCACCCGACTCCTATACAACAGGACTGACTCGATACAACAAGACAGACCCAAAACAAAAGAGACTGACTCAAAACAAAAAGACAGACTCAAAACAAAACAATAGAACTGGCTCAATACCCAAGCCAGAAAGTACAAAAACTAGTATTTGCATACTGCTCAAAACAGTGCGTGCCATTCCCACGTCTGGAGTAATCTGAGCGCTACCCGCAACTGGTTCATCCCCCTAATCACATCGCATTATCCCCCAAGTTCACTGATCCAGTGCCAATGGACTTTGCAGAGCTTGGCGGGAGGACAACTCCGTTGTCAAACAGATCCTGTACTTCATGGCGAAGACGGAAGCAGTCGTCGGTAGTATGGCCGGTTTGCTGATGGTACGCGCAGTACTGGGTAGCATCATGCGTAGCCGGAAGAGGGTTCGGGAGAGGCCGAGGCTCAAGAGGTTTGAGATGGCCTTGTCCTACAAGGATTTGGAAAGCTTTGGACAAAGGCATGTGGAGGGCATGGAAGACCCTCCGACCTCGGGGTTGGTACTTCTGGGTTTGCGGATTTTTGCTGGATGCACCAACAGAGAGATTGGCAGGTGCTGGCCTAGTTTGCTGATCTCTTCCAAGCACGGGATTAGAGTTGAAAGGAATATTCTTGGTACAACGGCCCTTCTCCCGGCTTGCCCCTTGAGTCAAACTGCCCCCAACTTGAGTAGCGAAAGTGTCATTCACAGCTTTTGCGACAATCGCGAGCACTTGTTCTTTGTTCAGTCCCTCGGATTCAAAGTCTTAACAGCCAACAGAAGATGTTCATGGGGATCCATGTCTACCCTTACCTTGTTCTTTCCACTCGCTTCCACTTTGTCACGGGATTGGCCTTCCTCAGATGTAGCCCGCCCCAAGCTTGGGAGCCTTTTGACATGAACTCCCTGGTAGGCGATGTGGTTGATGATGGAGCCAAAACTCCAAAGGCTAAATCCGCCACTGTTCTCTGAAGATCTTCAATCATCCTCATCAGCTCGGAAGTAGTGGGTTCATGGGTTTGAGATGATTGGGGTTCAGGTGCACCCATCATGCATAGGTCCATGCTTTCTGGAATAAACACCTCAGGCTTGGGTAAATGGGCCGGGGTGATATATATGCTGGGGTCATAAGCGGATGGCAGTGTATGGATGAGATTGAGGTAGGTGGGGAATGTTTGGTCATTGGGGCCTGAAGGTGGAGCTATCGTCCAGTTGTCGATGAGATTTTGGACCTCATGACGAAGGCGGTAGCAACGGTCGGTGCCATGACCGCGCTGTTGATGGTACATACAGTATTTGGAGGGGTTATGTCTGGCTGGGAGTGGGTTAGGAAGAGGTTGAGGATCGAGAGGTTTGAGATGCCCTCTTTCCATCAGGACTTTGAATGCGCTGGTTAGGCTCATATGGAGGGGAGTGAAAGTTCTGCCCTGAACTCGGGCTGGGCTGGCTGGTTGTGAGGCAGATGTCCCAGATGGGCGCTGCGTTCCAAAACTGGTCTCAGCTTGCATGGCAGTTTCCTGATTCAACGCTGCTACCACGGCCACAAATTCTTCCGAACCCTGTGACATCACGGTCTGCTGAGTCCGAACAAAGGTGATGTGATTGGTGACTGACGGATCAGATGAACCGGTGAGCCCTGACTGGCCTTTCTTTGCCTTGCCTCAGTGAAAGAACACTGGTTGCCCTTGAATTGAAACTCTGACCCGACAAAGTCTATCAACAAGTTCGGTGTACCGGGGGGATATTGGAGCCTTCTGAAGCTATGGTTCCAGGACTACCTAGCAAAAGAGAAAACGGACAGCATCTCAGCCTGATTTTACCTGAACAGATACGAGCATAGTTGAATGAGTGTGCCCCCCTACTGAATTCTGCCCAAATCTCTGCCTCAAAACTGAATCTGATACCCGCAGATAACTGATTCTCAAATAACTGACTGATGCCCGCAGGCCTGATACCCAAAATATTGAATTGGTGCCCTCAGGCCTGAATGATGCCCGCAGGCCTGATGCCCAAACTCAAATACTGATACATGCATTCCTGTAGAGACGCACTCTAAAGCACATAACAGATAAGTGAGAGCCAAAACACCCCTATGTTGGGGTAGGGTTTCCCTGTTCTATTTTGTCAGGAGCTAGGGTTTCACTACGCACGCAGCGGCTTCAAACAACCTATAAACGGGTAAGCAACCTGTCCTAGTTTGGAATGGTCACTATGGATCCGAATATGCACTAGGTCGAATGGTCAAAAAGGGTGCCCCGGTAAAACCGGGGTTTGTGTTCCCATACTGGCAGAGCCCGTAACCGGCAAGCCTTATGGACATGCCTTGACAGGACAAGCCTCTGGCAAAACCGCTCAGGAATAGCAGATGGCAAACACGGTGTCCTAGGCGCACCAATGCAAATGCAATGCAAAGAAACACACAAGTGTAGTCAAGAACAGATATCATGAGTTCGAGTCAAGTTCTCTAAATCCCCAGCAGAGTCGCCAGAAACTGTAGACGTCCCCGAACGCCCCGGGAGGTGTTAAGTCCCGTTCTGTTCATATTGGGGTCACTACAGTTCAAGGACTCAAATGTCACGGTTCCTAATCTTGAACCAAAGAGTCCAAATCCAGCAAATCGTTTTGAGAAAACTGATTTTTGAAAGAAGTGCCAAACATGGACTGCTTTGCCAGATAACAGAGTCGCCACCTAAATATTTTTTAAAATGGGAAATTTAGGAAACCCTGACTCGGTGCCAAAGGCCACGTGTCCGTCATCACCAAAGTTGGCTCGGGAACTTGGGTACGATTGGGGAAGGTCACATCATGAGCACCCCCGCTCGCCCGGTCAAAAACCGGCCTCTACTAACCATGATATCTGTTTTTGAAAACATTGTATGCTCTTATTCCGGTTATTAGCCTAGGTTACTATGTGATGCGCGCAGCATACAAGTATAGACTGAATCGCCTGAATTGGAACAAAACATTTCATGTTTGTTTGTTTGAAAATGGTTTGATGGTGCTACCCGCTGGTAGGCTAAGACGCGGATTTGCCACCCTCAGGTGGGCTTAGAAAACATGATTTTGCCACTATCTAGTGGGCTTAAAACAAACAGTCAATGTATTGTCCCAATTCAGATAACTCAACCTCCACCCACAGGCATTCAAGGCAGTTATATCACATAAGCATGTAGTCTCATGGTAAGCATGCTACCATGGCAACACTCACACGCATGCAAGGATGCTAAAGCATAAAACTCACCGAGTACTCCAAGCCAAAAAGAAAACCGATTAGAAATCATGCATGATCCTAAATATACAGGAATGCCTAATGCAACACATGCAATAATGCAACTATAGCAGGCTCGGCTATTCTAAACATGGCATATGGAATGCTACAGCTAACATGTATTCAATTTGGAATTTGAAATACAAATGCAGTTTGTATGATGCGCCGAGCCCGGTGCGTGCAAAACAGATGAATGATGCAAACATGCTGTCATACTGTATGCTAATTGAAATATGCCCTAATCTAACCATCATAAGCGGATAAATAAAAGGGAAGAAAGACGTGGGGTTGGAAGACATACATCACACTCACCCACACTTATTACAATTATGCCCTCGCACAGAGGGTCCGAATAAATATACAGTCCGAAAAGAAAGAATATTACAGTCCGAAATATTACAGATTTCTAATTAATTAACAAATTAAGCTAAGAAAACTTTAAAATTGGCTTGCAAGCCAGGGGCTGCCTCGCTCCTGATGAATGATGCATGTTGGACTGCGTTGCGCGGAAATCCACTGGGATGCCCTAATCAGCCTCTGTTTGCGATGTTTCTTGAAATGCGAGCCAAGTCCCAGAAAGTTGCTGATTCTTCATTTTGCTGCAACAGAGAGCAGGAGAAGGGCATAGCAATGTATTTTACAAATATATGCATGCCTCGATCCTCGTGCCACCAATCACGCATCTCGATGCATGATGGCCGAGGAATCGGATTGCACAACTCAATATAGGGTGCAATGCAGATGAATGCTACAACAAAACCTAACTCCATCATGGGTAATCCGGAGTGTCGGTGACTTGGGAATTGAGACCCGTTCCGTCACTCAGAGTACGGAACGTGCCTTGTTTCCCGTGCCCGGGCTAACTCCTATCCCGAACGCGATGCGGTATGCATGATATGCATGAAATGTAGCTAATATACAATTCTAGCATGCACAATGCTATGAGAACGAGGTGCCTCGAAATGCGTGCACCCGGGCACGCAAACCGAGGCGATGATATGAAATCATGAAATAGCATGAAAATGATATGTAATAAGACTAAAATGAGATGCCTCAAGATGCGTGCCCACGGGCACGCAAACCGAGGCGATGGCATACGGAATGCAACGGGACTAAAATGGCATACGGAATGCAGAATGGACTTACACCAACATGAGAGAGCCTCAGCCACTCTCGCACGGGAGGCCGTCGGATAAAAAAACAAAGTGCCTCGAAATGCGCGCACACGGGCGCGCAAACCGAGGCGATGCATTAGAGCATGAAATGACATGGAAAATGCAAATTGGGCTTATACTAACATGAGAGGGCCTCAGCCGCACTCACATAAGAGGCCGTTGGACGAAAATGAAGTGCCTCGACATGCGCGCCCACGAGCACGCAAACCGAGGCGATGATATGCGGAATGCAAATGACATACCAATGAAATGTGGCGAATGGCATATGGAGAGTGCAAATTTCAGCAGCTAAAATGATGCACAAATAGCCCCCGAATTATAACAAAATTACACCCGATGCCCGAAATGCGATGTAATGCACCCGAAATGGCCTACGGCCCTACTAAACATGCACAATATGGACATAACTTTTAAAACAGTAGCAAGGCAGCCCCTAAACGAGCATTTTTTTAGTACAAAGCAAGGCTAAATAATAACCACAAGTATGGTAAAACTAACTTGCAAGAATGGGGAAAAAGAGGGGAATTACAAAGCAAGTAGTATATACAATGCTCAAACCAAAAAACACAGTTCTAAAAAATTAAAGAGGGACCAAAAATATGCATATTTACAAGAGATGACATCTCCCAATTCAGTGTGTAGATATGATAAACAAAGCATGCAAAATGATGAGCCAACGAAGGCTATAACATGAGGTACCATAAGAATACACTAAAAAACTTTTGACCCTTAACAAAACATGAAGAATGGGTCATTTAAAGACACTTTCTAAGCCTGATGAAGACTCAAAACAGAAGCTAAACAAGCCTAACAAAGCATGCAATTTTACGGAAAATATGAGGGATATAACATGAAGTACCAAAACCAATCATCAAATGGCCTAAGACTCTTAACAAAACATGATGAGAAGGCCAAAATAAGACTCTTTCCTAGCCTGATGAAGGCTGAAATCAGAAGCCAAATAAGCTCAAAAAGGCATGCAAAATGGGGTCAAAGAGAGATATAAAGGCAAGTGTAATATGGAGACCCCAAACCAAGTTGATCCCTTCTACAATAATGTAGAGGGACACAAAATAAGCTCACTCACAGTTAATGTCATGCTCAAAATCAGATCACAAACAGGCCAAATAAACCATGCAATTTACGGTAATTTGAAGGAAATATGAAGCAAGTGAATGATAGAGAGGCCAAACATGGTTGAGCCCTTCTTCAATATTTAAGAGGGACTCAAAATAGGCCCACTCAAAGTTTATGTCATGCTCGAAATCAGATCATTCATAAGCTAGATATTTCATGCAAAATATTGGCATAAAAGATGCTATTGAAGCAAGTACATGAAGGAGATGCCAAATAAGGTTGAGCCCTTCTAAAATGTTGTAGAGGGCTCAAAATAAGCACAAAATCAGTAGGGGTCAGAGCCCAAATCAGTAAGCAAATAGGGTAGAAATTTGAAGCAAAATTGTGCAAGAAAAAGGGAAATAGTGACTTACCCTTGAAGACAAGTCTTTCTTTGCCTCTTGACTTGCCTTTGTTGCTTGTTGGCCTCTGAAAATCACTCCCTTGCTGCTGAAATGGAGTTGTTGATGATGGTGCTTAGGGTTGATGAAGGATTGGCCTAGATGCTTGAGGGTTTTTTGAGTTTTGGAGATAGAAAATGGGGGTTTTGAGAGAGAGGTATTTGAGACCAAATTTTCTAACCTCAATAAAGGAGGAGGCCATCCCCTCAAATAGGCAAGAAAGGGGTGTAAAAGGGAGGGAAATGCACCCAAGCTTTCCCTCCCAAAATATCCCCCGGATGCTGAGATATTTTGGGAAAAACAGCTGGACAGCTGTAAAGTGCTCAAAAGCAGAAAGCTGGCCGGCCAGGTGGATTTCTTGAAGGTGGCCGGCCAGCCACCCCCATGGCCGGCCAGCCACCTCCCATGGCCGGCCAGCCACCTCCCATGGCCGGCCAGCCAAGGGCAAAAATGAAAAGTTGAATTAGTGGCCGACCACCATTTTTTGGTGTCCTCCCATGTGTGTAGAATAAGGTTCCAAGGTCGGAAATTGGCAACTCTGAAACAGGAAACACAACATTGCACTTGAAGGAGAGGCTCAAAAATGAAAACAACAATTACTGGCCGACCACCACTTTTTGGTGTCCTCCCATGTGTGTAGAATAAGGTTCCAAGGTCGGAATGTGGCAACACTGAAGCAGAAGTCACAACATTGCATCTGAAGGAGAGGCTCAAAAATGAAATCCACAATTGCTGGCCGACCACCACTTCTTAGGGTCCTCCCATGTGCCCTCATCACAAATATGTAGCTTTAGTTGAAAGAAAATGGCCCTAGGGTGTTCAACATTAGCCCGGAAGTGAGCAAAACGGGCGCCGGAGGAGCGAAACTGGTTATCTGGGATAATTGCTGGCCTCCTACCCTCCAGTGATCTTCCTGATGCTAAAACAGAGGTACCTGCCAAAATTGAACAAAAACTAAGGAGAAATGAACGCTCGGGGCCCAAACCGCGCAATTCGGGGTCCCGAAAATGGGCTGCAGGCACCGGAAGTGGTGTTCAGCAGCGAAGTGGGTATCAGAGGCCCCAGTGTGCCCTGTTATGACAAAACAGAGGTACCTGCCAAGAACCGGAGGAATCGGAGACGGTTGGGCGGTCCCGAACCGAGGCACACGGCCTGACGGCTCCGAAAACCGGGAACCGGGCTCCGAAATGGGCAAAATGGCCTACGGCCACGAAATGTAGCACACGGCCACCGAGAGATAGTCTACGGGACCACTCCCTCCCCTCAGGAAAGAAAACAGAGAAAACCGAGTCTGGTTCGCAAACCGAGACAAGGCACAGAAGAGGATTCGGAAGTTCAGAGGCAGGGCGCACGGCCGCGACTCTGAGACTTCTGAACGAGCACAGTATGCAACATCACCGAGCGCTCAATCGGTGACGTCTGAGTCTTAAGGTCGGTCAAAAATGGGGTGTCTACAGTAATAAGTGAGAATTTTTTGTTTTTTGGTAGTAAGTCCAGTTGAAGTGGTGTTTTTCTTAGTACTAAGTGAAGTCTAATAATTTTTTGTATTTTGTTTGATTAAAATTTATGTTTCTAATTTATTACTTACTAGTCATTGTAATTATATTTACAATTTGTTCTCATTCTACTTACCAATTAATAGTAACAAGGTCTTATTGAGTAGTGGTCACGTTTGATTGAATTGTAAGTCAAATTTGATAGAGTAGTAGTAAGTAGAGTCTCGTTAAGTAATAAGTAAAGTCTAATGAAATAATAAGTAAAATCTCATTAAATTGTAAATGAGATTTAATTGAGTAGTAAGTCAAGTCCAATCATTAAGTAGGAAGTAAAATTTAATTGAGTAGTAAATCAAGTCACATAAAGTGGTATTTTATTGAGTATTAAGTTAAATTTAATAAATTTTTACATTTTCAAATTTTGTTTAAAATTCATATTTCTTATCTAATAATTCAAAATTCACATTTTTATTTATCAATGACCATTCATATTTCTTATTGAGTACTAAGTTAAGTCTAATAATTTACAATATGTTCTAATTTTATTAACCATTCAATAGTAATGTAATCTTATTGAGTAGTAGTCATATTTGATTGAGTTATAAGTTAAGTTTAGTGAAATAGTAAGTGGAATATCAATGAATAGTAAGCTGAGTGTCATTGATTAGAAAGTGCGGTTTAATTAAATAGTAAGTAAAGTCTAATGAAGTAGAAAGTAGAGTCTCATTAAATAATAAATGGGATTTAAAATAATAGTATGTCAAGTCTAATTAACTGGTGTCTTTCTTTCTTTTTTTAATTAAGTAATGTCTTATTAAGTAGTAAGTCATGTTGAATTGAGTAGAAAGTTGAGTAGTATTAAATAGTAAACGGAATTTGATTGAATAGTAAGTTTAGTATCATTTAGTAAATGAGGTTTGATTAGGTAAGAAGTTGAGAATTATTAAATAGTAAGTGGTATTTAATTAAGTAGTAAGTGAAGTATAATAAAATAATAAGTGGAGGCTCATTGAATAATAAATAGAGTTTAATTACCATTCATAAATACAATACTTACTGTTTATTCTCATTCTACTTACAACTCTTTCTCACTTAACTTACCACTTAATGTTCTACTTATTATTTCTTAATTAATATGTTTATACGTACAGAAATGTTTTGTGGCACTAAAAAACTGGGCACTAATGCCCCTAATTTTTAATTTGGGTAATTTTGTTTTTGTTTTGTTTTGTTTTTTTTTTGCCTTGTATGAAAAATTCGGGGCATTAGTGCCCCAATTTCGGAGCACTAACCACAACTGTTATACTTATTGCAATGAAAGACAACATTGAGCAAAATAAGAACAACATTATTTTTTGAATTAGATGATGATGATACTAATGATGATATTAAGCATTTGAATAAATTAACTGAAAAAGATATGTTTGAAGTGACATTTGTAAATCTACTTATCATTTATAAATCAACACGTACTACTACTTGAAACAATATTTACCATTCTTTTAAATTATATTTATTACTTGTTGCGACTTTACTTACCATGTTCAAGACAGCATAATAGTTTGCCACGAACGCATAAGCACTTTAGCAAATAGTTTACAAAGTCATTATTAGATAAGTTCAAAATTTTTGAATCAAAAACTAACAATGGATGTTTTTTGATTGACTATTTGAGCCGAATAAAAAATTGACTATTTAAATTTGATTTTTTATTTAACGAAATCAGTTTGATCGAGTTTTTAGTAAGTCAAATACAAGTCAAATATAGTTTCAAAAAAAAAAAAAAAAAAACCCACATATACTTTTGGATTAGTGTGCTTTTAGATCCATCTACATGAATGATTTGTATTAATGCCTTCAACAAATAAATGTATATGAGTGAAATTTTTATTTTAGGGAAAAAGAGATTGGAATACTTTATCATTTTATTATTTTAGTCCTAAGAATTTTCTTTTAGACCAATTAGTTTTATTGATTTTGAAAAGATAAATTTAATATATTATTTGAAAATTAGATTTACAATTATACCCTTATTTCTATTATGTTTCATTATTATTTTTTTTCTTTTGCGCTAGAAAGGTAAGATATACAATCTATGTGAATCAAATTTTAGATGAATTTTTATATAAAATCTTTTTTATTGGGAAAACATTTCAAAAGAAGTATAAAATTAACTTAAAATATGCGATTCTTTAAACATTCCAAAAGGATGTGAGATTCTTCAAATATTTCAAAAAAAGTACAAAAATTCCTTAGTAAATTTTAGACAAATATATAATTTCAAATTGTAACATTCCAATGTAATACTCAAACGTAACACTCTAATGTAATCAAACGCAACACTCTAATATAATACTCTAAAAAAAAATTTTAGCGTATTTTTCTCAAACGTAACACTCCAATATAACACTCCAAAAAAACTCCTTATTGTAATTTTTTCCAAACGTAACACTTCAATATAACACTCTAAAAAAATCCTTAAATGTAACACACACAAAAATCCTTTTGTGTACTTTTTCCAAACGTAACACTCCAATTTAATACTAAAAAAAAAAAAGATATGGGATTCTTCAAACCATTCTAAAAGGATGTGGGATTCTTCAAATCATTTCAAAAAGATTACAAAAATTCCTTAGTAAGTTTTGAACAAATATATAATTTCAAACTGTGAGTGTTACACTTGGGAATAATACACTAAGGAATTTTTTAGTATTTTTGTGTGTTAATTAGAGTGTGTTACGTTGGAATGTTATGTTTGAAATTATATTGATTGGAGTGTTACGTTTGAGTATACTAAAAAGTTTTTTTTTGTGCGTTACATTGGAGCGTTACATTTGGAAAAAAAATACACTAAATTTTTTTGTGTGTATTACATTTTAAAAAAGTATACTAATGAGTTTTTTTTGGAGTGTTGCGTTGTTAAGTTTGTGAAAAGTACACTAAATTTTTTTTTAGTATTTTTGTGTGTGTTATATTGGAGTGTTACGTTTGGAATTACATTAGAGTGTTACGTTTGAAAAAAATACACTAAAGAGTTTTTTTTGAGTGTTACATTGAAGTGTTATAACAAAGAAAAATCCAAAATCTTTATAATGTGGATTGTCCAAATGTGTAATTTTATATTTGGAGAAACCCATTTTTATTCCTCAAAAATTAATTTCAAACATATAAATTAATTTCAAACATATAAGTGACTACTCTTTTATGTAATTTCCATTTTAATGGGACCTTTGGTTTCAGAAGAAAAAAGAGAGGACTAAACAGTTTACATGATTATACTTTGGGATTTATTAGTGCTTCACCCTTTCTAATATCAATGTAATTAAATCACAATTAATCATAAAATTTTAATTATTTATTGTAATTCTTAACTTTTTAATCTAATTTTAATTTAGTTATGTTTTGAATCATAATTAATCCTAAATCCTTACTTATTTATTGTAATTTCTAACTTTGTAATCTAATTTTAATTTAATTATATTTTTATATTACAATTAATCTAATTTTAATTTATTATAATTCCTAACATCATAATATAATTTTAATTTAATTATATTTTAGATCAATCTTTAATCATTATTTATTTTATATTTTAATTTAATGAGAAATTTATTAGAAAAAAATCTATCAAGTACTTGTATCCCAATTAGTCTATAAAATATTTTTGTATTCTAATAAATCCTATTATTTTAGACATTTAATCCTTCAAATCTTAATTATCATATTTAAGGTATTTTATGGATAATTTTATCTTTACAAATATTTTTTGAACTCTTAACAACTTGGTAATGTGAACATTCACATTAAATAAATTTGACACTGTGAATGTTTACATCATAAAATATTTATATTGTCAATGTAAAAATTAATATGCATTTCACCCTATTATTATTAGAGATATTTTGATAACTATGTTTCCATAGGACTTATTGGAACATAAGAAAATAATTTAGACTAAGGTCTCATTTGGCAACTCACTATTGTAGCTTAAAAGTCAAAAAGTCACTAAAAAAAAAAAAACTAAAAAGCCAACAACTTATACAAAAAAGTCAAATATTCTATTTGCTCTCTACCTTTTGTACATATTTTCGTAAAAAATTAAAAAATCATTCCAAACATACTAATTTTTTTATCTTATATTTCAACCAAAAAATCAAAAAGTTGCTAAAGTAACATATTCCCAAACGAGACCTCAAGAGTGGTTTGGAATAATCTAAATAAGTGTACTTTTTGAATTTTTATGAAATATGGGTTGGATATGGGTTGTGTTTGAAGTGATGTGGTAAAGAGGTGATGTGACTTAAATAAGATGATGTGAGTTAAATAAGATAGTGACTTTTTGACTTTTTGACTTTTTTAGGACATCTCAAACAAGGCCTAAGGCCTCGTTTGGGAACAGGCTAATTTAGTAACTTTTTGGCTATTTGGCTAAAATATGAGCTAAAAAAAACTAGTATGTTTGAGATGACTTTTTGGCTTTTTACGAAAAGATGTGCAAAAAGTAGAGAGAAAAGAGAATCTTTGACTTTTTAGGATGGGTTGTTGGCTTTTTGGCTAATTTAACTTTTTGACTTTTTGGCTAAAAAGTTTGGTTGCCAAACGAGGCCTAAGTAGAATATAAGTAGGCGAAGAGGGATTTATAAATAAATATCCCAAATAATTCTTAATCATACCATATATTTTAGATCAATTTAATTATATTTTATCTTTATTAACTTCTTAATCTAATTTTAAATTTGGAGAATATGATATAAAATTATCTTTTTGTTGTGTTAATTTCACTTAATTTAAAAAAAAAATTAAATTCACTCTAAAATAAGGATAAAAAAGAAAAAAAAGTCAAACCATCATATCAATGGAATCAGGGCCGGCCCTGCCCTAAGGCAGGTAAGGCTTGTGCCTTAGGTCCCAAATTTTGGCCCAAAAATAGGGCCCCTAAATTAAAAAAATTGTTATAGATCCAATCTTTTTTTTTTTGGGTTTTAAGATCAATTTAAAGGGCCTCAAATGTTTTATTGGGCCCATGTATAATTTAGCCCATATTTATTTATAAATGTGTTTGGCCCATATTTATTAAAATGAAAATATATAAATAAAAAAAAAAAAAACTGAAAATGTGTTTGGGCCCAACCCAAAGTTTATGTCGTGTGGGACTGAAAACAGCTTTGGAGGCTTTAAAGGGTCCCAAAACTGAAAATGTATTTAAAGGGCCACAAAATGTGTTTGGGCCCAACCCAAACCATACATACAAATACAATAATATACAATACACATGTCCAGTGCACTGCTAGTGTATTGAGTGCTTCTGTTTTCAATCTCTCTTTAACGAAACGAAGTGATGAAAAATGAAATGAAAGACTTGAAGGCAGGCAGTGGCAGACGAAGAGCAGAGCATAGCATAGCATAGCATAGACTCAATCTCCCTCTTTCATACACTCCTCCTCCGGCGATTCACTCTCTCTCACACACATTCTCTCTCATGTAAGTCCTCTCTCTCACTATCAGATTTTATTAAATAAAGTTGCCCTAATTTTTTTTTTTTTATATTCTTTCTCTATCAATTAGTGGAATAATAAATTTGTCCTAATTTTTTTATTACCTTATTTATCCATTAGATTTTAGTGGAATAAATAATTTAGCCCTAATTTTTTTACCTAGGTATTTATCAGTTTTAATTGAATAATTTATTTGCCCTAATTTTGTTTCATTAAATTATTTTTTTATAATTTATTTGCTATCAGATAAGTGGATTGTGATTTGTGGATTGAAGTGTTTGTGATTTGTGGATTGATTTGAAGTGTTTGTGATTTGTGGATTGAAGTATTTGTGATTATAGCCATGTTTCCTAGGAAGTATAGTTTTGAAACATGATGGGCTTATGGATATTGATGGGAGAGATTTATTTTCTGAGTTGCAAGTCTTCAAAGAAGTTTTGTCAAAAGAAATCAATAAGTCAATTGAGGTGATGAATTATTTGAAATTGATGGATGGTTGTTTTCCAAATGCCTGGATTGCGTATAGAATATTATTGACTATTCCAGTTACCGTTGCCTCTGGAGAAAGAAGTTTTTCAAAGTTAAAATTGATCAAATCCTACCTTCGATCAACAATGTCACAAGAAAGATTGAATGGATTAGCTATATTGTCTATTGAAAAGGATTTGGTAGATAAATTAGATTATGCAAATTTAATTAGTGATTTTGTAGCTAAAAATGCAAGAAGAATAGTATTTAAGTGATCGTTGGGTTAATTGTAAGCTGGATATTGCTAAACTATAAAGCAACAAAACTAGTTTTTAATGTTTTTGAGTCATTGTACTGATTTCTTCCTATCTTAATATATGAAAGTAAATTTTAGTTTATAATTTTAATGATTATATGTTCAAGTATACTTAAATAAAAAATTTGTGAATACTTATCATTTTATGCATAAATTTTTTGTTAAAAAAAAATATATTAGAGGGGCCCCATTTTCACAGTGCGCCTTAAGCCCCACAAATCTCAGGGCCGGCCCTGAATGGAATCAAACCCGCCTCTAAAACTCTTTTAAAGTTTATGTTTTAAAATTTCAAAACATTTTTGATTCTACTAAAATCTAATGATTAGGAATTTTTTTTCATGCAGAGCTGATGAAGAGCTCTAATAGAGCTTAAAACAGTTCTAATAGAGCTAAAAAAAAAAAAACAAAAACAAAAAACAAAATATGAAAAAAAAAGAAGATAAATTAATATTGTTTTAAAACTTTTTTTTTTTTTTTAAGTTCTAAATCATTTTTCTTTTTCACGCATGTGTCGAAAAATCACGTTTGGGTACCATAGTCGTTCCCGAACAGGGAAAGCAACACGTCCATCAAAAGTCGCTTCAATTACCATGGAGATGAAATGGCATCTTTCTTTCACATCCTTGTTGAAACCTTTCTGTGAGCCGAAGCAACAGACTAAAAGCCCTCCGGTTGGGAGGTGGGTTAGCTCTTTAATTTTTTTGATTTTTTTGATTATTTTTGTTTGGATTAAAAAGTTTGATTTGGGAATAGTTTTTTTAATTTTTTAACTTTTTTGATTTTTTTTTGTGAGAGAAGAATGTAATGATTATGAGTTGGATGTGATATTTTATTTGTTGTGACTAAAATAGTCTATTTTGTTTTTTGTGACTGAAATAGCCACAAAAACCCTTGCCAAACGGAGCCTAAGGCCTTATTTAGAAATAGGTTATTTTAATATTTTTTAATTTTTTAGTTAAAATATAAATAAAAAATTAAAGTATTTAGAATAATTTTTTAATTTTTTAATTTTTTATGAGAAGATATACAAAAAGTAAAAAGAATCTTTAACTATTTGATATAAGTTATAGATTTTCTGATTTTTTTAAATAATTTTTTGACTTCTAGAATAAAAGTGATACATGCCAAATGAGGCCTAAAGATAGTAAAAAGTTATTTTTTAGTTTTTAATTTATTTTAGATCACATCATCTTTTCATTTTTTTATATATTTTTTTAAAAAATTTAAAAATAAAAAATAAAAAATCAATTTTTAACTAATTTTTCAATGAAAATACTAGGGATACTACTTCCAAGTAATGATTCATCTTATTAAAATTTGTGAATATGTTAGTAAAATTATTAGTAAATATGTAAGTATCTCTAGTATTGTTGTTTTTCCAAATAAATAACCCACTGCGACTTGTACATGTAGAGCAGCTTTAGAAGAATTTGCATTTAAATATTGATTTTTTTCTCTCACTAAAATGGAGTCTCTCTTTTTTTTTTTTAAATTTAAATTATTAATATTGATAAACATTTTACATTATAAATTTTTATTAAAATTTTAATTTCATTACAGGTATACATACATACCCTCTCACCATTTGGGGCATTTGGAAAAACAGCATCTGTTTAGATATATTAGTTGGACTCCCATGCGCGGAGCGTGCTATTATTGGTTGAGAATAAGATACATCACAATATATAGTATTATTAAGGTGTTTTTAGATAATTTTAAGGCCATAATATCAATCTACAAATAGACTTGATTAGATATAAAAATTTAAGTTTGAGAGCGTTAAATTCAAATTAAGCATCACCTCTATATAAAAATATAAAGAAAGGGAATACTTACCAATCAGACCTATTAATTGGACTTATTTATTACCAATTCTAAATTTTTCTTCACTTACTTTTTCTGCCTTTTGGGTACTAAGAAGATGGATTGTTCTATTCTTGCATACTAATGGTATACAATAAGTTTTTCAACAGCAGGATTGATGGGTTGTCTCTCGGAAACATCTTCAAACACCTGACTTGTCGAATTCTTGTGGTTTCCTGTTACAAACAAGAGGGGAAATCCTAACAAAATAGAAAGGTTAGACAAATGTTTCACTCAAATAAAAAGTGAAATGATTGAATCTACATACCATATGAAGAATTACTAACAAAACAAATCATATACCATAACAATATTTATATCTATGTCAAACCTTGGAGCCAATGAAGTATTAGTCTCTTTGACAAATCCTCAAATAGCTTCTATGCACAAGTTTTGTATGCCCAACAAGACCATTGTCTATCAAATACAAAATAATCATTGGACATAGATACATATATATCATAGAAAATTGAACACACGACGTTATAGAGAACTGCTAATAAAAAAATTCATTGCTCTTACAGGTTTTTCAACTTGAATTGACTGCTCAAATATGTGAAGAATGACAAGGCCTAAACCAAAGCAATCAAGGGTTTGTGTGTGAGAGAGAGAGAGAGGGAGATAGATTGAAGATGTGGCTGATAGATTGAAGACCCATATGGCTTCAGATTTGTATAACCAACAAGATTTGTATAACCAACAATGAACTCCAAGTGGTAGTTAAAGCCATATTGCAAATCAATAAACTATGTAATCAGGACAACATAAACAAATTTTTAGAAAAGAAAATTAACAATTAGGCTTTTAAGCTAAGACAAATATTAGATATGTATTCCTCCTCTAAACAAAGGGATTTATATAATGTGAGCAAACATAACCAAAAACCATAATAAAATCTACTGTACCAGAATGTTATAGACTACAGTGTGCTACTAAAAAAGCAAACACAGGCCACAGTTTTTAATTACACTACATGAATACTTCAAAATGTGTGAAAAACTTATCTTCGATATGATGGGATATGTGCCTACCACACTCTCATTTGAACATATTCCCGAGAGATATCATGTGAGGCAGCAATAGGAGCTGGACCAATAGAAATGTCAGTACCTTCCTTGGAAAACTTTCAATGTATCTTGAGGATTGAAGACTTAGCTCTGTGTTTTCTTCTCTCTTTTTTTGTTATTTTATGGTAAGCATTTATTACCAAAGAAGAAGGAATATACAATAAAGCTCAAGACACATGTCCAAAGGATATACGAGGAAACGACTTGAGAGGCCCACTACCTTTCAAAAATAAGACAACTTAAAAACTGAGATAAGTTTCATTTATTTAGTTTCTTCTTATCAAGAGTAACTTAATAAAAGTTTCCATTTGAGATTCATTTTGCATATGGGTTGTAAGTGCAACAGCTTATGAACTTGTTGGCTTTTTGGCTTTTCGAAGGGTATTTTTGTAAATGCGAGCGTGCCAGCAAGGATCAATCAGTCCTTACAGAAACTATAATTGCCAACCAATTATCAGACGATTGTGTTTTAGTTCTTTCAGCCTCAATGAAGAGGACTTTTACTGGTGGCTTGACTTAGGAGAAATTAAGAGAAATAACAGTTAATATGAAGAACAATCGAAGTATTTCATTAAAATGAACACTTACAATAGTCCAAACTCAGCCTCGAAGAGGTTTACAGCAACAGTCTACTTGAATCTACTTGAAACTACTCCTATGAATCGAAGTGCAGTGCTGGTATTAAAGTGCAGGTATTTAAAGAACAGAAATGTAAAACTGGAAAGGAAAATATGAAGTAAAAACTGGTTTGTATGATCTGAGTCTGGGGCTTTTCTGAGGGCTTCCCTGCTATTTATACTTGTCAAAGATGACCTTCGAACTGCACTTCAGACTGTCGAACTGCTCCTCCATGATCGCTGATCATGCTGCCTTAGAAGTAGTCCCACTACGCCATCTCTTGCAGTTGAGCTTCCCTCCTGTATTTGAATTTGAATATGAGTAACCGTTGAAGCCACGTCACTTTGTATCTCTTTACTGATCTAGTGCTACTCAGATCACGTAAGAACCAATGTTCATTGCCACGTGTTCGATCAGGATCGAGGACTTGAATTTTCTTCCCATAATACCCTTAATCTGCCACGTGTCAAACTATGATTTGGCTTTACAAAATATGTAGCCAACATTACCCCCGCACTAATATACCCAATACTTGGAGATATTAGTGGATCAAAAGCTTTTCCCGCGCTTTTGGAATGTGCATGGAATCTATCTTCAGGAAACACAACCGTCACCTATTTGATGATCATTTGCATTAACTCTCAATTTATCGAACATCCCAATACCTTCAGCATTCGAACGGACTATGGCTCAATCAACTTCTCACTCTACTGATCAAGCATACGAAGAGCCATTGAGTAATGCTGTTTCCCCTCGAAAGAATCTCCACGCATTCATTAGCCACCTTTACCCGCCTTCTATATGCAGGTCATGGAGGCTTTTGCAGATTATCAACCTTTGGACTACGAACACATTGCCCTTAATCCTTTGATTTACAAATTTACAGATACAAGAAGTTCTTCCTCTAAACTCCCCTTGTACTTTGAACGAACTACTCTCAAGCCTTTGCTTCAACAAGTTGCAAATATGGACTTAGGGAGTTCTTCTTCACAAACCTCTACTTGGGATGAAGCTACAACTTCTTCATCTTCTGGGTTTCCGGATGGACAAACTGGTCAGCACCTGAGTCCTGGGACTTGAGGGAACGAATTAATCACCATTTTGTTGAGTTCACTGACCCTTTACATTTTCCTTCTTACGCTCGAAGCTCTGTGGTCTATCCTTATGTGCCTATTGACCTTCGACGTAGTTTGGAGGAGAATCTGCTTGTGGCCTGGTACACATCCTCTATGCCCACAAGGACAATGCACACTGCCCGGCATCTGGAAGAATCACAAGGGTATACTCCTTCATTTTTGGCCAAGAAGGCAAAAATTTGCTCTTCTGACTGGCTCGACTATATTAATGCCTTTGTTCCTTCCGTCCTAGTGCCATATCCTCCTTCTTCACCTTCTGGAATAGAAGCATCCACACCTTCTCCATCTTCTGAAGCAGAACCATCTACTCCTTCTTCTCCTCCCACTCTTTCCTGGACAGAGAAATTAAGGCTTGCCCTTCCATGGACAAATTTTTCCACCTTACAAACCTCCATCATCTCCCACTCCAGCTGAGCGGAAACAAGCTCAACTTCTGCTTGCGGCTTTCTCTCACTTGCCCTTCAATGTTCTTGAGGATGACATCCCTCTCAAGAACTTTCGATGGGCTTGTGATATTCTGACTAGGGCCATGTCCTTAATCCCATTGCCCAAGCAGAACTTCACATGTTCTTGGACCAACTTCCGTTACTCCTCCACTGGCATCAGAATTCCAAGGCACCATCCATCTTTGGATCAACTTTCATCTCTCCGAATTCATGCCAGTACGAAGCAGAAAACTTCATCGAGACTTCGATGACTTCAAAAATAAAGATTCTGCGTATTGGGATGATTTGGTTATAGATGAATTGGAACAAAATTTGAGGGAAGAGGCTTTCGAGACAAAGGCTGAGGAGCTCTACTATGAAGTGAGAGCACATCAACTTATGCAGCCAACATTAGAGGAGATAGAAGATATAATAAAGAAAGAACAAATATTCATTGATCATTGTTGGACAAAT